>WNLO01000002.1:0-703690 GCA_021398005.1 Sporothrix luriei
CCGGTGTCAGCGAGGGCAGGAGGATGGTTGTAGGGAGGGCACAAAATTGTAAGGGAATCGGAATTCGAAAAACAAGTATTTTTTTTCCCAATTTTCTTGCTTGGGATTTATTTGGATTTATTTAGGGGGGAGAGAGAGAACTTTGACGACTACATCGATAATAATAATAATCATAATAATACTAAAAATAGAACAAAATAATTCAAAACATAAAAGAAGAAAAATCAGTTAGACGCATCCATTAAAATATAAAAAATCCCTTTCCAAATGCATATCGTAAACTCATTACATGGAAAGTAAGGTGGTTCCTCATCCGTTGACAATTAAGCAAAAATTGAAGTGCGAGTACGGACTACTATTGAGATGTCTCTGACGGCTCCAGGTATGACATCACAGGGCATCACAGGGCAGCCTCGCAGCAGGGGCATCCACTGTGCCCACTGTAATCCAGTCCCACCATTGGACCAAAAGAGCCCCCAAACCTCGCCAGTCCGGGTCCTGCCGACGCCGATGCCAAGACCGAAGGCGCGAACAGCGACGTGAGTGCGTTCAGCACTCTTTCCTGATTGGGACTGTACGGAGAACACTGTTTGTTTTGATTTGTTTTTCTTAATCTTCGTATTGTCCCTATCCGACGTCCAGGACCATTCAAGAGAGACGTCAATCCGTACGAGAGAACAGAGTGTTTTTGTTACGTCGCTGCTAAAACCAAAAGCCTATGTGAGCGGACGTAGATACGACAGAAGACGTCTTACGCGTCCTTGTCACCGAGGAGAATATTTCTTTTTTCTTTCTTTCTTTTTTTGGTCTTCTTTCTTCCTCACAATCTCCCATTGTCGTAACTCCCAAGACAACTACAGAAGCACTAAACTATCCGAGCTCGGCTCCGAAGCCGTAGTTCGCCGTTGACGTAGAGACTATGACTAGCGCTTCGGTACTCCCAAAGACTCGCCTTCTCGAACCTCGAGGCAACGGCAATTTAATTTTTATGGCCGGTTTACACCCATGACGAAGACTAGTACCACAAATTTGACTGGGGCCATTTCGTGAATAAAAGCAAACAAGGGGAACGACATCGACGCATTTTCGACTGTTTTGTTCGCACGCAATGGCGATTCGACTGACCCTGTCAATTGGTCCAATTCTACGCAGCGTCCACTTACACGACAGTTTCACATCCTTCCTCTCTCACGATTAATACAACAACACATCCCGGCCAACCCACTATGGCCGAACCAGAAGCAGAAGCCAAGCCGGCATCATTGCCCAACGACGACAACGACAGCAACGACCAGTACGAGCGCCTCGAAGACGCGGGCGCGCTGAGTCCTGACGAGCTCGAAGAAGACGAAGAGGAGGGCGGCGAGACACCGGCCGTCCCGGATGAGGGATGCGACGGACACCGGCCGGTGCTGTTTCGCTCGCGCACGTCGCGCACGTCGCGCACGAGCCTGTCGCGGCGGACGACGGCCGAAGCGACGGGGGCTGCTGTCAACGGGGGCGGCGCTGGCATCCATGGCAGCCATACGAATGGCAGTGGCCGCCGCCGGCCGTCGACCGCCAGCAACGCGGCTAGCGTGGCGCGCGCACAGTCCATGCTGTCGCGCATCCGCTCGCGCCCCAGCCTGCCCGGCTCGCCCGCCAACGGCGTGCCGCTGTTTTCGCACCCGCTCGGCCGCGTGCAGACGACCAAGGACGTGCTCGTGGACTTTGACGGCCCCGACGACCCCTACCGCCCCATCAACTGGCCGACGCGCAAGAAGATTGTCACGACCATGGTCTACGGCTTCGTGACCATGACGGCCACGTGGGCCTCGTCGTCGTACTCGGCGGGCACGCCCGAGGTGGCGGCCGAGTTCGGCGTGTCGGCCGAGGTGGCCACGCTGGGCACGTCGCTGTTTCTCATGGGCTTCGGCGTGGGCCCGCTGCTGTGGGCGCCGCTCAGCGAGGTCTACGGGCGGCGCAACGCCGTGCTGGCGCCCATGTTCGTGGCCGTCTGCTTCTCCTTTGGCAGCGCCACCGCCAAGGACTTCCAGACGCTGATGCTGACGCGCTTCTTCGGCGCCTTCTTCGCGTCCGCGCCCGTCACCAACACCGGCGGCGTGCTGGGCGACCTCTTCTCGCCCGCCTGGCGCGGCATCGCCATGGCCGGCTACGCCATGGCCGTCGTGGGCGGGCCCGTGCTCGGCCCCATCGTGTCGGCGGCCGTCGTGATCCAGCCATCGCTGGGCTGGCGCTGGACCGCGTACCTGACGGGCATCCTGCAGGCGGCCGTGCTGCTGGTGGCCCTCGTGCTCATCGACGAGTCCTACGGCCCCATCCTGCTCGTCTACAAGGCGCGCCGCCTGCGCCACGAGACGGGCAACTGGGCGCTGCACGCGCGCTTCGAGGAGTGGGACGTCAGCATCCGCGAGCTGGCCAGCAAGTTCTTGGTGCGCCCCCTCCAGCTGCTGCTGACGCCCATCTGCTTTCTCGTCGCCCTCTACGCCAGCTTCTGCTACGGCATCCTCTACATGCAGCTCGGCGCCATCCCCATCATCTTTGGCGAGATCCGCGGCTGGGGCCGCCTCGTCGCCGTCCTGCCCTTTCTGGGCATCTTTCTGGGCGCCACCGTCGGCGCCGCCGCCAACGTGTACAACCAGACGCTCTACAACAAGGCCTACCACGCCGCCGGCAACCGCGCCGTCCCCGAGAAGCGCCTGCCGCCCATGATGCTGGGCGCCGTGCTCTTCAGCGGCGGCCAGTTTGTCACCGGCTGGACCGGCGCCCGCACCGACATCCACTGGATCGTGCCCGTCCTCGGCCTCGTCATGATGGGCTCCGGCTTCTTCACCATCTTCCAGGCCGCCCTCAACTACCTGGTCGACACCTTCCAGGCCTATGCCGCCTCCGCCATCGCCGCCAACACCTTTCTGCGCTCCTGCTTTGCCGCCGCCTTCCCCCTCGTCGTGTCCGCCCTGTTCCACAACCTCGGCGTCGGCCCCGGCTCCAGCATCACGGGCGGCTTTGCCGCGCTGCTGATCCCCGTGCCCTTTGTCTTTTACATCTACGGCAAGCGCATCCGGGCGCGGTCCAAGTGGTCCAAGGCGTCCGTGTTTGACTAGAGCGCACGAAGGGCGAGGACACAACGGGGCCATGGATTGTGGTGACAATCATAGCATTTGAATCCATGGAACGCACATAGACATCCATAACTAATACCTTAATACCAATTACATGCTTGTTTTAAAAAGGCCATCGTCTTCCTCTCACCCACGTGTACACTTTGCTTAGTATGTTGAGCCAGTCGTTGTGCGCCGTCTTTCCATATACCATCACGATCATACAATTTTGATTCATTCAAGTCATAAGAGGTGGTGTTTCCACACCAAGAAACAAAACTCCAGTCCGGCAAAGGCAATCCAACAATCCAAGGCGCTCCAAGCCAAAACCATAGCAGTCCAAAACATTAGTAGCCAAATCCGTTGTAGTCCATGTAGTCCTTAGTAGTCATAGCAAGTAGCAGTCTGTGCCAAATCAAAATATCATAAGACCCGTCATACGCATCAAGTAACCCCATCCTAACCCCCCCCGCTCCCGCCTGCCTACAAGGCGATGCCGCTCCGCTCCGGACCCATATCGGGCGGACAGAACTGCCGCAGCATCCGCGAACAGTACGAGCTCGCCTTGCGGCACCGGAACTCTGTCACCAGCGCATTGAGCAGCGCCATGTCCGACCCGGCGCTGTTGACGTTCTGGACGCCGCTGCTGCGGACGGCGTTGCTGACCGTGTGCGAGACGGGGGCGACCACGGGTGGATCGGGCGGGATTGTGGTGGTGGCGGCCGTGGCGGCCGTGGCCGTCGTGTGGCTGCCATTCCCATGGCCGTTGCCAGAGGACGAACGGCCCCCGCCGTCGTCGTTGGCGCCGCCACGGATGCGGGCCAGAATGACAAACGCCACGAGGCAGTACTCGGGCGCGTGCCGCATGAAGCCGACGGCCAGGGGCCAGCCGCTCGCCGCGTCCATCGAGGTCGACGCCGCAGACGCCGCAGCCGCTGTGGCCGCCGTGGCGTGCATCTCGTAGAGCTCTTGGTCGCGGTAGGCCGAGGGCCACAGGCGGATCCAGTTGCGCAGCCCCGTCTGGATGAGGGCGGCCTCGCCGCTGGGGCCGGCCGTGTAGAGCAGCGACGTCTCCACGCGGAACGTCATGGCATAGAGGGCCGACACAATGGTAAACATGTTGAGCACGCTGAGGCTGGCAAAGGCCTGCTCGACCTCCCTCGACAGCGCGCCGTGGCAGAGCGTCTGCACGGCCGCGGCGATTGTCATGGGCGCACGGCCCTGTCCCTGTTCGTGGGGCGCGCCGCTGCCCGCCATGGCGGCGTTGGCGGCGCGCCAGGCCGCGAGCTCGGCAAAGCAGGCGTCGGCCGTCTCGGCACGGAAGCACGATTCGGGCGAGGCCAGGTCGGTCTGCAGCTCGGGCAGCACCATGCGCGGCGGGTGCCTGTAAAACAGGGCGTAGGCCGCGTCGAGGTCGAAAATGTACGAGACGGTGCGGATCAGGGACTCGCGCAAAATGTACTCGGACCAGTCAAAGGCCTCCCGCGCATCGGTGCGGACGGGGCGCAGTGTGGCCGACGAGCAGCCGATGTCGCGCGCGAGGCCGATGACGCTCGAGTAGCGGTCCTGGCGGGCGCGGCGTTTGGCGCGGGGCGTGCCGTTCCAGGTCTGGTAGAGGCACACCAGGAACCCGGCCTGCAGGCGGGCCAGCTGGGCCTTTCGCTGCGCGGTGTGCGTCGAGTTTTGCCAGGCGAGCACCATGTTGACGGCCGGGCTGGCGCAGTCTTCGTGGTCACAGTCCTTGTCGTCGCATTCGTGTCCATTGGTTTCGGCAGCCTGTTCGCCCGAGCCGGCATATTTGTTGGCGTCTCCGTCATCATCGTCGTTGTCGAATGTCTCTTCGATATCGTCGTGGTCCTCGCGAAAAACCATTTCTTCGACCGCATCAAACCAGAGCCCAGGGACAGCCATCTGGCCCTGCCGACCACGGCCGCCGAGCAGCTGGCTGAGGTGGCTGTGGCTGCTGCTGCTACTGGGGTTGTCGTCGGGTGCCAAACAAGCACCCACCAGGACCATGGCGGCCAGCAGCATGGCTGGTGCCGTAGCGGGCGTAAACGAAGGGCCGTGGATGGCCGGGTGGTTCGGGTACCAGAAGGACCAGAAGAGCGCGAGGCACTTGTGGATGTTGGCGGGCCGGAAGAAGTCGTAGCAGAGCGCTTCCATGGCGGGCGACCAGCCTTCGTCGGCCTTTGCCGCACGCCGGACTCTCGCTCCATGTCCTGCGCTTGTTTTGTTTATGTTGCTGCTGGCTGTTGCCAGGCTCTGGCGAGCCAAGGTTACCTCGCGGATTTGCGACACGATATCGTGTGTCTTGGCGAGCAGGCGTGTAGCGTCGTCGCTATCGTCGTCGCTGGGTGCCGCAGCCAGAGCAAGAGGCGACCAGCCGGACCACGCGGGGCCGGAGGCGGATCGGTGGCCCAGTCCGCTCGCGCTCATGCGGCCCATGCCCAAAAGGACCTTTTCTTGGCTGACCAGAGCAACGGTACGACGCTGTTCCTGGCTGCCGCAGCGAAAGGATTCGACGAGGCCGCTGGTGCGGGTAATGCGCTCGAGGAAGGAGAACTCGCACAGGGCAGACAAGTCGACCTCGGTGGGCCGACGAATGAGGCGGAGCATGAGGGCGGAGGACTGCTGGAAAGACTGTTGCGCATGGTGCTGTTGTTGTTGCTGTTGCTGTTGCTGTTGCTGCTGCTGTTGCTGCTGCTGCTGCTGTTGCATGTGGTGGTAGTTTGCTGTGGGTTGCAGATACGTGTATTGGGTGTACCCTGACTGTTGAGGTGGCAAGGATATCATAGACATGGATGCTGGGACTGCAGCACCGGTAGAGTTCATGCCGGCGGCGAAGACGCCCATTAGGTTGTTGTTAGGAGCACCCAGTCCCATATCCATGTCTATGCTGAGGCTGTTGAGGCTGTCGACGTTGTTGACGTTGCTGATGTTGTTGATGTTGACATCGCCCATATTGACACCACCCATGTCCATGCCGTTCAGGATCCAGTCGAATTCGTTGGACGCAAACAGCGGTAAGGACGCGTCGACTTGCTGCTGCGTCCTGCTGTCGGCGTCGCCAGTGAAACCAGTTGTGTTGAACGAACTCGTGGCCGGGGCTGCCGTGGTACTGTGGGCACGGGTACTGGCACTCTCGGTACTTGCTGACCCAGACGATGCCGGAGACGCGGTGCTCATAGATCCGACGGCAACAGCGTCAACCCCATCGACCGCATCGGCGCCCCCAAGAATCGTATCGACGAACGCGGGATTACGGACAATGGTGTCCACAGTCCCATTTGCTGCTGCGGATGACGTCGAAGACGCTGTCGGCACCGCCCGGGTGTAGATACACGTCCGCTTGCTCCGGACGCACGTCTCACACGGATCGGTAAAGGTGCAGGCGCGCTTGAGGCGGCAGCACCGGTCGCAGGCCTGCGGTTTGCGGCCGCGAGTCTTGGGCACGACTTGCGGCGTCTGCAGTGCCTGGCGGCGACGCACGGCACACGTTGTCCAGTGGCGCTTGAGCGAGTCGCTGCGGTTGAAGAGGCGGCCGCAGAAGAGGCAGGCAAAGCCCTTGTGTTGTGCGTCCTTGTTCTTGCGTGAATTTGAGTCGATGGGTGCTGTCGAAGTCGATGTTGAGATCGATGTTGCGGCTGTGGCCCCAGAGGACGAGACGTCGCTCGCCCGATCCATCGCGTCAGGCACTTCCAGCGGCCGCCCCGCGACGGACGTTTCCATGGCGGCAGTCGTCAATCTACGCTACCGCTGTCCCGTCTCCGTATTCGTCGTGGACAACGTCCAAGTTGTCAGGTCGTAGTTTGTGTGGGCGGAAACGGAGATGTTTGTCGGATCCCCTGGAGAGAGAGATTAGCGAAGGAGGTTAATTGCCGATCCCCGAAGAGGAGCCAGGGACATGTGGACAAGACAAGGCGCAATCAGACACAGGCTAAGGAGAGCCTCGCCCCAAGTGCGTCGTTCGCATCTATCTCGGTGATATCCGTTGGATCCAGCGACGGACAAAGGACGGACCAACGAGAGGCGAAGGAAATGAGGGAATTGCGGGGAAGTGGGCTGGCCATTCAAAGGGCAGGGTGCGGCCTCCGAATCCGCACTGTTGGGAGGCAGGAGCGAGCGATGTAGGACAGCACGAAGACGGGCTGGCGAGGAAAGCGCGAAAGAACGCTGGCAGGTGCCAAACAGGGATCGCGCCTCCCTGTCCGCCTGTTGTCTACAAAGTAAGGAGTCCAAAATCGCCACCACCCAAGGGCTTCCAATTGGCACTTTGTTGTGGTCCACTGCAAAGCAAAACAACGAGCTTGGGACACACAAGTCGACAAACGCAAATTGCCAATGCCTGGTCATGCAGTTGACTGCGCTAATCCTGCAAGCTGAACCATACAGCTGGGTCGGGGCTGAACGTGTGAGCGGGAAATTCCCACATCCGTCGGTGTTTGTTTTGTTGACATCACGGCTTCACCCTGACTGGAGCCCTTGAGTTTAAAGAGACATGGATTGGTACTAATGAATCGTTTGCTGCACAGACGTCTCAACTCCCAAGCCTCACAGCGCCCACTGCTCCTTCGCGTAGTTCTTGGGCCATACGCCCGACTTGCCGGGCGCTAGGATGCCGTTCGGGTCGACGGCGTTCTTGAGGACCTCGTTGAAGCGCAGGAAGCTGCCGTGGTTCCAGCTGTACGTGCCCATGATCTGGTCCATCGCCGCCAGGTGCGTGCGGTACTCGCCCCAGCCGCGCGCCGCGCAGTCGTCAATCAGCGTGCGGAGGAGCCCGTGCGCGCGCCGCTTCTGGGCCGCGTCGCGCTTGTTGAAGACGATGCAGACAATGTGGTGCATCTCGCGCAGGCCGACGGTGAAGGTGCCGAGAAAGTCGAGCCCGGCCTCGGTGCAGCGCCGCCGCGTCAGCTCGTACTGCGCCACGGCGTCCTCGCCCCGCACGGGCGCAATGGGCGAGAAGAAGAGGTGCGCGCCGTTGGGCAGCCACGAGACCCAGCGCAGCTCCTCGAGGGTCGGGATGCCCTGCATGGTCCGGTCGCGGATGCGCAGCACGGACTGGTCGGGCACGTCGTCTTTGAAGAAGAACCGGGCGCCGGGGATGGCGGAGAAGGCGCCCTGGATGGCCGCCCACATGGCGTTGCGGACGGGTTCGGGCCCGTACAGCGCGCCGTAAAAGTTCCAGCGGCCCAGATTCAGCTTCTTGGCAATGGCGTCCAGCGCCTCGTCGTCCAGCACGCCCGTGTTGTCGGTGTACGCCGCCTTGGTGCCCATGACGGCGGCGTCCAGCAGGATGTGGCGGATCGTCGGCACGTTCTGCAGGACCATGGCCAGGCGCAGCGGCCGGACAATGTCGACGGCCTGCTGGAGGTCCTCGTCGCGCGGCAGCGTGATCAGGTACGACTGGTAGCCGCCTGGGTTCGGGAACAGCCACATGCCCATCTTGGTCACGATGCCCAGGTTGGATTGCGTGAACAGGCCGTCGACGTACGGGCCGAAGCCGTAGGGAAACAGCTGCGCCGACGAGTTCCACGACTGGTCCTCGGGCCGCAGGTCCTTGGTCGCCGGCGTGCGCGGGTCCGGCAGCGCGCCTATTCCCGTGCGCATTAGCTCGCCCGACGGCAGCACCACCTCCATGCCGCTGTGCATCATAAAGTGGTCGCCGTACGGGGTGTATCCGACGCCCCGCTCGAGCGTGTTGCCCAGGATGGAACCGCCGCCCAGGTCGGGCACGTCAATCCACAGCTTGTCGCGCAGGTTGTTCTCGACTAGGTAGTTGTGCATGTCCTGGAAGGTGACGCCCGGCTCTACCAGGCAGTACGCGCCGTCGACGTTCACCTCGAGGATCTTGTTCATGGTCTTTCCCATGTTGAGCACGACGCTGCCGCGCACACGGGGACCTGCACCGCCGTATCCAGAGTTGCGCCCAATCGAGATGGGCCACAGCGGCATCGAGAGCGGGTTGGCCAGGCCGACAATAGCCTGCACGTCGGCGACGTTGCGTGGCGCCACGACGGCCGATGCCAAGAAGAAGTCTTGGTCGACAATGTGGTGAGGGTCGTGTGTGTACGTGGGATTCTCGTACGAGCCGTCGTCGATCTGGTCCGCGGACACAATGACGTCGACGTTCTCGGCGCCGACAATGTCTGTGATGGCCACGATGAATTTGTTGAACGCCTCATGATCGACGCCAGGCGGCAGAGCCAGTGGTGCCGAGCCAGCAGGATGAGACGCGGTAGCCGACATGGCGGGCATTAAGTGATACGGTATGGTGGTATGTTGGGATGTTGAGATGTTGGGATATTGGGATTCAAAATAGACAGGTAGGATCTCGAGATGATGGCTAACAAGACACAGCACGCCTACCGAAAGTACGCATTATTTCTCCACCTTACAGTACACAGACGAGTGCAGACGGCTTGTATTTATGCGAAGCCGACCAGTACTGCCCCCTTATCACATCACACCACCGCGTGGACTGTTCTCCGCCACCGCCCAACTCTCGCATCGTTGAACATCTCGGTGTTCAGACCCAAAGCCACCTGACTATTCAGAGCACTCCACGCTCCTCCTTCATATCCCGTACTCGACTCCGCACCTTGTTGTCGATAATCCAGTTGGATAATGCCCACAGGCTGCCCCTCCTCTATGCCACGCCATGCCCCATGAACACCACCCTCATACACGCAGCCCTGTGGGAATTCCCCGTTGCTGCACCACGGCCCGCAGCCTGGTCTGTGTCGTTTTGTGGATTGCCCGACGGCCCCGCCCCGTCTGCAGATCCGGAGAAATGCCACGGACAACGAGTACAGCGGGGACTACACGAGGTGCCTTTTCGTGCATACTCCCATTCCCCGCGATCCGCGAGCCCAGGCCCAGTGCCTTGCTGATACCGCTCTCCCAGCACCAACACACAAACAATACCCGCCCCGAACGTGCAGCACCGCATCCGGCGCAGATCGTATGGTCTTTGGGAATACGATCTGCACCAAGCCCTCACAAAACGTCGTGACGTCGGTAATGCTGCTGATACGGTGGATGTCACACATCCGCTGGTCGACCCTCTAGATACCTCGGTCCTCAGCTACGGAGCGGGAGAGACGGCCGCTGTTGTAAGCAGTGCCTTTGCTGTGGCCCGTCTTGACAAGGTGGCGTTGGCGGTCCCATTCCCAACCACCGTCCGTGTTTGTGTACGGACAAGCGTCTGCGTGAGTGCCTGTGTGGCCGTTACCGTCCAGGTCACAGTCTTTGTTGTTGGCTCTACCGTGGTTTCATTGACCGCCTTGAGCACGGTTTCTGTTGTCGTCGCCGTCTCCCAACTCGTTGCTGTGACAATCCTCCGACACGAGGACGGCACCGGTGTCGGCGACGGTGACATGCAGATGGGGCAAACCGGACACAGGCGACAAGATGTCAGGTTGTCCGCCCCATCCGTCGGCCTTGGCGCCATCGGGACGCTGGTCGTCCCCTGGCCGGGATTGCACGTGCCCCCGGACAGGTCGCAGCCACGGGCGCAGTAGGCGTCGGTGTCGCCGCAGTAGCCGTGTCCCGAACAGCAGTCTCCCCACTTGGATCCAACACAGGTGAAGCCGGTGTTGCCACCGCAGCTGCCATTGGGGCTGATCTGGAGGGCCTGCGTCGAAGTGGCTGACAGGATCACGGGGAGAATGAGTAGCTGGGCGACAGCCAAGGTGCAGCGCCGTCTCTGTCGTGGGGTCATGATTTTCAATTTCTGACGTGGAAATATGGGCAATGTCGTAATGATCGTATCGTGATTATTCGTGATGTTTTTTTAGTCGAGGGCGTTTGTACTTTATGTCACCTCTCCGGTGCAATGATAACGTTTGGATTGCCGTGATAGCCGACGTGGTGTGGCTTACGTGTATGTCACCCGGTAGCTGGTCGTAGGATCTTGAAAAGGCAATACTTGGCGGCGCAGGGACGGCACATCAATATACCAATACGAGGCGAACGCTACCACGCGTATATTTCTCCAACGTTCCAACACACGACAAAGGAATCTCTGAAATATTCACACGTTACTTGAGACTGATATGTTCCAAAGGTCTGGAGAAGAAATGCCCCATGTTTGCTACGCCATGCCTTTGTCGAGGGTAGCTGCTCGTCGCCTCATTTGGCCTCGCTTGTCGTGTGCAACGTCATCCCACTTTCGCTCTCTATCCAGGCCACGTCGTCTTTGCTAAACGTCAGCAGCACTTCGGCTGCCAAGGATTGCCGTACCTCCATGGCGGTGGCGAGCGTGCCCAACCAGCAGCCACGTATCGACTCAGCAAACAACAAGTGCCCGGTCACCGGACTGGTTCCATCGGTGTCATGGTCGTCCACGTCGCCTTGCCCTTCCCTTTTGGCTGGGACGAGTGCGTCGTGACCCCCCTGCAGGCTGGGAAACTCCTGACGGGCGAAGCGCGCCTCGACCTCGTCGTCGGGCAGCGCATCGTACGGCCGCCAGCCCGTCACAATGTGGTAGAGACTGGACCCCAGCGCAAACAGGTCGGTCGCCACGTCGACGGCAACCCAGGGCGTCCGCGGCTTAAAGTAGCGCGTGCTCTCGAGACTCAGCGGCGGACGGCCCTGGGCTGGCACGGCGCTGCCCGCAAAGTCGAGCAGCCGCACGCCGAGGGCGGCGTCGACGCCCATGTTCTCCGGCTTGAGATCGGCATGGATCACGCCGTGTGCATGCAGGAGGCCGACGCCGTCAGCGGCCTCGAGGGCCCACCGCGCGCGTTGGCGCAGGGGGATGGAGCTGTGGCGGCGGCGGAGGCGGCGCTCGAGGTCGGCCTGGGTCGTGTCGCGGCTGCGGTCCCACGGCGCGGCGCGGAACTCGTCCAGCGTGTAGCCACGCAGGTACTCGTTGAGCGTGCGATGCGGCATGTACTCCAACGTCAGTGAAACGTTGTCGGCGCCATCGTCGGCGTACTCGAACATGCGGAGCAGCCGCGGGTGGTTCTGCGGCAGAAGCTGATAGATGTAAATCTCGTTGCGCAGGTGCTGGCACTGCGTTTCCAGGCCACCCCGCCATGGCATGGTGGACTTTTTGACGCGTGTGCCACATGGAAGCAGGTGCACAATGCCCGAGCTGCCAATGCCAATCATCGAATGCTGGCAGAAGGGCAGAAGGAAACGAATGTCAGTTGATGGGGTTACGTCTGGGGCAGCACAATATTGTTCGTACCAGCATTCGTTGCTCGTCCGAGCCTTCTTCAATTACCCGGCATGCGGTTATGGTGGTGCTACTGTTAGATGCCATGGTGGTGTTGTGTTCTAGGTGAGCGGTTTTGGCCGGGCAGACGGCGGTTGCACACGTTTTGTGCGCAGAACAAGTATGCCTAAACACGTGACTGATCCAAAAGCCAGTTGCTTATGAAGGAAGAATTTCACAGACTGGGACATACTCTGTGTCAAGCCACAGATGAAAAACATACAATGAAGAGTTTTATGTAATGGTTACATTGGCTTGACATCGAGAACTTCACATTACTATCATAAATTATTGTAATGGCGGCCACTAGCCAACTTTCCTGCCGCCAACACTAACCGCTGCGCCCACCATTACTGGCAGTTTTTGCACGGCGTCGTAACTTTCGAGGATCCCATGTAGACATCTTTGATATCATCGCACAGTATGCCCAGTTCGCTAGCCTCATAGCAGGGCTTGATGGATGAACTCTCCCCTCGGTGGCCACAAGTGTGGATTTTGACATCGATAAGTCTCTCGCACATGGCTGGTTGTCGTATGCTGTCGTCTTTGAGCATAGTCAGACAAGGTCCAGTATTGAAGTCGGTGGAGTTTGGGGCACGATTTACCTTGTGGAGCAAAGGCGGGGGGTATCACGGGTGTTTCGCACTGGCTTTGATTTTCTTGTGTGGGCAAGCTGTTTGAGATTTATGGTTGTAAGTCGCTTTTTTTCAGCTTCGTTTCTTCGTGATGATTCTTGTCGTTGCAGATGCTTTCGAGGACGCCATGACCTTTTATACACATGTTTTCCTTCCAGGCTACATTTGATGAGGTGCTCGCGAGCGTCTTCGTCAAGTGTTCTTCTGCTCGTTGTCCACTCCGTTCAACATTCAGAATGGCCTCCAATGCAACCTCTCACTCGACCCCCCATGGACTTCGACTGCTGCCTGCTGTGCTTTTCTTGACAATCGCACTGCATGCCTTCCTTTCCAACATATCAAAACAAAATCAGCCATGGGTTTTGCACGCCCCGGTTGCTACGTCAATGTCGTCGACCAAGATTTTTCTCGCCCCACAGACGCACGCTGCAAGATCGACAAAGGACTGTGTGGCCCTGCAGGGATAGTTTTGGCTGCTATCATAACATGCGAAAACACGGCCGTAGGTGTGAATTCTTTCACGCGTTTCAGATAACAGGCGCTTTCGAATTTCAGCCGTCGCCTTACTTTTTCTTTTTGCGTATCTGACTGGCTGTCGCCGAGGGCCAGATATGCAATCTGGCTGGCCCAGGCTGCAGTGAATCAAAGGAAAACTTCAGACATACCTGCACTTCACGGCCCTTTTTGGTGTGTCTCCACGATGCAGCCTTCGATACTACACACACGGCCTGTTTCTTAATAGGATAGACTTTCGAAATGACCAAGAAACTAGCTGTGTGACTCATACTCTTGTTTATGTTTTGTGTGGTTGATTTGTACACTGATTTTTTATATTTGGTTTAAATTTGTAGCACGCATAAAGCACCGAGACGAATTAGGATTATTTGTCTTCGTAAAAGGCTGAGAATGGGGGCTTTCCGACAATCCAACAGGGCTCGGACGGAATTGGTGTTGGTTGTAGATTTCAAAGAATACGAGTGGCTCTCTTTCGTGACAGTCACTCACGGTATCAAATTTATTATGAAAGATGGAAGCTAGCCAGTTCAAAATTTATTTTCAAAAAGCCGTTGCGTCTCTGAACTGGGAACTGTACTCCGTACGCCGTCATTACATCAAAATGCTGACTAGATTGGAAGAAACCCTTTTATTTGTCCCTTTGGAAGGCAGGATATTGGGATAGTAGCAGACCTATCGCCGTTGCACTGTTTCCCCGGTTGTGGTGCGTTTGTGTGAGGCATCTTATGAAAGGGAGAATGACCAGCTTCTCAGAAGCTGGAGCAACGTGGCAGGAGTCGTTTATACGACGGAACGAAGAACTAACTGTTTGACGGAAGTAGACAGTGCTGCCCCGTGACTTCCCTGCTAGGCTGTCCAGGCTGCTCGTAGACCTTTTCCCTGGTTCTCATTGTCAATCGATCTCGTTTTCGCTCAACATGCATCAGGTTGAAAGTATTCGAAGTCCACTCCGAAAAAAAGACGGTGAGATGCATCGGTAATACCATGCACTTCCTTATGGATTGAAACGAGATATCATCCGATTATCAGACGCTCTTGTAGAACCTGGCCCCGTCTCACCAACACTACGATGAATTCGCCTTCCGAGGCCCTCAGAACAAGGTGTCTTCTTGACCTGATTTTTCTTCTTCTTCTTCTTCATCTGTTTGCTTTCTCAGCCCCCTGACATACGCGAGACAGCCTAAAGTAATTAGCTCCTCTGGCCCTACGTGATGCTGGCCTATGGTTCAAGCGCTCTCCAAAACCACGAGTCTTTGGCTTAGCGGCCGTGTGCAGGGACCAGAAACCCAACATCGTAACGTGATCCAACATACAAAGTCGAACGAGCAGCGGATTGCGTGTGTTGCTTTGAACTGGAAGAGAATTTGTCCCATCGCGTACGCTTTAAGAGTGCATTCAACGCTGTCCATGCAGGATGGCAGTTGGTAAGGCCTGTTTGTGATATATGCCACGACGAACCGCCGTTTGTTGAAGGGGCATCGGTGGCGTCGAAATCCGACCGCGGTGTATTAAAATGTATGTTTGATTTCGTTTTTCTCGTCGTTTGTTCTTGGTTTCGTTCGACACCCACTGCTAGACACCACCGACCTTTAATAATGGCCCTGCATCCGCGGTCTTGTCGGGTTGGCAGGTGGTGTCTATTCGACACAAGAATGTCCCGTTCCTTATTGAAGCAGCTCTTCACTTTCGACTGCAAATGTGCCGCCAAGAGCTCATGACAACATTACAAGCAAACTCTCCGTTCGATCATCGACCTATGGTCCATCGGAAGTCTAGTCGGATGCGGTGGTTGTAGGTAAGAATTGTCGGCCTCGTGCAATGGTCCGCAGCGGCGGCCAGCTGCAAACTTGGACGGCGTTTGTTTTTGTTGGAATTCTCTGACTTGGCATCGGAACGTTTGATGGTTACGTGAGTCTGTGACCTTGCTGACACGATTAGTGTCTACTCCGAAAGCATCTGCTCATGAAGAAACTTGACATTGCAGGATGGGAGGAAACAAGTTACAGACCGTTAACCAAATACCGTCAACAGATCAGCATCGAGGCGTCCAGTCCAAAGCACAAATTCATGTCAAGACGACGGCCAGTACGCGGCTCAACAAGGCATGGCAACAGGGACTGATGGAGAGGACATTCACCTCACCAGCATCGGAGAGGACGACGGGTTTCTTCAACGACGCGAGGATACGTATGTTGACAACGTTTCCGGACAACTGGAATTCGGACTGACCAAGGCTCTATGGACACAAAATATAGACAAAAACAAATGGACCTGTGGGGGCATAGCCGTCGCTCCTTCCATTCCTGGCCGGACATCGTGCTAGTACTCGACCCGGGAACGCGGGACGCGCAGGGGCTGCAAAGCCCTCGAAGACTCTCCGGGTGCAGCAAGCTGGTATTTGCCTTTTAGTGTGTGTATTGTGCGTGTTTTGTGTGGTCTGCTGGCGTTGTGTGTGCGCGAGTGTGTACACGTGTGTATTTGCTGCCGCCTCCTGGCGTGACTTCTTCCTCACAAAACCTCCTTTGCCTCCCTCCGCTATTTCTGCTTTCCTTCTAGTTAGCCCTCAACTTGTCTCTTGGCACACAACACATAACACAAAACCGGATGCCACAAGCCAGAAGAAGGCTTCACTGGCAGCAGCAATGTACCAAATCAGTTTGATCCCCAACAAGGGACGCGGCATTGTTGCCACAGAGGTGATTGCCAAAGGTGCCCGCATCCTGAACGAAAAGCCGCTGCTCGTCTTCGACAAGCTTTTCCCTGTGCTGCACAGAGGACCCCCCTACGATCAAGACCTGATGGACGAGGTTCTCGGCAAGGCATTCTACCTCAGCGACGAGCAGCGCTCCACGTTGGGCATGCTGGACACTGTGTATCCCGGTGCAACCTCGGCCGAAATGCTGGTCGGCATCCTCTGCACGGTGGGCATCGCCACTGGGATGGTCGGCGAGAACGACGCACAAGTGGGATACTTCCCGCAAGCGTCCTTTATAAACCACGACTGCCGGCCCAACGCGCACCGAAGCTGGAACACGGTGACTGGGTGCCTCACGGTCCACGCCGTCAACACCATCCAGCCGGGCGACGAAATCACCGTGTCGTACCTGGACTCGACCCAGGCCTAGTTGGCCCGCAGCGAGATCCTCCGGAACGACTATCGCTTCATCTGCGATTGCAAGACGTGCCGGCTGCCGCTGATGGAGATGGCAGCGGTCAACGTGCTTGTGCAGCGGAGCATCACGCTCACCGACGACATTGAAACCCGCATCCTCGGCGGCGCGGACGTCCAGCTGCCGCATCGCGTTCTGAAGCTGGTCCGCACGCTCGTGCAGCTCAAGAAGGATCCCGACATGCCCATTGTCGGCCAAGAGCTCTGCAGCGTCTACCGTACGGGCGCCCAGGTGTGCCTCCGCAACGGCGACTACGAGCGCGGCTGTGCGTTTCTGCGCGCCATCATCAAGGAGCTGGAGGTCACCGGCGGCAAGGACGAGCCGTCCATTCCCCACTACAAGGCCCTCATTGACAACCCGGCCCTGGAGCCGACCTATGGCGAGACGTGCCTGTGGACAGAGCCGGTGCCGGCCGACCCGGTCAAGCCCCTCCGTCGGGGCCGCGTGTGGAACAAGGACTTCCGCGCCTTTGAAAACTGGGTGTGGGCCCGCGCCGAGTGGGTGCCGCCCTTGACGGCGCGCGGCCGGTTTCTGCCGCTGGTGCAGCTGCCCGTGGGCAACAGCGTCAACTACGTCTTCCACGACGGCCAGGACGCCGGCCTCATGCCCATCTTCCACCGCCACTGGGCCTATGCGGGCGACATTGTCCGCGTCGTGCCCACGCCGGAGTGGACCATTTATACGCGCGACGACGACGGTCGCGAGACGGCCTTTTGCGTGGTCCCGGACAAGGAGGGCCAGAGCGTCGACACGCGTCTCTACCTGCCCGGGCGCACCTTTATGGCCATGTACGAGACCTGGTGCGGCGACGAGCAGCGCGAGCTGACGCTCAAACACAAGGTGCCGTTGAGCTGCACCAAGGTGAGTGAACGTGGCGTGGTTCTCCATCGTACAGGAGAGAAGTTACGAAAAAAAAGTGGCGTTTCTCGACTAACATATTCGTTCCCCCCGCAGACCATCAAGCTCTCCCTCGCGGCCTTCTTCCAGTTCGTCGACAGCTTCAACGCCATCTGGCCGTCGGGCTACCCGGGCCCCGCCATGTGCGAAGTGTGCCGCCACCAGATGGACGGCTCCGACTACCTCAAGAAGAGCTGCCTCCGCTGCTACTCGGCCTTTTACTGCAGCCAGGACTGCCTCCGCGCCGGCCGGGCCCAGGGCATCCACGAAGCCAAGTGCGCCTTCCTGCAGGACTACGACATCAAGTGCCTGCTGCACGCCGACTGGACCGCCTTTGTGCGGCCGATCACGTTCCCCGTGCCGCATCCGGTGTAGACGCGGAGACGTCGACCATGGCGGCGTGGGAGAGTGGGACAGCACAAAGTGATACACATATGTATACGTATGCGTAATTTTTTGATGTTGTTAATGGTTGATCACGAAGACGTCGACGGAGTTGGGCGAGACTGGTCTCGCTGAATGTGTTGAGGAAGCGTCGAGCTGTCGAGTGGAGGGTGCCAGGGAAGTTCTATACGTTCCGATGTTCTGTCATGTAGACTGGCCACAATGCCATGTCACGGTATCATGTGTTTATTTTGAAGGAAGCCTGTCACAGCGGAGTAGGATTTGTGCCATCACAACACGCTTCTTATATCTGCAGACGCTGGTGGAAATTGAATTTATTTATAACGGTTGCCAGCGTGTGCTATGTGACGTAAACCGTGAGTATAATCGTGCTGGTTGTTCTCGGCACCACAAGATGCACAAACATGTTCAAATGTGAGTGACACAACAATTTTGCAACGAAGTCCGTTCACGGTTTATCTCTACATGTGCCGCCAACGTGTGTTCTGCCAACTGCATTGTTATCTTATCAGTTGCGATGTCGCTGTGACGCGACCATGTCGCCATCGTATAGCCGGCAATACACCGTTTGTGGGGGCCAAAATCTCCGTCTCGGCAAAACCACTTGTTCGTCCCGTGATTAAAAGCTCTACAAAATACGCAACACATACGTCTGTCTGACCGCCATCTGCAGACGTCCACAGTTGCCTCACGAGCGCCTTATATCCGCCTTACAACCGCCAAGTCCAACAGCGAGCCGCTTCAATATGATGCCGGCATTGAGAACTGGAAGTCGGGAGCCGGCGATGGGCGAAGGAACCACTATTTCCCGAGAAAGGCCCCTAACGGGCGCCTAGAGAGTCAAGCTTTCGCGAGCGTCGGTGCCGTTATGGAGCAGGTGGGGACTCGATTATCCAGCACTTGACGCAGCGAAATCCATGCCGGCAGGCTCCCCCTGTTTGTCGGCGATGAAAATTCTCAAACGTCGAATGGACCGACGTAGAATTCCAGGAGCGACAAACTTGCCCGAAGAGAGTGGTCTTCGGATAGGAGTCAGGGAGGAGTGAAAGAATATGCAGCACGGCGTGACCGTCTCGCAGTCGCTCTTTCCGCATTCTCTGTCGTGCCCCGAAACATCGCCCAGCATGGTCATGACGAGAAGCACGGCAGGTGCGACCGCCAACAGCGGCCGGAGTTCCGGCGAGCGCCCAACACCGGCCGACACCAAGACCGAAGTCGGGTTGGCGGACGTATCAGCAACAGACCAGGATGCGAATGTTGTCTCGTCAAACGGCGCGAACGCCACAGAGGAGGCCGACGCTAACGAAACTGCCGACACGCCTCCACCTGGACCAAAAGCAACGAGCCTTCTGGGCCGTATCGGGCACGTTCTCTCGTGGACGCCGCGCTCCTGCCGTTATGATCCCGAGAACCCGCCCGACTTTACGTTTGGGTTGAACCTTCTGTTTTCGTTTGTGCGTGCGCCTTCCGAGACAGGACCATGCGTGCCGACACACGTGCTAACATTTGCAGGCCACCACGGCGACCGTCGGCAACCTCTACTACAACCAGCCGATTCTCTACCAGATGGCCGACACCTTCCAGGTCTCTTTTGAGCACGCGTCCAGCATCGCCACGCTGATGCAGGCCGGCTACGCGGGCGGCATCATCCTGCTGTGCCCGCTGGCCGACGTGCTGCCGCGGCGGCCGTACATCTTGGGCCTGGTCGCGTTCACGGCGCTCGCGTGGATCGGGCTGTGCGTGACGCGGTCGTTTGCGGCGTTTGCGGCGCTGTCCTGCGTGTGCGGGTTCACGACGGTGACGCCGCAGCTGATGCTGCCGCTGGTGGGGGACCTGGCGCCGGCGCACCGGCGGGCGACGGCGGTGGCGGTGGTGGTGTCGGGGCTGTCGCTGGGGATGATGGTGGCGCGGCTGCTGGCGGGCGTGGTGGCCAACTACACGTCGTGGCGCAACATTTACTGGTTCAGCTTCGGCGCGCAGGCGGCCGTGTTCGTCGCGCTCTTTTTCTGGATGCCCGACTACCCGACCAAGAACGGGCGGCGTGCCGCCGACGACGGTGGCGGCATCGACGCTGTCGACACCCCCAGCGGCCGCGACAGCGCCAGCGCCAGCGCCAGCTGGGCCCATGCTGCGCACCAAATGCTCCACTACCCCAAAGTGCTGTACGGCGGCATCGCCGTGCTCGTGGTCCGGCACCCGCCGCTGCTGCAGGCGTGCCTCGTCGTGTTCTGCCACAGCGCCGTGTTCACGAGCTACTGGACCACGCTGTCGTTCTTGCTCGCCTCGCCGCCCTACGTGTACCCGTCGTTTGCGATTGGCCTCTTTGGCCTCATCGGCATCGTCGTCATCTGCCTCGGCCCGCTGTACGGCCGCTTTGTCATTGAGCACATTGTCGCCGTCGCGGCCGTGCTGCTCGGCACCGGCGTCGAGCTTGTCGGCGTCGGTATTGGTGTTGGCATCGGCACGTTCTGCATCGCCGGCCCTGTCCTGCAGGCCGTGCTCATCGACTTTGGCAACCAGGCGTCCAACATTGCCCTGCGCGCGTCCATCTACGGGCTCGCGCCCCGGTCGCAGAACCGCGTCAACGCCGCCTACATGATTGCGTCGTTTGTGGGCCAGCTGACGGGCACGTCGGCCGGCAACCGGCTGTACGCCATGGGCGGCTGGCGGTACAGCGGCGGGCTCAGCATCGGCCTGCTGTGCTTTGCCATCCTGGTCTGCGTGGCCCGCGGTCCGCGGGAGACGGGCTGGATCGGCTGGCGCGGCGGCTGGGCCATCCGCAAAGACCGGGCACCAAAGACAGAGCCAGGCGGCGAGGCAGGTGTTGTGTCTGGGGGGGGTCGAGGGGGGCGTTACTGGAACAGCAGTCTTGGCAGAGGAGAAAAAAGTATAAAAGCACACGCGACATATGGCACATAGACGGACCACAAGTGGCCATGGTCCAAGTATCTCACAGTGTATATTTATATTCATATCCAGCGTATATAGACAGCAGAAAAACTAGCAAACGAAAAAAAAAAGTATACGGCCTCCACGTGATATTCGACGTAAGGAAATCAACTGGGCAACAGGATCATCAGTAGCATCGACCGTCCCCCCTCAACAATGTGATGGCGCGTCGTCGAACCGGCCGACGAGGAAGCCGCCCAGGAACAAGCCCGCAATCACCGAGGCAAAGTAGCCGACGTTCATTGTCATGACGGCGATCATCCTAGTTTGTTAGTGACGGGGTGCCGCTGCATGTCGGAAAAGAGGGACAGATACACGCACAGTAGGTAGCTGATGCCGCCGGTGATGGCTTCGACGACGCCGCGCACCAGCTCGCGGCCGGCATTGAACCGCCGCAGCGACGCCGTTTCCTTCTCGACGTCGACGGCGGACGCGTGCCCCGGCAGATGCGTGCGGGCGAAGATGGCCGAGCGGAAGGCGACGAGGGCGCGGTGGATGACGGCGAGGACGATGAGGAAGATGCAGGTGCCGGCGTACTGGCCGGTGGTGGCGGGCGTCCAGGCGGTGGAGAAGAGCGGCGTGACGAGGGAGTAGAAGAAGGTCATGCTCATCATGGACATGCCCATGAGGTCGTCGGAGCCGGACATGGACATGGGCATGGACATGGCCGTGGACGTGGCGGAAGCCATGGCCATGGTCATGGTGCCGGTGGAGGACATGGCCATGGTCATTGTGGAGGTCATTGTGGGTGGGTGTGTGTTGTTGTGGGAGGCGAATTGTGAGAGGTGCCTTGTGGTAGGTTGATTGAATTAGTTGCTGCTTTGGGTAGAACAGATTCGCGTGTGATGATGTTGACAATGACTCGATATGTCGTGTAAACTGTCTCGGGCGCTTATTTTGTAGTCGATGGTCGTGTAAGGCTGAGCAAGTTCTGCGTCCGTTATAGTTGCCGCGACGCTGAGCACGTTTCTCCGGATGTTTGATGGCGGTGATGAGATCGGATCACGTCGCAGCCGATGTATGGCATAAGGATGTGGCACAGCGATGAGCAAACACTGAGAAGAATAGAGAAGATTTAAAAGACCAGACGACGAGACGACCAAACGATCCGGAGAATAAGAAACGAAAGCCGTCGCTCTGCCACGCAAGTATTGCCTCACATGGATCCTCTTTCAAGGATGTCCGTTTCTCACCGGCCACACTGAGCGGACCGTGGACCATGCGACCTTCGGCCATACTGGCAGGGATCATGTCTCCGCAGCGCTATGTTGGCCGTGAGCCCTGCACTTGTGTTCCTCCGAAGAGCGTTCTCCATTTTACTCCATCGATGTGCATCTGTCAACAGAGCCTTGTGGGTCGGAAGGGGCCAACGCCAATCAAAACCTGCTCATTCTGACTCGCGTGGGTGCGGGATCAACCCAAACCATGTTTCGACAGGTAGAGCATGAAAAATAAAAATAAAAAGGTCACAACGACAGCGTTCCCGTCCGTGGTCCGTCTCCCGCCGTTCTTTTCCTTTTCAGGATGGTAGCCGAAACATGCTCAGTCCCTGAGCTGCCGCGAAGTCAAGTTGACACTGTCCATGGACGCCGGCACCCCCAAAACCGGGTACTTGGCTGCATGGGCACTCTGACTCGCTCCTCCTCCTACCCACGAAACTTGCTCAATATGTCTCAAACGCTGTGTGGAGTTGCATCGACGGCAGAAGGATCGGGCGAGCGTCGTATGGATTACATACAGAGTACATCGTCCAGTTGTTTTGTGCCTGTCTCGCGGACATTTGTTGCCACGAGTTTGTGTCTTCGTTCGTCCCAATCGACGTCGCATTGTCTGTTTTCAACGCAAACGCGCTCACTGGATACCGAAATAGATCTACTCAGGATGGGATGGTAGTCGTGGACATCATTTCGATTTTCTATTTCTATTTCTATTTTCTATTTCTATTTCTATTTTCTACTTTACTTGTGAACACGAGAGACATTGTCTTCCCGTCGACGTCTGACAGTTGACAGCTCGACAGGTCTCATCGCCACTCGCGTCCCACCGGCGGATCAGCGATCAACACAGCCCTGCAGCCTTACGCTCGTCTTTTTTTCTTCTTTTCTTTTCGCGGAACACGACATACATCCAACATCCACAATGGCACGCATTGCGCTGTCACGGCTGCTCGCCCTTGCGCAGCTGCTCTCGATTGTCGCCGTCGCGTCGGCCCAGACGGGCACGGGCATCATCGGCTATGGCATCTCCTTCTGGCAAGACCTGTGCTGCCAGGCCTGCGCCGACTCGCTGTCGGCCCTGTACCTCAACTGCACGACCTTCAGCGACGGCATGGACATGGGCGGCGGCATGGACATGGGCGGCGGCGACGACATGGGCGGCATGGTGATGGGCACGACGAGCGACGCGTGCCGCGCGAGCAACACGCCGTGGCTGCAGACGATGGCGTACTGCATCCAGGCCAACTGCGACGCGCACGGCTACACGGGCGCGGACAAGCAGGCGGCGTGTTTTGTGGCGCATGCGCTGGGCGGCGATGCCACGGGGCCGTCGCTCCAAGACAGTCTGCCGGCGACGGCGCCGACGGTCGAGCTCGACGCGGCGGCCGAGTGGCTTAATGAGACGAGCCTGGTCAACGCCGACCTGTACGCGTCGACGTACGGCAGCGAGGGCAACTTTGCGGCGTCGGAGTACTACCACACCAAATACGCGTAAGGATGAGATGACCTTGGACGAGCGAAGTTGCATGTTGCATGTTGCCTTGTTGATCTGTTGTTTCTTGCTAACACCCCCAGAATGGTCATATACTTGACCACGATCGGCATCATCGTGGCCTGCGGGCTGTTTGCCCAGCTGCGCGGCGCGCTGCCGGCCTTTGAGCGCCGCCTGCAGGTCTCGCGCGTCTGGTCCGCGCTGCAGCAGCACATCGGCCTGCCCGCGCTCTTTGGCGGCCTCTCGCGCCACCACGCGCCGTCGCTCGGCGGCTTTGGCTACGTGCCGAGCCGCGCGCTCAGCCTGTTTATCGGCGTCTACCTCGTGCTCAACATTGTGCTGTGCTGCGTCTTCTTCTCGACCTTCTCCCCCAACACCTTCTGGAAGTCGCCGCAGTTCAACCTCTGCGAGTTCGTCGGCAACCGCACCGGCACGCTGAGCCTCGTCAACCTCAGCATGGCCGTCCTGTTTGCCGGCCGCAACAACCTGCTGCTCGCGCTCACCGGCTGGAGCCAGTCCACCTTTTTGGCGCTGCACCGCTGGGCCGCGGGCGTCGCCGCCGTCCAGGCTCTCGTGCACTCCATCGTCTACACCTACGCCTACTGGACGCCCGGCTACGCGGGCGCCGCCGCCTACGCCGCCCAGGTGGCCATGCCCTACTTCTGGTGGGGCATCGTCGGCACCATTGCCTTTTGCCTGGCGGCGAGCCTGGCCGTGCTGCCGCTGCGCACGCGCTGGTACGAGATCTTTCTGGTCGTGCACATTGCGCTGGCCATCCTGGCGCTCGTCGCCTGCTGGTACCACCTGGTGCCGCACTTTGGCTTCATCTACGGCTACCAGACCTGGCTCTACATCACCTTTGCCTTTTGGGCGTTTGACCGCGTTGTGCGCATCGGCCGCATCTTTTACTACAGCCGCCTGTCCATGGGCCGTTTCCGAGCGGCACAGCAGCAGGCCTCGGTCGAGGCCGTGCCGGGGTCGGCCAACCTCGTGCACGTGACCGTCTACCCGCGGACCTGGCACTACGGCCCCGGCCAGCACGCGTTCCTCTACTTTCCGAGCCTCGGCTGGGGCAAGGGCTGGGAGAGCCATCCGTTCAGCGTGGCGGCCTGGAACGACAGCGACACGCGCGAGCCGGGCCATGCGGGACAGCTGTTGCGCAACGACGACGACGACGACGACAAGCCCGTGGCGGGACAGACGCGCGGATCGTCGTCCTCGGATTGCTGCGGCGTGGATGAAATCACGGAGGTGCCCAACAAGGCGGCTGCGGCATCGCAAGTGGCCACCACGCCAGGCGAGAAGGGGGCATCGGTCCAGGTGCAATCTCTTCCTCACAACAACCACCACCACCACCAGAGACAGGGTGTCACCGCCGCCCGCCCCTCGGTCGAGTTTCTGATCCGCACCCACGGCGGCATGACTGCCTGGCTGCGCGACCACGCCGCCGCCGGCCGCGGACGCGCCGTCGACCTGCCGCTCTTCACCGAGGGCCCCTATGCCGGCCACCGCGCCTCGCTGCAGCCGCTCACCGCCGCCGACACCGTCCTCTGCGTCGTCGGCGGCATCGGCATCACCCATGCCCTGGGCCTCCTGCAGGAGTACGTGTCGACGGCCCGGGGTCGTGCCGTTGTCGGCGAGGATGGTGAGGGCGCCGGCGGGACTGGGCGGACCTCAAAGGTCGTGCCGCGCGCCACGCGCTTCATCCTCGCCTGGTCGGCCCACGAAGCCGCCCTCCTCGGCCACGTCCAGGACCGCTTCCTCGCTCCGGCCGCCCACGTCGCCGGCCTGGAGTACCGCTTTTGGTGCACGAACCCGGCGGCAGGCGCCGGCAAAGTCGCCGCCACGGCCACACCCGGCCGGATGGACGTGGCGGCCGTCGTCCGGTCGTCGCTCGAGGTCGGCCGCCTCACGACGGTCGTGGTCTGTGGGCCGGGCGCCATGGCCGACGCCGCCAACCGCGCCGTGGTCCAGGCGGTGCACGACGGCTTCCACGTCGACAGCATCGAGGAGAGCTTCAAGTGGTGATTGGTGATGGGTGCGGCGAGTGACGGAGCAGGGCAGGTAGCAGGACTAGTTGAGATCCCCACGTCGAACGTCGATGCACAAATTGAAATAATTCTTTCTATGGTGCCTAGCATCCTTTCAAGACAATAGATTGCAGCGTCATCCTCCAGGATCCCGCCCTATGAGGCGTTTCTATGGAATATAGAGCTGTGTCGCCACCGTACACGGCAGGATATGATCCGGAATGGCCATACGTGACCTGGTCCAATAATACAACAAGCGTACTGAATCCTCCGGGTCCTACACAGACACGCTGATTGTCCATTGCAAGGCAGTGCCATTCAGCCCCATCCTTTTCCATGGCTAGATCCTGAATTAAATTGCAGAGACTGGCAGCAAACATCACTAACGAAAGGGTCGGTCTCCTGGCTAAATGGATAAACAAAACGTCCCGTCCGCAGTTCGTGGGCCTTTGCACAAACCCGGGACGGACACTTTGCACCGAACAAGGCTGAGCATGACTCGGCGGCATATTATATTAGAGTCCACTCCTACGGTGCGGCTAACTGACAGCAAATCGGCGGCATGCCATTGACAGTACGACTGCCACTGTAATGTTCTATCCCACCGCCACTCTGCATCTCACCCTTCGACAGTCGTCCCGCACTGTTACGATCAGAGGCTGGATCGAGAAATGGAACGTCTCCTGCCAAGTCGTAGGCTCCTAAACACACGTTTCTCGTATGACAAACGACGTGGCTGACTCGGTCCCACAGGATGGCGCAGATACTGCGGCCCAGCTCCTGAAAGCGATGGAAGCTGATGCTGTGTAGAATATCGTGAACAAACCGTCAAGGGCAACGTATCGTAGAGATGTATATAAATATCTATGCCTCTTCCTGTTTGTCAAAAAAGAAACTCAACTCACAACTCACAATCATATCGTCTTCAGCACAGCTCTTTCGACACTACCATCCTATCAAAAGCCAAACTTCCCTCCATCCGCCAACATGAAGTCTTCGGTTCTCGTTCTTGTCGCTGCTGCCCTGGTTCCCTCGGCCATAGCCGCCAAGCCCAAGCTGAACCAGTATGCGAACATGGATGACTGGTACGTTTTGAAGCTGTGGTCCTGGAACAAGACAGACTGTGTCGCCAGCCTTTCTATTCTAACACGTCTAGCAACAACGACCGCAACATCCTCTTCCACGCCGCCCCCGTCTCCGGCCGCTGCTACAACCTGGACGGCAGGACCGGCGCCTTCTTCTGGGCCACGGGCGGCATGCTCAACCCGCGTGGTAAGCCTCTGCCGACATAGTGACACGAAAACGAAAAAAAAAGTGACGAGATATGCTGACGCTCCACTCAGTCTACCACGGCTCGGACTGCAACGGCGTAGAAGACCCGCTGTCGACGAACGGCCGCTGCTTCGATAAGGGCCCTTACAACTCGTTCAAGATGTGGTAGAATTGTTGTGATTGTGTCTGTGTGCTATATGCTCATTGTTCGCGTCACAGCCGCAGACGAACGACAGTGCAACAGAGCTCTTGGACTGCTGCAGTGGAGGGGTGTTTGGGTGGCCGGAGCCACTATTAAAGCATGACTATACACTAGGTACCTACACAGTGATCACCGCCGCATTATCGCATCCCTTTCCACCTCCCATATGCCCACGTCACTTTGTGTAGTGCTGTGTAAAGTCGTAGCGCACGTCCAGGGCGCCGGTGAGAATCGCCTTGGTCGCCGCCGCGTCGCCTTCCGCCGCCACGAGGACCTGCATAAACTCGTCCCGCGCCAGACGCGTGGCCGGATCGGCGTCGGACACGCGCCGAAAGTTCTCCGACGAGATGGGGTCGATGATGGTCTTCCACTTCTCGATGCGCTTCTCGCTGTAGAGGTCCAGGATGGACGCGTCGGCGCGCCCGTCCCAGATGCCGACCAGGCAGTCGGTGAGCCCGCCGACGTCGACGAAGCCGCCCGTGATGCCGAGCCCGCCCCAGGGGTTGCAGAGGTGCGCGGCGTCGGCGGCCAGCAGCACGCGGCCGACGCGGAAGCGGGGCGCGCAGCGCTGGTGCATCTTGTAGGGGGCGAAGTTGATGGTGGTGTACTCGTGGGGCGCCGGGTGGCCGGGCAGCATGGTGGCAAACTTATCGGCCTGGCGCGCGCGGTACTGCTCGTGCGTGAGGCCGGGGGCCTCG
Organism: Sporothrix luriei; assembly: GCA_021398005.1. Taxonomy (NCBI): domain Eukaryota; kingdom Fungi; phylum Ascomycota; class Sordariomycetes; order Ophiostomatales; family Ophiostomataceae; genus Sporothrix; species Sporothrix luriei. The sequence continues at coordinate 27,805 of WNLO01000002.1, forward strand.
CCGTAGGTGACGCGGTAGAGGCCGTCGGCCGTGATCTTGGCGGCCATCTGGGTGAGCGTGAGCGGGCTGGCCTGTGCAGAGGAAAGGGGGGCGGACTGGGGGACCTACAAAAAAGTGCTCCGGGTGGATGATAAAGTTGGCGTCGTCAAAGCCAAACTTACCGGCAAAGTCGTAGTACGTGTTGGTCGCAATGATCTGCGCGTCCCACGTCGTGCCCGGGTATTCGCTGCCAAACAGGCTCTTGCGCACAATGCTGTTGGCCCCGTCGCAGCCCACCACGTAGTCGGCCGCGATGCGCACCGTTTTAGTGACTGTGGCCTGCGCCGGGTCCAGATCGCCCTCCAGCACCTCGATCTCGGCCCACGCCGACGCCGCGTCCTGGTCGACCCTGGTCACGCGGTGCCGCCAGCTGACCTGCCCGCCGTACTTGGTCACAAACCGGTCCAGCAGCAGCGCGTCCAGGTCCTGCATCGGCAGGCACGCCGTGCGCAGGTCCGTCGTCACCGTCGTCGCGGCGTCGCCCGCGTCCTGCAGCACGCTGCCGTCGAAGCCCGCAATCCGCGTGTGGTCGCTGAACGTGCGCCAGTACATGGAGTTGAGGCGCATGCCGCCGTTCTGCTCCAGAATGTCCATGATGCCGGCGCGCGCCAGCTCGGGAATCGCCGGCGGGCCGTAGTGGGCCGCCCGGGGCTGCTGGTCGAGCTCGTGCGACGCCTCGACAATCTGCACGGGGATGCCGTGCTGGGCGAGCAGGACGGCGAGGAGAAGCCCCGAAGGACCAGCGCCGACAATGAGGACCTGGGGGTTGGGGTGACATTGTCAGCAACCATTGGCCGGCGGGGAATACACTCGGATCTCGGATGTTTACCTTTTTGAACGGCCGGCCTGCAGCGGGATCTGCCATGTTGATTATATTGGGGTGGATATGCTTTTGTCTTTCGGTATTTATTATGTCAGTGCGTAACGTGCAAATCGAAGTAGGACAAGTGAGAAGCCAGGGGGAGGAACCAGGGAAGCAAACGACGGGACGGGATCTGGACGTCCCTTCGTTCTAATACAGCCAACATCGATGCATCCGTCATTTTCCCTGCTCTAGTGCACCACGATCCCGCGCGGCAGAGGTTCTCCAGCATTTCCCCATATTTCCCCGCACGCCAACGTCGTATGAGTCCGATGAGGAAACAGTTGTTACAGGTCTCATGTTGCCGGGTTTCTTGTTTCTGATTTGGGTACAACGACATGCCATCGTTGGATAAATAAGATGCTACGTCATTGCACTTCTGCTTGACTGATTGCACACTGCGACTTTATGTTGCTTTTGGTTTATTTTCGAGTCATTCAGTTATCAAAAATTACCGTAGTCTGTATATAAAAATACGCCGGACTTGGCTTCCATCGGCACGTACGAGCCGTGGTGTACGAAGATAGACAGTTTCCGTCACGGCACAGCCACGACCCAAACAGTAAAAGATATAATGCGTCGGTGGGTTACGCCGGTGGGTAATAATAGCTTGCAGATCCCCGGAGACGTCATATAGCGTGGTATCGATACTCTGCGGCTGCGCGGTTCGGAGCGGCAATGCTGCCGACCGGTGCCCTCCCGTGGGAGATGTACCTGACGTATGTCAATGCTGCCCTCAGTGTGTGTCATGTGAACATAAGGTGGTAACCGAAGGCGCCAAGATTAAAAATAAAAACTCGATATTAAACGCAAAGGAACCCGCTCGTTTGCATTCCACTGTAACGGTAACAGATAATCTCAATTTTGGTTGCTGTTGGCCGTACTTGGACCGGACACCCGACGGTGGCGCAGAATCATCGCGACACAAACAACAAAACCCTCACCTACTCCTTCATCTGCCACGTACGGCCATAGATACAGGAAAATACGGGATCCCGTCCGCTCTCCCCTAGTCAAACCTGTAATCGGCGGATTAGTAGTTGGGTCGGTGACGACCAGCGAATACCCGCTGCTGTACGTTTATTTTTTTCTGTGACTCACGGCGATGCCCTATATCTATTTGCATCGTTGCACACTGCTATAGAAATATGAAGGTGATTATATAAAAATATGGGAAATGCCTCTAGAATGCTGATTTACCACAAAACATGTGAAAATGCTCCGTTGGCGTGCCATTGTGCCTATAGAGACCCGTGACCCACTGTATGACGGGTGAGCAATATGGACAGCCTGTTTTTAACCACACATCTCACACTCAGCTCTCAGACTCTCACTGCATCTAACTCGACGAGTGATGGATTACCCAGCCACGCGTGCTCATTCCATCACTACGCACTTCCATAAATGGCCACAGCGGCACGAACCCTTTTACGCGGCCTAGGCCTGATCGCGGTCGTGCTGCTCAGCGGCATCTGGGCGACACTTGGCCGTCCCAGGGCCATGTTCGACGCGCTTCTCTCTCCGTTCAGCGTGCGGCACTGGCGGCGCCATATCCAGTACAAAGTGGACCGCTACTACAAGAGGCTGACCAAAGACGACCTGCAACGGCAGCTTCGATCGGAGCTGGTTGCGGGCTACGGCAACGATATTCTCATTACGGCCCTGCGAGACGCGTCCAACAGAAAGGGCCCTCTGTACCGCGGCTTTCTGAGGCTTGCCGCGACCGATCCGCTTAGTGGCCGGTGTGGTAAGTCATGTCGATCCCCTCTATAAAACACAGCTAATCTAACTCTGCTCGTTATTAAGTCTGGGGACGATGCCAGTTCTCCGCGTTTATAGACGAGACTTTGGGGCCACATTCAAGCGCGGCAGAGATCCTGTGGCGCTGCCTCTGCTACAATGCACGATACCCTTTTACAGTCTCTACGCGAGAGGCAGACGACCAGCTGCTCGATCTGGGTGACTGGATCCAGGCTATCTGCCTCTTGGCAACAGACGCAGACCACAGCGTGGGCCGCAACCTGGAACAGCTGTCTGTGTACGGCACGTCCAAAAACGGTGTCTGGCGCAGATTTGCCAGTCTCGCCGTGGGAGCGACAACCACCACGAACACGGCAGATGAGAACGACGGGATGACTGACGACGTCTGGTCGCCACCGGACGAGCTGGACAATGTCTCCGAGATTGTGGCTACACTGCTTCCCGTGGACATGCCTGTTGTTGGGCCGCCGCTGTCGCAAATCCGTCGCGACGTGCAGAGCGCACTGGGCTCGCGAGTCTCCGCCGTACGGTCTCGTGAATTTGTCATTCCGCACGACGACTTCGTTCGCCTACTCTGCGCCATCTTGCGAATCCACAAGCCAGACTCCTGGAGTGACCGCCTTGGCAGTCAAAACGGGATGCGCTTCGCAAACGTCACTGCCGACATTTCCAAGTATTACGAGGCCGTAGCACGCTGCCTTCTCCTTGCTGGCGGCATTCACGAAGACGCCCCAATCTCGTTTGACGCGTTTCGTGCCTTGTCTGCCCAATTTGTATGTCTACTCCTGGCCTCCGTTTCCATCAAGAATTTTGATTGCTGACACACCTCGTCACCACCTCGTCAGGGCCCAAAAGGCACCAGAAAGGATACCACCAATGCATGGCCGCTGGACTGGGAAATTAAACTGCTCTGGCGCACCCTCTTCTCGCAGCTTCTGGCCGACACCGACCGTCACGCCGATGACCCGCCGTTGCCGCCTCTTGCTTCCCAGGCCATTGACTTTCTTCATCCTCTGCCACGGACGGGCATGGAACGCTACATGCGCGGCCAATGGACGCTGACGTGCGTCTCAGACGGCCGTGCCGACGTCCTCCGGGCGCTCACCTGGCCGTACCAGTCGAAATTGCTGGTTGTCTATGGAACGTGTTCCCACGGCCCGCACATCGGCCAGCCGGCTATGTATGCCATCGTGACATCGTCGCCGCTCTGGTGCACCTACACGACCGGTGCTGCCGACGATTTTTATGTCGACGACGAGCATCTCCTGCTGGCGTTGGCACCCCGTCCTCGTGTTATGCAATACTGCGCACCCCCAAAGACGACCACGTTTTCCGAGATTGTGGACGTGTCCTCGCCCGATATCATCTCTTTTGGACAAAACAACGGTCGTGGCGGCGTTTCCTTCAACTTCCGCACGCATCTGGTGACTATGACGTTCGAGACAGACGTTCTCGGAACAGACCACAGCGGCTATATAGAGATACCTGTCGCCCAGAACAGGACATCTCCGGACGCTTCGCGTCGTCCAGGGCAATGGAAATCATCTGCGCATATGGAAAGAATCGAGGTATACAGCGGAACAACCGGAGTGCCTGAAGACGTGTGCCGGCGACGGTCGGTTAGTGTATAATATACAGTGCCCAAAGGTAGAAGCAGAATTGCAACAAAAAAAATGTGAAGAAGCAGAAGAACAAGGCGACGACGAAGAGAGACGCCGGGAAGAATATGCAATGTGATGACTGAAGGGTGCTTGTGGCCAGTCCACACGACCAACGCTCATTCGTGGAAACGCACGTCTGGGAGTGCCTCTCATTGCTGGAAAATCCACTAAACAGCGACGCTGAGCACGGCTCTTGCCAATGTCCTCCTCGAGACAAGAGAAATAGGAGTTGGGGTAGGAAAAGAAAGAAAATAATCAAGTGCGGAGAGTGATCTGGTGGGGACTAGGGAGTCTCCGTCTGGGGGAAACCAATCTGGCGGAAGACTAAGTTGGCTTCCGCGACATGTCTGCGACAGGGACCTGACCCATCCCGTGGAGTGAGAACTGCAAAGTGCCATTGGAAGCCAGGTCAGGAGCATGCAATTGCACGATGGTGAGTAGGAGGCTGGGTATATGTATTACTTTATCCATACATGTCGTGATAACGTCCAACGTGCAGCATGTGATATTTAAATGCATCGGGTATTTGTGCCAACTGCTTGCCGTGGCATTGGCTCCTTCTGTGCCTCTCCCGTGCCGTCTGAACCTGAATGTTGGACGGCGGAAACCAGTGCCGGCATATGTTTAATTTGTACAGGGCCGAGGCAAGCAATTGTTTGGTTTCTCCTGGTCGAGTTGATTGACACTCAACATTGCTGAAGGTTGTGTCGGATTCGATTGGTTGTTTGCTATGAATCCTCGAAACAATAAAACATTGCTGGACCATCTGCGCATTTTTTTTCATTAAAATAGAATTGGTCCAGCTTTTCAGATTGCACTGGCCTCTCGCCAGCCACATGCCACATGAAGTCTCTTTCTGTTTTCTTTTGACACTACGTCGTAATTACACCCTTGACCACCAAAAGCACGTCGTAGCGCAAAAGTGGGTTCTGTGTTCATAAAGACGACCTCAACACCTCATCACCTCATCACCTCATCATCTCATTTTCTTTTTTATTCTTTTTTTTATCCTCCCTCGTCTGCTCATATTCCTCGTTCACGCAGTAACGGCTTGTCCGTTTGGTTTCTTCCCCGCATCGTTGTGGTACCACGACCGTCTTCTTTGAGGCTTCTGTGTCATTCAGCGTAGACACCGCTGTTTCGGCCTCTCTTCCCGTCCCACGAACCCGATCAATACACACCGTCCGACTACATTCCGTCTGGCTTCGGCCTGGACAACCACCCCCAAGATGGTGTCCTCCAAGCGCGCGTACAACTGGTACATTTCCATGGTGGCGGCAGGATGCATGGTCCTGTACGGCTATGATGCGTCCGTCTTCAACTCCGTCCAGGGCTCCGACAACTGGCTGGCGTGGTTCGATCTGGATCCGGTAAGTCTCTGTCGGGCGATGGCATGCCTTTGTGTTCCGGCGTCGTCCAATGTCCTGACAATGTGCAGAAAAAAGACTCGTACTTGATTGGCCTCATCAACACGGCCTATACGATCGGCGCCATTGTCTCTGGCTTCTTCTTCGGCGGCCCTGTCGCCGACTACTTTGGTCGCCGCGTCGGCATGGGCCTGGGCTGCTTCATCACCATCGTCGCCACCTTCATGCAGACGTTTGCGCCGTACCACAACCTGGGCTGCTTCATTGGCGGCCGAGTGCTGATTGGCCTTGGCCAGGGCATGGCTCTGAGTAGGTTTTGTGCCATTGTTGCTGACCGAAATCCGGTATCCCCGTCCTAACAAACGCAGCCGCCAGCCCCGTCTACATTGGGGAGATGGCACCCGCCGAGATCCGCGGCCTCATCATGGCCTTCTGGCAGCTCTTCTACTCCGTCGGCTCCTTCATCGCCTACTGGATCAACTACGCCGCGTCGCTGCACCGCGCCAAGCTCGGCGAGTGGGACTGGAAGCTTGTCGTCATCTTCCAGCTGCTCGTCCCCACCCTCATCATCGTCCTGCTGCCCTTCCAGCCCGAGTCGCCGCGCTGGCACATCCAGCGCCACGGGAACATTGAGGGCGCCCGCAGGGCCCTGCTCCGCATCCGCGACACCGAGCAGGAGGTCGAGGACGAGATCCTCGTCATCCGCGAGGCCATCGAGTACGAGCGCGAGGCCATCGCCCACGGCTACGCCGCCCTCTTCAAGGACCCCTCGGTCCGCAAGCGTCTGCTGCTCGCCTTTGGCCTCAACATCGGCCAGCAGCTGACCGGCCAGGGCACCCTCAACTCGTACAGCACCGCCATCTACAAGAAGGTCTGGACCAGCACCTCGACCATCAACCTCATCAACGCCCTCAACGCCACGTTCGGCATCCTCTTCACCCTCAACGCCACCTGGACCGCCGACCGCTTTGGCCGCCGCTGGCTGCTCATGGTCGGCGCCGTCGGCATGGGCGTCGCCATGATGGTCGTCTCGGTTGTCGGCCTGACGACGCCCACCGTCGACGGCGCCAAGACGCAGCCCGTCGGCATCGCCATCGTGTTCCTGCTCTTCCTCTTCATCTTCTTCTACAAGCCCACCTGGGGCGCCACCACCTGGATCTGGACCTCGGAGATCTTCTCCATGAACGTGCGCGCCCAGGCCGTCGGCATGTGCTCGCAGATGCAAAACGTCGCCAACACCATCTTCCAGCAGTTCTTCCCCATCTTCTTGACCAGTATGTATTTCCCTGTCCCTTTCTCTTCTGCCTTCCGCCCGTTCCCGGCGCTACCGTGCACCTGCTAATCATTCCCCCCCTCCTTCCCTCAGAATCCGGCCTCAAGTGCCTGTTCCTCTTCATGGCCATCAATTTCATCCTCGCCGCCTACGTCTACTTCCTCATCCCCGAGACCAAGCAGGTCCCGCTCGAGGAGATCGATGTCCTGTTCGGCGGCGCCAACCACGTCGACAAGGGCGCCAACATCCTCGGCGCCGCCGAGTCCAAGGCCCACGCCGGCCCTGTCGTCTCCGAAGCGGAACGCGTCGACACAGAGCGTGCCAAGGAGACTTCGGTTGTGTAGCCGTGGGATGCGACGATGGTATAGCGCCACTTTCCTGTTTTGAACGTTGGACATTATGTCTCTTGTACACTGGTTGTTGTCGAGCTCGCTGGTTATTCATTCTTCTCTCTAGCTATTGTCTCCTATCTACTTCGGTAATTCGTGGCTACTTCCACCCCCGATTTGTCCCAGTACTTTTACAGTACGATTCTCATGAATACCTCCGTTTTAGTTTTCTCTATTCTCCAGGACGTGACCAGGTCCATGTCATGATCTTTCTGCTCTCCCGTCTCAACTTGACGTCCTGCGTTCTAATAAATAGCCGAGACTCGGCCCGGAGATTTGAGCGAGGCATAATCGTCCCATCTTTCCATGCAGCCCGTCCAATAACGACATACTGTTGAGGAACATGCAATTCACCGACGAAACAATCCAGTACAATGGCGTCTGGATACGACTGACGTCGGCTCCGGAGAGCCATGACTAGCTATGCTGAGGCTGCCATGGCGAGATAGGAGCTGTGCATGTCCTGAGCTGCTATCGTGAATACGCTGCTATGCAGGTCGGGCCCAGTCGAACGGGTCGCAACAGCATGTTTATCCGGTTCTCCTGTCATTCAGCGCGCCTTGAAAACTCCCATTTTATATCAATAGCCCCGGTGTTTACGACGTTCATGTCATTACGCAGAAGCAAGAAGGCCACAAAATACAATGTCGAAAAAAGTAGATGAGACATAAATTCAAACACTGACGACAGGCATCCCGTGCTAAACGACATTACCAACGAGATTAAAAAAAGAAAAAAGAAAAAAGAAAATGAAAATAGAAAATGAAGATGTCATAAAGCTACAGCAACGCTTGACCCTGCCACTTGGGAAAGGTGGGTGACAGCCGTTGACGGTACCAAAAAGCCTCCCCGACTCCATGTCCCACGTTTTATGCTGGAGTACCAGATGCTCCCACCCAAATAAGTCCGAATACGGCACTTTGGACCATTTCGGCAAAATAGGAAAGAAGGCTGACAAAGTCGACGGTATGAGGTAAAGGGAAGGGACGAATAAACGACCCGTTTCGTCCGACGTCCCTTCCCGTGCTGTCGTCAGCCACAATGAAGTGAAGGGGACGATATTTAGTGGAAGGTGCTCCGGTTGGTTCCTTCCTCGTGGCGGCAAAAGACGCAGCACACAATGATCTGCCCAAATCACGATACAAAAGATTCTTCCCGCTGTCTGTGCAAAAGGGCATCAATGCAAAGGCTACAACGTCAAGCCACTCGGTGGCAGATGGTGCGAAATACCTGGTACAAGGGGACGAGAATGCCCCATACGTCGTGCTTCGGACGCCTGTGGGGAGTCATGCTCTCCGCGCGTCGCTGGGCGTCGATCACCGTCGCGATCGCACGGCACGGGATTTGGCTGCTTATGCGTTGCTGCCAAGCAATGCACGATGGGGCAAGACGACCAAAAAAGTGCCCCAGACGATACGAAAAGAACATTCGAAATGGCACAGAAGGACGTGGGGCAGCAACGTGTACAGTGGGGACGAACGTGGACGCATGAATTTGCCATCAAGATTCCTCGTGGCCGGCAAGGAGAATAAAACAGCCAACGCAGATCAGGCTAAAACGGAGAGATGAAGCATTCCTACGGCTTAAAAGACGCAGTAAGACCAGGCAATCTTCATAACTATGCTGCACTGACAGCGAGCCGTACCTGCATCTGCTGTATGGTTGAACAGGTTGTTTTCTAAGAAACAGATGCAAAGGCACAAAAGGTATAAATAAAGTATATTTTTTCTAGCTTTTTTTTTTTGTCTGTAGCATAAAAGGAGAGGACAAGAGTTTGAAATAAAATAAAGCAAAAGGGAAAACGACCAGTTTTGAAATGAAAGAAAATGATTGTAAAAATGATTCCCTACAGCAGCCATGTCAGTACTTTCGATGGAAATAGAGGAAGCGGTCTGAATCGTCGGCAGCGGTTTCCGTAACATCGACACGCAAGCGTCACCTTTACCCACGCTCCTGTATCCTCCTCCTATGCCGAGTCGTTTCCCTTCATCCCTATGCAGGTACCACCGTTACATATTGTCTACAGTACTCCACGGCCTGATAACTTCGCTACCGTTCTACACAATTAGAAAAGGTCCTGTCTGTGCTTCAACACGCGTATGGAAGTCACCCGCGTGGGGGGAGATCGGCTAATCGCTGATCAGACACTTGAGCAAGATGTCTGCATGACTGACCCAGACGTCGAAAAGACGAAGCACCCACCCTCAGTGCAAGAAGGCAAGATGATAGTGAGGATGGAATGAAGAGATCAAAGGGAATGGAAACAGGCTAGGCAATACGATCTTCCAAGAAGGTGAACAACGCCAACTATACTCTCAAACGCCCAGAAAAGGAGCCAAGTATCACCACCACCAACACGTATGTGTCCCTTTTTGCCGGGTGGCAGTCCTTTTCACGCCATTCACCCGTCGACGGTCCTTTGGGACCTCTCCGTTTGATCGGCAGTGATCCCTTTTTTCTTTTTGGGCCTGCATCTGGCTGCCGAGCCTGGTTCCTATTTTCTTGGGCAGACAGCCACAACTGAACTTTGGTTTTTGCGGCGACGCTTGTCTGATCTTCCTCTTCCGCTCTTTTATTCTCCGTTGTCTCCAGTCCTGTGCCGACCCAACCGCCCGTCACACCTGTGTGTCTTTTCCTTCAAAAGTCTTGGCTTTTCCACTCTTTTTTTGTTTTGCGCATCGACACTGCTCCTGTCCTTGAGGCGTGTTCTCCGAGTTCAACAGGGGCCGTTGTTTGCTGTTGCATTTCTTATTTGTGCTCCTTTTCTCCTCTGCGTGGACCAGAGTTTGATTTTTTATTTCTTGATTTTGATTTTGTTTTGTCTTTTCATTTATTCTCCGACTGTCCCTTACGCACGTTTTGCCCCCCTCCTCACGAAAACAAACGACACATTTTAGAGCTGTAATCCGCAGGTGCAGGTGCAGATGCAGATGCTGTGTCCGTCGACAGACACGCCAACGCCAGCGACCGCCCAATTCGGAACGGCAACATGGGGGCGCTTTACGACAGCATGCTGCCACCGGAGACGGCCGACCTGCGTCCCTTGCCACCGGTGCTGCAACAAGGGCTGACCGCACTGAGTGTCGTAGGGTGCATCTCGCTCTTTTCATCCAGTGCCCTCTTCTGCCACCTCACATTCAAAATTGTCCGGTGGAAGCGGAAGATTGCAGCACGGTCCAAATCGGCAGCGGCAGCGGCAGCAGCGGGCTCAACGCCAGGCAGCATTTACCATGAACCGCTATCACCTGCCGTGGATCTCTCACTTGGACTGGCAGAACGGCACTTTCATGTCGACTTTGACGCAGACTCCCAAAGTCAGGTTCCGCAGCCACCTCGGAAGATGACAGGAATCATGTTGTTAAAAACGTGGCCGTTCTGGGCCAGCCGAAAACAGGTGCCACCGCCTGACGAGGTGGAAGCCGCTCCGGCCGTGCGAGAAAAGCCGGAGCTCAACCAGTTTCTCCTTCTGCTCTACAACTTGCTTCTGGCCGACATGCATCAGTCCTTGGCTTTTACTCTCAACGCCGTCTGGGTGAAAAATGACGCCTTTATCATCCGAAGCAGCACATGTTGGTCACAGGGCTTCTTTGTGTCCAACGGCGACCTGTCGGCGAGTCTGTTCATCGCCGCCATCGCCATCCACACGTACTCCGTCATCTCCCGGGGCTACAAACCGCCGCAATGGGTGGTGAATGCAGTGTGTGTTGGTATCTGGGTCTTCACCTATGGGCTGGCGCTCATCGGCATCGCAGCCACCCGCAACGGGGCCACCAGTGACGGGTTCTATGTCCGCGCTTCAGCATGGGTATGTTGCCGGTGGACGCTTTCTTTCGCCAACATCCAATATTTTGTCTCTTTTCAGTCCGTTTCGTACTTTATTGAACGTCTACTAACCGACATTGTAGTGCTGGATCAACCAGCAGTTTGAGACGCTCCGCCTCGTTACGCACTACCTCTTCATCTTCATCACCCTTGCACTCACGTCCCTCCTCTACACTCTCGTCTTCTTTTCTCTCCGCCGGAAACAGAAAATGCAGCAACGGCAGCACGAGCAGCGCCTAAAGCTGGCTCCCAATCACAGTCTTTCTCAGTTTCAAGCAAGCAAGTCCAGCGTCAATATCCGACTGACGGCCATGGCCATTCCTACGCCCGGTCCTGGTAGCCCTGTTATGGAGGCTGTGGATCTCGAAAATAATAACAATGACAATGGCAACATCAACAATGAGCCCGTCTTAGGCGACAGTCTCCGCCATCCAGGCTTCCTCATCTATCCCATCATCTGCGTCGTTTGCACTCTGCCCCTGGCACTGGGCCGCATTGCCACCATGGCCGGTGCCGAGGTGCCCCTGAGCTACTTTTGCGCCGCCGGTGCGCTCATCACCAGCAACGGCTGGCTGGATGTTCTTCTCTGGGGCTCCACGCGCCGCAACATTGTCTTTGGCGACGTGGGCGAGGAAGATGTCGGCATCAACACCTTTGCCTTTATGCGCACGCCGCCAAACCGCCGATTTGGCAACATGGTTTGGGTCGAGGGCGGCGTCAACAACAGAATCAGTAAGAACAACGGGGCAAACCACAATGGACAAATCAAACACACAGGCAGCCGCGACAGCAGCAACACCAGCCACCACATGGACACGAGCAGCAACAGCCGGAGCAGCAGCCAGGAACGCGGCAGCAGCACGACACCCATCGGCGAGGCCGTGCGTGGCGTCCGTGACATAGTCATGCGCGGGCCCCGTGGCTGGCGTGAGCTGGGCAGCAGTAGTCTCGGACTGGCTGGGTTGGGCATTGGCAGCGGCGACGGCGGCGTCAATGGTAGCAATGGCAACAGTGGTAGCCGATCGATGGCTGCCAGCCAAGAATCGTTGCAGCGTCCTGGGGAGGGGAGCGCGGCAGGCGGCGGACTGGCCATTCAAATGGAAATGGAGACGAGCGTCGTCGTTGAGATTGAAGCTGTCCCACAGACACCATCACGGTTACGAGCGTCGGGCCCATCGATACCGGCATATGACGAGAAGGACATGCCGTATCTGCCTCCCATTCAATAGGAACATGGGCGACTGCGGGTGTCTCAACTGTGGAATTGGTATGAACTCTGTGTCACCCGATATTCAGGGGCAAAAAATAGAAATACATGGAATAATGAAATGATAAACAAATTAGACATGCCCTAGAAGGACAAAAACCTGATCTTTACGCTGCGTCAAAGTTTTACTTCGTTCGCTTCATAATCTGAGATATGACAACGTGTGAAGAAGAGTCCATGTTCGTAATTGCGCGGAACCCCTCGATACGCTCAGAGATGAAGACGATTAGGCGACATGTCTTTGGTTATTGTCAAATTTCCTTCGACCGACATACTGTCGAATATCGAACAACAGTGACCTATCGCACGGCAACGCCGAATATCTAAATGGAGACATTGTAATGTCGTACAAGTCCCCCACACTGCCTCTCGCTATTTTCGCACTTGTTGATTTTCCAGTGTGTTTCCAAAGATGTCACTTGTCATAATGCGGCTTCACCATGCCAATCTCAGCATGCAGGGTGTAGATAGTGCTCCAAGTTGTCTGTAAAATGAGACGCAACGCCACCTAATAATACGTCTGGCATATTTCGGGAAGATGCTAAGAAACAAACACCAGGAATAGGATCAAGCATGCGGTCTAACCGCTCGCCACCGTCTTTACTCCACGATTTCGCCTTCCAGAAACGTTCCATGACTCCACGATGTTTCAGGGGCTTCCCGAAATATCGGTAACGGGGAAGAGAATAATTCCCCTTAGCAAGAAGAAATATGACTGCCCAGTAACGGGATTTGATGAGAAATATCGACACTTTTGGCGTACTTTGACGAGGGCGCTGACCACATATATTAAGACCATCTCCCTCTCTCCATGCCGACAGAACATGATGTAGCACACGAGCAGGCTCGCATTCAGTTCATATACAGACCTCTTTTATTTGCATTCTTCTTCGCATCTTCCGCATTTCTACTCTTCTTACCTCTTACCTCTTTGCCTCTTACCTCCTCGCCTCTCAAACCATCATCCACAAATCCACAAAATTCAAACTCCTTCGCCAATAGACGCCATGTCTCAGTCTATCAACACCCCTCTCATTCCTGGCCCTGATGCCGGTCGGTCTGGATATGAAGTCACAAAGGGCGAGAGTAAGTTATTCGTCTCCTATCCTGGCAGATAATTCGACAAGACGGAAGCAGCTGACACATTTGCAGAGGACAAGGGCACGACAAAGTCATAAATCGAACAGCCTATCAATGATTTGGCAGCTCTCTTTCGATTTTTCCGTTGAAGATTGCCATCTCGAAGCCACAAAGACATAATCACCGGCGCATGGGTTCCCTGGGTTTGCATAGACGTCGCTGGATCGATGGTCGACGGTCGGAAGGACTGGATGGGATAGACGGTATATATAGATGGGTATAGATGGCTATGATTTTCCTTCATTGGACGGACTTTTGGATGCATAACACTTTTTAGTAGTATTACTCGAAGCTGGCTTCATGACTTGTATGCCATATCATGTAAACAAATGCTGATTCATATCAATACTACCTGTAAGCCACTTACACGATACCATACTGTGTATTTTTAATGCACTGTATTGTCACACACTGTACGCCGACCACCCAGGGCCGTTTGGCGGGGTACCGTTTTCTGCCGCTATTCACCGCCGTGGAAGCCCCTTTGAATGGCCCGCCAAACCCACAAATCAGGCAAAAGCAGAAATCGCACAGCATCGCCAGGAAGGCCGTATCACGCGCGAAAAATTATTCCTCCGCAGAAGGCAAAAATCCGTCCGCTGCCAACCCAACCCGGCGCCCACACGTCCCCTCCCAGCGCCCTCCCCCCATTCTCCGCCGCCAAACCCGCGAAATACACGACGTATTGTCGGCTTCCTTCGTTGTTAGACCCCGGGTTATCGAACAGCTCGCTCCTCCCTCGACGACGATCATCAATATTGAACCTCGCCCTCGCCCTCACCCTCAACATCCTCCTCCTTCACAATGGTCGCAGCCACAGATGCCTCCAAGGACCTGCCGTTCCAGGCGGTCCAGGTCGAGGCCCTCGTCGTCATGAAGATCACCAAGCACTGCTCGTCCGCCTTCCCGACCACCGCCACGGGCGCCATCGTCGGCATGGAGAACAAGGGCACGCTGGAGGTCACCAACACCTTTGCCTTCCCCTCGGTGGCTGACGCGGCCGTCGAGTCCGGCGCCAACGAGCGCGGCCACCAGAACGACGCGTCGGCCATTGCCGCCGCCGCACCGCGCGCCAAGGCCAACGTGGCCTACCAGGCCGAGATGATCCGCCACCTCAAGGAGGTCAACGTCGACGCCAACAGCGTCGGCTTCTACACGAGCGCGACCATGGGCAACTTTATCAACATGAGCTTCATCGAGAACCTGTACCACTACCAGCGCGACGCCCAGGCCGGCGCCGCCTCCGTCGCCCTGGTCTACGACGTCAGCCGCAGCTCGCAGGGCGCCCTGAACCTGCGCGCCTTCCGCCTGTCCAGCGCGTTTGTCGCCGCGTACAAGGAGGGCAAGTTCACGACGGAGACGCTGCAAAAGTCCAAGCTGTCCTTCAAGGACATCCTGGTCGAGCTGCCCGTCGCCGTCCACAACTCGCACCTCCTGACCACCTTTTTGCACCAGCTGCCCGCGCCGCCCGCCACCGCCGAGGTCGACCTGCCCGCCTCGCTGTCCGACATCCACGGCGCGCCCCTGGCCGTCCCCGCCTACCCGTCGCTCGACGCCCTCGACCTGTCCATCGACCCCTTCCTGGAGAAGACGTGCGACCTGCTGCTCGACAGCGTCGAGGCCCACTACACCGACCTCAACAACCACCAGTACTACCAGCGCCAGCTGACGCGCGAGCAGCAAAAGATTGCCGCGTGGCAGACCAAGCGCAAGGCCGAGAACGCCGCCCGCGCTGCCGCCAAGCAGGCGCCGCTGCCCGAGGACGAGTGGCAGCGGCTGTTCAAGCTGCCCCAGGAGCCCAGCCGCCTCGAGAGCATGCTCAACGCCCGCCAGGTCGACCAGTACAGCCGCCAGGTCGACGGCTTCACGTCCACCGTCAGCGCCAAGATGTTTGCCGTCCGGGGGAACCTGCTGCCGGAATAAACGGGGGTTACTGGTGGACGCGGATGTGCTATTCTTCTTTTGTTCTTTTGTTCTTTTGTTCTTTTGTTCTTTTGTTCTTTTGTTCTTTTGTTCTTTTGTTCTTTTGTTCTTTTGTTCGTTTGCGTTCGTCGTCTTTTTTCAGTTCCATCATGTTCCCGTCGCCGCCTCCGGTCACATCACCAAGGTCGGATCATGCCGTGGCACGAGACCCCTTTTCTACACGGCTGAGGCGCGCCCCATTCTCATCCTACCTCGGGTTTTTATTTTTTCTTTCTCCCTCTTGTCTCGTTTCTCGCTCTGCGTTTTGGCGGCACCAAAAGTTTCTAGAAAGGTATGATTTGTTTGCCTAGCGAGACGTCTCCTTTTGGCGGTGGATTCTTTCGTTAGGCGGATTCGCTGCATTCGTTGCACAGCGGCGTCACGGCGTCACGGCGTCACGGACACTCTGGCCCTCGCTTCACCATACACTTGTCACACTGTCAAGTTACGGTGAGCAGCGCTGAGACGCAGCCAGAAACAGGTGCGTCTTGACTGCTGTGCCACGATGCAATACGAAAACAGGCAAACCAGGGGCAGAGTTATATTGCATCAGGCCTGGCGTTAATTTGGGGCACTACGTACTGTCAGATACAAAATAAAAATACGAAAGGAACGAGGCTAAGGAATCGAGTCATGGCCGTGAAATGTGAAAATGTGAAAACGTGAAAACTTATGTAAACTGATAACACGTGCTCGGAGATGCTTCGGATCATTGCTGGCCAGGCCTACGGAGTACTACGGGACCAGTGCGCACGCTGCGGTCAGCAACGGCAGATGGAGCCGACACGCTTACAGGCGACCAATGGCCCGCACAGCTTCCCACTGAGCGCCGTCCGTATTAGGGCTAGCGCCGTTCCTGAAATTTTCTGCGTGCTCTAACCCCTCTTCCCTCACCAGCCAACCACTGCCCCGCCACGTTGCGGCGGAAAAAAAAGTGATTGTCCACTATCTACCGCCTCTTCTATCCTGCTCCTTTAGTCCTTTCCACTTGTTCTCTTCTCCTTTCCTCTTCTCTTCTACATCCCTCGCTTTTTACTCTTCATCTCACTTCGCATCCTTACCAAACGCCTCATCTATCCTCATAGCCCGTCTTTCTCCTCAAGGTATGTTTCAATTGCGCTGCGGCACCCATTGCAGTGCCCCTCCTTGTCCGACAAGCATCGCACCGCTGCTGGAGCTCACTTTAGCCTCGGATGGCCATCTGCGAGTTGCTTTGACACGAATGAACAGCTTCAGCTCCTGTTCACTTGTCTGCCAGCCAATTTCTTCCGTCTGCGGTCACTCGACTAACTCGTCCTCTTCTCAGACCACTTCCACACATTCAAAATGGCTGCCCCCGCAGGAAACTTCAAGGTCGCCGACATCTCGCTGGCCGCCTTCGGTCGCCGCGAGATCGATCTCGCCGAGAACGAGATGCCGGGTCTCATGGCCACCCGTGCCAAGTACGCTGCTGACCAGCCGCTCAAGGGCGCCCGCATTGCTGGCTGCCTGCACATGACCATCCAGACCGCCGTCCTCATCGAGACCCTGACCGCTCTCGGTGCCGAGGTCACCTGGACCTCGTGCAACATCTTCTCCACCCAGGACCACGCCGCCGCCGCCATTGCGGCCACCGGCGTCCCCGTCTTCGCCTGGAAGGGCGAGACCGAGGAGGAGTACCAGTGGTGCCTGGAGCAGCAGCTGGTTGCCTTCAAGGATAACAAGCGCCTGAACCTGATCCTCGACGACGGCGGTGACCTGACCCAGCTCGTCCACGCCAAGTACCCCGAGATGCTCAAGGACTGCTACGGCCTGTCCGAGGAGACCACCACCGGCGTCCACCACCTGTACAAGATGCTGAAGAACGGCGAGCTGCTGGTCCCGGCCATCAACGTCAACGACTCCGTCACCAAGTCCAAGTTCGACAACCTCTACGGCTGCCGCGAGTCCCTCGTCGACGGCATCAAGCGCGCCACCGACGTCATGATTGCCGGCAAGATCGCCGTCGTGGCCGGCTACGGTGACGTCGGCAAGGGCTGCGCCATGGCCCTGGCCGGCATGGGCGCCCGCGTCCTGGTCACCGAGATCGACCCCATCAACGCCCTGCAGGCCGCCATGGCCGGCTTCCAGGTCACCACCATGGACAAGGCCGCCTCCGTGGGCCAGATCTTCGTCACGACCACCGGCTGCCGCGACATCCTCGTCGGCCGCCACTTCGAGGCCATGCCCAACGACGCCATCGTCAGCAACATTGGCCACTTTGACGTCGAGATTGACGTCGCCTGGCTCAAGGCCAACGCCGTCGAGCACGTCAACATCAAGCCCCAGGTCGACCGCTACACCATGAAGAGCGGCCGCAAGCTGATCCTGCTGGCCGAGGGCCGCCTGGTCAACCTGGGCTGCGCCACCGGCCACTCGTCCTTTGTCATGTCCTGCTCCTTCACCAACCAGGTCCTGGCCCAGATCGCCCTCTACAAGAACAAGGACGAGGCGTTCCGCAGCAAGTACGTCGAGTTCGCCAAGACCGGCACCTTTGAGAAGCAGGTCTACGTCCTGCCCAAGATCCTCGACGAGGAGGTCGCCAAGCTGCACCTGGACCACTGCAACGTCGAGCTGAGCAAGCTCACCGATGTCCAGGCCGAGTACCTGTCTCTGCCTGTCGAGGGTCCCTTCAAGCCCGACCAGTATGTTGTCCCCGACGCACGTTCTCTTCTTCATCTCGGCCTTGTGCCTTGTGTCTTATGCCACGGTACTAACTCCTCTCCAGCTACCGCTACTAATGTCTCTCCTCTCATCCCTCGTCTCGAACCCCGCCAACATCGTCTCTGGGCCGGTGTCGCCGCTCTCTCTACTTAACGATGGGATGGCCGCGTGCCTCCCATTGACATGTTTTTGATATTTATTGTCGTTTCACAGTTTGTTTATGAAAAGAAAATTTAACCATATACCCATTTCAACCGGGGAAAACACGGGGGAGTTTTTCAAAAGCATTGCTCTTGTTTCATGCGGCGGTGCGGCCTTTCTTGTCTTCCGACTCTATCACCAACCTCTCTTCTTCCTCTTTCTCTCTCCTGTCCCCCCTCCCCCCTCCCCAGGCCGCACCTGCCCTCCCCCTATTTTTCTTTTTCTTCAACAAAAATGTTTTCAACAGCATGGGGAAGGAGCCTTGTATTTCTGTCGTGGTCTTCACACCACCGGTTTGATTTTGATTTTTTGTCTGGTTTTTTTGCGCAAAGGGATTTTAAATAAAGGGCACGCAGGAAGGGTCATGACATCTCAATCATACAATTGAGAACGGACGATCTAGAAATCGGTTCTATTACGAGCCTTTTTTATGTCTCGCTAGATAGATCGCACATAGCGACACCTATGGGCCGGCCACTCTGAAGATGGGAGTGGGTGAGTCTTGGGTCAAGCTGCCACAAAATGAATAATTTTTTCAACAATCTTCTGCTCCCGCCTTCCAGTCGTTGCTTGCCATGTGTTGTCGAGCTTCCTCGTGGTTCTCCTGTCAGTTCTTGCAATACAGCATAACGTTGAACAATGTCATCCACCTCTTTGACTCTGCTCTAGACGATATTCCAATTTACCATTTGTATGGACTATTACAAAATTTTTGACTTATCTCTTTTTATATGTACCCCTTTGACTGCAATTTTATTAAAGTGGCCTTTTTGCCTTTTCCAAGCAAAAATCTAAAACAAGTCAACAACTAAACGACATCGAAGAACGAAGATATCATTTATACGTGGAAAAATTTCAACCTGAATATTTATGTGTAAAACTAATTTCACAAATTTCACTTGTATCTTATCAATAAGCGAGATTCAGATGCTAAGCATACGAAAACCAAAATGGCAACTGGTCATTAATATATTTCAACGAAATGCGGCGGCAAATACAAACAGGGACGTTCAACCCAAACAAGATACACTGGAGCCGACATACACATCGGCTACCGACGTCGCGGTGTAGAACATATGGACAAAGTACGTGAACGAGAAAACATTGGCGCTCGGATTTGCTGGCGATATGGGAACGGAGTCCACGTCGTAAAAAAGCAATGAGGCTAATACGAGGTTCGCGCCGACTTCAGCCAAAAATTGCCGCGTTTTCCTTTTCAGAAAATACGATTGCCGACCCGCTGTCCACTTGGAAAACTGTCACCCCAAGGCAGCCTCGGCCATGCAAAACAGTGTTTGTTTTTCTTTTTACGATGCTCATTTTACTCTGCATATCGTGAGCGAGCCCGTGAATGGGGTGTACGGCCGTCCCTTTGCGCAGTCTTTGCACATTCATGGCCGTGTTTCTGCCAAAGAGGAAGAGGTAAAATAAAGAGAGGGATTGCCTTGACTCTTGATAGACCACAACAGAGAACAAAACCGGTGGATGGCCGGGTCTCTCGTAAACTGACCGCCGACGGACCAAGGGATATATGATCTAGAGGAAGCATTTCTGCCATGCTACCGGGCTCAGCATTGATTGTCATATGTTTCGAGTCACGATGCGGCGATCACGCATGGGCGCGAGGAGGTAAAAGAAGGGAAAAGATCTAGACCGTTAGGAGAGCTGTTGCCGATGTTGAAATTCAGACGGGGACCGTCGTTGGATGTACGGATGTCCAACACTTTGACGTTCGCGTACGTCCCGCGTTCCTTCAGGGGTGATGCTTGCACGTTTACGCGCAAGCGAGGCGAAGCGAGCGATCAGAGTTCCAGCCGCTTCTTGACGACGTTCAGACAAATAGATGGGGGAGTGAAGCCGAGGGGTTTGTTCCGTCCAGGATCGGATAATATCGAACCGTACATCATGCGAACGAATAAGGTTTTTTTTTTTGTAGGACCGTTGGGGAACTACGAATTGGTAGTTTGAGAGATGTCATGGCTAAATGAGATAGACACAGCAGGAGTAGCTGCCCCGACAAAAAGAAAGCTTTTTCCTCTTATCTCACCCGGCCTGTGTTTCTATTTTCTTAAGGTACGGGACGGACAGAGGGGCAACTCCTTCTGGAGCCGCCAGAGGCGAGGGTTGAGTGTGCGTGCCTCATCCAGGATAAAAACGACGAGATGAACAGGCACCGAGGGACGGCGGGAGGGACCATCTATTTTGCCTGCAGCAGTCCCGAATCAGTCCGTGTCGAGCGCCATTTGCTGTCCGCCTGACGATGCTGAAGATGTGCTTTGGCATTTCAATATCGGGACGGTCGATGCAGCATCCCATGTTTCTGCTCATGTGGCCCCGGCACATCAGTCAGGCATCTAGAATTGCACAACGTATATGGGGCGAGCAAAGACGCAGGAGAAGCAGATAACCGCATGCGAACGGTCGTGTTAGCGATATGAAAAGCCGGGCCGTGTCGTCTGTTTTGGCTCTCTGCTTGCAGCAGAAAGGATTTGGCTATATCCCAAAAGCTTTTATTAACCAATATTGCGCTCTCGTATGAGACGGGCCGGAGCTAAGACGGCAGGGCATGGAGTTTGGCACGCGGCCGCCACATGGATGCAAGGGGGAGGGGAAAGGTCTTACCGCCAGAACGAAAGGATAGAGGAACGGAAAGGGCCAAGGGAAGAATCAGGAAGCGAGCTCGCTTCCACGAGATAGCGCCTCCTGTCGGCTTCATTGGCTGGGGGGAGATGAGCGAAAAGGGCGGGGAGGAAAATAAATCAAAACATAGCCACACAGCCTGTCAATCTCCAAACGCCCGGATGAACACGTCCCCAATGACGCGGGTAAATCGTAAAACGACAATATCAAGACGAACTGGCAGATATGGCGAGGCACACCAGATCCGCAGCATTGCATCACATCCCCAGTTGCAACCCCCCCGTGTCCCTGTCGTCCAGTCGATAAGGTGCCTGATATCAGTAAGGCAACGCACCGAAAATGGAACATGCAAAGAGGACTGTACCCGGGATGAACAGCTAACGCAATCAATGCCCCCAAGGAAAACACGGGACACATGGGAAGCATGGGAAACACGGGACAGGGCAATATCGGTGTCGTGCTTCTATACCATGGCCGAAGCACCTGCAGGCTATATGACATGGATAGAGCCTAGATTGCGACGAGGCAGATGATGACTTCAACCGCCGACGATGGCATCAATGGCATCAATATTGTCAGCAGTGGCAGACAATCACCAGAATACCACAGACAGGCCCAATAGGCCTCCGCTCCGCTGCGACGAGTTCGTGGACAGGAACACGTTCCGTTTCGTGTTCTGTCCCGCGTGTGTCCCTGTTGAGGAAGCATTTGGCGCGAGTGCGAATCTGGACATATTATTCTCAGCCACGAGGGCTTGACGAGAAAACGTGGCCAGCTCAGAACGCACGGTGCAGAATGGGGTATTGTCTGTGCGAGAGACACTAGAGGCAGCGGAAAAGGGGAATCAATCGCAGAAGAAACGAGAAAGCCACACCATATAGGAGGGATTTGTGTAGACTGTTTTGGAGACGGCTGCAGTTGAGCAACTCATGGCATGGACGGCCAACTTTGGCTTAGGCGACGAGCATTTCCTGCTGCTGGCTGTTTGACGTTTGGTGTGGGATGCTGAAAGAGGTTGCTCGGGGTGGATGCCTGTCGGTAGGGAATGCGTCCGACCATGTGGCATGTCGGAGCCGTAAAAAACGGTGGCGTCCCGAGCAAAGGGACCGACCTTGAAGAGGCTTGCTGTGTCATGAGTCGATAACCTGGAAAGAGAGGCAATAAGCGACTTGCCCGTGGTGACAGGTGACGTTCCCACACAAAAGCAGGAGAGTTACCGAGATAGGAATGGCCGGGGGAAGAGTGCGGGTTTGGGCGAATGGTCAGGAAGGAAGGGGAGAAGAAGTGG
This sequence comes from Sporothrix luriei, assembly GCA_021398005.1. Classification (NCBI taxonomy): domain Eukaryota; kingdom Fungi; phylum Ascomycota; class Sordariomycetes; order Ophiostomatales; family Ophiostomataceae; genus Sporothrix; species Sporothrix luriei. The sequence goes on from WNLO01000002.1 coordinate 50,159, forward strand.
AATGCAAAATAAGGAAAGCACGAAGGGTCTGACCTGTGGGCCTGAAATACGCTCTGGTTTCCCGACGACAGGTTACTCTGTATTTGCTTCTTCGCACCAGAAGAGTCATAAGAAAATAGTCGCCTTTGTGGCTGCTTGTCTCCTCCAGCCCTTGTTTTCGGATACCGTCTTTGTCTCTGATCGCGGCAAGGGGTTCCAAAACACGACAAAAGCGAACGCGGGTCCGAGACTACATTTCTGCCTGCTGCTCCTGGCTGAAAGATAATAGTACGGCACGTACTCTGTACGAACTGAAGTTTCTTTTTCCTTTCCCTTGTGCTACAGTTGCTGCAAAGCCCGTGGATCATTGCCTCAGGGCTGCTTCGTCTTTTCATCACATAGCAGCTTTCGATTTTTGTTTATTTCGATTTTTCTTTCTTTCTCTCTTTTTTATTTTTTATTTTTCTCGTTCGTTCTTTTTTTTCTTCTTTTTTTCTTTTTTTCTTTTTGTGCGTAAGTGGGGAACATCATTTCTAAACAGACAGCATTCTGAACAGACAGCAAAGGAAGGCGGCCTGTTCTTCCCCATGCCTGTTCAGGAAGCCCGAGTTGATCGGAACGGACAAGATTGCCTGGCCGAGCAAGGACGGATAGGGAGAGAAGATGCGCCATCCGGTGCAACAATAGGCCCAAGATAGAACGGGCCCCACTCCAGAACCTCCAACAAAAGGCAACCATAGGTCGTAGTCTCTCCACGCCTTCCTTACTTCGACTACGACGTCGTAGTGTTAAAATAGGCGAGACGAAAGGGGGTGTGCAGCCCAGCTGGCCGGCAGCTGCGTTCGTCCTGGCACCATCGCCTTTGTGCATCGTTCGCTTCGAACCCGCGGGTTTTGGCGAGAGGGAGACGATAAACAAGATTGCCGGGCGGAGCCACACTGTGCATGCGGGAGTGACAGAAAACTTGACAGGCCGAGAAGATGATATGTGGCCTAATGTGCAAAGCACGAGAAGAAAACAGGTTGAGGTGAAATGGAGGGTAGAAAGAGGTACGATAAAACGGAATGTTAATATACTCTGTACAGTATAATAAAACGAGCGATAACCATAATGGCAAAAAATTAAAAATATTATAATAATAATAATAATAAGTAAATAAAACAAAATAGAATAAAATAAAACCGAAAACCAAAAACTAAAGACTTACAAAAAAAGGGTTTAAAATACAGAGACGGAGAGAAAGACAGAAGCAAGGACGATGCGGCCTAAAGCCATGTGCCCTGAACACGCTAAACCGTGGAGCTGTGGATTTGCTGGCCAGGTTTTTTGGCCGTGCTTGTGATTATCACAACGCTAGGCTAGACGACGGAAGGAGCTCGTTCCGCGTTGCGATTCTGCAGGCTTGGCTCGAGGGATGTCTTAGTCCCTTCGCCCCCTGTTGTTCTCACCATTAAACGGAGTACCTGATGACGCCACGTCTTGACAAGCAACACAAGGGAATGCAGAGTAGGCAATACGGAGAATACGGTCGGACTTGCTAGACAACTTTCAAGTGCACGTAGTGGACCTCATATGTCATGGCTTCTGTGTTTCTGTGACGATCAGGAATACAGAAAGAAGTCCATGGCGAGGGCATCTTTACTTATTAGAATTTGCAGACACGGCATGAGACAAGCGCCGCAATGTAAGATATATGTATAGCCAAGTTGAGCCTGAGCCAAGTTCAACCTCGGAGCAAAGGCCGTGGAAGGGGCTGGACGGCGAGTTAATTGCGTTGTATTCAGAAGACGCTGCTGGCTGACCCAGTCCCAGCCAAACGCGCCGCCACAAGGAACACAGCGACGCATTTGTATACGTATTCTTGCGGAGGGCTTGACCACAGTCGGAGTCTATAACAAACAAAACATGCAAGTTGCACTGCATCGAGGCGAGTGTCTATGTGGAGGCTCACGCGGCATAGCTAAAGGACGGATGCACGGAGTAAGAAAAACATGAAAGGGTGACCAGGGACAGACTCAACAAAAAGGGTCAGAATACCCAACGACGGCATCGGCGCGGGAAGCGCAAATCATCGAGGAAACAGGAAAGGCGTAGATCGTGATTTTCAAGCATCCTTCGCGCGACGGCCCCTCACACACTTGACTAGTTTCCCCGGTCACCCTGCCGGCTTGCATCCTGTCTCTCACAGACAGAATGCTGAATGGCCGGCCGGCAAAAGGGAGCCAATACTAAGCGGGGAATGGCCATTCCGACCGCTCCCCCCTCCCTCTTTCGCTTTTACTATTCCAACATTTTCGGTGTTGTGTCTCCTGATGAGAAAGTAATCCAATGAGGGGAGACTGGTACAGATGATCGCTTTGTCGATGGAGCATACCAGATCCGCACCGTACCATGACGAGTACGATCTAAGATCCAAGGTGTGAGCTGCTGGTATTGGGGTGTTGTGTCCAGAGGGAGGGAACACAGGGTAACAAAATAAGGAAAGAAGACGCCATACGTGCAGTCGTACTCAATGTTGCGTACAATACGGAGCAGATCCATCCTTTGGATAAGCCATTGTGATCAAGTATCCCATGGCTGGCGTATTGCATCGGAAGGAGCAGAGATCCTCGATGTCGCGGTACTGTTGCAACGCGTTTGCCGTCGAAATTGGCCAGGCACATTAAGCATTTTCTCACATTCCTCTGAAGCCAGCTCTGCAAGCACATGCATCGACAACGACCCGGCTAGAGGGTCCGATTAGGTTTGGGTTAATAATACTAGTTGGATCGGGGGCCGAGATGGCCAACCTGGCTAGAAGAATCCAGACCAGACCAAAATATGAGCGCGGCAGAACAAAGAAACGGGAAAGCACTTTTAGCTTTCTCGCTCATCCAACTGCCCTGTTCCCTGTCCTCTGTGCCTCGGTGTGCGGTAGCTGGGTTTCTAGGATCGCCATGTATTACTTGTACTCCGTACTCTATTCTCTGTGCGTCGTCTCCCCCCTTCTCATAGCTCTGCCATAGCGATACGAGTACGACGTAATTACAGGGTACGCGCACATATATCGTCATGCCTCGTACCAGCCTTACAGCTCGACGACACTGTCCTCGTTTTTTTGCTGATTTTCTTTTCCCACCCTGGTCCGTTGCTGTTTTGGGGGACCGCCGATATTCAAACGACAGATTAAGCAAGTATCCTGGTATCGCAGTACTCTTTTCGAGCCCACATTCTCTCTCCACAACACTCGTGTTTTCCCACCGAGTTTCGTTTCGCAACATCTCCCGAGTACGGTGCATTTCTTCATTGTCACCGCTCTCCTTTATCTTGTCCCTTATCTTCGCATTGCGGCTTTTCTTTCCTTGACCTTCCTCATCTCATTGAGATCCACAAGCTGCGACATGATTGCCTCTGCTCACCCGATGTTTTTCCATGCTGTTTGACCAGTCAAAAAGATGGCCAAAAGAAGATACCCCGTATTCTCTCGTAAAAGCCACCAAAATCGCCAAACTCAATCTCGGCTTCTCCCAAAAACTTTCTCAGCTAATTTGTACACCCCCTCATCTCAGCCCAGTAGGCCCCCTGCCCTTTTCCGTATTAAGTTTTCGATTAGACTTTTTTTTTCATTCTCATTTCTCTAGCTCCCGAATAGGGTCACTACGGAGTACGCTGTCAAGTTAACGACAACTGGAAAAGCCACCAACAAATGCCCATGCCTGCCATTGTTTCGCTGGTGGGTACTCCGTACTAGGACGTTGTGTGCCAGCTAATAGGGAGAAGCCAAGTTCCAAAGACGGCCCACAAGACGCAAGGGATGATCTGCCTGGGCCAGTCCGACCTTCGCCGTAGGTCAAATGTCACAAAAAAAGGCACCAGGTGCCCAGATCGCACCCGTTGACGGTGAGTTTAGCGCAGCCGTCAAAATTCCACACCCCCGGAGGACAAAAAACCATTGGTGAGCGACTACGGCGTACGCTGTACACCGTACTCTTTTGCCGAGCATGCTAGAGGGGAGAGAAGAGGCGAACTGAAGCGAAAGCGGAAAGGAGCAAAGGTCTCAGACAAGTAACGAGCTGCAAAGTGGCGATCTTTCCACGTCGTATTGTGTTGTTGTGGTTGTCTCTCATTGAAATATTACCACCCACCGCGAGTTGGCAGCTGGGGCCCATAAGAAGAGAGAAAATCGGTAATTACTTGGCAAATTGGGAAAACGGTTCGACAGACAATGTCGGATACGACGTACCCAAAGAGCAAGCAAGATGCGCCTGCGAAGGGCAAGGGAAGGGAGAGGGGGGGAAGAGAAACTCGGGGACTGCAGGGTGAGCCAAAGACCATGTAACCATGGGGTCGGGGAAGGGCCAAAACCAAGACTGAAAGCAACACATGTCATACTGGTACGGTGCGATGTAAAGCAACAGAGCAGGCCCGGGGAAGTGACAGACAGGCCCCAGCGTCGATTCGACCAAAAAGCACAGCCGGGGAGCTGAACATCTGGACGAGAGGCCAGGCCAGGCCCTGGACCCAAGATGCATCGGACGGGACGACACCCTTCCCTTGCACCCCCCCCCTTCCCCACCCCATCCTCGGCACAACTGTGGCACGAAAACTGCTCGCCTCTTGGAAGTTGTCTATGCAAATGTCCGGACATGTCCAGCCGTTTGGCAGAAAAAAGACTGCATCCAGACATGATATTTAGGAATGTTTGGCTTCCAGAACGACGAGCGTGGAAAGGCCAGCAATGTTTTACAGGACCTCGATAAGTATGGCCCGGACAGTGGGGGCTGGGCAGAAAATGTGCATGTCTTTTGGAGCTTCGGATGTGCCAGCTTCCGGGCAGTTCATATCTGGTGAATAAAATAAGAACTAATACAAAAGAAACAAAAGGAAACGGAAAAAAATAAAAAAGAAGAAGAAAATAGACCTTGTTTTTCGGCGTTCCAACGCTAGTATCAGCGATCCATAGCTTCCTACGACGTAGAGGCGGCAACATACCCCTTTGGACCGAACTACGGTGCCTGGCGCTGGCAATGTCCTATTCGTGCAGCCGGGGCGCATGGGCTGTACTCCGTAAGCCGGGGTTGAGGATGTGAACAAAACGAATGGCGGAGGAGAGGGACGGCACAGCAGAAGAGCCTAGTACGGAGTGCTTTGAGGTGGCCTTGTGAAGCGGCAGAGTAGGCAAGCGCGACTGACGATTAGACAAACAAAGGGAAAACCAAGAGTGTGCCTTCCTCGTCAATTCTCGCCAGAAAGGAGGAAATTGCTCTTTCCCTCTGGACGATTTTGCTTCCTTTTTGTACACAGCGCATCTTTCCTTTGCTGTGCCATTGCGGCCCTTTTTATCCTCACACCCCCCTCCCTTTGTCGTGTTTTTCGTCTTTACGCTCTGCACACCCCACTCGCAGCTTTCCTACCAAGCAATTTAGCCCCCTTTCCACTACCAACACCCCTGGCAAGAGGAAATAGCCCCATCCAAAGGCACAAGAATCCGGCCCACGGTCGCACTTTACGATGCACCCCCGAGGCCCCAGTCGCTCTTTCCCTCGTTTGGGCCTTCCCCTAGTCGCTTTCCTACGACGTAGTCGGCCGCGCCTTCCCCAGCCGCACGTCCAATATTCTATTTGTAGTGGCACGGCTCCAGCACGAAGGCTAGGGACTGACTTCGGTCGCACGTCGTACATGCAAGGAAAATCGGCCAACCTAAATAAAATATTGGCCTGGCGCACTTGCCTTCCTTCCTCGTCCTCATTCGACCTCTGTTCTGTACATGCGTTCAACCACACAAACACACATCCGCACAGCCGCACAATAACAACACACGACGCTTCGACGACCAAACCCGCAACGGCACCGCTCGAAGCATTTGCAACGTATTCCGGAAACACAAAGACACAATAGACATTGTGTACTGCATGTTCCCGCATTCCATTCTCGACAGTGTATACAAACGTCTTTCAAAGCACCTTCGCAAAACGGCCGAGTACAACAGCAGCAGACAGATTGACAGCATCGCATCACGACCACGGAACGGGATCCAGAGCACGAACAATTCGCGTTTTATGTGTCTATGTGCTGTAGTCCGTGTCGAGACGTTCATCTCCGCGCAAAAATGACCCACGCCGTCCGATACAGCTGATACTAGCATCGTCGGCCTGACGCGAGCCTCGACTCTTTTGCCTCACTATTCGTCCCAGCCGGCCGTCAGCCGTAGGTCTGGTGCACCTGTGTCTCGTGGGAACGAGAGGTTCGGCGTTGCGCCATTTGAACGTATACAGCACGACCGCTGTGGCCGCAGCTGCCCTGCAACGACAAAACAAAGACGCATCGCCTCTCTGTGCCGGACTCCGGGCCACGCTGACATCGTCTCCCTCCACCATGGCGGGCCACCAGTCCCATCATACGGGTCTGCCTCGCCTGTCCGACAGCGGCGGTATGAGCTACCCGGGGCCTTTGTCATACCAGCATCCGCCGCCCCCGCCGCCCCCGCCGGCATCACAACCGCACCGACATCAACAACCGGAATCCCACCAGCACCAACATCCGCTTCAGCACCAGTCTCACCAGCCTCACCAACCTCACCATCAATACCACCAGCAACAGCACCGGCAACCGCTCCAGCAACATCAGCCACCGGCACCGCCATCCTCGTCCTCCATTGGCTCATCAGGACACTCCAGTCACCAATACTACCCGTCGCACAGCAGCCAGAGCCTCGGCAGTCATCAAGGCCCCGGAAATCCGGGTATCGGTATCAGCGAGTTGTACAATCCATCGCCCGTCGGCGCGCCGCTTCCGCCGCCACCGCCACCACCGAACAACGCCATCCCGTCTCTGCCCAGCATGCGAACCATAGATCCGTTGCACCCGCCACCAAGCAGCAGTCTGCACGCATCTCCGTATCCCGGACCACCCAGTCTCCCGCCCGGCCCATTGCCCTTCTACTCCATGCCACCGCCATACGGCATCCAGCCGCACAACCTGCCATCGTTCTCCCACTACGGTCACGCCCACGACCACGGCGACGACTTGCGGATGCCCTCCTTCTCCATGCGAGGCATTCGTTTCAAAAAGGTGCGTTTTGGTTTTGCATGTCAAATAAAAGTCCTAATTGTGGCAAGCGAACTCGTCTTTTGGCTAACTCCTGTGCAGGAAATCAAGCGGCGCACAAAAACGGGCTGTATGACCTGCCGGAAACGTCGCATCAAGGTGAGTTTGAAAGGTTGCTGCAATTGTTTATATTGTCAGCGTTGTCATTGGATTTTGTGTCTTTTGTTTTGTTTTCATTCGTTGTCTGCATCCTTTCTTGCTTGCTGCATTCGCAGTGGCCACTTTTCCTTGCTTTCGCGACAATCCAGCTTCTGTTTTGGCCCGGGCAGTGACACAATGATCCGTGTGATCGGGTGTGGCGGAAGTTCATCGGTCAGCAAATACAGCAGAAGCTAGGCGACCGTAAACATCGTTGGGAACGAACGGTGCGATCCATGGGGCCAGTGCCCTGTGCCTATTGCTTTACACAGGCGACAAAGTCGAAGGACGCCGATATCCAACAACCCGACCCTGAGACGTATATGATGACGAGCAGAGCGTATGCGGTTGCCACGTTTCTTGCCTTCATTTCATTTCCTACAGACTATTCACATACGACACCTGGTTCTCGAATACGCATGCTGTCCCCGTCATCATCGCTGCATATCTCGTGTTAACCAGCAACGATAACTAACTGTTGCGAAATAGTGCGACGAAACACACCCGACCTGCAACAACTGCAAGAAGTCTAAGCGCGATTGCGCTGGCTATGATCCGATCTTCAAGCAACAACCTAGCAATCCGGCATTCCTGCAGGCGACGGCACATGTTTCCCCACATGGTTCATCGACCACAACAGCAACGGCTCCGGAGTCACGGCCCAAGAGCCCCCCTCCAGTTCCCTACTCGTCGTCGGTGGCTACCTCATCCGCTACGTCCAATGCCCTGGCGAGTTCAGCCGGAATCAAGTCGCCGCCCATCGTCGTTGGCCCCTCATCTCTCTCATCTGCATCAAGCAACTCTGGTAGTACAGCATCTGGCTACTATAACGGAACAGGACCATCGTCCGCAGGCACGGCGTACCAACCGAACCACAGTGGCAACAGCATCGGTAGCAGCGCAGCATCGGCAACGGCAGCCACTACGAAAGCACCGACCACAAGGGTCACAGCAGCAGCACATCCTACGGTCCGGTATCGCATTCTCCGCGCCCCGTCGCGTCGTCTTCTGACTACCATGGGACGGCTTTCGATTCCACGTATGTTAAAGAGGAGCCACGGCGAACCTACTGGCCCGACAGGGCTCACCGCGACTACCCGAACAGTGCGTCCGAGTCGCGAGACGCTGGACGGTATACGAAGGCCTACGAGTATGGCCCTTGACTTGCGTCTGCGTCTGGGTAGAAATCTCGGCCAAACAACAACAAACCAAACGAAGATTAGCGACCGTAACACCCGAAGCACACGATTGAGTCGCGCCGGTAGCGGCTTGTCCACTTGCGTCGGCGCTCTGTCTTATCTCTTTGGCCACGGGAGCCAAGCAGACGTGGTACAGAATAGCCGCGAAAGGATGAGGTCCGTTATCGCCGGCACACAAGATATCTATGATATCGCGACTTTACCCGCAACTCTCTTCACACGTCCTTATTGCATGCTGTGTAACACTCCAGCACAACCCGGCTTCCCAGCATTGTCCAAGCAAGGAGCAGTTCTGCCGCTGCGGACCTGTTGCACTCCCCTCACGAACCCGCGTTGCCGACATTCTAATGTTAATAGTGGGACAATCCCACCCGAACTTTCTTTGATTATCATATTATCCTTACTTTCGTCCAGGAAGTATTTCCATCTACGAACCGGTAGTCCCGACTTCATTTTGTGTATAGTACCATGTCTTTTTTTCTTTTCTTTTCTTTCTTTTTCTTTTGGATATGCGTATTTGAATATGTCATGTCTTTCGATACCCTAAAAAGGCATGCGATGTTCAAAGTTAGTTTTTTGTTATTTTTTTTGTTCTTGGTATAACCTCAATGATTTTTCAGCATTTTTCAGCATCAGCGTATTTGACCACACTATTTGCATCTTCAATGCGTTTTCCCCGTTTCGATATCTAGAAAAGTCACATACATGTACACTACCTGGCTGTTTGCTATATTTTGGTGTTGATACTAAAACGGCGGCTCATTGGATTGGATATGATCTGCGCTGTGTGATGCCAACAAAAACATTCACTTCTCTTTATCGAAATCGTTAAAGCATGTCGCCAGACGTCAAATAGCCCATGCCAGTGCACTTTGACTGCATACAACACGAGTACGCCAGCAATCGCCCGACGGCGCAGCGTCCCATCAATAGCCGTGCTCCATCGATACATACACACGTAAATGTACGGATGCGGCAAAGCACTCACCGCCACCCAGTATGGTAGGCATGTTGCCCGCTCTGCGGGGCCCGTGGTGAGCACCAAGACATGGTGTCATTTCTGCGGCCCGTCCCCGACAGGAACGAGAGGCAATAGCGCCATATGGACTGCAACAGCAAAACAGATCCCAGCATGTGGAGACAAAAAACCATGACATTCAGGACACCCACGGAAAACCTCACGGCCAAAAAAGACAGTCGTGGTCCAAGTGGCCGAACAGAGTGAATTCAGAGTGCATGTTCGCTTTGGTCCCTGTCCAACCATGAATCGAGGCACATGGCGAGAACCCATCCATCCGAGGTGGACCGGCGCACCTTTATCCGACTACATACATCGTACTCCGTACATCGCTATAAAAAGAATACAAATAGACGAGCGGAGAGACTGCGTTGCGACTGCCGGCTCGGGTTACCACGATACCGTGTCCCGCGCAGACGGCTACGACCTGGCTCTCACCGTCTTTCCCCCGTCTTCGCCCCTTTGGGGTTTGGGGACGCTGGCGCTGTCACGGCGACTGCAACGCTCCACGCTGGGCCTGGCCAACCACGGACGGAGAAAGCTGACGGCCGCCGCCAATAATACGACCCGGGAACAAGAACCAGAAACGACGAAGAAATGGTAAGGCCGCAAATGGCACAGCGCCCGAGCAGAGAGAATGCCGTCGTGCAACCCCCGTCTCGCTCTCCAACACTATCTCGTCTGCCATTGCAGTTGTAGTGCTGCTCTCCCTCTGTGCAAACACTGTCGCGGAGAAATCCATTGCGCGACTCGGCCCTTCCATTATCTCAGGCCCCGTCGCAACGCATTTTCTATTGTGCTTCGCCTCTGCCACGTTCTGCTTTTTTTCCCTCTCTTGTCTTATTCCTCCAAATTAAAGAGAATCTATCTGCACCAATTCACCTGTGCAACACACGTTTGGACAACTGAGGCTGCGAACAATTGTCGTGCCAAATTGCACAAGAGCTCCGTTGTCGAGCGCCGCCCGACCATCAGAGCATTGTCCTGTCAATTGGCCATATATCTTCTCTTCACGGCGAGTTCCTCTCGTAATAACCAAGGGTCAGTCACTTTTCAAAATCTCGTCCTTGTCGACGGTCTTCCTGCCCATTCGCCAGTGCCTGGTTGCCTGGTTCGTTGCCATGCCCAAAGTCAAAACCCCCCAACGGTACGCTCGTTATTTCCACCAGCTCGTCCCTCATCCCTCCTCCCACTCCCACTCTCACCTCCCCCAACTCCCAAATCCCCACGTTTGATTCCCCACGTTAGCCTCAACCCTGACCCTTCGAGTGCATGTCCCCCTTTCCACCCCACGCCTCCCCATCATTCTTCCTGCCGACTCGTCTTGTAGGTCCCCGTTTCTCGGTTCTTGGGACCTCAGTCTGTGTCTGTGTTGTCCAAACTCACTCCAATGTGTCTGACTAGGTCTACCGGCTCTATTTCACAACACTGTATGTGCGCAGTCTCGACGAATTACTGCGCTACGTTTGTTCGCATCAACTGCGACTGAGCTTCTACTGAGACCGAACTCGCATCTGCGTCAACTTGATCCTGGCAAGGTCTGGTGAAAAGGGAGTGACGCAGAAAGTGACACATACTTCAGTACAGTCAAAGCAGCTCTTCGTGAAATTCACAACAATCTACGACATATAAATACCGGCCATTCCTCTCTCTCACTCCGACGTCCTCGTTTGCTTCTTTCTTATAACACCATCATTCGACCAGCCTTCTGCCTTTGGCCTCCTGTAGCTTCGGCAATTCACTACCGAAGCGGCACAGATCCTCCATTAGCTCTTCTCCACATCGACTTCCGGCAATGGCAACCGACAAATCGGCACGGACGCAGGTCCTACAGCTTGGCAACATCCAACTGTAAGTACGACGGGCAGTTGTTTCACTGTGAAAAGAGTAACCTCCACATAAATACTGACACATGGTCGCAGGGCACACGACACCTGGAAGTCGATCGGCGACGTGGCCGACATTGTCGTGCCCAAGGCCAACGACCGTGCCGCGTTCCTGGCAGAGTGCCGCTCGGGGTCGCTCGACGGCGTCAAGGTCGCGTACCGCACGTTCGAGTCCTTCCGCATCACCGGCCGCATCGACGACGAGCTGCTGTCGGCGCTGCCGTCGTCGCTGCGCTTCATCTGCCACAACGGCGCCGGGTACGACCAGATCGACGTCGCCGCCTGCACCGCCCGTGGGGTCCGCGTCTCCAACACGCCCACCGCCGTCAACCAGGCCACGGCCGACCTTCACATCTTCCTGCTGCTCGGCGCCATGCGCAACCTGGCCCCGACGCTCAGCAGCATCCGCGCCGGCCAGTGGCGCGGCCCCCACGGCGGGCCCCCGCTCGGCCACGACCCGCACGGCAAGACCATGGGCATCGTGGGCATGGGCGGCATCGGCCGCACGGTGGCGCGCAAGGCCCACGCCGCCTTCGGCATGACCGTGCTCTACCACAACCGCCGCCGTCTGGCGCCCGAGGTCGAGGCCGCCGCCGGCCACGCCGTCTACGTGCCGACGCTCGACGCGCTCCTGGCCCGCGCGGACGTCGTGAGCATCAACGTGCCGCTCAATGCGCACACGCACCACCTCATTGGCGCGTCGCAGTTTGCGCAGATGAAGCCGGGCGTGGTCGTCATCAACACGGCCCGCGGCGCCGTCATCGACGAGCAGGCGCTCGTGGACGCGCTGGCCGCGGGCCACGTCGCGGCCGCGGGGCTGGATGTCTTTGAGCACGAGCCGGCGGTGCACCCGGCGCTGATGGCGAGCGACAAGGCGCTGATTGTGCCGCACATGGGCACGTCGACGGTGGAGACGGAGACCAAGATGGAGGTGTGGGCCATGGAGAACGTCCGGCAGGCGGTGCTCGAGGGCACGCTCAAGAGCATCGTGCCCGAGCAGGCCGGGCTGACGTTCTAGGCCGTTCTGTTGACGAGAAACGGCCGGAGGATGATCTGGCGAAGATGCTATGCTGTCTTAAAGACGATTTAATAGAATGGGAATTTCTGTTGGTGGCGGGTTGCAGAAAGCTTCGGAAAGCGAATACTTTCCTTTGAAAACAGGAAGGCACGATGGAGGTTTACGGATGGCCATTTTGGACGGAGGCCATATGCGATGATAATAAGCAAAACTGTCGATTCAACGCAACAAGAATAGAGTTAAAGGGAATAAATAAAACATGCAGGATATATCAGAAATTTAGAATAAAGACAGACACTCAAAACACGTTCAAAGCTCTCGCCCCGTGCGGTGGTGGAAGGTGTCGAGAACTCGTCCAATGCTGGTATCCAATTGGCCCATCGGTCGTTCCTGCCCCACAAGCCACACCACCGCGACTGCCGGGGAATTGGTTCTATTTCTCGCATGGCTCCTATCGCCTTCCCGCTCTGCACCTCTCGCCCCGCTCCCTCTCTATCGTACGCCGCTGTCCACCCCGAAGATCACCAATCCACGTTTCACTACCGACAGCTCACAGCTCGACTACACATTTGCTCCCTTTCCTCTTCTGCGACAGCCGAACCACGCCAGGCCCCCGAGCTGTTCTAGTTTCTCGCCGTGCAGCACACTACGACGCAAGACATCGGCCTCCCAAAACAGCCTACAACCGCCCTGGCGAATCTCTTGTGGACGTCGCCGGACAGGACGGCGACAAGGTCAAGCGCAGGGACTGCCGATCAGCCTTCGTCGCCGGCGCCGCCTGGGGAAGACAGCGTGCATAAGCAAGAGCGCCGACAACAGCGCCAGAATCGCGACACCATGGCCGCACAGCCGGACCAGCCGGCGCTGACGCCGCAGTTCTGCTTTTCGACCGTCGTGCTACGAGGTGGGTAGACGTTCCACCGTCTTTGGCGTTCTTTGGCCCCATTTGTCTCGATCACTGACACCTGACACCCTTCGTCCAGACTTTTTGCGGGCGTCCCGCGCCATCGACGACACCATCACACAGCACCTCAACGCCCTCGTCACGCCCGCCCGCGCCGGCTTCGACCCGTCGTCCACAGCACACCGCGCCTCCTCCTATTCCTCGTTCCCGCCCAGCGGCGCCTCCTCGTCGGCCGGGCCACCACCCGCCGCCTGCCGCGCGTTCCGGGATGCTCTCCTCTTCCCCGCCTGGCAGGCCCGCGACGACCTCATCCAGTACTGCGCCCGCGTCGCCGACGATGCCGTGGCCAAGGACGCCGAAGCAGCCGCGCAGGCGGCGGCACAGGCCGCTGCACAGGCCGCTGCCGCCGGCACCCTTGTTGACGGCGACTATGCGACGCCACCCCCATCACCACCAGAAATCACCGAGCGCTTCGACCCGTACATCAAGCGGAAGCAGTATGCGCTCGTCGAGCCGCAGGCCACCCTGCTGGCGTCGCTGATGCGCAACGAGAGGGGCGTCGAGAGCATTGTGCGCGCGCGGTCCTGGGACGTGCTGCAGGCGCGCTGTGGCAGCGGGGCCGTCACGGCGGGCCCGGGCGAGCCTGGCTGGGAGGCGGCGCTGGAGCGGTGGCGGAAGCGGGAGGGACGGTGAGGCGTGTGGCCCGTCCACATCCTGTGTATCCTGTGTATAGTATATTGTGTCAAACGATTGGGGAGACGCAGTGGTCGCATGTCGGACAGGTCTGGGGGTTTTATGGATGACCTGTGGTGATCATCAGTTTCTGGTGATTTCTTGCATTTGCAGTCATTTTCGGCGTCATATAGGCTAGGCATATAGGCAGCATTGGATACGGTCTGCGTAGTGGAAGCATGTAAATACATCTCTACTTTTCATGTATCACGGTTGGGGAAATGCTTTCAGTTTCGCGACCTTTGTGGCTGCGCGTAGGCCGAGTTCGCAGTGGCTGCCATCGCCCCACTTTTCCGCGGCGCTTGCCTCTGCTGCTGGAAGAACACGGCGCCGACTAGCACCTGCCCGCCTTGCTTCAGGGAGGACCTAAAACGAGGGCAGAAAAAACTGGCCACACGTTTTAAGTTCCCCCCCCCAAGCTACTTCCGGCAGCTGCCATCTCCGTTACAACCACACGAGCATCAACACGGCCAACCCTGCGACCGCCATCCTATCCTACCGGGCAATCACTGTCTCCATCTCCACCTCCATCATTGATTCCACCGTTCTCTGGCCTGCTCCGTCCTTTCCTCTCCTCCAACCAGCGGCACCTCCCTGTGCGTGCACGGCATCCTCGATCCTCTGATAGGCTGTCTCGTGCGCAGCTGACCTCTTCCATCTCGAGCCGACGTCCTACTCGTACAAACAAGCATACATACACACACAACTACCGCCCCCATGCCACAACCGCTCAGCACACGGGATGCCAACCTGTTCCGCCAGGTCATCCGCAACTATGAGGAGAAGCAGTATAAGCGGGGCCTCAAGGCCGCCGACCAGATCCTCAAGAAGAACCCGCGCCACGGCGACACGATGGCCATGAAGGCGCTGATTCTCAACGGCCAGGGCAAGACGGACGAGGCCTTTGCGCTCGGCAAGGAGGCGCTGACGGTCGACATGAAGTCGCACATCTGCTGGCACGTGTACGGCTTGCTGTACCGCGCCAACAAGAACTTTGAGGAGGCCATCAAGGCGTACAAGTTTGCGCTGCGTCTCGAGCCCGAGAGCCCGCAGATCCAGCGCGACCTCGCCATCCTGCAGATCCAGATGCGCGACTACGCCGGCTACGTGCAGAGCCGCCACGCCATGCTGCAGGCCCGCCCGCAGCCGCGCCAGAACTGGACCGCGCTGGCCATTGCCCACCACCTGGACGGCAACCTCGCCGAGGCCGAGCGGATCCTGACGACATACGAGGAGACGCTCAAGAACCCGCCGCCCAAGTCCGACATCGAGCACTCCGAGGCCCTCCTCTACAAGAACCGCATCATTGCCGAGACGGGCGACATCCAGCGCGCGCTGGACCACCTCGAGGCGGACTCGGTCGCAAACAGCCTCGACCGCCTGAGCGTGCTGGAGCGCCGCGCCGAGTACCTGACGGCCCTCGGCCGCAGCGCGGAGGCGGCCGCTGCCTGGCGCGTGCTCATCGACCGCAACCCCGACCACCCGGCCTACTACGACAGCCTCGTCAAGGCGCTGGGCCTCGACGCCGAGGGCGCGGATGTGGCCGCCCGTCTGGCCGTGTACGACGAGTACGCGGCCAAGCACCCGCGCGGCGACGCGGCAAAGCGACTGCCGCTGGACTTTTTGTCGGGTGCGTTTTCCACGTAGTCTTGTTTGTTTACGGAACTGTACTGACTCCATTTTTTCCTCCAGGTGATCTCTTCAAGGAGCGCGCACGAAAGTACCTTTTCCCGATGCTCGACCGCGGCATTCCGTCGCTGTTTGCCAACCTGAAGCACCTTTACGCCGACGACGCCAAGAAGGTCATTCTGCCCGCGCTTGTCGAAGAATACCTGGCCTCCTCCCAGACCGGCTCCGCACAAACGAACGGCGACGCCAAGAAGGACTCGTCCAAGGGCGAGGGCGCAGCGCTCTACTTCCTGGCACAGCACTACAACTACCACCTCACGCGCGACCTCGCCAAGGCGGACGAGTACTGCGACAAGGCGATTGCGCTGGACGACCAGAGTGTGGACTTCCAGATGACCAAGGCGCGGATATGGAAGCACAGGGGCGACCTGCAAAAGGCGTCGGAGGCCATGGACAAGGCCCGCCGGCTCGACACGCACGACCGCTACATCAACAGCAAGGCCGCCAAGTACCAGCTGCGCAACAACGAGAACGAGGCGGCGCTCAAGACGGTGGCGCTGTTCACGCGGCCCGACTCGGCGGCGGACCCGCTGTCGGACCTGCTGGACATGCAGTGCATCTGGTTCCTGACGGAGGACGGCGAGGCGTATGCGCGCCGCGGCAACATCGGCATGGCGCTGAAGCGGTTCCACGCGATTGCCAACATTTTTGACATTTGGCAGGAGGACCAGTTCGACTTCCACTCGTTTTCGCTGCGCAAGGGCATGATCCGCGCCTACATTGACCTTGTGCGCTGGGAGGACCGGATACGCGAGCACCCCTTCTTCACGCGCGCCGCGCTCGACGCCGCCCGCCTGTACGTGAGCATGTACGACCGCGCCCAGGCGGTGGCCAACGGCTCTGCGGCGGGCCCGACTGGCGCGGCCAACGGTGCTGCGGACGGTGCCACCGCCGCCACCAACGGCACGTCAGACGCCGACGCGGCCGCCGAGAAGAAAAAGGCCGCCAAGAAGGCCAAGAAGGAGGCGCTCAAGGCCGAGCGCGAGGCCGCCGAGAAGGCCGCCAAGCAGGACCCCAACAAGGGCAAGTCGGCAACAGCGGCGGCGGTCGACGCCGAGGGCGCCGCCAAGAAAAAGGACGACGACCCGCTGGGCCTCAAGCTCGCGGCCACGGCCGACCCGCTCGGCGAGGCCACCAAGTTCATTGCGCCCGTGCTGCAGTTCAGCCCCAAGGACCTCGACGGCCAGATGGTCGGCTTCGACA
Source organism: Sporothrix luriei (assembly GCA_021398005.1). Taxonomy (NCBI): domain Eukaryota; kingdom Fungi; phylum Ascomycota; class Sordariomycetes; order Ophiostomatales; family Ophiostomataceae; genus Sporothrix; species Sporothrix luriei. The sequence continues at coordinate 67,011 of WNLO01000002.1, forward strand.
TCTACCGCCGGCGAGGCAAGTTCTTGCTGGCCCTGCGCTGCCTCAAGGCGGCCCAGGCCCTGGCGCCGGACAACGCCCAGGCGCAGGTGCAAGAGCAAGCCAAGGCGCTGCGGGCGGCCCTGGCGGCGGCCGACGTAGCGACGCTGCCGGCCAAGGTGCAAGAGGTGCTGGCCGCGGAGTTCCCGTGAGGCGGCAAGGCCGTGTAGGGACGAGGGGTTCTCGTGATGGGCCATGCGTGGGTGTTGTTCTCGGTGTCTGTTGTTGAATTTTGGTTTTTTACAATGGAGTCCCCGTTCCACGCTACGATGTTTCTCACTGTGTCTTACTTTACATGTATCGTTGCTGCTTGCTGTCTTGTGTTTCCGACCTTGCTTGTTTTCCTCTTTCACCAAAAAGCCTAGACCGCTGGAGGAGGGGCGTCATTGCGATTCCCTTATTTTTTCATCGTATGATACAAAGGGTGTGTTGGTGTGTTGGGAGGTCAGATGAAGCTGGGGGAGGGAAAAGAAAGTAAAATGACATGAAAAGCAAAGTATGAAAATACAAAATAGGATTATCACAGTATAGAAGGGGATACCCCGCGGATGGCAATGGTAGCGGATAGCAGACGGAGTGAAAACGTACTGAACTGACCACTCTCCACTGGCCTTGCTCCTCGGTTATGACGTCCTCTGCCCAGCCACCAATGCGCTCGATCCCGTCCCGCTCCTTGGCTTCTCGTCCTGTTCTGTCGGAGCATCCTTTCCAGCTCCGATCGACATCGACGGGCGGGTCAGCGGCCTGGACGTTGCGGTCTGGCGGTGAAGGGCCCTGTTTTCGCCACACCTTAATGCGATTTGTGCGGAAAACAGAGAAACGAAGTCAAGATGGTGCCAGTATGAAACTGCCGACGCGGCTTATGATCCTGTACGTCGTACGTTGCATCTGGAGAGGAAACCGCCGGTCCCAGGAAAGTTCTAGGCTCTGGTCACGTTTGTTACTGGTTTGTGTCGTGGGCTGCTATTATTATGTTGAACGACCGGATCTTATTATTTTTTTTGGCTGTTTTTAAGGAAAAAGAAAACAAAAAAGAATTAATCAATCCTTTTATTCCTTTTACTAGGTAATCATTTGCTTCTTGTCTCACGCCGCTCGTCATTGACCACAGTTCCGCCTCCTTCACACCGGATCTCCTCTCGCACAGCATATGTCTCAATGCGCGCACTGCGCTGGGATGGGTCACTGAGCTGAACCACCGTCCTCCACCAATGTCTGGATGCCCAATTTCTCTCACTGTCCAGACCTCCACCGTCGCCATGATCTCCGTCTGGGAGGGCCATCGGTACCGCTTCGCCATTGGCTGGGACAGGGGTGACCGATGCTGCAATCCACTTTTTTGTTGTATTTCCACAGGACGGCGGCTGCAGATGATGTCGTCACTGGGGACTGGCTGGGTGGGAAATGGAGGGGGCAGAGCGGGTGAGGTTGGGAGCGGGCCAAGGAAACAGGGTTTGCGTCATATGGCATGCCATATCGGCCGACAGAACATGGACGGGGAAAGGATGGCTGACAGGGAAAGACACAGCACTGTATGATATCAAAACGAGACACGGGAAAGGTGGCATGTGTCAAACAGTCAAACAGGGCGACACAATGATGTGTCTCATTTCTACGTTGACAACGGGCAGCCATCAACAAAGTCGGAACGGGTTGCCAGTTTTACTTACTCGCTGGTTTCGAAAGGTTTTCTCAATTTTTATTTACTTATTTTTATATTTACCTATTCTTCGTACTATATTCCCTTTTCGGTATTTTTCTGCTTCCCGTCGTAATACGTTGCATGCACATTGACATATTTCTTTCCCTTGCTGCTAGCTGCATGACGGGGGCCAACGTGGGACGAAGCACGCGGCATAAAAGCGAAGCACACCCTCTTGCGTCTTTCGTTGTCCGTTGGTTTGACGAGACACCTCTATAAAAGACGACCAGTCGTATATAAGCGGTGGGACAGAGGACCAACACGACACCAGACACCAGACACTACAGACACTTCAGACACCACATCGTCACATCCACCGTATAATACCGCAACGGCAACCGCCACCACACGCCCTGTCATTGTGACGGCCCCCATCTGCACAAGCGACATAAATAGAATTCTACGGCCTCCCTGCATCAGCTGGGCGTGGCCTTGGAGTTTTTCTTCTCCTCGTCGCCTTTTCGGATTTCTTTTCTTTTTTGATTTAGTTTTCCATCCCTCGACCTTCTTCTCTGTCTACTCATCTCACAGCGCTCTCTCGATTTGCCGCATCTCCATGCCATCGAGATGAATTACGCAAATATGATTGAGGAGAAGCACCTCAAAGTAAGTTTAGCGCCGTGGAGCGGTCTAGGCTACCGTTGTCGTTGTCGCCCAATGCTCACCATTTCCAGAAAGGCTTCATAATCGCGACACTGATCTCGACGGTGATTGGCACCTTCACGACGAGCATCGGCCTCTACGAGCGCGTGCGCGACCGGAACAAGCAGCACAAGACCGACCATGGCCAAGACAAGAAAATCAAGGAGCTGGAGCGGCGCGCCGACGACGCTGACAAGGCGCGACGGCAGGCCGAGAAGGAGAAGCACGAGCACGCCATGGCCCAGTTCAACCACAACAACAACAACAACAACAACAACAACAACAGCAACGGCTATCCGTACCAATACCCCCCACCACCGTCATCGTCCTACAGGCGTCCCCAGAACGATGTCCGCGACGCCCTGGCGACCAGCGGCCCCATGATCCGCGGCGAGTACGACCGCGACTATGCGCGTCTGGGGTCGCGGTTTGCCGTGGGCGACGCGATTGCCGAAAACGAGCTGCAGGCGCAGATCATCGACCTGCAGGCGTCCGTCATCCGCCTGCTGCAGGACGCGCTGGAGACGGGCACGCTGCCGGACCCGGCGGTGCTGTATGCCGCGGCCGGGCGCGCGCGCAACGGCAGCATCCGGGCGCTGCGGGACCAGTACCAGCGGATGATGGCGGCGGCGCCCGTGCAGCGGGCGATTGAGGGCGGCCACGGATACGGCGGTGGGGAGGGCGGCAGCCGCCGGGGTCTGCGGTCGTCCTCGGTGGCGTCGAGCGGGACGCGACGCAGCACGGCGGACGACTACGCGGCGCGGCGACGAAGCGGCCGCGACTGGGTGGCCGTGGACCGCGAGCGCGACCGCGACCGTGAGCGAGAGCGTGATCGTGACCGCGACCGCGACCGCGACTGGGATGGCGGCCGAGACAGAGATACAGACCGAGACCGTGGCCGGCGCAGCCAGAGCCAAATCGGCGCCCGCCGCGCAGCCACGTTCCCGCTCGAAGCGCCGCCGCGGCCGCCGCTGTTCTGTCGCTACGCCGTGGAGCTGCAGCAGGACTGGCGCCGGCCGCTCCACGGCGGCGATGGCGACGGCGCCGGCGCCGGCCCCAGCCGATGCAACAGCCGCCGCGACGACGACAACGACGCCAGCACCAGCACCAGCGACGACGGCGACCTCATCTGCCCGGCCTGCATGGGCCAGTTTGCCATTGAGCACGACCGGTCGTGGAAGATGCACAAGCCCGTGGTCGTGGGCGAGCGCGTCGAGGAGATTGTCAACCGCGACGGCAAGCCACCACCGGGCAGCGATGGCGGCCGCGGCGGCGACAGTAACAAGGACGACGTCGACGGTGACGACAGTACCTCGGGCAAACTCGTGACGTCGCGCCGGCGCAACATCATCGAGCTCGTCCAGGACCGCCAGTTTGTCGTCAGCAACCGCTTTATTGTCAAGTGCCACCGGCCCGCCGTCTACGACGCGGAGGATGACTACGCCAGCGGCAGCGGCAGCGGCGTGCTGCTGCCGCCCACATTCGCGTGCTGTCTCTGCGACCGCTTTGACACCGTCGGCGACGGCAAGGTGACTGTCTGCACCACCATGGCGCGGCTGGTCAACCACGTCTGCGAGACACACACGGTGGCCGAGCTGTTGTCGGACCCGGACATTCGCGAGCTGCGGGCGCGGCGCTAAGGCTGGTTTGGTGGCGGCGAGGAATGAGATGCGCCGCATCGACGGACACAAATGCGATATACGAATGCCATGACGACATGAGACGGGACTAGATACTTGAATAGAATTACGACGTTTTTGAGAAGCAATTTCTTGGCCCTGTGTATATGGACACTAAATCGTGTGTCCTAATCAAACTGAATAGAGCCTCGCAGCTCATACCGAAGGTGAATGGGCTGTCCATCATCCGTTAGCAGTCAGACGTATTGCCCTTGGTGCGAACTCCTCTTGCCAGACTGACAGACAGACATTCGACGCACAGCAGACAGACTGGGAACGGTAGTTGCATTCAAAGCCAAGGGTCGGGCAAGTCTCAGTTGCTTGGCATTATTCCTAGAATCCTTCCAGAAGGGCAGAAGGGCAGGGGACAAGACCAAGCCTCGGGGGAAGAAGTAAATCTATGCCGAGTTTAGTTTTTGCGAGTTGTGCTTGTGATTGTGTTTTCGCGACCCTTTTTTCTTTTCTTTCTTTTTCTTTTTTGTTTCCTTTCTCTTTTCGAGTCCATTTCACATCGTAACCATCACCAATGCCCGGATGTGGTCCTTGATGCTCCCATTTCTTTCCATCTATCCTCTGCCACTGCCAGTGCTTCAATGTGCACCCAAATGGTGGCGCATCGACAGGCACAGTAATTTCCCGTCAACGTGCGCTCACAGGGCCTCTAGGCTTCCAGTTGCACCCACTGCCACGAGGCCAGGTCCCCACAGGCCCATAGTTTTAGCGCGTCGCATTGTCTGCTGAAAAAGGGGTGCCAGGGTGCATACCGACGTTGCCAGACTGTTACAGTGGACGCGCCACGCTACGACTGCGTCTCAACGTTGTCGCCTTCACTGTAGCACCCCAGCCGGAACCCCCTGGGCGATCGCTTACGTTTTCTTTAGCACGTTCGCGAATCCCTGTATTACTCGACGCCCAGGAGACCGGCCGACAACGCGACTTCCCAAGACGGCAAAAGGACCAGTGAAGCTCGTACGACGAAACGGTGATGCTCCACCAGGATGGCACCAAAACGGCTCCGCGCAACTAGGGAAAATAGGAGCAACGAGAGTCAGCACTACCGAACACCAGCCTTCCTCCTGACAATGCCCTTTCTTTCATTGCTTCCTTTCTGTTTTATACCTGTTTTTTCCTCTTTCCATTGTCGAATTGCACTCAATACCGTCTCATCACCTCTCGCTCGACTTCACGATATCCGATGATGCAGTAGCTCCGACTTTAGCAAAATCTCCGCGTTTTCGCCCCGAAGTCGCCTTGCTTTCTCCGTCTTGATTCGACTTCAGTTCTGTCAACCTCCGCCTCTCCTCTCTGCTTCTCTCTTCTCGCCGAACACTAGCATATTATCACCATGTCGTCTGAAACGGCTGCGGCCGCTGAATCGCAGGCCGGCTCGGCCGGCGCAAACGGCGTTGCTAGCAATGGCGCTGCCAATGGACTTGCCAACGGACCTGCGAATGGAATCCACAGAACGGCCGCCGGCGTGTCTTCGACCTTCGCCGACCTATCCGACATCCCCCAGCCGCCCCCTGTTCCGCCGACGCCGTCACCGCCACCGACAGCACGAACAGCCAAGCGCCAATCCCACGTCGTCTCTTTTGACAAGACGCTCGAAAACACCCTCAAGCTCCAGACACACGACTTCGACATCCAAGACAACGACCTGATTGTAGTTGGTGCGTACGCCACACGTGAGGTGAGGGTTGTCTTGCGCAGAAACACACGATTCTAACTGGCTGCCTGTGGCTAGACAAGGACAAGCGCAAAAAGAACCGCCACAACTGCATGAGTTGTATGTATTTCGCCCAAGCCCCCCACACTGCACCAGTTGCACCTGTTGCACCCGTTCTCCTGATCCCAAAGCTTACCGCAATGCATGCTGCCTGCCAGCCTCCGCCGCCGACTACCGCCTCTCGATCCCCCTCTACCACGTCCTGTGGGCCTCCGTGTCCGACGACAACCGCCGCCTCGTCATCGACTACGCCGAGGTCGCCTCCAAGACCCGCATCCGGCCCGCCAAGCTGACCGTCTCGCTCGAGCCGTCCGGGCCCGACTGGCCGACGCCCGCCGAAGCCGCCGCCTGGGCCGACCTGCTGCGCAGCCGCGCGTATGGCGACGTCCCCCAGCGGCGGCGTGCCTATGTGCTGGTCAACCCGCACGCCGGCCCCGGCGGCGCCATGAAAAAGTGGGAGCACGAGGCCCGCCCGCTGCTGGACGCCGCGCGCCTGTCCCTCACCGTCGTCACCACCGCCTACTCCGGCCAGGCCGTGGAGCTGTGCACCGCCCTCGACATCGACGCCTACGACATGGTCCTGGCCTGCTCGGGCGACGGCCTGCCGCACGAGTGCTTCAACGGCCTCGGCAAGCGGCCGGACGCGCGCCGCGCGCTGGCCAAGATTCCCGTGGCCCACGTGCCCTGCGGCAGCGGCAACGCCATGGCCTGCAACCTCTACGGCAGCCACCACGTCAGCGTGGCCGCCCTGGCCATTGTCAAGGGCGTCGTGGCCCCGCTGGACCTGGCCAGCATCACCTACGGCGAGACCCGCCTGCTGAGCTTCCTGAGCCAGGCCGTGGGCGTCATGGCCGAGGTCGACCTGGCCACCGAGAACCTGCGCTGGATGGGCAGCGCGCGCTTCACCTGGGGCTTCATCGAGCGCCTGCTGGCCCGCAAGGTCTACCCCTGCGACCTGGCCGTCAAGGTCGAGATTGAGCACAAGGCCGACGTCAAGGCGCACTACTCGCGCCACCAGGTGCCGGCAGCCAGGGGCGGCCGCAGCACCGGCGCCGGCGCCACAAAAGCGGCTGGCAAGACGTCGGCCGCGGCAGCAGCAGCATCAGCATCTGCATCAGCCGATGCGGATACAGGTGCCGCATCCGGCAGCGGCGGCGACAGCGGCGACCCAGGTTTGCCGCCGCTGCAGTTTGGCACCGTCAACGACCCGCTGCCGGACGACTGGGAGACCATCCCCGAAGACAAGATGGGCAACTTTTTCTGCGGCAATGTACGTCCTCGTTTGGCCCCGTGTTCCATGTCCAAGACATCCACTAACCCAGGTCTTCTCCCCCTCCCAGATGGCGTACATGGCGCCCGATACCAGCTTCTTTGCGGCGGCGCTCATGGCCGACGGCCTCATGGACCTCATCACCATTGACGGCGACATCTCCCCGGCCAAGTCGCTCGGCATGCTCCTGACCGTCGAGGACAACCGCCTCTTTGACAACCCCCTCGTCCGCTACCGCAAAATTGCCGGCTTCCGCCTCACGCCCCGCAACCAAAAGGACGGCTACATCAGCATCGACGGCGAGCGCATCCCCTTCTCGCCCTTCCAGGCCGAGGTCCACAAGGGCCTCGGCCGCGTCATTGCCAAGCGCGCCATCCCCGGCTACGAAGCGCCCGGCCCGCTGAACTGGGACAAGGTGGCGCCCGTCGAGCGCATCATGGCATAGGAGCCGATGAACGCGACGGACGCGGCGCATGGGAATACGTGGTCGAGGATCTGCTGTTGTGATACCCACGAGGAGGATCTTAATAAAAGTTGGTTCAGACGGACGTGCCGTTGCGTATGAGAGACGCGGCGGCATCAAAATGGTGCGGCTCTCTGTATTTATTCTTGTTTGGTATACTTTTGTGGCTCTCGGCGAGTGGCGTTCTGTTAGATTATTTCCTTGTTGTCTTAACGGTGTGATAGGGAACCCGCTCTCTTCTGTGTCAGTCTCTTGTATTTTAGATGCCATCGGCGGATGGTGACGGACTGGTAATTCGTTGTTTGCATATGACAAGTGAGTGCAGTAATAGTGACAAACAATGCACATTCGGTCCAAATGGATCTCCGTTTTGAATATACCTTCCAATCTACCGTGAACGCCAAAGCCAATTAGAGAAATACTACATAGATGCACCTGTATGTAAAATAAAAGAAATAAACACTTCTCGTCTCCCACGCTCAGTCTTGGATCCCGTCCCAGTCGCCATTTGCTTTATCGCCCTCGTTGTCATCGCCGTCCTCGGCCGCAGTCTTGTTCCACGGCAACCGGTCGTCGGCCAGCGCCTCGCGGGTCCGCTGACGGACAGCCGGCGCCGTCGTCTTGGCGGCCAGCGTCACGACGAGCTCGTTCACGGCATACGCCAACGACGACGTGTCGACGGCGCCCCGCGCCTCGCCGCCGCTGTCGCTGTTGCTCGTGGCCAGAAGCCCCTGCTTCTCGGCCTCGTCGACCCAGATGTCCACGACGTGCATCGTCAGGCCCACCGGAACGTGCACCGTCGGCACCGCCTTGCGCGACCGTTTCCGCGGCCGCTCGCTGGCTGCCGCCTCGTCGTCCTCGTCGCCCGCCGGCGGTGCCGGCTCCACCTCTGCCTCGCCGTCGACGTTGAACGGCCACTGCGCCAGGATGGCCAGGCCGAGTGTGCGCGCCGCGCTGTCGGCCGCCGTGTCGCCGCCTTTGGACGTTTTGCTTGTCGTTTTTTTCTCCTTCTTCTCCTTCTTTTCCTTCTTCTTCTCTTTCGTTTCCTTCGTCGCCTCGACCTCCGCCCCTGCCATCCACGCAATCTGCGCGGCCAGCACGCGGCGCACCAGCAGCATGAACTTCTCCATCCGCAGCACGTCGATGCCCGTCGTCCACTCGCGGGCCATGGTCGCCCAAAACGCCCGCAGCCACGCGGCCACGGCAGCGTCCGGCAGCTTCACCGCCTTGGGCAGGCCGGCCAGCTCGTCGCAGAGGCGCTGCTGGGCGGGCGCGCGGTCGGCCATCCAGAGCGCATAGAAGAGGCCGGCCCACAGCTTCTGGGCGTCGTCAAAGGTCAGCGGGACGTTGGCGGAGGCGGCATACTTGGCAGAGAGGAAGCCCTTGAGGCTGTCGAGAGCGGCGGTGCGAATTTTGCGGTCTGTTGCCGTGCAAAAAAAGGGAATGTCAGTTCAGGGTCGAAGTCCATGGGCATAGGTTTCTTCGCTCTGTTGGAACAAAACTCGTAAAACGAAAGACAGAGACACCTACCACTTGATGCCAGGTTCTTGATGAACGGCATAGACGCTGCAGAGGACGTCATGGTCGTGTCTGGGCTGACAGAGCGACAGAGAGTCTTTCAATCGTTTTTGATCTGGTGTCGTTACGGAATACAGCGTACAGTATCTCAGGCTGGCTGTGTCGCACGCCGCCATAAAGCTTTATCGGGCGATCGATAAGGAAAATTTGATGGCAGAAAAAAAGTTGAGGAACACCCGCCTACTCGAATATCGAATTGTTGTAGCGGGGCTGTATGTAGACCCACCTTCCTAAACCAGCCCCGCGGAAAATGGCTAGCGTCTGTCAACCAGTCTCACGCTAAGTCGCTGCGGTGGAAATGGCATCAACACACTCGTCAGGTCCAACAGCTACCTCCACAGCACGTCCAGACTGTATAAGTGTTGTGTTTTGGTTTGCTGGTTCAACGCCTGATTTCTAATTAAGAGTGCGTTTCAAAAACTCGAAAAACCGGCATTACAAAACGTAAGTGATTGCGTGCGGAAAACGATGTTCTAAGCGAGGAAAGAGTAGGCCGTAATACTGCGACGAACGTACCTTCCTCCTGATCGTGACAATTTCAGTGCCCTCATCAGGAGGCCGTTGCCTGAAGGGACAACCACAGCCTACACGATCCCGAGAAATTCGGAAAATCTGCAAAAGCCTTGGTCATCCCACACCACCATGCTTGACCTTGTACGTTTTCCACGAGGTACAGAGGACTGGTCGCTCCCAGGCGAATGTACGGAGTACACATCCCACGCGCATCCCGCACACGTTTGAGCCATCCCACTCGCGGCCCCCACGCCCGTGGCCACCACTACGACGAAACAAGCAACGCACCACGCAAGACGACATTCGACATGGGATGCAGTCCGGGGAAAGCTCTGACGACATGTGGACCTGAGGGTTTGGAGGCGAGCTTAAAAGAACGACGTTTCCTCTTGATGGGGCCTCGTTCGGGCTCGTTCTTCAGTTTGTCTCGTACGTTCGTCTCTTCTTTACACAAGGTCGTTTCCAGATTGTTATTGGTCGTCTTATTTTGTTTTGCCTTGTGTATCTTGTTTATTCATAACTCATTACTTGCTAATCATTTTGATACGCCCTCTCCATGGAATCCCATCCGAAGCACACTACGCAAACGCCCTAATCCTTCCACTCAATCACCTCCCAAGACTTGATGTCGTCGTCAATCACCAGCCGGTACCGCTCGATGCGCCACTCCCGATACAGCGACCGCACGGACGAGCTCGCCTTGCGATGCTGCGCGCCGTGGCCTGCCTTGTGCGCATCCGCCGGCGACCGCCAGAGGCAGGTGGCCAGGTTGCGGCCATCGGCGTCCGGCAGGTGGAACCAGTACCGCAGCAGGCCGCCGCTGTCGGTGGCCTCCCGGTGGGCGGCCTTGTCGAGGCTGCTGAGGTCGCCGTAGTTGGTGGTGGGCGGGATCTGCGAGCGGAAGGCGACGACAAAGTAGTCGCGCTTTTCCCACGGCGTCGCTGCCAAGGTGGTGTCGGCCCGCAGCCGGCGGAGCTCGTCGATGACGGCCGAAAAGTTGAACGACTGCACATACGGAGCCGTGGCGTAGTCGTCGCGGGTCTTGTCAAAGACGGCGAGGGCCCGGGCGAGCAGCGCGGTCTGGGGGTCAAGCGTCTCCAGATCCAGCAGGTGGTCTGGATACGGAGAGAAGGTGATGAAGCGAGACGAGTCTGTCTCTGCTGGTGTCGGGGCCAGCGACGGCGACGGCGACGGGGACGGTGTGGGTTCCGTCTCGAGGGCCTGGACCAGGGCAGCTGCCGCCTTCTCGTCGTTGTCCACGAGTGTGGGCACAATGGCCTGTCTCGACGTTACTGTTGCAGCCATGTCACAAGTGTGCTGGGATTGTGGACAGAGATGGTGGGATGAGTTGTGATGAGAGAGAAAGAGCAAGGTCTCTGGTGTTAAAAGAAATAAATAAAATATGGAAAGGAATTTCTGACCAGGAAGAGACTTGTTGAAATGGAGAAGAAAGGCCTTCAATGATGCTTCTTTTTGTTCATGCTCCTTTTATCCCTTCTTATTTTTGTTTTTATTTTATTTTTTGCCTGCACTTTCCATCAATTCGTGCTTTCCCTCTCTCTATCACACTATGTTTTCTTTTCTTTCTTTCTATTTATTTATTTCTTTTTCTTTTACACCGTCTCAAACTACATTGTTCGCCATCTCGCGGTCTTAGTAGTACCGGACTGTTGACATTCGGCCATCAAATGGCGAGCTTATTCTCGTATGCCGCCACTCGCGGGTACTAAAATAAGGGACGAGAGGCAAGGGGACAAGGGGACAGGTGAAGAGTCCAACAAGGTGCTGTCGTCTTAAGCGGTTTCGCCCGCTGCTTTTGTGACTCGATGTAGAGACACGGCCATACGACGGCGGCGTATACTTGGTCAGAGCGACGGAGTCCAGAATCCTCTGCCGGAATTTAAACAGGAAAACCCGAGGCGACAGGCGCGCGGGATAGTGTCCTCCTAGGGTGAAACCAAAGAGTTTTATTTTCGTGTTTGCTGGTATCTCGTTCGATTTACTCCGTACCGTTTCTTATTTTCTCTTTTGCCCGTCTTCCATTGCACTAACACGCAGATTTGCCCACGCGAACGGCCAAGAGTCGAGTCGCAACCAATCGCGCCATCGATTCGGCGGTTGATGCCATCGCCTCCACCCGTCTCGCATGCTCACGTACAATGGAATTGGCCAATGGAAAGGTCACCAAAAAAGGGATGAAAATAAAGAAAGAAACAAAGTCACAATCAAACGTGTCGACGCTTTCAAAAATGCGCGTGCGACTACGGAGTACGGAATACAGCTGCTATTGTCTTCTGATTTGTTCGACACATTTCGAATTTCCAACTGGGCTCACCGCTACAAGTGCAACAAACACGGCTGGCGAAATGTACGATAAGCAGGGGTTTTGGACAGCATGCAACGTGGGTTGTGTATGGCGCAGCCTTCGCTTTGGGTCGAGTTGGTGTTTGCAAATTGAATTTGCAATTGATTACGTTCACTTTGCGTGTGCCGTCTATGTGCTGCTCTATTTTTGTTGTTGTCTTTCGTCTCGTTGTCTCTATCATGGACGCCTGAACTCGCTCAAAATCCATCGTCACTTTCACGCTCTGCCTCCTCTCGGCCACCACGCAGGTACGCCTTGGCGACCTCATATGTACCTAGGTACAATCCACTGCCGACAAATGTCCAGCCCGCCCGGAAAGCACCGCCTCGGAACAGACCGCGAATGCCGTGCTCGCGGTAGACGAGACGTGCCAGCTGCGCCGCGCTGAGTCGCTTCGCCCTTGGCGGCTTGCTCTTCTCGCTCGTCTTCGTCTTCGTCGTGGCCTCGGTCTTCCTGCCGGCATCGTCGTCGTATGGCGACAGCATCATGCGCGTCTTGACCACGTCGAGGGGCGTTGTGATGACAGCGGCGACGGCCCCCGACGTGCCCGCGCTGAGTCCGTTAACGGCGCCGACGAACAAGAGGTGGTTCCTGCCGGTCGGGTCGTCGCGGCTGTCCATGCCGGCCCACCGTCGATGCAAACGTGCGCGCAGCGCCTCGAACATGGGAAACTGCAGCGCCGTAAAGGGCAGGTTGCGCGCGGCCAGGGCGGTGTAGCCGGCGAGGAGCCGACGCACCGCGCCGCCCTCGGCATGGGCCAGCATGCGAAGGGCCTGGAGGGACGTGCTGGCCGACGACAGCTTGGATCCACCGCTACCACCGCTACCACCGCGTGCTGCAGCCTTGTTTTTCTTAATCATCTGGGCGTTCTGCTTGACGACTTCGGCGGGGGTCAGCACCAGGCACGAGGCCAGCTCGGCCAGGCCCGACGAGAGAGCATGGACGAGCGCGGCCGGAGGCGGAGGAGGCTGTGCGCCCGGGGCGATGGCATGTGTGGCTGCGGGGAGGGCGCTGCCGACGATCCGTTTGGCCCACTCGTAGGTTGTGAAGAAAACACCAGCTGGAAAGGATGGTTAGTCGGAGGCCGTGCAATCATCTGGTACTGTCCCATGGTCCTTTTGTGGAAAAACGTACATGCTGGGAGTGTTGCCAAAATGACCGTGCCAATGCCTTGGTACAGCCCGCGGAGTGCGTAAGCCGACGGTGCCGTGGCACGCCGAAAAGCCTTTGCCGTCGCGGTCGGCTTGGACGACGCAGCCGATGTGTCTGCATAGGTCTTGATGTAGTCGCGGCTCTGCATGCGCGTCTTGATCGTGTCCAGTGGATAGACCAGCAGGTCGACGGTGAACGCAGCAAAGGCACCGGCCTGTTGAGTGAGCATACCGGGTCAGTGTGTGTCTATTATCTGTGAAGAGGCCAAAGCATGGCGTCGTACCAGCATAATCTCTCTGTGCGTGTTGTCATTCTTGCGGTTGCTGTCGCTGCCACTGTCCTGTCCCTTGCTGTCTCCCATGGTTGGGGGGGCTTGCAGACGTGTGCTGCGACGACATTACCGGTGGTAGAGCAGGATGGATCAGATAAGAGGTGTGCACGGTCAACACAAATAACGTATTATCAGATCATTTGACAACGGGCGGCATGGCCGGCGTGATGCCCGTAGACTGGATGGATTGTCGCATTTTAGTGGTTGGCTGTGACGTAAGACGCCTAGGCGGCAGACGAGCACTGTAAATACGGCATCGTACATTGTAACTATAGGGCATCTCTAGCGGTTATGAGGGTTGGTCTAGAAGGTCTACAAAGCTTCCGTAATAGAATAGTAATCTTTGGCATGTCGACCGGTAGGGAAGAATACTTCGCGGACAAATATTTAACGAAGCTACTTTCATAACTTTCTTGGGACACAATGGCCTTTGGAGGTGGTTGAGCCGCAAAGTTAACGCACTTTGAGATTAAATACGTAATGGATAGCTAAAATGCGAGTGTATTGTTCCGAGCTAAAGGAAGCTAGAAGGAAAGAAGCAGGCCAGGTCAGGGCTAAGGCTAAGGATCTGAGGTCACATGACCACGATCCAACAATACGTCATGGCCAGGCCAGGCCTTATCGATGGCGGAGATAAGCGACAAGTGCGCCACCTGTAATATTGAGTATTCTGTATTACGTCGTTACTGGAGCTAGGACGCGCCTGGCGCTTTACGTCCCTAAAGTTGGCTTCAGAAGGAGTCGCGTTAGCATCATCGCAAACAAAATACGAAATCGCCCTCCCATCGCCTTGTTCGAGAATCGACAGAATCCATTCACGTTTCGTCTTTCATCTGGTTCATCCCGTATTTGGCGACACTCGCGTCGTTCTCAACCGACTCCAACGTGCAACACACGCCGACAGCGCCGTCTTCCCAACACCCACTCCCATCCCCACAATGGACATTGTCCGCGACCTCCTCGTCGGCGTCGTCCAGCGCGGCCAAGCCGCCGTCCAGTCGCTCCTTGGCCGCGACCGCGCTGACGCCCTCCGTCGCTGGTTTGCCGCGGCCTACCGCGACCAGCCGCTGCTCGTTGGCCTCGTCGTCACCTGGCTCGCATTCTGCGCTGTGCCGCTGGCCGCGTTTGCGGGCTACGTGGCCCTCTGGGCGGTGGTCGCGTTCAGCGTCTTCTGGGCCATCTTTTTGTTCTGGTCCGGCGTCGGGCTGCTGTTCCTGGTGCCCGCGCTGTGCGTGGCGACGGGCTTCAGCGTCGTCGTCTTTGTGTGGGCGGCGACGACATACTTTGTGGGCACCCGGGTGCTGGCCGCCGCGGGCTTTGACGTGCCCTCCCTGTCTGGTATCGGGGGCCATGGGGCCAACGGCGGCGGCAGCAGCGGCAGCAGCAAAGAGGGCGCCGCATACGGCGAACCGTCGTCGTCGCCGCCATCGTGGTCGTCGTGGTCTTCGGCGTACTTCAAGTCGACTGCGCAGCCGGACAAGCCGCCGTCGTATGCGTTTGATCCCAAGGAGTACAGCAATTTTGTGAGCACGGGCCTCGAGAAACCCAATCCGGCGGAGCCGTTGCTTGAGGTACCCGCCTCGACAAAGTAGCCAGTGACATGGCACCTGCGATGTCCCATGGTTTTCTCATCCAGTTCTGTTATGCGTATACGACTTGGCGTTTAGGGTGGATCCTCTTGTTGCTTTCACTTCGTTTTTACAAGGAATTTACGGATTGTTTTTGTGCAATAGTGTCATATTCGCTTCTATATATGTCATATCCAACACACAGCATCAAACTGTGACAAAAGACGTCCCGTGCCCCGCAGTCTACTGGCCGTAGGTATCCAGCGCGTTGGTCTCGACCAGGCGCACGGCCTCCTTGGTCCACTCGTCGAGGTCCTCGTCGGGCAGGCCCAGCGCGCCGTTGACAATGTCCTTGTCCGCCAGGCCGTCGCCGCCGGGGAAGAAGATGCGCGTGTACATGACCACGCCAAAGGCGTCAAAGGGCGACATCGGCGTCTTGCCGTCCAGCTGGACGCCGCCGCCGCTCTTCAGCGCCTTGCCCGCGTTGGCCCAGCGCTCCTGGGACGGCTCGGTCGTGACGGTCCAGTCGGCATCGGTCGTGCCCGTCACGCGCTTGAGGCTGGCCAGCATGTCGTTCTGGCTGAGGTGGAACGAGCGAATGTTGGCGAGCTGCGGCTCGGTGTAGTGCGACAGCGTCGCCGCGGCGTCGCTCGACGCGTCCTCGGGCAGCACGGGCAGGCTCAGCAGCGCGGCGACGGCGCGGCCGCACTGGGGCAGCGTGCTCGTGAAGACGGGGATGTCGCCCTTGTCGAAGAGTGTGACCTTGCGGTTGGCAATGTCGAAGCCGTAGCGGTTGAGGCCGCCGGCCAGACTGAACTCGTACCAGAAGCCGCAGGTCAGGACGACGGGGTTGAGCTTGAGCTTATGCAGGTTCTCCACGAGGCCGCGGTACGACGGGCCAAAGCCCATCTCGTCGTGCATGGTGTGGTTGTTGGGGTTGGGGCCGTAGGCGTTGGGCATGATCCACCGGATGCCGGCCTCGGCGGCGGCGGTGGCGAGCTTGAGGCTGAGATCGCGGGGGGCGCGCACCGAGAGCGTAATGATCAGAAAGTCCTGGCCGGTCAGGGCCTTGACAAGGCTGTTGTGGTCATCGTAGTCGACGACGGCCTTGTGGACGCCGTCGGGGAAGGTGTTTTTGCTGTCGGCGCGGGTCAGGGCGGTGATGGTGTGCTTGCCGGTCTTGAGCAGCTCGCGGGTGAAGTGGCTGCCGATGTAGCCGGCGGCCTAAAAGAAGGGTGTTAGAAGCTCAGATAACAGTATAGGGTCTAGCCGGCCAGGTCCACTTACGCCGACGATGGCGACCTTCTCGATCTTGTTCTTGAAGCCCGCAGGCTGGTCCTTTGCATACTGAACGGCGGCCATTATGGTATGTAGAAGGCGGCGTGTAATTGTTGGTGGTCTTGGACTGTGGTGCCTGGTGATGTCGGATGTTCGATACCGTTGATGATTGTCTGGAGGAGAATGGAGAGATGTGTAGGCGAGGGGTTAATTGATTGAAATAAACTGTCGCTGAGCCAAGGGAGGCTCTGCCTCTTTATATACGAAAATGGAAGCCGCCATGGTGAGAGCTCCTTCCTTTTGTTCACGACCAACACGCACTACTATGACTTTTCGCCGTCCGAGGAGCTTCGTACTTCTGGGCAGGTGCGATTGGCGACACGCGGAGCCCAACAGCCAGGAGCATTCCTTCTGTTGGTGGTGTTTCCTGTTACGTTGTCCGCGCTGCCTCGTTACTACTGGCACTTGCCGCCGGCAATTCGGCCACCTGAATCTCCGACATGCCACCTCTGTTCTATGTGTTCTGCTGTTTTTGCCATTGCGCGGACCATCTCATGCCCCGAGCCATGAATCTGCCCTCCACATCTGGAAATATCACGCTCAACTGCCTGGATAACTCCGTGTACGGGGACCGGCGGAAGTCCGTGTGAAGAGGCCCACGTTGTGGCAGACGTCGTGCAGAGTGTGAGTAGGATCAAACGACAGGATTGTCTGCATGTTGTCGTCGTCCGTTGGCTCCGGGTTTAACAACGGCAGGGCCAAGCCTTCTGTAAGCGGCTGCTCCCTCCGAGGCTCTGTCGTTCAGTGGTTCAAATACAGTTCTCACGCAGTTGTAGGCGCTTGAGCTCATGTCCGCCAGTGTTTCCCAATTAGGAAATAGCAGTCTCCGACGCACTATTTTGGACGCTCTTTTGTGGGTCAAGTCCGCTCCAAAACCTACACTGAAATCCGTTGACTCCGAGCAGAGCAGCCAAAAATCCTACAACATCGCCCAACAAAGGGAATTTCATTGTTTTACACCGCCGCTGCTCAGAGTACGAGATCATACACGGTGAAACCGAGACGGGATTCCAACGGAGTACAATTGAGGGCTGAAATGGACGAAGATAAACGTGGACATAAGCTAAGACCGAGTGGCCATCCATTACGAAGTACGTCCAAACATGCGGGCGAGGGCTGAAGCCTAGAGCGGTTTCTCCTCTAGTCTTTCATTCGCCTTCAGTTCGTGGCAACTTGACAAACAACCAGGGCAATTTTTGTTCTCAATGACAGCCCTCCGAATTGAGAACAAAATGCCGACGTATTTTATTTCATAACTTTCACCATACTATGCTTTCCATCGTTCTTGATCCTACGTTGTTACCGCCTCAATTCATCTTCTTCTCGTGCCCCTAGCGTTTGGCATGCATACCTCGAGCTCCCCGGAACCGAACAGGTAAACGTTCTGCCCGACCCGTTGTTGCAGCCAACGCATCAGTTCTAGTGTTTGGGAGGAGATGGTGGGCAGGAGACAGGCAACCGACGTCGTGGAATTAGAAGTGGGAAAGGGGGTGACGAAGATCATAGAGGCTGACTGGGCAAGGCTTGGGACAGCCTCACTTGCGACGAAACGGTCTACTTGCATGGTAGGAGGTCGGACCCGGTAGCAATGCTGTAATCGGTGCCGGCGGCTTTCTCTATTCCTGATGGACGCCACAGCTGGACTGACGCGAGTTCGAGTGAGACCAAGTGGTCGGATATCGTGTTTTCAACGAGCCTCGTCATCATCTGGGCCTTGAAAAGGGAGGGGGTACTATTGCATGCCCTGTGAGTATTATAGCATGTGTTGTAAACTGGACGGATGGTGTATTTTATGTTCTCATTGCTGAGCTTTCTATCTTTATTTTTTTTCGTTTTATTAAAATAAAACTTACGATCAACAAACAAAAAACATAGTCATTTTATTGTTGACGATAAATCTACTTATTCAAAATATTATTAGCTGACTGCCGATATGCGACGCAAACTCTCAACAGCACGCAAAACTGTGCCGTTTCTTGACGTTTCTTTCAATCAAGATATCTGTGTTCCACCCCGCCGTAGATGCGATGGATGTGGCCCCCAAGATCTTTGTCAGGTGTCTGTTGGTTTCCTGAACGATCGATCAATTGGGTGCGGCGGACCCTAGAGGCCCGTTCATGTACGGCCTGAGCGCGGGCCATGGAGCCAGCGTCGACGTTGTCAGGTTCAATACAACCCTACGAGCGACACAGAGCTGAGTGAAGTGTACGAAATTGTCTGTCTGTGCAAGCGGAAAGAACCAGAACTACAAAGGGGACTGATACAACGCGCTCAGACGGTACAACTGATAAACAAATGGAGAATGACGGACAAAAGACAAAGGATATGCGAGACGATCACTAACAGGCAATGGATCGCAGTGGAAGGGTTGCGTTTATCTACCATGGTTTATGGCAAACAGGAGGTAACAACACACTCGGCAGTTCGAGTTGTCCAACAGACAGAATTTCTTTTGTGCAAGATGACATGTTTGGTGCGTACAGTCTAGAAAGAAGAAGAAGATATACGAGAATAGAAAATAGAAATAGCCGCACACCTGTTAATTTACGTGAACGTGTCAATGTGACGGGCAAGGGCCGGTCCTTTTGTGGCTCAGGTTTACAGAATTAATATATTACATTTTCGTCAATGACAAAGCTCGTGTAGACCAATTATGAGAGTGAGCATGACATAAAAGTATGAACACTTAATTGAAAAAAGAAAAAAAGGTCAACGTTTACTTTTTCTCTCCCGCATCTTCTTCCTCACGCTTCTTCCATGTTTCAGCCACGGTGTGCGATCGACGCACCCCTGCGGCGACAAAGGACGGCTGCGTCTTCATGTAAGCCGCCCTCTAGTCGTGATTCTGTCGTGAGTGCTCGGATGCTGGTGGTCAGCCCAGGCGATGGGTAGATGGTAGACGATCTGCCCGTATGTTCATGCCGTGTCGGAGGCTTTGCTTGCACGCACACGTCGCCCAAGCACCCGTCTGATGGGCTCACTGGTGGCGACAGACACGGTATGGTTGTGGAGTTGACTTTATTTACCCGCCCTTTCCTTTAGTATTGTTTGGATCCCAGTTTTCTGGCGATGCTACCATCGTCTTCAGACGAGCCTTTGCGATTGCCAACATACCGTGTATTGTACCGCTCGTAGGATGAAACCAATGCAGTAAAGCGTAACGGACACGAAGGAACGTCGACGCAGACGCAGACTCGTTCCCATCGGCGCATGCAATGACCAGCCCTGTTTCACATGTATGCATACTTTTTTGATTGGCATATCGACGCACAATGAACTGGAAGACTGTTATGCCCTACAGACATTCACAGACAAAGTAAGAATGGTGTGATGGAGGTGTGTGTCAAAGCAGATGGGAGGAACAAAACAACGAGGATCACGAATGTCGGGCCCTTTTTTCGGTCCCTTCTCGTCGTCCAATTCTCCGAGGCTCATCAAGACGAATCTTCACGTCTCCAGGTTTTCTAAGTCGTCTGACGGAGCATTCAGTTTCTGGAAACAACACATACGACTTGGAGAATCGATATATATTCGCCTTTTGTCTTCCTGACTCTGACGTTTTTCCAACGACTTGCTCTACGTCTCATGGCCCATTTCATCTCTCTAGCGCTCAAGTCCATAGACCTCATCCCGACAACATGACGACACCACAATTCAACTTCACTGCCTACTTGGAGCAGCCGATGCCCTGGCAGAATGAACCGGCCACCATTCGAGGCATCGTCATTGCGGTGACGGTATGTTGTGTACTACTCATGAATACTGTCCTTGCACGTCCACTAACAAGCCAGTCGATTGCGTTTCTCTGCGTCATATCCCGCCTCTATATACGCCTGGCCGTGCTCCGAGTGCCTGGCTGGGATGATATGTTTGTCGGCTTGTATCTGGTATGTGGCACTGGCGAGAGTATATATTGAGCCATACCGTGACTCAGACTAATTCGCTAGATGACGACTCTTGCATCGGCCATCAGCGTTTGCATTGGTACGTGGCTTTTCTCTGCGAGTGTTTTTATCCCACACAAGCCCTCAGCTAATGTCCTCAGCACCCAGCTTCGGACTCGGCCAGCATTTGGTTATGTTCACACCAGGCGAATTGCGCATGTTCCTGATTGTACGTGGCTGCCCTGTTATTTCGACGTCATCACTCCATGTTTCCTATGTGCGTCGACTGACATCACAAGCTCTTCTACATCGCGAACGCATCGTATGTCAGCTCGACGGCCTTTATGAAACTGGCTCTACTCTTCCAATTTCTCCGTGTCTTCAAAAACGACCCCATCGACGCCAACGACTCCACCGACTCGAAGACAACGATCGTCACCGCCGGCCGCGCCTTTCTACGCCGCACCTGCCAGGTTCTTATTGTCGTGGTCGCCGCCTGGGGCGCCAGCTTTTCGTTCCTCGCCTGGGTGCCCTGTCTGCCCGTCCGGACGTACTGGGACGGCGTGACAAGCCAAGGCGACCCAAACCACCGGGGCACCTGCTACGGCTTCGGCATCTCCACGGACCGCACGGCCTTTATTGCGCACACGGCCATCAACATGGGCCTCGACATGTGCGTGCTGGCCATCCCGGTCCCGCTGTACCTGGGAAACAGTACCGTGTCGGGACGCACCGGTAGTGCGCCGGGCCCGTCGGTGGTCCGCTCCTCGCTGCGCACGCGCGCGGGCGTCATCGTCCTCCTGCTGCTCGGCGCCCTCGTCAACGTCTTTGCGGCGTGGCGCCTGGCCCTGCTGATCGGCTCCGGCGGCTCCGTTCTGGAGACATTTGTCGACTCGACGTACTACGCGCCCGACACGGTGCTGCTGTCGTCGCTGGAAGTCAACCTGGCGAGCATCTGCGCGAGCGTGCCCATCTTCTGGCCTGTGCTGCGGCAGCAGGTGTTCCGCATACTGGTGACCAAGGAGGTGGAGATTGTGCGGGACGAGCGGCCGGGTGACGCCGACGACAGTGATGACGACGACGAGGAGGACGACGTGGGTAAATTGAAACGTCGACAAGCCGACTACGATGGCCACGGCCACGGCCACTACGACGACACTTTTATCCGCGACCAGGTCGATCCGCTGCGGCCAGGCACGTCTGCCGGCGTGGAGACGCGCGTCCGGAGCGAGACGGGGGTACAAAAGACGCCGCGATGGCGATTGCGGATGTGGTAACGAAGTGGTGGTAGCCTCGTTATGTGTTTAATTATTTTAATTATTGTATTTGTGCTCTCTGGGCAAGGCCTCTATTTTTGGCTGGGCTCGTTTGTTTTATTTCGTACATCGATACCTGATAGTATTCAAATCAATGCTTTCACACCAACGTTGAGCATCTCTAGCTGGATGGTCAGTAGCCTGGCCTCCACCTATTTCCAGTCGGAAAAGCAAACCGAACCAACAGGCGCTGTCGATTCCCCCACATTATTGCTCAACTAACACATCCTTGCTTACCGTTCTCCTCTTTTTCTGTCGCCATACCTCCCCAGACGGAGGCCATCCGAGAGCTGCTGGCCGTTTGCGGAGAGGCTACTCGGTGCTTAATAGGCGTAGGTCATTGATGGAAGAATCGGGCCGCAGTAGCATGTGGCAGTTGTTAGTGGCTTCTGAGGTCGTCTTCCGATTTGGAGAAAAGCGGCGCTTCTCTTCAAAGCACGACACTTCTGCTTGCAGAGTCTATCTAAGCCTCTGCACTTACATTTTGTAGTTTTGGCAACTGTTACTTTTGTTATTTTTACGCAGTGGACCGGCTTCCGACTCGCAGCTTGTTGATCACAGATCATATCGCCTTCGGTCCCAAAGTGCACCCCAACATGCCCGAGCCGTTCAACGTGTTGGTCTTCAGCAAGACCGCGGGCTATCGCCACGAGTCGATCGAGGCGGGCATCCTCAGCTTCCAGAAGCTGGCGGAGCAGTCATCGGCCGGCTCCGACCATCCCTTTACCGTCGAGGCCTCGGAAGACGCCGAGGCCACGTTTACACCGGAGAACCTCGCGCGCTTCCGCGTCATCGTGCTGCTGCACACGTCCGGCAACTTTTTGACGTCCGAGCAGCTGGCCGCCCTCAAAGGACAGGTCGCGTCCGGCACGAGCGGCATCGTGGGCATCCACGGGGCCACCAGCGCCATGCACTCGCGCGAGGTCGACCCAGACGGCTACTACGGCCGCCTGCTCGGCGCCGTCTTCACCGAACACCCTGTCCCTCAGCTGGGCCGTGTCGTCATCCGAGCGCCGCAGCACCCCATCGTGCAGCCCTTTTTGAAGGCCGTGTCGGCGCCGCCGTCGGAAGCCAGCCGCTCCGAGCTGTCCTTTTCGCACTTTGACGAGTGGTACAACTACGAGCCGACGTCGTGCGCCGTCGTGGCCGCGCAAAAGACAAAGACACCGACACCGGCCGCGACGGACGCACACGACGCTCCACACACGCTGCTGGAGGCGGACGAGACGACGTACGATGGCGGCAAGCACGGCGAACACCACCCGATTGCATGGACGTGGCCCGACTTTGACGGCACGGGCACACGCGTCTACTACACGGCGCTGGGCCACTTCGCCGAGGCGTACGAGGACGAGGTCTTTGTGTCGCATCTGAAGACGGCCGTGCTGTGGGCCGCAAAATTGGTGTAGAGGGATGTGTGTGAGATGCGACGAGGGACGATAATTGACTCAATTGTAAGGGGATTTCAGTGGATTTGAGGGGATTCAGTGCATCTGGTTCATACGCATACTACGCCGTCCGCGCGCCTTCCTTTCGTCCCTTTTCTTTGTTGTTTGCCATACAAACGCGTGAGGAAAGAGCATGCAAAAAGTGTGGTGTACTGAGGAAAGAGCGTTAGTGATTTATGGAAGCACCTTCACCGCCAGCTGCAGTCCTGCGCCAAGAAGTAACACAACGTAATTACAGGGCATCTCACTGGGGGCATCTCACTGGGGGCATCTCACTAAGCACGCCACGTGTGACGACGCGCTGATGAACTCTCAGCAATTAACCAATATCGCTGCTTCGACCTCACGACGCCATCGTCGCTCGCATTCCTGTCCTTATCCACCACGGGTCCGGAGTACGACATGCGCACCGCCCATGATGGCTGACGCGCACAGCTTCACGCGCAGTCTATGCGCTCAGCTCAAAACAATACCGCCCCAGACCGCTGCTGCCGAGCTGCCGGCCTACAGCTATCGCGACGCACCAGGTCTCGACGATGGCGACGATGCAGCCGGCGATCCAGTCGTTGCCCAGTTTGCCTCATCCAGTGTGCCTCATACCCTGCGGATTGGCACGGGTGCGTCGGTGTTTGCGTCGCAGCTGCTGCCGGCCCTGCTCAACGCCCGCCACGAGATTCTACTGGTGACGTGCTTTTGGGCTGCCTCCAAGAGCCTCTCGGACCTCTCGGCCGCCCTCCTCCAGCTGGCAGCCGCACGGTCGCCGACGTCACAAGGGCCGGCGCCGCCGCTGCGCATCCGCATCTGCTTCTCGTCGCGCTCGCTGCTGCAGAAGCTGCTGCACACGTCGTCTCGCGACGGCTACACATACCCGCCGTCGACGTGGGAAAAGGAGCTGGGCCTGCCGTCGCCGTCCGTCTTGCGTGATGCCGGCATCGACCTGTCGGTCAAGAGCCTGTTCTTTTTGCCCTTCAGCGTCATGCACCCGAAGCTTATGATTCTCGACCGGACACGGGCCTTTTTGCCGAGCTGCAACGTCAGCTGGGAGCCGTGGCTGGAGGACTGCGTTGAAGTGACGGGCGACGCTGTGCGGCCGCTGCTCTCGTTTTATGCCAAAACGTGGCGAGACCCGCTTCCCGACTGGGACGGCGGCGGACATGGAGACGGTGAAGACAATGACGACATTCGTCGTGAACATGCGGCACCGACTGGCGCTTCGTCGCCCTTTCACATCAGCCCTCTCGACGTGGACGGCCCGGGCAGCATTGTCGTCCGCTTTCCCTCTCCAACCGCCGGCGCACCAGCCGCACCCATCCCCACCGTCATCCTCCCGTCGTCGCACCACAGAAACCCT
The DNA here is from genome assembly GCA_021398005.1 of Sporothrix luriei. Classification (NCBI taxonomy): domain Eukaryota; kingdom Fungi; phylum Ascomycota; class Sordariomycetes; order Ophiostomatales; family Ophiostomataceae; genus Sporothrix; species Sporothrix luriei. Next base: position 91,373 of record WNLO01000002.1, read on the forward strand.
CTCTTCCGTCCCTTCCCCTGGCAAGACTACGCGCCGCCGCCGCCTACGCCGCTCAACCTCGCCATGCTCCAGCTGCTGTCGGCCGCCACCCGCCGTATCTACATCCAGTCGCCCAACTTCACCGTCGAGGCCGTGACGGCAGCTCTCCTTGCGGCCCTGGGCCGCGGTGTCGACGTCGACATTGTCACGGGCGAGCGCATGATGGTGTACGAGCAGATCCTGACGGCCGGGACGACGACAGGGCGATGCATTCGCAGCTGCATAAAACGGTATGAGGCTCTCATACAGCAGCAGCCGCACCAGCGGCAGCACCAACGGCAGCCAAACGGAGTTGGCCGGCTTCATATCGCATACTACCAGCCGCTGGACACGACGAAAAAGACGTCCGACGAAGAGCAGGCTATGCTGTCGTCTTCGCAACCAGCGCCGCCGGTTCATCCACAACCCTCGTCCAAAACCGGCGGCTTCGCCCCGGCCACCGAGCAGCCCGTCCAGTCCCACATCAAGATGTCCATTGTCGACGGAGAACACACCGTGCTGGGCTCCGGCAACATGGACCGTGCCAGCTTCTTCACCAGCCAGGAGCTGGGCATCCTCTTCCACAGCGCCGTCTTTGCCGAAGCCGCGCAGACAGCCGTCGACCGCGTTCTGGACGGCCGCACGAGGACCGTCTACCCGGCGCCGTTTTCAGAATAAGCTTGGCTCCCTTTTTTGCTTGTGGTTTCTGTCTATTTCTTGTAAAGTATGGCATTTTCTTTATCCGATTGTCTAGAGGGTTGTCGACTCATGTATGTTCCATGTTACTGCCCCTAATACCCTACTCAAAGTATCGTGGCACATGATTGTTAATGAGTCTCGTATGTGTGAGTTGAGAGAGAGGACGCTGAGCTCTGAATGAGACACGCGAGCCAAGCAAGAGCGAGCAATTACGCGCGGCCTTTCGCCCTCTGGGTTTGTTGACTTTTTTGAGACACTGCAGGAGACTGTAGCCCTCCAGCATCCATGTCAGTCAGGTGGTACCCAAGCCATTCGTGGTTGTCACCCCTTTTCTCGTCCAACGGAACACCAGACTGGCTTGCAAAATGCGCCCGTCTCAGAAGATGTCTACGCCTTGGCCTACACAAGGTTTCCTCTCAACGTCGCCTCGCGACACGACTTGTCTCGGACTTCATTCCTGCACAAAGCTTCACTTTCTTCTTCGCCAAGCGCATGATACATGCCAACCTGACTGGTGTACCCCTATGCCGACGCACGTAATGTTGTCTAGGCAAAACAATGTTCCGTAGCATGTTGCTTTGTTCAAGCTTTTTTTTATTTTTATTGGCCTCCTCTACCTTTGCAGCGATGCTAGACATGGAGTCTAGAAGTAAGTCGGAAACCGAGACTACACGAGGCTGCTAAAACAGCTTGTGGCCTGCTTCTGTTCCTGCCTGTACGCGAGAGACAAAGGTGTCGACGAATTGAGCGCTCTGAAGTCTGTTTTTTCGTAGAGAGTGTATCGTTGGAGAATTATTTGCTGGTCAACGGTAACTAAATAGAAATACAGCTTGTATACAATCTTGAACAGAAGGTTTAGATACGACGAAAAACAGCAAAACGAACTGAACATGAAGAAACATCGATTGCCAAACTAATAAAACAAAGCATTGATGACCCCCACCGTACAAAAAACCATGCAGCTGTCCTGGTGCAAGTAAACCAAATAAAGAAGAAAGGCAATCGAAGAAGCCACTGAGAAAAAGAAGCATAGGAATAGCAACGGCAAATGAACGCGGCCTGGAATTGACAACGCAGTCAAATCATTAAACACAAGGCAACAAAAAAAAAAAAAAAAAAAAAAGAAAAAAAAAAGAAGAAAAAGATAAAACGATAAAAAAAGAAAAGTCCAGAAAAGAAAGCAAAGACGGCACGTTCCGCCCACGAAAGCAGTCCCCACCAATATTCGCATGTTACAATTATTCCTTGTTGAACGTCCCGTTGCTGTTCATCCGCTCGGGCAAGTCGCTACCACTGCTGCCCGTGCTGGACGAACCAAAGAAGCCAAAGCCGATGTTGGCTTCCTCGTCGGTCGCGCTGGTCATGGTCTCGATGTGTGCGACCATCATCTTTCGGCCGCGCCCGTGGCGCCGGCCCAGCCCAAAGCCCAGCGGTCCACCGCCAATGCCGCCGTCGTGGGGGTTTTGGTCGTCCTTCGGTTCGGTGTCGTCGCTGCTCTTCGCGGCGTCCGGCGGGCTGCGGTGCTGCTTCTTCTGGCTCATCATGGCCTTGCGCGTGTCGAGCGCAATCTCCGACCGTGCGCGCAGGGCGTCCCGCATCTTGTGCTCGCCGCGCGCCTTCCACACGTGCCAGCTGCTCATGCTGATCGGGTACAGCACCTTGTTGTCGAGCGACTCGACCCAGTCGCAGTTGCGGTGCTTCTTCTTGGAGGCCAGCACGTCCAGATCCATGGAGATCTGCGCGCAGTACGCCTCGAGCGGCAGGTCGTTGACGTCGTGGCCGAACGGGTTCTCAATCTCGCGGCCGATGAAGAGTATGCCCAGAATAATATACGACGCCACGACGGTCGCCGGGATGGTCACCCACTGCAGCGTCGGGTACAGCTGGAACGGCAGCAGGAAGACGTACACCCACGTGATTTGCGAAATGGCAATGGAGTAGGCAATCGGCAGCGGCGTCGTCAGCACGCGCTCCGTGCCCATCAGGACGTCGTTGAGCACGGCAATGTTGTTGTACGCAAGGGTCTGGTGCATGGGGATGACCAGCTGATTGTTGGCGATCATCTCATCCGAGATACACGCCAGGTAGGTCAAGATCTCCAGGGGCAGGTTTCCCAGTGGATAGTTGGCGCGCTTAATGGTCTTGCGCGGATTGCTTGCAGCAAAAGAAATGCCCAGATACCCGCCGAGGAGTTTGACGATGTTTGGCTTCGGCTCGTGCACCTTTTCTGGCTCTCTTGCCGTGGCATTGGAGGCAAACGTATCCAGGTGGCCGACCAGATGCACGAGGTCCTCGTAGCCCGTGTATGGCTCATGCCGTAGTTTGTGTTTCAGGGCGACAGCGAAAGCCACGAGGAGATTCAACGAAGTACTGTGGCACGTAGGTGGTAAGCCCAGTGTATGTGTGCAAAAGGACAGCGATGGGATGGTTACGAGATGTAATTCTGCACTTGCGGTAGCCCTGTAACGGCCGGCAGGAGACAGACATACACCGCACAAACATCACCAGAGCATATAAGTATGCGTGAATGGATAATAAACAAACCACTTACAGTTTGGTTAGCATATCCTTTTCTCTTTGGCCCTCACGTTCGATGGCATGGACCCAGAACACACGACCGAGAGCCTGTGTCGCCAGTGTCAACTGCGCCCAGTACCGCCGGCCTTCTGCGTATCTGTAAAGCCAACAGGTCAGTATCGAGACGGCAAACGATGCTGCAAACAGACAAGCGCAGGTATCGAGTAACCTACCTCTCGTAGGCCGTCGAGCTTCGGAAGCTCAGGCCCAAGCCGACAACGAAGCCGGTTACCGTCAGCAAGATAGAGCTAATGCCCACTATTGATATGGTCAACTGTGTTAGAATAAGCAAAGTCCATAGGGTGTGGTATGCCCTGGACGACGTAAAGAAAGACGAACAGTTCTTTTTCGTAAAGTACGAGACACAGGTCACGAGCATCGCCCAAATGCCAATGGCCGTAATGGGCATAAGCATCTTTGGTAAAATGCTGCCATGCATTTGAAGAAACATAGGCCATTTCGAGTGTTTTTGAATATCCCGTGGGCCAGTCTTTGCATTGATGCAACTGTCAGTATAGATAGGTATGTAGACGAGAAACGTATGTGTGCTGTACCACAATCATGGTAATAAACTCACAAAGTATTCGTCTAGATCTATTGCGTGCTGCCGGGCAGTCGGTCGGTATTCGTGGGCTCGCGGCTGGCATGGCGAGGACGCTCCAAAGCGTCCCTGGTTGTATGCCAGATCTGGGGGTCGATCCATCGTTGTGTCGTGATCGTGGCCGTGGTCATGATTCACTACCAAGACCGCCAACGGGGCAGCTATTTCTCCGATTTCGTTGTTTGCAGCAACAGCAGCAATTGCCGCCGACCCGTTGTCGTCGGAGGGACCGGGTTGGGAAGTATCCGGATGGGTGCTGTCCGGAACGGCGCCACCATTAGACGACGCACCACCACCGCCGGGGTCTCCAGGTGCAATTGCTACACCGCCTCCACCGCTTCCAGCCGCAGCTGCTTCACCTTCGGACATCGTGGTAGAAAGGCGCAGTGAGGATAATGACAAGTTGAACAAAAGCAGCAAATGGCCGCCGGAAAAGATAAAAGGATGATAGTGCCGAGATGAGACAAGTAAACAAGGCGAAAGGAAAAGGAAAACGAAAAAACACACAAGAGCCAGCCGAAACAAAAGACTGCGCTTTGATGAGATGATAGAAGAGATGGATAAGATGGCGCAAAGTTGAGATGAGAAGGAGAGTCATGGAGGTGGTATATATATGCGTATGAGACGTGCAAGGGTAAGTAAATCACGGCGCGTGCACATATTCGCCTTACACTCCTTGCACGGGATATATGATGCACCGATCCACCATCCTCAATATGGATGAGTTTGGGTTTGTGAGAATTGAGTTGTCACGAACACGCTCATGTCTACAACGTAGAATGTGGGTAGGGGGTGTTTGCTAAATTTTTGCTTGACGCTGCCCGCGGGGAGGGTAGGATATTCGACCCAAAGAGGCACACGCGGGAGGCATACCACGATCGGTGCATGGTCACATCAGGGATAGGGATCGACCAATAACGACGACAAACAATAGGGCCACACCTGCACGACTGAAGGCTCGCAAACATCAGACAAAGGGGTACCAGCCATGATAACGACAACTCTTCTGGGGGTGCTTGCGGGAAACCCATCCTAAGGGTTATGACCAAAGGTACGCATGATATCAGAAGACTATGATCCTGTAGCGTTAGAACGGAGTGGCTGAGTGTACTGGGAACGAGCTGCTTGAGCGAAGGCCGGTAGAGGCGAAGGCGTCTAAGCTGAGAAAGTAAAACAAGCTCATAGAAAAAGAAAAAAAATCGCTGCATACAGTGGCGGGCATGTTTGTATCACGAGTGCGTTGACAAAAGCTGTAAATGCATCGTCTTGTGCCTCTTTGTTCCTCATACGTGTCAGGAACCGGGAGTCTGTGTTAATTTCCCGCTCCCCCCGATTCTACGGCCATGCCTTGCAACACGGCGAAATCGCACAGGTGACCCAAAAAGAGACAGACTCTGTATGAAATAGACAAATTGAATAACGATGACGGTAGACGACAGCTGGAAAGAGTACGGATACCACCACTTTGTGGGCTCTAGATTTATGACTGAACTTCCCGGACGTCTTCGACTTCAAGACAGTATCATCCCTCGCTGAATACAACAAAAGCCAAAGCATATGATCATGCTACTAGCAAACAGCAATCGAATTAATGACAAAAGCTGGCACACAAGCCATCATCATCAAGTATCGCAGTAGGGTCTAGTGACTAGATATTTAGACACCCAGTGAAGCCGCATCGTGTGAAGCACAAACAAAGGGTGGGGTGTGAGGGGACTGCGGAATGGAATTCAAGAAACAGGAAAGCACAGGTTGACATCGCTTGTGGAGAGCAGTATGGTAGTAGACAGGGTGTCATTTGCCATGATGTGCAGCAATGCCCCGAGACCGACGACGTGGCGATGGCATCTGCCACGGTAAAGAAAAAAAGAAAACACGGGACGCGGAATATGCACAGCAATGTGCTCTTTTGGGCCTTACACCCACATGACAAACGCGAGAGCCGACATCTTGGTGACTGTACACATGTCCGTATATGGCCCGAGAAGGAAACAATTGAGAAGAATAACAGTGCAAGAAACTGTGTTGCATCTATTATTTCAAGATTAGCAACAGATGAGGGGCTAAATTTGAACACGAGACAAACGGAGAATCAGAAACATGAAAGGTAATGAGCAACAATAGAGTCAAAATAGTAACCGGAGTACCGCGGTCTCGTTGAGCGAAATCATCCGGGGAATGAGACGTCGTGTGATGGTTTGAAAAGGCCAGCACTGGTGCGGATCCGTATCCGCGATCGCCTGCTGTATTCGGCAATCGCTGACTCTCCGCAGCAAAATAGGGATGGAGTGAGACTGAAAACTGCGCAAAGGGAACACAAGGCTTGCGCATCTGAAATATGCGTCAATATGGGAAAGGGAAAGGCGGAACGTGTGCCAGACGTGTCAACGAGCTGGCACCAACGAGAGGGAGGGAATAACACAAAATAAAATGGGCACAATGAGATAAAAGCAAGGCCAAGACCGGAAAGATCAAGGCCGTGAAATAATGAATAGCAGAGCAGAGGCCAAGACAGCCGTCAAAATAGAAACCAAGACAGAGTCGTCTGGGATGCTCGCACTTTGCAGCGACTGGCTGCTTACCGAGGTGAGTTGTGCCACCTACATTGCAGAATGCGAAGGCGAACAAGTCCGGATTAGGACTGTCCCAGTGACCACAAGGATCATAATGACAACTTCGCTGCCTAATCGGTGAGTACCATGGCAGTTTTGGCATCCATGGGCATCGAAATGTTTCAGACGATCAGGATGTCGAGGTTACGCAATGTTGTGCCGTCTTGAGAGCGCACAAAGTTGCCCCGGTCTCAGTAGTGGTTGTCAGGAAGTCGACGAACCTATGATTCGCCTCGTATCTCAGTAAAAAGACATCATAACTTCGTCTGCTATTCTGAACGTGACACCCGGCCGCCACTGCTCCTGCAGTCTTCTAGGGTATGCAAGACGATGGTAAGTCGTCCAGGCCTAGACACATGTTTTGCTGGCCTTCTGACCAACCGGATGTCTCCGCGGCAAGATATCAGCTTTGCCAGCTAGGTGTCTTTTGTGTCAAATGCCGTGCATCACATGTCTAAGACGAAAAAGAGGGCGAGAGACGACGAGGAGAAACATTATATCGCGTGCTCCGTATACACGGGTGCTTTGCGCCTGTAGGGCCTTGGCAAAACAGAGCCGGATCTTGCATAGTCGCGACGACGATGGCCCGTTTCGAAATAAACAAAGAGGCAAAAAGAGAAAAGGCAAGGCAGAGTATGTGATGAAAAAGAGAAGATGCGTGCTGCAGTACTGCAAGAGCGCGTCAACGACAGCCGCACGAACGTGGGCGTCATCGTGGCCCATGACAAGAAAGCATCGTGTAGATGGTCGGTGGACCGTCAGTGGATTGCGGGCGCGACCGTCCACGAAACCGGTCTCCAGCAGAGCGGTCAAAGGGACAGAGAAAATGGAGATAGATGACAGGAGACATCTCATAAATCGAGAAGCTACGAAAGTAGACGGAAGGCACTCATTTCGTCAACGGAAGGAAGCCATCAAACAACTGCCGTTGGAAACCGCGACTTTCCAGTGACGGTAGTGCCTTCTTGAGCCGTTATTCCAGGGTCGCACCTGCCCTATTAACTGCTGTCGCTCAGGGGTAACAACAAAGATGACTAATTCTGGCGATGAGGGGAAGGTGCGCCCCACATGCGTCGTCCTTCACCTTTCATCTCACCGCCCCTCGTTGGCAACTGCGATTCTGCCGTGGGCTAGACCGCAGGAAAGGTGTGCTTCAGGAGAGACGACTAACTTCGCTATCTCTCGATTACCAACACCTCCAAACACCGCCGCGACTCCCGCTACATTGTCGCCATCCCTCTGTCGTGAGCATATGTTGTACATGTCTGCACTGCCGCCTTCTCAGCTATCTCGCTCCTCTCCAGCGATATTTGCTCCCTGGCATCACAACAGCGTTGGCCACTGCCAGCTTTCTCGAGCCTTCGCCGCCCGGCCCTTCCGGCCTCCCTGTCCTCCGACCTCCTCCACACGCCCCTGATCCTGCTGTACTCCTCCCCGTTCCGTCACGATGCTGTCTGGCATTCTCATCTTCAATCAAAAGGGCGAAAACCTCATCTTTCGCGCCTTCCGCAACGACTGCCGCCCACGGTTGGCGGACGTCTTCCGCATCCAGGTCATATCGAACCCCCAAGTGCGGTCGCCCATCTTGACGCTCGGCAGCACAACGTTCAGCCATGTCAAGCACGAGAACATCTACCTGGTGGCCATTACGAAGAGCAATGCGAATGCGGCACTGGTGTTTGAGTTTCTGTACCGCCTGATCGCGCTCGGCCGCGGCTACTTTGGCAAGTTCGACGAGGAGGCGATCAAAAACAATTTTGTGCTCGTGTACGAGCTGCTGGATGGTAATTGCTCTCTCCGTCTCTCCCTCCCTTTTGTCGTCTCACTTGCCACAGTGTTTATCATTCGCGGGGGTGTGTTGCGCCGTGGTGCACTGTACGGCATCCTTTGTCTGCTGTCACTGGCTCGCGCTTCTGGCTTTTTTTTTTTTTTTTTTTTTTGCTCCGGCCCACCTACTGCATGTATGAGACATTGTGCACGCATAAACTGACAAAATATTTTTTTCTGCGCAGAGATCATCGATTTCGGCTACCCCCAAAACACCGAGACCGACACGCTCAAGATGTACATCACGACGGAGGGCGTCAAGTCCGAACACCGCGCCGAGGATTCCGCCAAGATCACGATGCAGGCAACAGGCGCGCTTTCCTGGCGCAAGGCCGACGTCAAGTACCGCAAGAATGAGGCGTTTGTCGATGTGATTGAGGACGTCAACCTGCTCATGTCGGCCACGGGGGCGGTGCTGCGCGCGGATGTGACGGGCCAGATTGTGATGCGCGCGTACCTGTCGGGCACGCCAGAGTGCAAGTTTGGCCTCAACGACCGACTGCTGCTTGACTCGGACACAGTGCAGACGCTGCCGTCGGGCAACCGGCAGGGCAGCAAGGCGACGAAGGCGGCGGCGGGCAGCGTGACGCTGGAGGACTGCCAGTTCCACCAGTGTGTCAAGCTGGGCAAGTTTGACTCGGACCGCATCATTTCGTTCGTGCCGCCCGACGGCGAGTTTGAGCTGATGCGCTACCGGTCGACGGAAAACGTCAACCTGCCGTTCAAGGTGCATGCGATTGTCAACGAGGTGGGCAAGACCAAGGTCGAGTACAGCATCGGCGTGCGCGCCAACTTCGGGCCCAAGCTGTTCGCCACCAACGTCGTCGTGCGCATCCCGACGCCGCTCAACACGGCACGCATCACGGAGCGCTGCACGCAGGGCAAGGCCAAGTACGAGCCGTCGGAGAACAACATTGTGTGGAAGATTAGCCGGTTCACGGGCCAGTCGGAATTTGTGCTGTCGGCCGAGGCGGAGCTGACGAGCATGACGAACCAAAAGACGTGGAGCCGGCCGCCGCTGAGCATGGACTTTAGCCTGCTGATGTTTACGAGCAGTGGCCTGCTGGTGCGGTACCTCAAGGTCTTTGAAAAGAGCAACTACAGCAGCGTCAAGTGGGTGCGGTACATGACGCGTGCGGGCAGCTACGAGATAAGGTGAGTGTGGCCTCGTTGGCATGTCTTTTGCGGTCCTACCACGTCACCGTGTGCATATGCTAACGTTTTAGATTTTAATCGCGTTTTGTGTTTACGGTGGCATTTTATGGCGTTTCATGATTTTGTATACTTTGTTTGCGTTGTCGTTCTTGGACTTATGACTGCAGGTTTGGAGGTCCAGGCTGCCCTGCCGTCCATCATTCTTTTCGGCTTTATGCAACTTTCACGACCTCCGCATTCTGTTATCGTCGCCCATTCTGGCGGCCCTATGTACAGATTGAAAAGAAGGAGAATATTCACATTCATGTTTTTTGTTTCCCCTTTATTTCGTCCCGATGGCGACCTGCACGATTGATGCGCATTTTTCCTTCCAAGTACGATTCACTCACTTGAACAGGTCCACCGGAAAGTTGTCGGCCAGGTGCTGGTAGCCAGCAACATTGGGGTGCAGGTGGTCGCCGCTGTCGTACTTGCTCGCCAGCCGGTCAGGGCTCGACGGGTCCGCAAGCAGCTTGGCAAAGTCGACGGTGCCGTCGTAGGCGCCGCTCGTCAGGATCCAGTCGTTGACCTTCTTCCGGTTCGCCTCGTGGTTGCCGCCCGCATAGCTGTTGCCGCCAAAGGGCGTGATGGTGGCGCCGTACACCTTGAGACCGGCGGTCTTGCAGTCGGCAATGATGGTCTTGAAGGCGCTGATGAGCGCATCCCCGCTGGTGTTGCCGCCGATGTCGTTGACGCCCTCAAAGATGAAGACGTACTTAACGCCCTTCTGCTGCAGCGCATCGCGCTTGTAGCGCTGCATCAGCGGGGGGCCGAGGCCGCCGTTCACGATGCAGTTGCCGCCGGCGGCCTCGTTGTTGACGCCCAGGTTGGTGATGCCGGCCTTGTGCAGCTTGGCGAGCACCAGGTCGGGCCAGCGGTTGTTGGCGTCGTCGGTGCTGCCGCGGCCGTCGGTGATGCTGTCGCCGAGGATGATGAGGGCGCTCGTGTTGGCCGGCGCCCAGGCCTCGACGGCGTTGACATAGTACCAGTGCTTGGTGCTGGCGCCGGCGACGGTGGTGGCGTTGAGGTGGTCGCCCGACTGCATCCAGGTCGACGTGCGGCTGCCCGGATGGCCGGTAATGCTGCTGCCCGACTGGCCGCCCTGAAGATAGAGGTTGACGGACAGCATGGACTGCGGGCCGACCTTGTAGTCGACGGGGTCCGAGTAGGCGGTCTGGCCCTTGGGGACGGTGACGCCCGGTTTGCCGCCAAAGGTCAGGGCCGCCAAGGTGGCCGGGTCGATGGCATTGGAGCCGACTTTGCCGCCCTCGGGCAGAGCGATGGACGCCGCGGTGATGGGCAGGTCGCTGCCACCAAATGTGTTGGAGAGCTGCACCCGGATCCGTGGTGCGCCGATGGAGATGTGCACTGTCTGGCGGATCGTGGCGTCCTTGAAGGTTGCGCCGCCACCGGTCTCACTTTGTTAGCGATGCAGGATTGGCATCTGACCGACCAATGTAGCGCCGATGGGGGACATTGTGGGCTACATACAAAGGCAGACGGAGGCATGTTGCTCTGCTCCACCAGTTGGGGCATCGATGTCCATGTGTCGACCCAGTGGTCTTCGTCGGCATGGGCCTCGCCAGCAGCCGGCGCAACGGCGGCTCCCGCTGTCGGCACCGCTCTGACGGGACTGCCGAGCAGCAACAACGGCAGCAGAAATGAAGAGCAGAGCTCGGCAAGGGATGACGACGCCATGTTGAAGTTGGGGAGACGAAGGACTTTTTGGTTTCGAAAACTCTGGCCAACATACAAGATACAAACACGAGCAGTCTTCTTGGCAGGCGCTGGCAGGCCGTGCGACCTCTCCTCTATTTATCGTCTGTCATCCTATCCGATCCATGAGATATCGTCAACGCTGGATGCACGGGAAGGAATCTTTTCATGCAGCGACGCAGCAATTCCCACGAGCGACGGAAAATCACAGCCCGTTCTTTGGAACCACACATGCGAACGTCTGGTGCTAATATATTGGGTTGCATAGTAATTCAGGTACGAGGCCAGAGCTGCGGGGAGGGAAGGGTGGGTGAGCCGTGGAGGATACATGAAATGCGCAGGGACTGGTGGGAAATTCATATTAGCCACGGGAGATGTAAATGAGAGCCGCAATTAGCACCACTTTCCTGGGCACCGCTCCACGACCCCGATTCTCTTTTATCCAGAACAGCACGACGTATGTCGGAGTCACAGCGACGTCTTTTGTGGCTTGCACATGTTGCGGTTTCGTGGCTTTCGTGATTTTTGTGCTTACTTTAAGTGCCTTGCTTTTCGCTACGGAGCTCTTGTATCGCGGTTTCTTTTCATCGTGATGTTTCGCATGCGATACCGGCCGGTCAGATTCCGTATCTCCATATCCACGGGCATACGACAATATTCTTAGTGACCTAAGCCTACCATACGTCTCAAATAATAGATATGATATCTTGGCACAAGCCAAGCCGCGTCTTCATGGTTTGTTACTGCATATCGATCATGTCGATGATAAACGCATCTCGCGTTCCCCCTACACTTATTCGATCTCCAAGAACAGTACGTTGTTCGCATTGTACAAGTCCATTTTGTAAACCATGCTTCGTGTGCAACACTGTCACTCACTACGTTTGGCGTCACGTCGGTTTCTGATCAAGGTATACATCCCGCGTGGAAAACAGCTCCAAAACCTCTATCTTACGGGCAACTCTATTACATTGTGCTACCAATTGCCATCACCGTAATCCGTGATACAAGTGCATCCGTCACCTGTACATTTTCCGCACTTAAAATCATATCATACTCCCCTCAACTCTTAACATGCGTATATGCCTCTCAGTCTTCGCGAACAGGTAATGAGTCCAAGGCGCCGTTGACATGATGATATCCATCGTCGTTTATTTGCATTGCATCGCCGAAATGCTCGTCATCAATATCGCAACTCAGTCGGCCCACGAGCGGCTGCTTCCCGTCCATTTTCTGTACGAACATCCCAGCCGGACTTGTGACCCCACAACCATCCATGGTGACAAGTTTTCCCCTTCTCGTCCAATGTACCGTGACGCACCTCACACAAAGATTATCGCCATGGAATCAAGCTCTCTAGTTTTTTTCAGCTCTTACCCCTCCGTCGCCAGTGCTTGATTTCTCCATACAAAACAATGCATCACCATATCGTTTCCCGCACTTAGGACAGACTACTTAACACAGAACGGAGCTCCCGCTTGGAACGATACGAGACCTCTCTCGACAATGACACTTCGCCGCAGCCACTACCTTCACCATGCCATCATCTCCCTCTTAATTCTGGCCGTCGTTGTCCTCTCCCTCCTGGCGGCGACACTGGCGAGTCTATCCACGCGACCTTGGGCCAGCCCGCCAGCCACAATCAAAAGAATCCTTCACACCACTGCCTCGTTCCACGGCCGCCGGCATCACCACGGTCATGGCCTACCGCCCCGCCAGCTGGCCATGGATCCTCCCTCGGACGGCCTTCCGGCACCGGGCCCCATCAACGCGTCCAACATCGGCCATGGCCCCGGCGGCCCGCTGCTCGACGGACCCTACACCTACTACTGCGGCGTCTTCAACACGGGCATGCCCGCCACCATCCGCGCCGGCGCCATGAGTCTGCGCGCCCTGAACAGGACCTACGCGCTGCCGCCCGGCGCGTGCCAGCGCGTCTACTGCTACGACACGACGGCCGTCTACGTCTGCAACAGCAACAGCGATGACGGCGACAACGACGACGGCGACAACGTGACCATGACGGGCTACGGCGTGGGCTGGATGGCCGACCGGCTGTCGCTGCTGTGCTGCGACTCGCATCACGGGTCCTCGGCGCAGCTGTTCCACCCCACGGCCGGCTGGAACACGGTGGTGGGCTACGGCAACTGCCGCCACGATCCGGCCGAGCCGCCGTCGTCCTTTGGCACCAGCAACGGCGGCGTGAACGGGTTCTGCATTCCGAGCGAGAGCCGGCCGAGTCCAGGGACAGGAAGCGGTGCCGACACGTGAGGGAGCTGAGTTGGAGGGACGAAACAGGCTGACAAAAAGACGCATGTTGGCCAGCAATTGCAGCACGACAGGAGGCAAGAGTGAAGGCTCATAGATGTATTCGTAACATGGATTTCCAAAAGTTCAATTCAAAAACGGAGGGCTCACACAGCCACTCATATCAAAATCAAAATAAAACACGCACCTGCTCCGTCCAGTCCGTACACAAAGATATAGCAAGGGTATCTTTCAAAAAAACAAGACATAAAACACCGTCGTACCCCTTATCGTTCAATTCCACGGGTCTTCGCCGCTGTTCATCAGCGCCAGCCGCGCCCGCACCTCGGGGTCCTTTTCAATCTCCTGCCAGAGCCCAACATGCAGCCGGTCGGCTGGCATCTCGGCTTCGTCCGCGCCATCGCCATCGCCGCGGCTGTCCGATGCGTCGTCATTGTCGTCCTCGTAGATGTCGTCGTCGTCGTACCCAGCGAACGCGTCGCCATGGTCACGGACACCCTCGGCCCCAGTCGGGCCACCTCCTCCTCCACTTCCTACTGCCTGTGTCGTCGTGTGAGAACCAAACGGTACAAGTCGCCGTAGCCGTGCCGTCCAGGACCGGACGCTAAACGGTTGTTTCTTGGTAGTCTTGGTAGCCGCCTTGCGCGATGGCGCTGCCACCGCCGCCGCTCGGCCCCAGAGCCCAGCAATGGCGAGGTTGCGCTTGGCCGCCCGGTAGCCGAGCTCCATGACCGTGAGCACCGTCAACGCGATTAGGAGGGTGATCCACCACGACAGGTTGCGGCCATAGCCGGTAAAGAGGCCGCCACGCACGTCGTACGGCGAGGGGCTGGGCGAAAAGGCCAGGGCCAAAAAGACACACCACAGCCACCAGCCGGCCACAGTAATGCCAAACCCGGCCAAGACCACGGCCGTCTTATTATGTGCGATGAGGATGCTGGTGCAGTGTTAGCCATGGCACAAATCCATCACAAAAAAATCAAAAAGGAACCACGAGAGTGGGCAGAGAGCAAACACTTACAACAACTTGATGTTGGTCCACATAATGCACACCGAAAAGATCAGGTTGCCCAGCGGAAACAGATTCGGGTCGTGCCCGTCGGCAAAGGCACCATAGCCCGCCCAGCAGGTAAACCAGACGAGGACGCCCTGCGCCATGGCCGCCAACATCCAGCTGCCGTAGCGCTTGGGGCTCAGGGCTCTGCCTTGCTGGCCGTACGCGTACAGCTCCGGCACGGCCATCAGCACGGCCGCGCTCAGGTCCTGCTCAAAGATGCCCGGCAGGATGACGCAGAGGCTGGTGAAGAGCGTATTGAGCACGGTCAAGCTCCAGCTCTCGTAGATGGACGTGCCCGTGTAGCCGCAGTACCACTGGTAGGCGGCGGCCGGCGTGTAGAAGAACATTTCCTTGTAAAACGTCGACAGGATGAACTGCGCCGTGCGCACGTAGTTCCAGCGGCCGTGCACCAGCAGCAGGCGCACCAGGAAGCGGAACTGCGCCACGCTGTAGTCGGCCACGCGGGCCGCCTGCAGGCCCTCTTTGCCCGACACGCCAATGCCGACATGGGCCTCAGCCAGCATGGCCAGGTCGTTGGCGCCGTCGCCAATGGCCAGCGTGAGGCCGGGGTGGTTCTTCTTGAGCGGGCCGTGGCGGATGCTGCGCACAAGCAGGGCCTTTTGCGCGGGCGAGGCACGGCAGCAAATGACCGAGTCGACCGACGGAATGATGCTGTAGAACAAGCTGTCCAGGTCCGGGTCGGCGCCGTTCAAAACATGCAGGTGGTGTGCGGGTGCGGCCGCGTGGGCCTCGGCTTTGGACACGGGCTGCTTGGCCTCCTTCTTGCGCCTCTTCTTCGCCGCCTCAATGATACCCAGCGTGTGCCCATCAATGACGACCACGGTGTGGCCGCGCTGTCGTTGCTGCTGGCGCGCACTCGGAAGGGACGGCAGCGTCTGGCCCGACGAGAACGGCATGTGAATGGCTTTCCGGACAACACGCCCAATACGGCCCAGCACGGTGGACGGCCCCGCCTGGCCGGCGGCAACCATGGCCATGGCCATGTCGGCCTCGGGCAGGCCCAGACTCTCGGCCACGTGCAGCAGCTGCCCCGCCAAATCACCCTTGCTCGCGTCGAGCACATAGATAGCCGAGCTCGGGCGGCACAGCCGGGCCGCGTGGGCGATGTTGATGGCGGTCTCGCGCTTGTCGCCCGTGAGCATCCAAATCTTCACGTTGGCACGGCGCAGCGTGTCCATGGTCTCGGGCACGCCGGCTTGCAGCTTGTCTTCGATGGCGGACGCGCCAATCAGCTGCAAATTCTGCTCAATGGTTTCGGCGACGGCCTCGATGCGCGCCTGGCGGTCGTCGAGACTGGTGGCCGCTTTCAGGTAGCTGGTCTTCCACGCAGCGTACTCGGCGTCAGACACGAGGCGGTGCGCAAACAGGAGCGTGCGCAGGCCTTCTGCGGCAAACTCGTCCATGTGGCGGAAACACTGGTCGAACATGCTGCTTTCGTCGTCGAGGGCCTCGAGGAAGGCGGGTGTTTCGAGAAACATGAATTTGTCCGGCAGCGGTGACACACTGGTGTGCAGCGGGCTGGGCGTGTGCGGCGACGTAGGTGAGAGCAGCGGCCGCCGGGCGGGCCGAACGCCCGACGTACTCGACCGCCGGAGCGCATCGGCATCTGTGACGAGGGCCGTCAGCGCAGGCGTGCGCACGTCAAAGGACGGCGTGCGGTGGCCGATGGAAGGCCGGAGACGCAAGGCGTCCATGGAACGACGCGCGGTTCGCTGGATGTCAAAAGAGCGGCTGCGGTCGGCGCTGTGTCGGGTGCTGCTGCCAACGGGGGTAACGGTCACGTTTTTAAAGCCGACAGACTTGTCCTTTTCGCCCCCACCGGTACCACCGGTCCCACCGGGCTTGTCACGATGCACGCTGCCGCCAATGCTCCGCCGAATCGTCACGCTAGCCGGCCCGCCGAAGCTGCTGCGCGGCTCCCATTGTTCGCTCTTGCGCAACAGGGCGCGTTCTAGGTCGGCGCTTTGCCGCACGGTTTGCGCACGCTGCAGAGCCAGAGGGGCCATGGTCAGTCGCGGCAGGACCATCGAGTCGGCGCCCTTGCAAATGAGCCACAGACGGCCGTCGGGGCGGCGAACAACGACAGACATGCGCTTGCGCTGGCTGCTGAACTCGATGACGTCCACCACCTCATACGTCTCCTCACGGGGCGCCTCTCCATCGTCGTTGTCGGCCTGCGGGTTGTACGTGAAGCGCAGCGTGGTAGACGAGGCGGTCTTGCGGACGACGAGGAAGCCGAGCTCCTCGGCGGCACGAACCAGGGCGAGTTCATCGGGCGACGAGGCCTGGAAGCCAACAACTTTGCCGTCCTTGAGCTCCGGTAGGCACGTGTGGCACAGAGCCATGGCGAGAATGTAGGTGACGACCTTGGTGGAGAAGGGCGCAGATGGTCGGAGGCGCACGTATTCGAGCAGGTTGGGGGTCGTCAGTTCTGGTTGAACATGGTCGGGGCGGGCCGACGACCGCCAGTGGGATGACGAGCGCCGGTTTGACTCGGCGGATATACGCTGCACCTGGCTTTTGGGCTCGGCAGGCGGCGTAAGAAACTGCGAGGGTGTCCGAATCGGGCCCGCAGGGCGGCGGCTGTCGGTGGACGGCCGAGGCGACGGCAACGGAGACGGGCGCCGCGATGAGTGGAGAGAGGGACGTGGCGACGCAACAACGACACCGCCGCTTTCGTCGCCTTGCTCCCGGCCGGCCACGGGCCCTCCAGCGCCTTCCGTCTCTTCGCCGTCAATGTCGGCCTCATGCAGCCAGGACGTGCCGGCGACGCTCATCTTGCGGAACTGCATGACGTTTTCCGTGAGGGTGCCCGTCTTGTCGGAGAAGACATAGCCAATCTGGCCCAGGTTCTCGAGGATGGTGTTGGTGTTGCAGCGGGCCGGCGTATCCGACTTGCTGTCGTACATGGCGCCGTCGGCGTTGACGAGCATCATCTGGCCGAGCTTGACAATCTCGAGACTGACGTACAGCGCGAGCGGGATGACGTTATTGAACTGGATGGCAAAGCCCAAGATAATCTCTTGCGCGGGCACGGCGACCATGCTAATGTACCACGAATGGCGCTCGACCTTGCGGTGCCACAGATAATAACCGATGGAGCAGCCGGCGGCCAGCAGGACGACGAAAGCCGCCAGCAGCAGGACAATGCCGTTGGTGACGCGCTCCAGAGCGGGTTTCTTGGCGCGCGGGTGGCGGTTGGCGTTCATGCGAATCTTGCACTCCTCGCCGGTGTTGAGGACCAGGCCGATGGCGCAGGGCGTATTGCGGAGCGTGCTGCCGCGGTAGACGACTTCGGCAAGTGTGAGTGGAAGAGGCACAGGCGGCTCGCCGTCGTTGTCGTCGTCGGGGGCGGTGGTCACGATGCGGCCATCGAAGCGGTACAAGTCGGGGTTCGGATCCTCGACCACGAGTTCCGCCTGCGTGCTGGCCAGCCCGGCAATCGTCGCACAGCGGTCTCCTGCGAGGGGCGCGGGTACCTGCTTGCTCTTGAGGTTCGTCTCGCCGTCCAGGGCCATGGTCTCAACATAGGCCAGTCCGCCTTCGCCGTCGGCGTGCAGCAGCAGCAGGTCCGCCGGCACCTCCTCGTCGCGGGACAGGCGCACCACGTCGCCCACACGAATGTCCCGCCACTGAACGTGCTTCCACTGGAAGCCGCAGCTTGGTTCGCCATAGACGCCGCCGAGGACGCGGCCGTCTTCACGGGGAGGCACTTCGCGGAAGATGCGTTTGGCCAGCCACGCGCCGACGACGGGGACGTGGGAGAGCCGCTTGCGCCGTCTCTGGCGTGCTTTCGCAGCAGCCTCGGCGGCCGTCGCCTCCTTCTCTGCTCGAGCTACCACCTCGTCCTGGTTGTCGGTGTAGGCCTCGTCCTCGCCCTTGGTTCGTCTCAAGACAGTGGCCAGGCCGGCGTTCTCGACCTTGTCGAGGCAGTAGCGCTTGTAGTCGTCGTAGCCCTCTTTGACCACGGTCAGGAGCACAAAGAAGAGCAGCGGCAGGATGGTCGTAAAGTTGCCCGTGGTGCTGATGCCGGGGATCGTCTGGGGAATGCCGACGCACAGGAAATAAAAGTTGCCGACTCGTGTGAACTGGAACAGCAGCTGCTTGGGGACGAAGTTGAGGACTGTGTAGCGCGATGTGCGGATTGCATTGGACAGGTAGCCATGGCCGCGGCGGACGTCAACAAGGTGTGGCGGACGCGCTGGGTCGGCGGCGAGCTGTAGAGGAATGTGGCGACCGTCGGGAGACGGCTGCAGAATGACTTCGCGCAAAAGGAGGTCGAAGACGAGAAAGCACCAGAGGCGGCGGACGGCAGCAGCAGCCGATGTGACAAAGGCGACGGGAGGCACGTGCTGTGGTGGGCTGGTCGCGGTTGCTGTTTCGGGCGATGCGTTGCTGTGCTTTTCTGCAGCGGCCGCGCCTGCCTCGGCCAGAACAGCGGCTTCCACGGCGCCGCCGTCTTTGGTGCGGCTCATGTCAACAGTGGTCGGCAGGTACGAAGGGAAAGCATTGGAACAAGCGAAACGGCAGGAGCGACGGTGATGCTGGTTCGTGACAGTTGTTCTGGGGATGAGTAAAATGAGCGACTCGATACGCTGGCTGAACGAATGACTGGTCGAATGCGACGGAGCGAAAGTGGGTTGAGAAAACAAAAACAAAGGAACATAAAAGAAACAGAATGTGAAAAAAGAAAAAGGAACGGGACAAGAGACAAGAGACAGCAAACGAGTGACTGAAAAGCAACCGGACACAACAAAACGACAAGGATCAAAGGCAAAAATGAACAGAGTGGCCGTCATCCGCGCCTGCGGTTTGCGCCTCTGTTGTTCTCTTTTTCTCCTCGTTTTTCGGTTGCCTTTTGGTGGGTTTCGTCTAAACAGGTTTGCGCATCAGATCCAGGCCGCGTGTTCGGGCGTCACTCTTCCGCTAAAAGTTGGTTGGACTGGGATGGGCCGGGGGAGGGCCGGGCATGGACAGCCACTAAGAGCCAGTGGCTGCCCACTAACCGCAGGTACCCTGTCGCTATCGGCCCCATCGCTGCTCGTCGCAAAGGTCGCCAGTCCACTACACCGCAGAGGCGCAACGTCTCCACTACAGTTGGTACTAAAAATACAAGCATCTCAACGCCAATACGAGTCGTCGGTCCGTCTTCTCGTTGTTTTTTTGACTGGGGTTTGCACGGCCCGTGTCCGTCAGCAGCATGCGACACTCCAGCTGTTCATTTTGTTGACATTACGTCTACAAAGACATTATCGCTTTATTGTCACGGTAATATTTGTTGTTCTCCAGCATTCCTCTTTGAGACTCTGTCTCGCTTTGGTCGTGACGTTTGCCCGACGCTCGTGTGTCAATCTTTTCCTTTTTCTCTCGCATTCGTCCATCCTCCCCCTCTCGGCTTTGCGCCCCATTTTGCATTGCTTCCCTGTTGTTGGCCCACGTGGAGCGCAAGCGCGTCAACACGACCCGACCATCACCAATCGAGCAGTCTTTTGCCAGGCCGATCGACAGGGCATCACCTGGAAAAAAAGCGTTTTCTAGCGTCTTCAGTTGGGTTTTCTTGCGCTGGGTGCTGTAACGCACCGCCCTGGATCGCACCCTTCCTACCTTAGCGTCGCTAGTCCCGCAACGCCAAATAGCCTCGTCCAGGCTCGACGGCCCGTGTTAGTGGAAATATTGCCTTGTCCTCGCTTGTCTTGCTCTCCTCGTCGCCTTGCAAGTCGCCCTGTGGAAATGTGTCTGTGTTCCACGGCGCAATTGGGCAATTAACCATCCAAGCCACAAGGTGTGATCGCGTTGAGTCAACCGCCATCCGTCTCGGCAGTTCAGCCCAGACTTGGCAATATTTACGCATATCATCCGTGGCCTTGAAAAAATAAAGGATGGTGTTGCGATCCTGGGGCACAAGGCTGGTCCAGGGGGTCAGAGGAGCGCATGTCATAGGCTGTATTGTGATGTTCAGGCGTCAAATCATCGTGGTTGCTGTAAACTCGCGGGCCGTCGCCAACCCTCGGAATCAAGCTTTTTGTGCCCCAGTTGTTTATTTTCCTGTCCTGCATGGAGCTGTACAAACGTACTTTGTATCCAATACTTATGCACGTTGTCAACATCAATGCCGGGTATTGGGCAACGCGGCTAAAAAAATATAGCATCAGCTGGTCACAGTGTGTCATTAAACATCAATCTCCTGACTGAAGATGCGCATGATACTATTAATTTCTGTTCATCGAGCGTGCATGGCTGCTGGCCAGTTGAATGCCGTAAACAAAACAATATTGTAAAACTAAATCCTAATGCGATGGATAGTCATAGTCAAAAGTGAACTGCTGGGCACACTCCCAGTCTCGCGCAATCAACTATGGCGGGTATAATGTTGTCGGACGAACGATGGCTACACCTTTCATTCTCCCAGTTCATTCCTCCTCTTCAATCTCTTCCTCCACCTCGTCCTCGTCGTCCACCGCATCGTCCTCGGCGAACGGATCAATCTCCTCCTCTTCCTCCTCGTAGACCTCGTTCTCGCCGTCATCGAAGTCCTCCGCGGCGTCGGCCGTCTTGCCCGCATCAGGACCCTTGGCTGCGCCACGGACGCCATTTTCTTCCTCTTCCTCCTCGTCACCCATAACACTACCAATCGAGCTGCCCGCCCGGCTCTGCGAGTAGCTGCTGAACATGGACACCGAGCCAGCCCGGCTGCGCCCGCTCGCGGGACGGTCCAGCATCTTGCGCATGGCTTCGTAGTTGATCCGCTTCGAAAAGCCGCGCCGCTCCATGGCCTCGACCGCCGCCGCGCCCGGCGTCGACGCCGGCGTCGTCTGGCCTTCGCCGATCTTGGGCTTCTTCAGCCGCCGCCGGGTCTGCTTCTTGGACCCGTTGGCGGCCGCAATCTTGGCGCGGAACTCCTTCTCTTGGCGCATGCGCAGGTACGCACGGTTCTCGTTCATCCAGATCTTTTCCTTGGCCGCCGCCTCCTCTTCGGACAGCAGGCAGAACTGCACCTCGGGGTCGTCCTTGAACTCGTCCTCGTCGACGTCGGGGCTGTCTGACACGGCGGGTGGCTGCGGTTCGTCCACTTGCGCGTCGGCACCACCCGGAGGGGTCGGTGTGCCGGCCTCACTGGCCGCGGCCGACGCCGGTATGGAGGGCGCGCGGCCCATGCCGATCATAATGCGCTGCGCCGCTTGTTCGGCGGTGGCAAACGCCCGGGCGTGCTCTATACAGCCGGGCGAGTTGATCGCCTCCGTCATCTCCAGCTCCAAGTTCTCCTCGTCCGCGCGCCAGGCGTCGTCGACGTAATCGGGATCCTCCTGGCCGCCACGGCTACCAGACGAGACGGGCAGCGTGCGGCAGGAAGAACCGTCGGGAGGGCCGCGTCGGCGCTTTCGTGGTGCGTCGTCGGCCGCATCCGAGCCAGGGAAGGGCGAGCCAATGCCGGACAGCGATGTCATGGCTGCATCTTCACCGTCGCCATACTGCTGAACAAGTTCGGCGAGCTGGTCGTTCTCCTCTTCCGCTTCGTTTGTGTCTTCGGTCGTGGGAGTTGGCACGGCAGACGAGGTCGGTTGCTTGGGTGGTGGCAGGGCTGGAACGGCAAAGCCATCGGCATCAACAACCTTGGGTGGTTGGGGTGTGGCACCAGGTGTGCTCGACGCCGACACCATCGAGCCGTGCCGCTCGCCAGCCTCGGTGGCGCGTGAGTCGCCGCGCTTCCGCTTCAGCATCTCCCGCTTCTCCTTGAGCTTCGCCTGGTACTCGTCCGATTTCTTGTAAATGGATGGCGGGTCGTACTCCTCGGTCAGGAAATCGTGTGCCAGAAACTCCTCGACTGTCATCTTGGCCGACGGCAGTTCTTTGAACTCGTCCAGCCGCATCTGCAGCGTCGCCATTGTGACCTTGGCAATGTACACCACCTCGCGCACGGTGCGTCGGAAGTTGAAGATGCGTGCTGCCATGATCAGGCAGGCACCGCAGATGCCGGCCGGTCGCCGGCCCATGACCATCCAGTCGCGGTCCATGCGCTGCACGAGCCGCACCGCCGTCTCGGCCACCTTGTTGGTCATCGTGTCGAACTCGAGCTTGGACGCGAACCGGAAAATCAGGTCCTCCACGTAGATCGGCTGCACGTCGCGCGCGGCCACCTCAATCGTCTGCAGCAGCTTCTTGAACGTGCGGCCCAGGAAAAACACCTCTTCCTTGACCAGGTCCGCCAGGTCGATCAGCATGATCTTGCAGGGGTTCGCGTGCGTCGATTTGCGGCACGCCGCGTACAGGCAGACGGCCACCACGTTCTGGATCTTGCGGCCCTGCACAAAGTTGGCGCTGGACGCAAGCTTGTAGTACTGGAAGCCCACGTTGACGGTGTGGTCGGGAATGTGCAGCTGGTGCGCATAGCCCGTCATCAGCAAGCGGGCCTCGCGCAGGGACCGCTCGCGCGCCTCGGCCGAGCCATTGCCCGCCACGCGCCGGTGCCCAATGCCCGCCATCGGCCGGATGCCACCCTGGTCGGCGCCCAGAAAGCTGCCCTGCACAACGGCCGCGCCCTGTGCGTTCTCGCCAAAGGACACCTCGGCCACAATGTTGCTGTCGTCGGCGACACGGCCGCATGTCCGGCATGTGCCGTCGACAACATTCGGGTTCTTACAGGCCTTGTTGGGACATTGCAGCCGCGATGAGGAGGCCGCTGCGCCCGCGCCCGTCGGCCCGGTCGGTTTCGGCGAGCCAGCATCGCTGACCACGCTGCCCGCGCGCGAGCTCGAGGCAGCCGCCGCTGCAGCAGCCAGTTGTTTGCGTCGCCATTCCCGGTCCTGGATGGCTTTGATGGGGTTGACTCGCTGGGCACCACGGGGTCGGATCTGGTGCCCAGACGAGAATTTCTTCGGTAATGTCGTCAGAGGCGTCATCTTGTCTGTGGTAAGGGGCCGAGAGACGTGGGTGAAGAAAATATGATCGGAGAAGAACGTCGGGGGCGAGCGATATCGAGAGTTGCCTACTGACGGCCTCAAAGAGAAAATAGCAAATTGATTTATTTAGATTTTGTTTGTCGGTTCCTCGCCAGGGCTGCTGCCTGCCTGAGGGTAAATCAGTCGTCGTTAAAGAGAAAGCGAAAGAAAACGCGACGCCGCGATCGTCCGCGACCTGGAATGCGAGTGTTCCAGTCTGTTGTTGATGTTGCGTTTGCCGTGGGAGACTTCCTGATTTGGGAAAACGAGGCAAAGGGAGGATGTGTTGTTGGAGTTGGGCAAGAGAGAATTTTCCACAATTTCCGACGAAGTGGGCGGGCCTTTTTGCGAGAGAATGTCCTCATGGCCGAGTGGGAAGAGGCAAAGACCTGGCGTGTGAATTCTAAATAAGTGGGGCCATACATGTTTTGGTGCAATTTGGTGGGAGACGAGCACGTGATATTTTGGCACCTCCCACGAGGTTGGCTGTTCGATTTTAGGCAGCCGCAGTTTTGGGTCTTTAATTGCTCACGCTTTTTGCATCAATTTAGTACGTCGTAACGCGAGTCAACGGGCTTAAAATTGAAATTTATATTATTTGTTGATGATTAGGGACAAAAAACTAAAAGGCTACAAAGACTTTTGTTTTGCTTTTGTAAGTAGCTTTCTATTTCAGTGTATTTTTGCTTTTCGTAGATATATTTTTATTTCTGCATTTTTATGTTATTTTCTATTTCTTTTTCTTTAAGAAAGAAAATAATAAAGGGGAGAAGGAAGTGGGAAGCGTAACAAAACAAAACAAAGCCACTATCGTCTTCACGATTTTAATTAACAAAGCAACTTCATTTTCACCAGATCATTGAAGAACAACCCACTGCAGTACATCTTGGTTCAAGGTTTAACACTAGCACAGGATCCAAGTTTGGCGAAGAGTGGGTTGAATTGTCTAAGGAAGAAAATATAAACAATTTTTGGCCGTCTGTCGGCAAGGCAAATTTTGCTGGAAGAGCAGACAAAATTGCACCTCCCAGTCCTCACCATTCCCTCTTCTCAGAAGAAAACATCCCGTCCATGTTGCGAACAGAAAAACAACAGCCGCCGCGCCAGTTTACCCCGTCTTCGGTGGCCTCTTTTGTTTGCTCAACGTCCCGTACCGTAGATATGTCCAGAGAAACATAAAACTAACCATCAAGGCCAACAATATGCAGGACGCCCAGATCTACTGTTCAAGGTAGGAGACGAAGAACAAAAGGCCACCAAAAACATGTAGTGGGAGAAAAACGCCGGCAGCGCTCAGACGGAACAAGAACAAGCGAGGACCTCGTCCAGAGGCACTTCCTCATGGCTCTTGCCTTTTTTATTTTTGTAGGGAGATGATATGATGAGATAAAACACAAAGGAAATAGTAAAAAGAGTGTGAGAGGCAGCCCTTCCACAAGAAAGGGCAGGACTTGGCTCGGCGAGAGAGCAAAAACATGGGCTGGATCTCATCCTGAGAGAAAAAACAAAGAGGGTAAAGCGGCAAGAAGGGTAAGAAGGGACACGCAAGAGGACAGTAAAATGCAAAATACACAGAAAGTGCACGGAGAATTGGGACAGTCTTGACACTTTCCACTGCCCCCAAAAGAGCAGCCTTTCCTTGCACACGCATGTCAACACAGCACCCCCCTGCGAAATCGAAAACAAAACCACGACTGCCGCCCTTCTTCTCAACTCGCACCTGCAAAACCATCTCACACTCGAACGAAGCAAAGAACACCGCAGTCCCAAAAATACAGATACAAAACCTGCGTGGAAGGAAAATAAAGGAAATGGAGAAGAGAGCAAAAAATACAAAAAAGTCATCAGACCAGAAGCGCCAACCGTTGCAAAAAAACAGAAGTGAAGACAAAAGCAGTAATAAAACAGTCTTGGCTCCCAAATGGTAGTTCCAATCTGATGACAAGCCCGTTCTTTGTGTTCTTTTCGTCTTCTCCACCCTCGTTTTTCGAACCAGCATTCGGCGATGCGCGTACTTTCGGACGTTGGTGGGCTGTTCCATCCGGAGACGAGGGACGGTCATTGTCGGGAGTATTTGCGAAAGAAAAGGAAAGGCAATGCAACAATCAAGGCAGTTCCAAAGGCGCAGATAAAGGAACTGTTCGATGCTGGCGAGAAAAGCAGAATAAACCAGGGAAAAAAAATGCAAAGGCCGTGCGGAAACCCAAAAACTCGAAATCCAAGCTGCGAGATGCAAACCTGCGCTCCCTTGGCATCGTCCGTTCGCAAAGGAGCCATCAAGGCCTCGTCCCCGCTGGCCGGTATCCTTATCCTACCGTTATTAAGAATCCGTGGAAACAAAACCCACGCAAATACAATCTTTCGATCCTTTGGCGAATTTGATAAAAAAAATAAGTCAATGCCAGACCATCCTCTTTTTTTTTGTCTTGTCGACTGCATTGCTGGTATATGTTGTCTTTTTTGTTTTTGTGTTTTTCCGCGAATCTGACCAAATCAAAAACCAAAGTGTTGAAAAAAAAAGACGCCGTGGAGAGAAAATGAGCGCTGGAAACCTGTGGGGGGAATAATTGTCGTGTCGTCGTTAAAAAGCTTGTTGAAACAAAATCGTTGGCATGAGCTTGACACAAAAAAAAAAAAAGTGAAAACCAAAGATTTTGCTGCAGGGCATGCAAAACCAAGAAAAGTGTCGCCGTTCAGATCGTCTTGGGCGTCCGGGCGTTTGACGCATCAATGACGTCGTCCAGGTGGTTGCACATGGCGACGAACAGGTCGAAGAACAACTTGCCGCCCTCTCCACTCTTCTCCATCTCGGCCTGCATCGTGCCGCTGCGCTTGAAGGTCTTGCGGCAGCGGATGATCAGCGCCAAGTAGTGTGCCCGCAGGCGGCTGTCGGAGTCGGGGGTGTGCGCGTAGCAGTACTGGGCGCTCCGCAGGATGGTACCAACATCGATACCGCTCTGCAGGCCTTGCTTGCGCAGGGCGAGGCGCTTGAGCTCCTCGAGCCCGAACCGGTCCGCGGCACAGTAGATGACGGTGTCCCGGAGCAGGTGCTGGCCCTCACTCGACAGGTACACGGTGGCCTCGACGGACGGGACAGAGCCCATGTAAGGCGAGCCGCCTGGGGTACGACCACCTCCGTGAAGGTGGCTCAAATCGGGGGACGCGTTCGGCGTGGTCCCGCGATGGGGTTGCTGCGGTGCAGAGTCTTCGAGCTCCCAAGAGTTGCGGTGCTTGCTGTGCAGCAAGCGGGGGTAGTAGTCGCCCTTGTAGAGGTACTCCAACACGGCAGAAAAGATTTCTGGCTCCTCGTCCGGCAATGCGATCCGTCTGCCGTTGACGCCGGACGGGTCCGGACTGGAATTGTATCCCGATTGCGCGGCACCAATGTACGGGCTGCGCCGACAGAGCGCCTCAAAGAAGGGGCTCTGGCACAGCACGTCCTCGTGCGCGGCAAACAGTCGCCCTTCGCGGCCGACAGTCAGCGTAACAATGGGCGACGGCGCGGCGGGGGCCGGAGGCCCGCCGCCCGCCGCCAGCACATCACCACCGACCTGCGAGAGCGACCGCTGCAGTCTCGACAGTTTCTGGGCCTCCCGCGCGGAAGACCCGGTGAAGCTTCCTCCGCCCGCCCCATTGCCAGCGCCCCGCTTCGTCAGCCTCGCCGACTTGTCCACGCGGTGCTGCGACTCCCCCGGCGCGGCGGCCGGGTGCCGGAATGCACGTCTGAACATGGTCGTCGGTATGAAAAGAGCGTGGTGGCTGTGGAAGCTGACAAAGTGTACTGGGGTCGCCGATGGATTGCTTGTTGTGAAACGATCGTCGGATTGGTTCGAGACAGAAGCGAGAGACAATCGCAGAGAAAGGATCGCTGTAAATAAATAATAAAAAGAGCGACGGGAAACGAGTAGAGAGACGCAGAAAGGAAACGAAATGAAAGTGACACACGGCAAGAGAAAGAAAGATTGACAGGGACCCGGGTAGGAAGATCTTCAGATGGAAGCTTGTCTTGAACGAATGGCTGGAGATAATCCTATGTTGTACCTTTGCGGCCCTTTTGGTTGCGTGCGATGGGGGGAGGGAGAAAGGAAGGGAAAGGAGAAGACCTGAGGTCTTGGAGAGGACCGGCTGCATATTTATATGGTTCCTCCAAAAGAGGCGGTTGGCGCTGGCGGGACAGCCCTGCTTTTTTGCTTGACCGTGATTGCTGCAAATGCTTGTGGCGGGGAGCGAATGGCGATGCGCGCTGGGGTCTCTGCAGCCGTTGCGACATGGGTGTGTCTGCCTTGGCAGAAGCGAGTGTCAACTTGCACCGACAGGCTGGTGGCCGGTGCACACTCTTCCACACTCTTCCTGCCGTTTCTGTGTGGGGTTCCGTCCGAAGAGGTTGATGCCTGAATTTGTGCAACTGCTCTTCGAAGTGTATATCAAAACAACTTTTGTTTACTTCTCGTCCAGCACGAATTGCGCAGTAACGGTCCAGACGTTCTGGCCATGCGTTAGTAAAATAGCCCACGGCTATGAATATTCGCCCAGGGGACTTATCTTGGATTTTCTTTGCCACCTGACGCGGACAAGCATTGCACCGTTACCAGACGTAACCAGGTGGACGCCTGGCAATTTGTTGACCAGTTGCGTGTCGTATCGCTAACGTCCTGAGCCTGTTACGGGAGCCAGAAAACACTGCCTCACCGCACCTTCTGCAGTCTTTGCCTTGATCGGCCTGGGCTGGCTGCAACACGGCTTGATTTTGGGCCAATGCGCTGTGTGCATGTCGTACAGGTCCCGTCTATCTGCTGCATACGTGCGTGACTGCTCGGTGATGTGGGCAATGGCGCCCAAGGTTTTGTTGTCCACTCGACGGAAACCGTAACCTTAAGCCATCAATCTTGTTCCACACGGCCCCGGGCTGAGGATTAGGCGTGCATTAGGCCCAGAACACCCTGGTATTAGCGTGAATTTTCGCACACTCTGCGAATGTTGGAACAAAACCTGTCGTGAATTGAGCCTGGCCAAGAACCATGACTGATATCAGATGATTTGTTTGGGCTTCGGGGGCGGCCTTGTATCTGCGGGGAGGCCAGGCCACGAGATCGGGCCGCGCTGGTCCATCCGCTGGAGACCGCCCCCACAGCTTGGTATCTTACGTGCCGCACAGCTACGTCGTGTGCATGGGGGTTGTTGTCGAAGCAATTGAGGATCAATGTCTCTGTAGGCGAAGACGCGGCGTCGGCGCAATTGCATTATCGCCGTGGTACTTGGACGTGACCTTGCGCCGTGTCAGGGCTGCCGTCAATAGGTCGCGTGCTAACGTTGCCTGAGCAGTTGGGCATTGTTGGATGGAAGCGTGCCGGGCAGGGTGATGTTGGTATTCAGTCTATTCTACAGGATATGCCATTCTTTTGTTTTTTATGCGAGGGTTAACAACTAATCCCGTCCTAGATAGATGCAACGTTAACGGTCTCGGAAGGTGCGCCCTGCGAGCAACAGAGGACGTGAACGGGACTGCCCCAAGATGGGGCCATTGAGTCTGGACCCACTTTGTGCTTTCCGTTGAGAAACTGGCCAATGAACGGCCTCCGTTCCTGGAAAGGTGGCCCGTTGCAAAGGAGCTTCGGTCGGTTTGGAGAGCATCACCAAAATACACGTCTCCTGAACATGCAGGCGATGGAACGACGCGTCGCGAGCCTCCCAACGACCCCCACCTGCCCTGACGACGTCTGCATACGCATTTCGAACAACGACCTCGACCAATCTGCCTGATCCAACTACCTCCACAGGATGCTGTCCGCCGTCGGAAACCCGCGGCAGCTGGCCAACCAGCTGCTCAACTTTGGCATGATCTTGTCGACAGCCTTTATGGTGCGGTGGCCAGCTGGTCTGCGCTGCGTCTCTTGCTTCTGGCCGGGAACACATGTGCTAACACCATTTTTTTGTTTGTCTAGATTTGGAAGGGCCTGTGTGTGGCCACGGACTCGTCGTCCCCCATTGTCGTCGTGCTCTCGGGGTCCATGGAGCCGGCGTTCCAGCGAGGCGACCTGCTCCTGCTCTGGAACCGCAACCTGTTCCAGGACTCGGGCGTCGGAGAGGTGGTTGTGTACAATGTGGATGGTAAAGACATTCCGATTGTGCATCGGATTGTGCGCAAGTTTGGGACGGGGTACGTGGGGTTTGTTTGATTTGTGTTGCTCTGAGGGTACGAACGACTTGCTAACGATGGCTTTCATCTTGCAGTCCCACTGCGAAGCTGCTCACCAAGGGCGACAACAACGTGGCCGACGACACCGACCTGTACGCCCGCGGGCAGGACTACCTCGAGCGGAAGGACATTGTGGGCAGCGTGGTGGGGTTTGTGCCGTTTGTCGGCTACGTCACGATCATGCTGACGGAGCACCCGTGGCTGAAGACGGTGATGCTGGGCATCATGGGCCTGGCGGTCGTCCTGCAGAGGGAGTAGGTCGAGCGCGGCAAAGGGACGCGTCGGTCTCGGCCGACCACATGCGGATGGGAAACATGGACAATGACATTGGGGCGGGCTTGGGCGGACCGCGCAGCGCATTTTGATTATTTACAGCACGATACGCACCAGGCATGGAGTAATTTACGTCGGCTTTTGATTTCTAGCGATCTTGGAGACCACCGTTCAGCGAGACGAGGCGTCGTTTCAAGCCGTCACGGGATGACGGTTTGCTCCTGAGTCAATCCCTTCTGCTAACAAACCGACCACCTAGGCATGCAGTTACGACACAATAACATGGACACGATAGCTGGACCGCCAGCCTCATCGTTACGATTCAACATGTGCTTCACTGTTTCAAGTGTGCGAATCAAAACGAACTCTCATAAAACAACTTGGTATTGTAGTTTGCACTGTCACGTCTATCTAGTCTATTCCACCGTCTTATCGTCCCATCGTCCCACCGTCCCACAACCCCCCTACCGCTGCGCCAAGCACACGCCAAACAGCTCGTCCACAAACGTCAGCGTATCGCTCTCCGACTCGGCCACGGCACGCGACACGACGGTTCCGACGCCCAGGTTGTTGTGCTGCTGGCTGGCCTCTTCGCGGTGGCTGCGGATGACGCGGATGGGCGCCACGGCGACGGTCACGGGGGACTTGAGCTCGGGATCCGCGTCGTGGCTGTGGGCGCCGGCGCCGACGCCGCTGGGCGAAGGCGTACGCAGCGACAGGTGGCCGTCGGCTGTGGCGGCTGCGCTGGTGGCGGCGTGTTGCGGTGGAGTCTGCTGCTGCTGATGCTGGGATTGGTGCTGTGACGGCGGCCGCCTCTGGTCGGGGGCCTCGTCGGCCTGCTCGCCGACGCTGGTGGCGTGCACGTCGACGGTGATTTCCTGCGACACCATGATGCCGCCAAAGGACGACTGCTGCGGCGGCCCGCTGTTGGCGGCGGCGGGGGAGGCGGGGGAGGCGGGAGTGGTGGCGGCGGCATCGTCCATCATGGCCAGGCCGTGCAGGTCGGCGGACGACGGCTGGGTGCCCATGTCGGAACTGGGGCGGCCGCCGGTCCAGAGCTCCTTGGTGGAGCTGGCCTTGAGAGAGCCGTGCGGGGACGAGGTGCGCGGGGTGTGGCGGCCGCGGGCGTCGGCGCCGTGGTTGTTGCCGTGCGAGCCGTGCGTGCCGTGGCGGCCCAGACGGCCGAGGGCGCCGCGTGGCGAGTAGAGGTTGTGGCGACGGTGGCTGCCGGCCCCGCCGGCGTGGGCGGACTTGGGCGCGGGCGCGGGCACGGCGTTGATGATGGGGAAGATGTCGCGGTGGACGCTGCGCAAGAAGTCGAGGTGGTGCGGCGAGTCCGGGTCGACGAGCTGGTGGACCTTGAAGAAGCTGAGGGGGACGAGCTCGCACGCGTCGCTGGCGATGTTCTGGTGGATGGGCAGGACGCAGCAAAAGGCAATCATGGCGGCCATGCCGGGCCCGTGGCCGTTGCCGTTGCCGTGGCCGTCGACAGTACGCCGGCAGGGCACCTCGACGACCTTGGCGGACAGGACGGCCTCGTTGAAGACGGCGGCGTCGGCGAGGCCGTTGCGCAGGGCGTTGATGGCGTCGACGAGCTGCGAGGCAAAGTAGGCCTCGACGGCGGTCAGGGCGGTGAGGCCGGCCATGTGGCGCAGGGCGCGGTCGGGGGTCATGCGGTCGAGCTGGCGCAAAAAGGCCAGCTGCCAGGGCTGCAGGGTCTCAAAGGGCATGGGCACGGACGGCAGCAGGTTGCGGGCGGCGCGGTCGACGAGCACGTCGAAGCCGACGCCGCCGACGCGGGCGCGCACGGCAAACAGCCCGAGGTGCACGCCCGGCGCGAGCATGGGCGCGTCGCGCGCGTACGTCTGCATGGCGCGCAGCTTCGCCTCGATGCTCCACGACTTGATCTGCATGCTGGAGCCGATGATGCCGGACACGTGGCGCAGCTCGGCGAAGCGGTAGCCGGCCGCCTCGAGGTCGCCCAGCTCGCGCACGTTGTCGACGTAGCGCACGAGGAACATGAGCGAGCCGCGGCCGTACTCGGGCGCGCGGTGGGCCGCGGCGGCCTGGGCCTGCTGGCGGCTCACGCCCATCTCGGCCAGCTCGCTGCTGTCGAGGTGGGCCATCTCCTTGTGGCTGCGGAACTCGCTGGTGGTGCCGCCGGTGCCGCCGGGGGGGCCGCCAAAGGCGGTGTTCTGCAGGATGCGCTCGATTTTGCGCTGGCGGTGCCGGATGCTGCTGCGGCCGCTGTCGCCGGTGGCCATGATCTCGTCCCAGAGCACGCCGACCTTGCCCAGGGGCACCTTGAGCCGGGCCGACAGCGCCTCGGCGGCCGTGCAGAACAGCTCGCAGATGACGGCCTCGTAGTTTTCAATGGGCTCGCCGTGCTCGCCGATGAGCAGGACGTCGCCGTTGCTGCTGCTGCTGTTGCTGCTGGGGCCGTCGTCGCGGTCGCCGCCGCCGGCGTTCTTGGTGGGGAGGTGGGCGAGGTGGTTGCGCATGCCGTCGAGGATGGGCTCGATGCTGGTCCAGTTGCGCGAGGCGCGGAACATCCACTGGAAGAGCGGGTGCTGGACGGTGAAGACCTCGTGCGCCGAGCGGCCGACAAAGGTGTCGGTGATCTTCTCCGAGGGCAGCAGGCCGTCCGGGCTGACGAGCAGGCGGCCGTGGCGGTCGAACAGGGCGACGGCGAGCACGACCTGCTGGGCCTTCTGGGCGGAGCGCTTCATGGCCAGGTTGCTGGCGAGGGCGATGGCGACGATGACGAGGCAGGCGGCGACGGAGAGGCAGACGACGACGATGACGGTGGCGATGCGGGCGAGGTCGCTGCCGCCGGTGTTGAGCTTGCGCAGGCGGTAGCTGGTGCCGGTGGCGGCGCACCAGTGCATGCCGGAGACGGCGCCGGCCAGGACGATGTCGCAGAGGCCGCGGCGCCACCAGGAGTTCGTCCAGGACGAGCGGAAGACGAAGAAGAGGGCCAGGGCGATGATGCTGGCGGCGACGGCGATGATGGCCGAGCCGATGACGTTGGCGATCTTGTACTCGCAGCTGAAGTCGTTGATGGACGAGTTGCCGATGTAGTGCATGCCGCAGATGGCGGTGCCGGCCAGGCAGCCGCTGACGGTGATGCGCCACCAGCTGACGTTGTTGGTGCTGGTGGCGGAGAAGGCGCCGAGCAGCACGATGATGGGCATGAAGAAGGAGAGGGCGGTGTAGCCGCCGGAGTAGGCGATCTGCAGCTCGGGCTGGCCGTCGGCGATTTCGATGGCGCGGTTGCCGATGTAGTGCTGGCGGACGATGCGTTAGGCAAGAGGAGAGGGGGTATACGCAGTCAGTACGGAGTACGGAGCACGGGGGGGACTCACCATGCACCAAATGGAGATGCCGCCCATGGTAATGGCGGCACTGACGAGAAGGAGGCTGTTGTGTGTTAGTCGAGCCGTCTTCCATGGTCCTTTGCACGGACGAGACACGAGACAACACGAGGCACTCACTGGTTGAAGAAACCCTTGATGGCCGTCCGCCGGTTGATCAGCTCCAGTGTGCAGGCGGCGCCGATGAGCGAGACGATGTAGCTGAGGGTGACGAAGCCGCCATTGAACGACTGCGGCACGATCTTGCCCTGCCACTGCTCGAGGAGCTGCTCGGGGTCCGTCATGATTGGCGGTATGGGACTGTCTCGAGCTTGAGGGAGGGAAAAACCAGAGCCGAAGAACGACGATAAAAAGAAGAGGGAGAGAAAGAGAGATATGGACGCCATGGTTTAAGTGGAAAGAAAAAAGGCACGCAGGACGAATATGTCCGCAGATCGAGGGCAGACTGAGGCAAGGCACAAAATAAAGGAAAAGAAAATAAAGACAGAACAAAACGAGAGTGCGGTAGTGGTTCTGTCACGATGCCGGGTGATCGATCGAAGGCGGACCAGAAAGCAGATCAGACAGACGAACGGGTAGAGAACGATCTGGCCGATATCGATGTGGACTATGCAAAAACACAAGTATAAGAATGGCGCAGAAGAAGAGAGGAAGCAAGATCTGCTTAACAGCCGGAGGGTGGGAGGGGGAGGCATACTCATACATAAACAAATGCCGTTGCGTGGGTGTGGGAGGCAGGAGGCAGACGCAGAGAGAAACGTACAGAGGGGACAGAGGGGACAGAGCGGCGGCTGTCGATGGGCACGGCCGCGCTTTGCATGGTGTTTGTGCACGAGTGGCTCTTGGGTCTAATCGTTCTGGGAAAACACCCGGCGATGGATGCGTTCACGGAAACCAGACATGGACGAATCAAAAGACAGATGGCGTCTGCGTATCGGCTTGTCTACCATCGCGTCCGTAGACAATCCCTGTCTGTGAGTTGGTTTCTGCTCGAGATGATGCGAACAAGACGTCCAGCCGGTGTCGAGGATGGATCCATCGAATCGAGACCGGACGAGGTGCCAGGGGTAGCAAGGCACGATAAAAAATGACCGATCCAAGGGCCTCTCCATACGAGGATGGAGTGTGATTCGAGGGACCTCGGGAGCTATCCAAGTGCTGACCAGCTAGGCAAGGGCAGAGTCGTTTCGCCTTTTCGCTCTTTCGTTTTTTTATTGTTATTTATGAAGCCCCCCCGTGGAGCCGGCCTTCCTTGCATCAGTTCTGTCCAAGATATGAAGGGGCCCGTGGCCCTGGCTTATGGGCCCCGGCTTATGGGCCCACGGCCCAGAATGGTTCTTTCAGCTTCTGGTATCAAGGACCAGAGTGCACTAAGCAGAACGAATTGTGTCGTACCCGCACAGATAAACTCAGATGGAGGACTCGCCCGATGACTTCGAGGGGCGTGTGAACAAGTGAACAAGAGGTGGAGACAGGGGAGGGGGGGTGGATTGGTGGAAAGGGTGTTAGTCTGGCTCTCTCCCGCCTCTAGTTGTCTTTTCTGGGACTGGATTGAGACAATTGGGAAGAGTGAGGCTAGATACAAAGTATAACTATGTGGACAAAAAGACATGGAAAACTGAAAAAAAAGAAGGAAAGAAAGGTTAAGGCGAACCAAAAAAAAAAAAAAGACAGACAAAATAACAGGCTGGGAACACAAGGACAGCGGGACACCGGCGGATGCGTTTCGTGGGCTGCAACCACCGCAGTGCATGGCCGGCGTATTCTCGCATGCGATGCGGTGCAGGACTCCGCCATATGTAGGTGACGAGGTCAATGATCCGACGAGCAAGGACTTGGCACGTATGTCGTACAAGTTGTGTCGATGGGGATCCAGTGATCCGTCGGTGAGAGCCTCGAATGGGATCAGGGATCGACGAGGGTACGGCAGATGGCCTACCGCATCCATCGTCGACGTTTATTTTCTTGGGCAGCATTGTCTTTTGGTATTACTACGAGTAGTTGATGGTACTCTGTACACCGTACTTTTATGTTGTAACTGCTCTCGCTTCTTAGGACCAGCCGAGCCAACGTCATTTGTGGACGGTGAGGGGCCGTTGGCTTTTATTTCAATTATCCCACTTTCTATGTTGTATACCAGGCAAGTCGGTGTACGTCGTACGTCGTGCGGAGTCCAGCTTCCCGGATTTGCGAGTCTGCGAGTTTTCGTAGTATCCAAATATCGGCCGTGCGCCGCAAATCGTTGCCCTCCGCAAATTGCTACTGTGTGACGAGGGCTCAGTGCACGGGTCTTTACAGCCCTCCAGTCGTCCGTACTTTGTTGTCCTCCGCCAAGTGCCTGGCCCAGACTGCTCGTTTTGTTTTGTCTTGCCGAGGACAAGCTGAGCCATGTTTTTGCCTTTCATTGACTTCCATTCTGCGCTCATTGTGTTTGGCCTGTGCAATCCTTCTTTTTTGTTCCTGAAAAATAGCGGCAGCGGCAAACCACAAAATACAGCACAGCGTACATTATATATTTTCCTGATATCGACACCTTCGAGTTTTTATTCGACTTCTGTGCTCCATACAAAGTAGAAAGACTCGTATCTGAGACATTTCCCATCATGTCTCAGAAAGACTTTTGTCCATTTTCTACGTCTTGGAACCCGACGTACGATGCACCGATTTGATGAGCACCCCGAGTCCAAGACCAAATAAGGACACTATGACGATGGTAGCGAGGAGAGTTGGTGGTTTTTTCTTTCTTTCTTTTTTTTCTTTCCTTTTCTGGCCCTGCTCAGCCCAGCACCTCTCCTTCACAAAGCATCTGCATCCAGATCCAACCTCCTTCAGCTCCAGCTCGAGGCCAGCTGAGGCTCCACACCACCCACACTATCCTCACCACACACCACACTATCCGTACATTACCCACATCAATCACTCCCAATGTGTGTCCGTGCCCTTGTGATTGCATGAACAGTACTTTGAGCGCCTTAGTGGGGGACGAGACCCGATTCGGAGAATGTTGTTTGCCGTTCGTGTAGTCACGTACGAAGTAAAGCTCGAGAGCGAGGCCGTCTCCACCAGCATGGACGAGGCGGCCATTCAGCAGGCCGAAAACACCAGCACCATCCGACCGAGGAAATGAAGAGGCGGCACGAGAAAGAGGGTGTCAAGGAGACATAACCTGGTTCCTGGTATCTCACGACGCTCTTCTTACGCGATATCGATGTCTCTTTACTTATCAGCATGTGGTTCCCCGCCTTTGTCTCTCGTTTGGTCTCTCCAGCAATATGTCTCTTCGTTTCCACAGCCACGAGCGAAAAGCGTTCACTTTTCTTCTTCTCAGCCAGCCCCAGAAGCAAGCAAAGGGAGAGGAAAGAGGAAAGAGGAAAGAGAAAAGAGGAAATCAGAGACACACATGCGTTGTGACAGCCAATGGCCGACGACCACGGACGAACGCCGACCAACACGACCAACATGCGCCACGCGCCTGTTCGTTATCGCAATCCTCATTTCGCCGTTTGTCGACGCCTTTCTTCCCTTGCTTCCTCCGGGCTCTGAGACCAACAGTCCTCACAGTCCTCACAGTCCTCACAGTCCTCAGTCCTCACAGTCCTCACAGTCCTCAGTCCTCACAGTCCTCACAGTCCTCAGTCCTCACAGTCCTTGCTGATTTGTACTTCGTAGTGCAACCGTTTTGTCGCTGATCGCCTTTAAAACCGACGATCACAGCGCGCCAGAAGACAGAAGACAGCCTGCAAAGATGCCTGCAAAGAAAGCCTGCTTGCCACGTTGTCTCCATTGTCGATCGCAGCCGGCCCAGGCCTCTTCGGCTTTCACTTCCCTACAAAGTACGAGTGCGACAAACGTAATGGCATTCATCTGGCTGGAAACTCAACAACCATACTCCGTAAAGCACACATGCTCGTTTGGACGCCTCCTTCGTAATGCCAGACGGTCCAAGGCCCAGCAGCGGTCGGACGAGGTCCAAACGCGTTGAAAATGCATGGTGCCGCACAACCGGTTCCCCCTCAATGATTCCGGGACGACTACCAAGACGGTGGGAAAGCTCCGAGTGCACTGTTCACCGGCCCACCATGTACCGTGACATTTGTGCTCGAGATCGAACGAGGCTAATAAGAGACGAGTTAGAAAAGAAAACAAAAAGAAGGAAAAGAAGACGGTGCTCCATCGAAAATTTTCAAGCTATCGTGCTTTCTTCCAGGGGCCATCCAAGGCAAAACAAGCCAAGTATCCAATCCAGTGGGCCTTCGCGTGGTGGAGAGCGAGGCGCCAAGCAAGCAGCAGTGCAAATCGTCGTCGGTCGGATGCTAATTGACCCAGTTCTCGCCGCGATGCCCCTAAACTATCGGAAACGCCGTTCTGAAAAGGGCCCATGGCCAGGCCACGCTGTGCACGCCTAAACTACCAACCTGCTCAACTGGGCGCGAACATCGAACAGACCGTTGGACGCCTCCAGGCGGCTGGGCGCGCCGACAGTCTTTCGAAATGTGTGCTAAATCCAGGAACGGGTGTGCTTTCCAAACTTTTTTTTTTCTCGTCCCAGCTAGCGCTACGCTCGGACGATCAAAACAGACCGCGTCCCCGGACTATTGACAACAGGGGACACGACTGGACTCCGACGGGGTGAGGTGAGGTCGCCGAGTGCTCTGGTGCGTCTGCGCTTGGATCGCGGACTTGGCCCCAAGCCCAGTGACGAAAGAGGAGTTTTTGTGGGCGCTGCAAAGAAAGTCGCTGAGGCAGAAAATACATCGTGTTCCAGGCTTGCTTTGCCCATCGGGACAATGGGGCCTTCTCTCGCTCGGTAGCCGCTGCCGCGCAGTCCCAGGTGGTGAAACGCCAAATGGTGATGGATCCCTCTGGAGCCCAAAGCACCCCCCGATATCAAGTCCAGTGGATCGCATCATAAACGCTACAGACCCATCTGGCGATAGCGCCACGGCTCAGCTGGCGTTTGGGCTTAGCACGGCTGAGCTGAAACGCAGCCGGTCCTCGGTGTGATGTTGGAATGGCTTGTGATGTGGATGAATCTCGGCGATGGGCGGCGAGGGAAGGTCGACGGGGGAAAGGACCTCACAGTCATCGTCTCTGTGGCCTCGCCGAATCTCGCAAACACATAAAGGACCAGGCTGCCCTCTGATGCACCCGAGCGTGCACCCGAGCGTGCATACGGACTATGTATTAATACTCCGTATAGAGTACAGAGTACAGCCTTCTTTACGACGTACAACGATAGACATGACCGTCGAGTTGCATCACCTGGAAATCAAACGCCACGACTTTGTGGCTCACTGGACGCCACAAAGCCGGCTGAGGTCTAGCCAGCTCGAGGGACATGCTCATTTGCATCTGTCGTGAGTTGACTTATGTCGGCAACGTGTCCAACTTGTGTCCAACTTGTGTCCAAATTGTTTGCCATCAGAATGCCAGTGATGGGTGGCAGCCTCAGAGTCACGATTTGCGTACCAGCGTAAGCTCCGCCGCCCGTCGTAACCCTGCAGTGTCCTTGTGAATGCAACGCCATATCCGAAAAAGAAAACAATGGCCAGGCCCCTCCTCGCGGAAGATCAGCACTACCGCGGCACGGATGCGACGCTGTCCTGATGCTTGCGTCGTATTGAGCGTCGACGCAGCGAAAACGAAAAAGTGACAGCGACAGGCGACGAACGAAATACAGGACGAATAGCGAGCATCATCCACCGTCCTCTATACGACGTGCAAGTCGTAATATGCATATCGTACTTGCCACCGTCCAAAGTGGAATATATGATGTGCTGCCCACAGCTCGACACCTTTCGAAAAGTTTGCAAGTCGATGTAAATCCATGCAAAGCTAGAGTTGGCTGCAGACCAAAATGTCTCAGACGACCACCCATCCCTGGCAGCAAGCTTGCCCAGTTGTCTGCATGTCAGCCAGCTGCCAGCCTCTTTTTCCAGTGACGTTTGTTTCGCCTTCGTCTGGTGGGCGGCTCTTTTCTGGCATGCTGAGCTCTGATGCCCCATGTTTTCCTCGGCCGTTGGGTGCCATTGCATTTCCGTTTCCCATCCACTCCTGTCAGCGTCGGATTTCGAGCACTCTGCCAGTTCCGTATTTCTTTTTTCCAGTCCCTTTCCAGTCGCTCTCCCGTTCCGCCACATCATTCATCCTGAAGTCGTACCACCTGTCAAGCCGGTGTCAACTTGTCCACTGCCATCCTGTTCCCTGTCGCTTTCGCTGCTCCCCAGCCAGTGCAACGGTCGCCGATCCTGGGTCTCCGCCTCGGATCATGGGCCGAATTGCACCCCGCAAGGATGATCAGCAACTTGTTTTCTTAGTGTCCTGCGTGCGTGGGAGGTCGACAGCGAGAAACGTAAGAAATGGAGGATGTGCATTAAAACAGAGACATATACATATATACGACTTCGGTACATCCAAACAAAAGCGGCCGTCCGGACAAGACACTGCCCCTCTGGCCGCTCTTCTTTCGCCTCTTGGTTCACATCCCTCCCTCTGCCAGAACGGCCTCGCTCCGCCCTTGCGCGTATGGCCCGGCGACCCTCTTTTTGTGTCTCACAGCTTTCTTTTGCGGTGTCCAAGTTATGTCATTTTGTGGTCATTTGTTTTCACTTTTATCATATCTGCTTTCTTTTGTCGAGTCGTGGTGTATCACATTGCTCCCAATAAAGCCCCTCCCCTCCACCCATCAAGGGATGAACTGCCTTGTCAACACACTTCTATTCAATAGACTGCATCCGTGTCTCACACGCACTGCGACCTCGCAGCTTAGCCTCGCATATAGCTCCCCCTTGCCTCGCATAGCCGTCGAGTCGCATGCCGGCTGCTGTTCCGTCCACCGGGGCACGGAACACCACCGTCACATCGTGCCAACAACGTGCAGAGCGAGCGCCACGGTCGATGTGTCACAGTGCAGGGAAAAAGAAACGTCCTGTCTTGCTTTTCTTCTATTCAGTATGCCGTATGTTGCAACTCAAATGCAAGGTTCATAACGTCGGTCCACCGATTTCCAATGCCTGTCAAGGCCCAGGCCCAGACCCAACACGACACCAGCCCCTTGTAGCCTCGTGACGCCCCGTCACGCATGTCTCGCTTCCAAACGACAGCTTGGCTTCGTCGTACGCCGTCCACGGCCAGTCTCGCCACGCGTCGACATGGCCATATGTCTTGCTCTGCCTTTCTTGGTCTCGCTCTGTCTCGCTTGCTTCTCTTGGTGTCTTTCTCGCGCCAGTCCGGCGTGTCAGGACGCGGAGTGCACGCCCCCTTGCTTCTTACGTCCGTTCTGCATCGTCCCCGGGTCTACAGCCCGGTCTTCTTGTCCCACCTGTGAGTGTGTTAGTATATGTGATGCGTAAAGGAGGATGAAACGGGTGATTCGCAAAAAAAACACAACAAAAATCATGACGAGGACGACCGTCTCCCACGTACAGATCCAAAAACAGCTTCCACAGAATGGTGAACAAGAGGCCCTGCAGGCCGTTGCAGAGGATGCGCGTCTTGAGCCCGCGGCCAAACAGGCCGATGACCCCGTCCGCCTGCACCACGAGCGCCGCCGCCTCGAGGTACGACACCTTGGTGTCGTTGACCTGGCGGTACGTCTTGACGACGCGCAGCGAGTTGGACACGGTGTCGGAGACGGCCGAGGCGACGAAGCCGATGACGGCGAGGCGCAGCAGCCAGACGGCCAGCGGGTGGCGCGCGGGCTCGGGGATCCAGGCGGTCAGCAGGTTGTAGGTGGCGAACCAGGGGTAGTTGCCGGCGAACGTGGCGGCGGCGGTGGCCAGCGCGCCCCACCAGAGGCTGCCGAGGCCGTTGGTCTTGACGCGCTGGCGCAGCAGGGCGGTGCCGCGCGGGCCCTGGGCCTGCAGGGTGGTCTTGACGGTGTCGATGGGCGTCAGCACGATGCGGAACGCGGCGGCGCAGAGCGAGACGAAGACGGTCTGCACGAGCGAGGGCAGGTCCTTGAGGTACGAGTTGGAGTGCAGCAGCGCCAGGATGCCGGCGTTGGCGGCCGTGTCGCCGAAGCGCGAGACGGGGCCCTGCACGAGCGCGGCGCCCAGCCCGTCGTAGTAG
Source organism: Sporothrix luriei (assembly GCA_021398005.1). Taxonomy (NCBI): domain Eukaryota; kingdom Fungi; phylum Ascomycota; class Sordariomycetes; order Ophiostomatales; family Ophiostomataceae; genus Sporothrix; species Sporothrix luriei. Next base: position 132,812 of record WNLO01000002.1, read on the forward strand.
CGCCCGACGCCGCGCTCGCGGTACAGCAGCGCCGCGGCCTCGCGGAACGAGTGCCCGAAGCGGTACTGGTAGTTCATAATCGTCCGCAGCGGCATCAGCAGCAGCACCTGCAGCACCATGGCCGCCGCGCCGCTGACGCCGCTGCCCAGCGCCTTCTTGAGCGCGTCCGTGAGGTCAAAGTCGACGTCGCCGCCCGCATCGATCCACCCCTTGATGAAGACAAACAGCACCAGCGCCGCCAGCAGCGTCCACACCGCGCGCCACACGTACCAGCTGGTGGGCCGGCGGGGGGTGTCCTCTGCGTCGTCGGCGACATCGTCGTCCTTGGCCGGGCTGTCGGCAGCAGCGCCGTTACTGTCCCCTCGTATCGCGCCGTCGCCGGTTTCGGGGCCCAGCAGGGGCGTTTCTTCGTCGACGCGCACCGGCGCCTGTACGCGCTGTTGTGTCATGGTCGGTTTGATAAGGATGTGCGAGAAGGGAAACGTGGCTGAGAAACGGACACGAAAGAAAAGAAAATCCGATCAAAGCCCGCTTGTCGACGAGAAAATGACGCCGCCCGACGTGAGATCCGTCGCCCAATTTGCATTTCAAAGCAGGCCTGGCCGTGCCTGCGCCTGCAGCGGCTATCCCCGCAGGTCCACCTCATAGCAGCCGCCGATGGCGTGCTGTTGACAGGCGCTGTCTGCAATGCGCCGTTCCGGAGACATAAACCCCCACGTTGTTTGGGACATAAAATGTAACTGGACGGAGTACATCGTAGAAGAACAAGAAACAAACGGCCAATGGTGTCGTTCCTTGCCTGCATCTGCTTCGAATACATCCTGTCGTGGTTTGTGTTGACGTACAAGACTGGGCTGGGCGTCACTACTGGCACAATCGTTAGGGCTGCATCCGCTGTAAGACGCTGAAAATCAACGAATATCCGTATTGCCGGGTGCCATTGAACTCTAGCGTGCAGCCAACCCGTTACAATGGGACAGCATGGGAAATATACCATAATGTGACACAATACATTGTTATGAAATGAATGGTGGTAGAGATGACACTGTTGGAAGTCATTTTAACTGCTCTTGTTGACGGTAATAATGGTTGAAGTTACTTAATATATTGCAACCTTAAAGATGGGTAAAAATTTAATTTAGATTTGAAATAAAATATTAAATAACTAAGATAATTTCAATGTCATCTACCATGTACAAAAATCGTATTTTCAACATGGCGAGAACCATACTCCGGACATCTCATAGCATACTCTACGAAACCAAGACGAGAAGCAAAACACAAACACATCATCACGGTCACATATTGAAAAGAAGCAGACGAGGACAATTCGTAGGTCAGGAGGCATTAGGAGTCAACAAAGGCACCTGTTGTGTGGGTTGGATTTTTTCTCTCTAAAAAAAAAGCAAAGCAGACGCTCGCCGGACATATGCATTGCGGACAGCGAACAGATGGTGTGGTAACATGGTAAAACGACAGCCGACTCAATTAAAAGCCCTGCTTGGCGACCTGGGCCTTGGCCGCCGCAATGGTGGCCGCCGAGTTGGGGTCGGTGAAGCCGCAGCCGAGCTTGCCGTTCTGGAACTGCGCGCCCTCGGCCGAGCAGATGCCGAGGCCGCTGCCGCTGATCTCGGCGCAGCAGGCGCTGCGGCAGTCGGCGTTGGCGACGCAGCCGCCGGTGGTGAACTGCTGGCCCTTGCCGTTGCCGACATCGGCGGCGCCGGAGTTGTTGGGAGCGAGGGCCATGGCCGAGACGGCGACTACAAAGGAGGTGTGTTAGCACATGGTGGGGGGCAGAAGAGCAGAGAAGAGCAGAACAGAGAACGAAGGCCAAATACGTACAAGCCAGAGCAGCAGCGAATGTGATGCGAACCATTTTGACGGTTTGAAAAAGAACGTTTGAAAAACGAAAGAAAAAGAGAGTGATAAAGTACAAGTAAAATAGACGACGCCGGGTCGGTAAACTGTCACAGACAGAAGAAGAAACGAAAGTAGGATATAAAAAAGCGAGGAAAGAGGAAAAGACCGAGTATGATTTGTGATGAGCAGAGCAGAAAAACAAGATGATCGGAAACGGTAGAGGAGACGCACTTTATATATGCACTCTGTGAATCGACATTGCATTGTCCGATGATAGCCACAACGAGCAATCTATCTGAGGCGGCTCTGCAAGGGACGGCGTTCCATGGCGCTGCATGGAGTTCTGTATCTGCATAGTCAGTCCGTGACGTTGCTGGGGACAGGAGACCAGAGGCGCATCAAGAGCATCAACAGCGTCATGAACATCCCCGCGGAGCCACATCAATCTCATTGCTGTGTTCGATCGCCCAGCCTGAAATCCGAAAAATCCTGAAATCCATCCCTGCGTACTGTGCGCCTTGGCTGGTGTCTTTGTCCTGCCGTCTGTTTCGTCTGGTGTTGTCCGTTGTCCTCTGACAGCTGGCTTCTCCCAGGAAATATTGGTTAACGCCTCCAGCAGCCCATGACTCGCATGGCGTCTGACGCGGTCTCTCTGTGGCATGCGGACAAAACGGCGCAGCAAGGAGGCCCACGGACAGGAGGTCTCGCCAAGCCTCAAACAGCCTATGCGCAGCAGATCTGCTTTCCGTCCGGCGGATGGCACCCTTCTTTTGACTCGTTGACGTCTCCTGTCTTGGGCGTTGTTTTTCCTCCACAGTTGCAGAGGGCCGTGCATTTTGGCGCCGAGCAGCATCTGCCTCAGATCTGCCGATCCGCCTGCAAAACGCCCGCCCCCTGGAAAACGGCGTACCGCAAACTAGCGCACACATCGGACTCGTTTCAGGTGCCGCTTGAAAGTCAAGCCGAGGCGGAAGACCGGCAGCAAAACGTTGATGCGCTGCAGCCTCGACCTTGTCGGCAGATCTTGCTCGCAATATGACAGGAGCGGACTGTCGCGTGTTCTTGCTGGTCCTGGAGCGTTCACTGGACATATTGGACGTATGTGATGCGGCATCGCATGTTTGTCGTATGTTGGTGGGCATCACAGGCCGTGGAGCATGAGAAAATAGACGGCAATAGGCACTGAGCCGTAGTAACAGGCTCGACATGGCACTGTACAGAATGATGTTTCAAATCGCGTGTTAAAATACGCTGTCCAAAATCAATGGCTTACAGACAAAGATTACTGCTATAACCCGTCGTTGTGCCCTGCCTCATACGCAATGCCCCGGATGCAGCGGTCCATGATTTGGACATCGCGGGCCTTGGCCGCGTCCGACGCCGTGTCCTCGGCCAGCTCAAAATCAACGAGGAGAGCCGTGGTGCTGCCGTCGCCGTGGTGCCGCAGGAGACAGTTCCCGTCGTGGGCGTCGTTGTGGGCAATGTCGTGTCCATGCAGCCTGCGGAGAACGTCCAGGCAGGCCCGCATGCTGTCCGGGTGGCGGCGGCGTGCGTCGTGGTCTTGGGGGACGTACTCGATGAGAAAACCGGTGGTGCGGCCGGCTTCGTCCACAACATGCCCGAGAAACGCTGGCGTGATTCCCGTACCATCGAGGCGCTGGTAGATGGCCACCTCCTGCGCAAGATCACGCAGCAGGGCGTCTCGGCCGCTGGCCGGGCCGTCCACGTCGACCAATTTGGCCAAGACCGGCCAAGCTGTGTCGTCCTCGCCCGTCTCAAAGTCGGAATGCGTCACGAGAAGCAAACGGCCCGGCTGCAGCGCACCAACCATGGTCAGCGCGCGGTAGTCGAGCTTGCGCGGATGCCAGCCGGTGACGCCATCGGGGCGCACAGCCTTTCTCGTCGTCTTGGGCGGTAGCCGTCCACGAATAGCTGACTCGTGCCAAGACGACGACAAACACGACGACCTGGTGTGTCCGATTTGAGGTTGGGGGTGATGGCCGGCGACGTCGATCGCAGCGATAGGCGTCTGTAACGTGAGCGACTGTGCCTGCACGACAGCAATGCCAAGGAGTACGTGAACAAGCATGTGATGAGCCGTGGGAAAGCGGAGAGAAGAAAGAAAGAAACCCCAAAAGGAAAGGTTAGAGAGCATGAGTGGGAAGTAAGGACGACGAGACGATCGTCTCAAATTGGACCGGCAGGCATTATGACAGCTGAATGATGCATAGATCGTTTTACATACCAAGTCATATAGTCAACGGTATCTTTTTTCACACAATGGTAAAAAGACAATTTTTCTGTCGTCCGAAAACCGGCTGCTGTCTCCGTTTCGTCTGAGCCATGTTGTGGGCGGGAAGGGTAATTCAGTGTTACGGATTTGCGAGATCGACGCCTCCTGTATCTCGCTGGCGTCTGAACAAGACAGACAGGCGAAACACGACACGGCAGTTCTCTAGGAGAAAAAGAAAGAAATAAAAAAATACGGAAAAAGGAGAAGAACTGAAAAAAGAAAGAAGGCGATTGAATGTAAAGTTAAAGCCAATAATGGAAAACAGCGACAAAAAGAAAGGACATGTGCAATCGCAATAAAGTGCCAAGAGACAGTGCTTTTACGACAGAAATGCATGACTCGTGCCCATCTGCCTCAACGACAGAGGTAGGAAACGACGTATGACTAGGGTGTAGGACCAATGAAAGGAAAACAAAAAGACAGTTTTGCCGTTTGCCGCTGAAAGAGAACAAGTTTTAGAGTGTGAGGTTGCACCCAATAGAACCGCACCTAAAACGAATATGAGCACTGCCAGTTCAGACTGCGGTTCGCTGTCGTTCTGGCCCAAAACGTGCAGAAAAGTACATGTATGCATCGTAAACATGCTGTGGTAATGATGATAGTGACCAGACACAAAACGCAGACAATCAAAGACCATCAAAGCTGAACAGCGCCGTCTACACCACAGGAGCAGCATCGTTTGCCACCTCGACCACAACGCCTGGACCGTCCAGGCCCAACATAGCGTCCACCTGGCCGTCCACGACCTGACCGTCCATCACCTGTAGCCGTTTGGCCTCACGCTGGAATCGGCGAGCCGGAATGTTGCGGGCAAACAGGACGTCTGCTACGGCCTGGGGAATGTGTTTCATCTCAGGCAGCCGCACGCCGGCCCAGATGATCCAAATCGAGATCAGACCCACGGCCGGAAACGCAGTCAGGCCCTGGAGGTTGCCCTTGTCATGACCCAGCATGTAGGGCCCGGCGGCAGATTGCATCAGGCTGACCATGTCGTTGGCCATTCTCGACAACGAGAGGGTCTTGGTGCGCAGCGCGGCCGAGCTCACGTCGCAGACGATTGTGTTGGTGGACGGGCCGACGGTCGCGCCGTAGAGAAACGACCAACCAAAGAGAAGAACGGCCTGTCCCTAGGAGCCGGCTTGGTCTTTGATCACGGAGCGGCGCTTCAGTATATCCAGGATCCCGATCATGGATAGGACCGGCCAGATGCAGACCAAGCCGCCCAAATACATGGTCCGCGTCGACAGGCGGGTGTAGAAGATGAAGTAGCATATGCTGCCCAGGAGGAGGATGATGGCATTGACTGTCCTGTTAGAAAGGGGAATCGCCCAAAGCACATTTGGAGTCCGGCGGGGATGAGACGGGTCTTACAGAATGCCATCTTGATGGAATCGTCGCTCTTGAGGCCGGCCAGGCGCATGAAGTTGACAAGCTGACTGGCAATGGCGAAACCGACCACGATCTGTCCAATATTGACCATGACGGCAATCTCCGTGCGCCGCCGGTTTGACTTGCGGAAGCATTCTCGGAACTCAATCTTGTCCGTCTGCTGTGCCGTCTCCAGGGCCACTACAGCCTGGATCTCGGCCAACCGAAGGACCGCCGGGTCGGTGGGTCGCATGCCAAAGCGGGACCGCCGCCGGTTGGGCGAGCATGTGAGGCGCTCCAGGGCTTGCAAGGCATCCGCTGCGTTTCCGCGGCGGACGTGCCACCATGGCGACGACGGAGCCGCGAGACAGGCAATGGCAATGGGCAGCGGAATGGCCCACTGGAGAGCCATGGGAATGCGGTACGCACCGACGCCCTTGACGTCGACCATGAGCCACAGGACGCCGTAGGAGGTCAGCTGGCCGACGATCCAGCAGCTGCTGATCATGCCGGTCAGGACGTTGCTGATGGTCGGCGTGCACACGTCGGAGATGTATGTGCTGGCCAGCGTACCGAAGCCGCCAGAGCAGAGGCCCTGAAGCAGCGTGCCGACCAAAATTACGTTCATGGACGGCGCCCAGAAGTTGATGAAGGTGCAGCCGAGGAAGAGCATCAGCGATGTAGCCAAAATGAGGCGGACGGAGTACTGCGACGACAGCTAGCCGACCAACAGGCCGCCGAGCATGGAGCTGCCCACAGAGCACATCTGCACGGCCAGCATCCAGGCGGCTCCAAAGTCGTCCTCGTCGCCCGAAAACCGTTCCTCAAACTGGGGCTGAGCCAGAAGCGAGACGGCAAGGTTCTGGGCGTAGCCGACCAAGATCACCGGCAACATCAGCAGCAGAGACCAGACGATCGCCTTGTGGTAGGTGCGGAGGGTGTGGGCGCCGGCGGCCAGATTCCCGACGTAGACAGCTGTCTTGGTCTTGAGCCACTGCTTCTTTTCGTCGTAGAGGCCGGTGTACTGAGTGCGCGACTGGTGCTCACTGGCGTCCACAAGTGTGTCCGATGCACTGACGGTCGGGGAGATTGCAGTCGAGGTCATCAGGGAAGCAGCCAGAGAGTTGACGGTATCGCTATCCGGCCCTGAGAGTGCGCCATCCATTATTCCGGCCATTTCACGCACAGGCGACGGTATCTCTGGGACTGTGATGCCGATGGGAACATGCGTGATTGGTGAGTTTTGGCGTGTCAGCGAGTCGCGGCGGTCGCTGGCTCCCTCAATGAAAGCCTGCTCCCAACCATGGGCCTCGTGTGCCGTAGGAGGGGAACGAAACGGGCGGACGTAGCCTGGAGGTGCATATGCGCGCTCTGGCTCAACAGGCTGCATCATAGTGGCGATTCGATGGCAACTGTGAAGGACGATGCGGTTGACGGTGATGCTCGGATGTAGGTTCAGGAGGACGATGGAGAAACAGACGAAATGATCCCGACGGCAAAAAAACAAACAAAAAAAGCAAAAGAAATGCGGGAAAAGACAATGCTAGAGTAATGAATAGTGGACGTCCAGTTCTCCAAATAACGACCTCGCGTCTCAGGCCATTAGGCTTTCCAAGACTGCAAGATCGGCAATGTGGTTGTGGGTGGTAGAGATATGGCCTGGAGAGAAACGATGAAAGTGGACAGAAACACGCGGCCCTTTTTGCCCCTTTTTGTCGACTCCATTGTTTATACGTGTTGCGTCCGGAAGCTACGTGAGGTGATGGAACGACAACAAAAAGGGAAGGATCAATCCGAAGACCATAATGACTCCTTCCTAACCACGGCTATGTTGAATAGAAGGAAGGCACCCCAAAGCAGCAACGACAGCGATCCGGAAGGAGCGAGTCGGTGGTGTAGCACGGTGGTGTAGCATACCTACGGAAAGGGCAGGAACAGAAAGTTTTCCAAGTTGGTAGCCTGAAATGAGAACGCCAGTCGAGGCCCGACTCTACGATGTGACGGAATTGATTTGAACTATCGAGACCATCAGTGACGCCAGCCAAACACTTACTAACATGGTCAATACAAATACACAGCCGTCGACAACCGGTTCCTTCTTGCACCGAACAGGTAGCCCTGTGCTCCATCCAACGGACTGGGGCCCGGACTCGACGGACAGCCTCCCAGGAACACTGTGCTATCCCTGCGTCCGTAAAGAAATCTCGATACCTAACGTATTCGCATCGTACGGCATATCCACTCGTCGCCCCCACAACTGTTCGAGTCGTGAACGGCACACGTCCCGCTGTCGTATTTGCTAGCCGTCCTAAATGTCCGCGGCACGGGTAAATCCTCTCCATCCGCCGTGGTCAAGGTGCCATCCATGTCAGAACAAGCTTTTGCCAATGCGTCCACGTTATTTAGGATGCAGCCAGCGCGCAGGGCGTCATACCGCTTTGGAAGAAGAAGGGTTTGTATTTGTCTATATTCTTCCGGCTGATATTGTTTTGTGCAATTTTCTGTGATTTTCTGTGTTGAACAATTTGATTGGTAAAGTAAAGAATCCTTTGCTAGTTGATAGCACTCAAAACATCCAAAACACCCCAAGACATCCACCCATAGGTTGCCCCATCACCCTCCATCTCCGTCTTCCCCTCGGGCGAGTTGAGGCACCGGCAAGAGATGGAGAGCGTCGCCCTCTTTTGGCCTTATTATTCTACTGGACTCTAGTCGAAAACCTGCCGGGAGTTGACATTACAGATTCTACACCAGAGAGGGTTTGTCCAAGGTTCGACGCGACCCTTTACTCCTCGGCGCCCCAGTGCAGGGCGTCCAGGCGGGCGTAGTAGGCGGCGTCGGTCTCACCCGAGGCGCGGGCCGGGTCCGCAAAGGTCTTGGGGCACTTCTTCTTGTTGGTCTTCTTGCAGGCGCCGACGGCGTTGACGGTGGGGTGCTCGCACTCGTTGTCGACGCGGGCCTGGTGGCACGAGTCGCAGTTGTGGGGCGTGCAGTCGGCGGCGCTGTTGCAGCCGTGGTCGGAGCAGGCGAGGACGTCGCGGGCCGCGAAGAGGCTGCCGCCGAGGTTGTAGGTGACGACCCAGTCGCCGCCGTCCTCGTGCTCGGGCAGCTGCAGGCTGGGGTTCTGCTTGTTCATGAAGCGGGCAAAGAAGACGCGGGCAAAGGCCGGGTCGAACTCGAAGACGACCTGCTTGGTGTCGGACCGGCGCACGGACGCCGTGGCGGTGAGCTCGTCGATGAAGAAGTGCTCGTCCGGGTTGGGGAGCATGGCCCACTCGATCTGCTCCTTAATGTGGGCGGCCGTGTCGTTGTCGAAGCGGGTGTCGATGAAGTAGAGGCTGTCCGGGCCCGAGGCCGCAACGTAGGGCGTGTCGGGGGCGATGACCTGGATGCCGCGCCACGAGTTGTAGAACTTGGGCACGTAGCTCGCGACGCGGTACTCCTCCTGGTAGGTGGGCGTGCCCTCCACCGCGCGGATGGAGCTCAGGAGCATGGCGAACAGGACGCTGTAGAACATGTTTGCGGATTGGGTTGAGCGGGAGCTGAAGAGGTCGGGGCCTGGGCTTTTTATAAGAGTTCTGTGGGGGGCAGGAGTCTTGTTTGCAGGTGCTTGAGATGCTTGAGAGTGCAGGTGTGAGTCTGTGGATGGAAAGACGAGATATCTTTTCCTTTGAACGAGAGACGATGGCCATATTTATACTTTTTGTGAGCAGCATTGAATCGCAAGACTTGACAAAATGAGCATCTACATCGACTGCCAGATTCATGGCTACGCATCTGACATGGTGATGGCTACAGAGATGGGATACACGATATGGGCCACGAGAACGGCCACGAGCACAGCCAAGATCAGGAGGATGCAACAAAAGAAGAACAGGATCCAGGATCGAGGATCGAGTGATGATGATGGTCGGCAAGAGTGGCACTGCCAAGGAAAATAGTAGCCTCGATATTGCTGGCAATGTGGAAACAGGTTGTTGCGAGCGGCTCTTCATAGTCTCGTCAAACCGAAGAGAAGCGATTCAGACAGTTTAGAGTGTGTTTGGGAAGCGATGGTGATTATCCGTGCTCTCCCGCCCAGCCACGGCCTACTCTATTTGAATCCGTCAGATACAGCCTCGCTATCCCGGTAGGATCGCGTTGATATAAAGATGATTACGATGTGCTACGTTGCTGCAGATTGACCGGAATGGCCGAGCATGACTCTGTCCCTCTGTCCCTGGAGGATCATGACTCGCTTCTCGTTATTGAATGCAATATGCCCTATGGACATCCGGTTGCAGAGTATCTTCAAAACAGAATAGGCCGAGGAAGGAGCAGATGCATCGAACGTGTGCTTTTGTGAGATGCAGCCGTTGGTGCACGGATGAAAAGGCTTTTTCGGGCACGGCGCATCTAGTGGGCTGTCAGCGGCACGTCCATGTGAACCATCCATTCGGTCGTCTCTTTTATTGTCCGTTCCTCGCAAAATATGTTTCCGACGCGCCTAGACCTGGTTTCGATCCGCAGGCACGGTGATCTCGGCGCCTGTCCGCCGCATTCCTACTGGCTAAAGCTGCCGGCAGATGCTTACAGCGTGCGACTTGGCGGGCCCAGGATCGGGTCTATATATACAAAAATAATAAGTATAAAGTGCCTGTTGGGAATGGAGGAATAGATGGCGGCGGCTAAGCAACGGCTGGACGACACGATATCCCCCAATCGTCTTGATCAGACCCGAACGCGCTTCCTTCCTCTCACAGGCTGAATCCTAGCTATTTGCACCGAGCGAGGTTGAGAGCAGTCCATCATCCATACCTGATGATGGCCTTCCCATTGAGAATGTTTCGATCCTGATGGTCTCTTAATAATCCTGAAGGCTGAGCCTATATGCAATGACTGCTATTCTGTATCTACGCGATCCTGGGGGCTTCACGGACGTGTCTGCAGATTTCGGTGCCGAGTAAGGCAGAATGTGGTGCGGAGGCACGTTGACTGACAATGTTGACAAAATTACGTTACATATCGTCTAACTGGCTTCCTTGGAGGATTAGGCACGACACGATCTTACGGAAATGGATGGGTAGCACTTTTTTTTAATTTAAAATATCTCTTTGTATTCCCACCCAGCTCTGACTAGCGAACTCCCGCCTCCAAAATAGCAAAGCGGTCGGTGGCCGAGTCCAGCTCCGCCAGGGCGTCGTACGGCAGCGTCACCATGGGCACGGTGTGGCCAAAGTCGACATTGAACAGGATCGGGAACGTCGCGTCGGCAAAGCGGCCCTCGCAGAGGTGGCCCCGGATGACGCCAATGTAGGCGGCGCGCTGCTCGTCGGTGTCGTAGCCAAAGGGCCGGCCGACCACGACACCGGCGGCGGCGTCAAAGACGCCCTGGGCCACCAGATCGGCCAGGCCGGCACGGAAGCGGCTGAGGTCGAGACCGGACACCAGGTCGTCGGCGACCTGCGTCTCGAGAAAGACGATGCGGCCGGTCCAGTCGGGCACGACGGCCGGGACGCCGCCGAGGCGGACCATGACGGTCACGCAGCCGCCAAAGAGGCGGCCCTGCGCTTTACCTGGGCGGATCCACGTCCAGCCGGTCGTGGGGGCCAGCGCGGGCGGTACGGTGGAGGCCGGGTCGAACCAGAACGGGTGGACGGCGGGCGCGTAGGTCGGCGAGCGGGCGACGTCGCCGATGGGCGTGGTGTCTGTGATGGCGCGGAAGAGGTGTTTGGCACAAAAGGCGCGCGGCGATGTGTCGTCGTTAACGTCGCTGGCCTCGCCGAGTTCCGGGATGGCGCCCGGGCCGTAAAAGGAGCGCAGGCCCGTGAGCGCGTGCAGGAACCAATGCAAGCCCGTAATGTCCGAGAAGCCGACGACGATTTTTGGGTGGGCACGGATGGCGGCGTGCAGGTCCGTGTCGGCGATGAGGGCGGGCAGCAGTTCGGTAAAGGACGACCCGCCGATGGTGCAGATAATGGCGTCGATGGCCCGGTCGGTGAAGGCGGTGCGCAGCTCGGCCAGCCGGAGGTCGATGGACGACTGGATGCCCGTGTCCGGCGTGAACAGCTCGCGGACGTGGTAGCCTCGGCCGGTGAGCAGTGCTGTGGCCCGGGCCATGACGGCCGGCTGTTCCTGGTTGAGCCGGGCCGACGGCGAGACGAACGCAATGGTTGCGCCGGGCGCCAGCTTCTTGGGCAGGATTGTGGAGGGCATGTGGATGGTGGTGTCAATTCGTGTCTATGAGTACGGGGGTATAGGTCATAGGTCCGTATCTTGACCGTCTTTTGATTATGTTGGTGAATCTGGAGCGAAGTTTGAGTGTGGCTTGACGGGCTTGGCACACTATATACGACGTCGACATCACGAGCCACTCGAGCCAATCTTCAAAGATGTCGACGGCTGTAAGCCACATCTGTGTACGATGTAGATCTGTGGATCGTCATGCCCCAACTTCCTCGCAGTGCCGGCGATTGAGTCAAACGGCCGCTGTTTGGGTCGCAGCTATGCCCAACGGGGCAGGTGGAAGCGGTGACGGATCGTTATGCTGCCGCGCCCTTGGTTTGGCATCTTGGCAGAATGCAGACGCCATTGATGTCGTTTATAAGCCGTGCATTTGCACCATTTGGAGGCACGACGCCAGCAGCAGCCACACCTTGTTTTTCGAGCACGAGTTTGCGGGCCGTGAATTGGCTTGCCTGGAGAACCGCTTACTTAATGATAGTCCAAATTGCCCGAAAATGACCCGAACAGCAATAGCGACGGCTACTGCAGATACAACGACGACGGCAACAACAACAACAACGACATCCACAAAAGATGAATCGACCGACATTGAGCCCGGCTGCGTGGCCGTGCCGGCAACCTCCATGATTGTGTCCTTTGACGGCCCGGACGACAGGTACAACCCGCACAACTGGCCGTTTTCCAAGCGCGTGTACACGAGTCTCCTCTACAGCATGGCGAGCTTCGGCTCGGTCTGGGCCAGTACAGCGTAGGTCGCCGACAAACACGGAATAAGCCAAGGCAAATGACGTGCAAGTCACTAAATGGATTGTAGATATGCCCCCGCCAACGACAAGATTGCCGAAGAGTTTTCTGTCTCGTCCGAGGTGGCGCTGCTCGGGACGAGCCTGTTGCTGCTCGGCTGGGGCTTTGGGCCGTTTCTGTGGGCGCCGCTGTCGGAGCTCTACGGCCGCAAATGGGCCGTCCTGCTGCCGTATGCCGTTTCGACCGTCCTGTCTGTCGGCACGGCCACGGCCAAGGACATCCAGACGGTGCTGCTGACGCGCTTCTTCACCGGGTTTCTGGGCACGGCGCCGATCACCTGCATGGGCGGCGTGATGGTCGATCTGTGGGGGCCGTCGCAGCGCGGCAACGCCATCGTGGGCTATATGCTTCTGGTGTGCGGGGGTCCAGTGAGTGCCAGGCCCTGTTGAGATCCAACGAGCAGGGGAGGGGGCAACTTTATAGTCGGCCTGGCTAACACATTGCAGAACCTGGCGCCAGTGGTCGGCGGTGCCATTATAGTCTGTGGCGCGAGCTGGCGGTGGACAGAATATGTAAGCTACATGGCCAATCAGAAAAGGAAGAAGATGTCAATGTCCCTGTCGCCCCAGCTCGAATCCTGACATCGTTCTAGATCACCGCCATGCTCCAGGGCCTCATCCTCGTTCTGGGCCTCCTGTTCATCGACGAGACGTATAGTCCTATCCTGCTCACCAGAAAGGCGCGTGCGCTCCGCAAGGCCACGGGCAACTGGGCCCTGCATGCGGAGTGGGAGGAAAAGGACATTGTCCTCAAGGAGCTCGTGGTCCAGTTTGGCCTGCGGCCGCTCCAGATGCTCGCCACGCCCATCTGCCTGACCGTCTCCATCTACGCGTCCTTTGTCTACGGCGTCTTCTATGCCAGCCTGGCGTCCTTTCCCATCATCTTCCAGGACACCCGCGGCTGGAACAGCCTGGTGGGCGCGCTGCCCTTTCTGGCCGTGCTGGTGGGCATCGTCCTCGGCGCCGCCCTCAGCTGGCACAGCCAGCAGCACTACAACCGCATGCTCGCGGCCAACGGCGACGTGGCGGTGCCCGAGGCGCGGCTGCCGCCCATGAAGTTTGCGTCGTTTGTGCTGGCGGGCGGCCTGTTTCTGATGGGCTGGGCATCGACGCCGCGCATCCACTGGTTCGTCCCTACCGTGGGCGTCGCCATGACGGGCTTCGCCTTTTACAGCATCTTCACGAGCGCCGTCAACTACATCGTCGACACGTTCCACCGCTGGGGCGCGAGCGCCATGGCGGCCAACACGTTTGCGCGGAGCGTGTTTGCGGCCGTCCTGCCCTTGTTGGTGCCTCCGTGGTACGAACGTCTGGGCAACGGCTGGGCGTTCAGTGTCCTCGGCTTTTTTGCCGTGCTCAACATTCCCATTCCCTTTGTCTTTGCCGAATACGGCCCACAGATTCGGGCCCGGGGCAAGTACACGTCGAATGTAACGTGAGGGAGAGTGCTGCACCGACATTTGGGATAGAAAGACAAAGAAATCGATTATGTACGTTAACGTATAATACGTAAAGGGGGGCTGATCGTAAAGCATGCGAGGTCGAGCTGGCTTGTTTCCAATATCCACCAACGAACCCTCTGCGAAGGTCATCTAAAGAAACCCATGCACGTACGCAACGTGAGTCGAGACGTGCTTTAACATGTAGACCATACATAGCCATAAACATGTATGGAGTATATGCGCCTGCACATAGAATCAATCCAATTCCTGGCATGCTTTCTTGGAGGACGTAATTGATTCACTACACCTGACACAATCTCGACCTACAACGACTCCCTTCCTTGCGGCTAATAACACCCATGGAGTCAACAAAGCAGGAACCAGCCACGTGCCTTGGTCTTCAAACCGAGAGCCCGTTTCTGGGCTATTTTTCGTGGCCCTGTCGTTCATTAGCCTTCTTACGTCCCTGAAAGCCACTGATATGTTGACGTCCTGCCATCGATTGTGTCTGATGTCGGCGGCGGCGACAGCCACATCAAAGCGCTGGCCACGGCGACCGGGGGCGTGATGCGCAGTTTCGGGATTCTGTGGGGCGTCGCCATTGCCAACGCCATCTACACCAACCGGGAGGCGCAGCTGGAAGCCGCCATCACCACAGATCCAACGGTGGCCTCTGTCGTCCAGTCCGGCGGAGCGTATGGGCTGGCCGACATCCGTTTTCTCGATACACTGTTGCCTGAAGCGCGCGGACAATCGCCGTCCAAAGCGCTGCATTGCAGCGGTTGTGGCAGGTCGCCATTGCGTTTGGCGGCCTCGGGCTACTCGTGACAGCAGTCATGAAGCACGTGCCGCTGTGCGAGCAGAACGACACAGACTTTGGTTTGGTCGAGACGAAGGAGACGACAGAAAAGCAGGCGTCAATGGATGTCCGATAGGCAGAAGGTCAGGGCGCGGTCAAATAGCGGCTGCTGATTGGCTGGCTGGATACCCTCCGAGGGAAAGAACCCTCCTCGGAGAGTTTTGGTGCCATTCTCTAGTTACGCAGCACAACATACTTCGTACGTCACTTTGTACGAAAGACAAACAAATACAATCTTTGCAGCAAACGATAAATCACACAATCAAACGTTTCAAAAACACCCCATGCACCATGTCGGCAGCAGCCAAGCCACTCAAGCGCTCCGCCTGCGACCCATGCCGGGCCAAGCGCGTGCGCTGTCTGCGGCCTCAAGACAGTATGGCATCATGCGCCCGCTGCAGCTACCTAGGCTCGCCTTGCGTCACTGGCGCTGCTGGGCAGCCGGGTCGGCCACCAAAACGGCCACGGCGCAGCCCTGTCGCCGGCGACCAGCCATCTCCTCCGACACCCGCAACCACGGCAGTCCGGACACTTGATGGCTCGGATGAGCGACAGCCTTCTGCGGCTGACGATGCATGGGCCACGCTGGCGTTGAGCGACAGTGCTACGTTCTTTGGCCCTCTGGTCGATGACAGCACCACAGTCACCGCAGTGCAAGGAACCAGCGACGCGGACCAGTGCAACCCGCTGCACCTCCAGCAACTTCAGCAGCTTCAACCACTGCAGCTGCACGGCCTCGCCCGGACCGACTCGTCCTCCGAAGGTACCGTTCCGGAGCCGCAGACGACCTCCGGCTCGAGCGTCGCCAGCAGCGCCTGCGCCTTTGACTTGGACTTGGACCTTCTCCTGGACGGCGGCATCGGCGACGCGGGTGCGCCAGGACACGCCCTCCCCCTCGACCCGTCGTACCGTCTGCGGCCGCCCAGCTTCAGCGCCGCGCGGTCGCTCGCGGCCCTGCGTGACGAGATCGACCAGCGCATCGGGTCCGTCGACGCCTACTATGCCGACCCCGTCGCCGTACACCACTGGTGTGCCATCGACAACGGCCAAGACGGCGCCGACAGCAACGTGCCCGAGCACCCGCCCGCCGCGCTGCTGACCTGCAGCAAGAAGCTCATTGACATTCTCCAACTCCTGACGCCGACCGCACCGTCCTCACCGGCCACAGCGACCGCAGGTGCATCCCCAGGTGCCGCACTGCCCACTGAGGTCCTCCTGCTCGCCCTGTCGACATACCTCGCCCTCATGCGCCTCTTCGACGCCCTCTTCCACTGCACCCGCGAGACCATGAGCACACTGGCCCGCCTGCCGCGGCCCCTCATGCCCTACGCCTGCTTCAAGGTCAAGTCTGTGCTGCGCGTTGGCGGCGTCGCCACCCTGCAGGACATGCCCCTCGAGGCGTACGCGGCCGGCCTGCTCGAGGCCATTTACGCGCAGATGCGCGCCGTCGAGCGCTGCCTCGGCGTGCCCGAGGCATACCGTCTTCGGCCCCGTCCCGACAACGACGACGGCGGCAGCGGCGGCGGCGAGCGAGCCGGTGTCGTGCCGGGCCTCTTTTCGCGCGCCGACCGGGCGCGGCTGTTTGCGACAGTCATGGCCCAAGACGATGTTCGCTCGCGGCGGGGCGGCACGTCGTACGTAGAGTCCATCCGCGCCAACATTGACGAGTGCTGGGCGTTTTTGAAAGATGAGTCGGCGGCAAGCACGTAAGTTTCTGCGCTGGAACGAAAGCACGAGTTGTCTTTGCATAAGAGGCACCATAACGACTTAGTACGTATTGCATGTGTCAAGCAATTGTTTCATTGTACTTTACTTGTCATGAACTCGTGTAAATAATGTCATGTGAAATACATACACGGCTTCTTTCGGTATGCTGATGCTCCATTTACAATGCTATTTGGGAAACAGGAAATACAACGCCAAACCCTTGAAAACGAAACGCCGACACAATAACAAAGGAATACGGGGGTGCCGTGGTCTGCCTCGTAAGCAGAGCGGACGACGCATGGTCACCGCTGGCTTAGAAACTGAACAGGGCACTGCGCCGCTTGCCCAGCGGGTACACGATAATGGCCGCAAAGAACAGCCCCACCGTAATGCCAATGGCCACCTGGATGACGCTGAGCAGCACCGTAAAGGACACGTTATTGATGGCGCTGCTGTCGGTGCTGCTGCCCGAGCTGGGCGACTTCGTCGTGTTGCCCGTGAGGTCGTTGGCCGCATTAATGCCCGACAGCAGAGACCCGTTGACGGCCAGACCCGACGGCACCTGCACGAAAATGGCCGGCAGCATGGCCGCGGCGGCCAGGCCGTAGCCAATGACCTCGTGGCTGCCGGGCGCCTTCTTCTCGGCCTTGGCTTTGTCCGCATCCATCTCGGCGGCCGTCCGCTCGTTGCCGTTGCCGCTGCTGTTGGACTTGGTGAGGCGGATGCCGCCCTCCTCGGCACGCGACTCTTCGTCCTTGCGGTACGGCGGCATGTCAAAGTAGCCGTCGCCGGCGCCCCGGCCACCGCGGCGCGACAGACGCTTCTTGCGACGGCCGATGGACGAGGCCAAGGGCGCAAAGTACTTGGCACGTATGGGCGCAAAGAACCGCTCAAAGTACGGACTGGTGCGTGCATACACGTTGGCCAAGATACCAATGCACAGCGCGCCCAACGAGTTCGGAATCTGCGCGTTGTTGCTGAAGTAGCTCGAAGCGTAGGAGGTAACAGCAAAGCCGCCCAAGGAAATGAAGATCATCGTGGGCATCTGTCGCCACTTGGCTTGGTTGATGATGCAGAGGCAGATGGTGAAGAACGGCACGAACAAAAAGTACCACGGCCGCGAGAGCGGATTCGTGCAGTTGGTGGTGCTGACCGCGTGGCTGTCAACCGCGCCGTAGACGGCCGTGCCAATCGTGATGCCGTAGCCGAGGAAGAGCGTGTAGATCATGGCATACACCATGCGCACAGAGCCAGCCACGATATTCTGGCTCTGCAGCTCCAGGCTGCTGCAAAGGACCATGTAGCCCGGCAGGATGAGCGCAATGGCCGACTGGGCGAGTGCCGAGAAGCAAAAGATTTTGCCGCCGGCAATGGAGCCGATCGCGCGCGCGAGGAAGGACGTAATGACAGCGGCTGTAATCTCAAAAACGTTGGAATAGATGGCGTTGGACGGCGCCGCAATGAGCGCAAGCATCCCGACAACGCAACCGAGGACGAAGCACATGGGAATGTCAATGAAGCGGCCGCCAAAGGCAAAAGGTGCCACGCACGCCGACGCAAGCCCGTACACGGGAATACGCATCCATACTTTAAACTTTGGCGGCTTGCTCGTGATTCCGTTGAGCAGTGATATGGCCTCGTCAACGCTGATATGATCATGGATGACTTCCTTGTAGATGGTGTGAACATCACTGAGCTTGCCCAGGTCGACACCCTGCGGTGCTCGGACCAGCTTCACTTCGGCCGTGTGCGTGCTGCTGTCGTCAAAACTCACGAGCATGCAGCCGGGGATGTAAAGGAATTGCGCTTCAATCTCCAATACGCGAGCCGACATCTTGAGGTAGTCTTCGAGGCGATGCGTCGGTGCGCCGTACATCATCAGGGCTCGGCACAACAGGGTCAGATACCGGTGCCGAGAGAGCACTTCGGCAATGTGCTTTGTGATGCGCATCTGCTCTTCTTCGCGGCGACGGCGGCGCCCCCCACCACCACTGCTGCCCTCGCGGAGCTTGGGCGACCCCGTAGTGAAGATGCTGCTTGCCGAGTGGCGATTGCGCTTTAGCGGCGGCCGTTCACGCTTGACCCGCTCTGTCACGGCTTGGCCAATGCCAGCCGAGCCCGTCGACGCCAAAATGGACGATGTCCCGAGGAGGCCAGCCGTGAGGCTTGTCGTGGAGTGGGAATGTTTGTGGTTTGGGTGGAAAACGCCCCAGGGTTGGCCTTTGGTTTTGGGCGTATGAGTTCCGTCGTGGTCGTTAGGCTTGCTTGTCTTTTTTCCAAAGAGTCCGCTTCGCCGTTTCGGTGTCTCGGTGCCGGTGCCATCGCCAGGACCCGGGGACGGAGGCCGAGACGAAGCAGGCGTCCCAGTGGGTGTGCTGCGCTCAGAGTTCACGGCACTGTTGCTGGCGGACGCATTCGGGTGGTTGTACAGGCGGAGCAGAGATGACAGAATTCCGCCATTGTACTTGTTTGGCGGCGGCACATATTCCTCGGTGTCGTGTCCGAACGTGTTGGCGCCGGGCGTCGAGTTGCCCGAGTGCGCCACGGCTGCGTCATAATGGAAACCATTGTCGTCTGTCACCTGTTTCGAAAGGATGGCCGCCTTGGGACCATGTCCTCGCGTGTGCGATCGAACCAAGGTTTGGGCGGCCATGCGCGGGTCGACCTCTTGGGGCAGCGCATCGTCTTCGTCGTCGCGATCATCCTGACGTCCCTCGCCAATTTCATCGTCGTCGTCGTCGTGGCCTCTGTTACCGCGGCTGAGAGTGCCGCTTCGCCACCGCCGCCGCCGCAATCCAAAGAGCGTTCCTTCGGCTGCAGCGTCCTCTTCGTCATCATCGTCGCCCGACCCGCCAGCTACGGACTCGGCTCGAGACGCAGGATTCGAGTAGTCCCTTTCGACACTTTGAGCCAGACGATCTGCACGCTCCCGTGCAGCCTTTTCGGACAGTTCTTGCTGTTGTTGTCGGGCCGGTGGGAAGTATGGCGGCGCTGGCTCAGCAAGAACAGCAACGGCCGGCTCGTGTGGTGGGTGGCTCGACGCAGCAGCACCTGGCTGCTCGCCAGGCGGGGAGTTTTCGGCGGCGCGCTCTAGCTTTTCGTTACTAAGAATCCGCGTGAGTGCCCGTGTCAGCTCGTGGTGGTCAACGCCGTCGTGTGAGGCCCGGGCTTCATTGCGGAGAGCATGGTCGGACTGCGACGGGCCAGCTCCGCCGCCTTCCCCAGCCGAGCCCGGAACAGAGTGTACTTGATGTGGCGTTGAATTTCCCTGCGACCAGCCAACTCTCTTCTTCTCTTTACCCTTTGTCGGGGGCGTTAATGCGTCGAAAGGGTTCGTCGTAGTTTCGTTTGGTGTCGACATGACGGTTGTATATGTGCCGTGTGCCCTTCGATGGTCGCTCGTAAGTCGAAGTCGAGCAAGCAAGTATTAAAAATAATCGTCGTTGTGCCCTGTGCGTAGTTTGTGTGCCGTGTCAATCAATTTCAACCCGGCGCCGAATGCACACATGCGATATCGGGAGCTTGGTTTTGATGAGCCTCTGTATGTTGTACGCTTGCTGATTTTCACATCCAAATTACCGCAGATCGTTACGACATCGTCGATCAGAGCCAGAACTCAGCCCGCCGTTTTGCAATGTGTGACGAGGGATGGGGGATATATAATCAGCAGTCGTTGGTCGTCACCCGTCGGCAACAGAGCCGGGAAGATGCAAAATCGTGGAATTGCCCGGTTGAACGCCAACCAGTCGCAATTGGGAATAGCAATAGATGTTTTGAAAGTGGCGATAATTTTGCAAAGACACGAAACTATAGGGGGGGGAAGCGACAGGATCACAGGGCTTGTCCTTTCAAAAACAGAAAAAAGAGCGAGGAAAGAACGAGAGAAGGAGCGACGGACAGACCATGAAGTATTGGCAAAATCCGGATGGAAAGCTCTACTTGTTCCTTCTCATCGGGGCCTTCTTTAGTTCGACGGAAACCGCAAGCATGCCACACTACGGAGCCAGTGGACAAACAGCGGACCGCCACAAAAGGGATGGATGGGGAAGGAACAATGGCTCAACGGGTGGGAAAACTCGCCGTCTGTCGATCTTGAATTTGGACGGCAAGTGCAGGACGTCCGGCCGGGCATTCCTGTTTAGTCCTAATGCTGATAAAGATAGCGAGGCCCGGTCTCCATTTTTCTTGCGACTGAGGCAACAACGGCGATTTTCGAGGTTTTTCCGCCTTGCTGTATCGCTCCTGCCTTTGTTTTTCTTTTGTCTTTTTGTCGACGGAATGGTCTAGACTTGACTAAGTACTGGTTTCGTCATCTACGCACATTGAGACGTTACCCATCTACTTTGGACCGCCTTTGGACAAAAAGGTGTGTGCCAGAGAGGTTTGTAAAATGCATCTTGAATAGCTGCCGATATGCGAACCCCTCAAAACAAATCCAGAAAATCTTGATATGACGTGCACGACACTTGCACCGAGAGCTCTCATACGACGGAGTGGACCCGTTGTAGGGCCGACGGGATGCTATTGCGGCAAAGTTAGGGGTGTTTGCGCTGTGGTACCTGTGGGCCTGTGGACCACTGGTAGTGGAGAGAGCCGACGTAGTCATAGGGGTTGCAACTCTTTTCCGTTTTGTCCTTGCGAACCAGAGCGCTTCAGTGGATCTCTTCAGGGCAATTAGGCGTTGTCTTCCACCTCGAAACAAAACCACAGGGCCTGGCCCAGCTGCTGGCCACGCAAACCAAACGACATCGAGCATTTGCAGCTTTCGTTTTTGAGCAGACCAATGCAAACTGAATTGAGAACGACAAATCCACGGGAAAAGACCTACACAGTACCAATCGACGATATATCGTTTGCTAATTTATCTGCCGCTTTGGAGCTGAATTGCTATCCCCAGCCGTGTCGAACAAGGCCGAGGCTGTGAACGTCTGTTCTAGAACGCGCTGCAGGCCCTGACAGAGAATTTGCCACCAAATCCATAAATAGAAATAATGCATTAAAAAATCTTCAACGGCGCGTTGGGCTCTTACAGGCATGTAAAGAATACAGATAAGGACGAGCACGTAATAACATCATACCATGCGAGCTTACTTCGAAGAAGTACTGGCCGCATGCCGATCGACAGCTAAAGCTGCCATCAAGACTATCTGAGACGTACATTTCGTAAGATATCGAAAGATATCAACTTCCGTACACTTCGTGTTGGCGTGCACGCCAAGAAGTTCGCCCTCCGTCGGTCCCTGCTTCTGCTCTCCAGTGTATCCAGAATACATGTGTGCGTCGCAACAGAGGCAAAGAAACGCGTCGAGTGCGCTTCGCAGTCGTCTTCGTAACGCTGGACACGCTCGACATGCTCGACCAAGCTCGACCAAGCTCCAAGACTCCCTGATCCACGGCCCCACAGGAGCTCCCCTTTCCCATGGTTCCGTTTCCCTCCCAGCCTTTCCATGGTTTTGGTTCCCGGGCCAAGGCTGGTGGTGGTGCTTTTCTGTTAATGCGGAATTTTCTCCGTAAGACGAAAGCAAGGCACGGATGGTGGAGTTGGCCACCGGAAAGTGTTCGGACGTTGCTGGTAGGAAGACAGCTGAAATTATGATCTGATAGCCCAATAAGCAAAACAGGGACGGATGTGGATGCAGCGGATTCTGGGCGGTACAACTTGATTTCGGGGATGATATCAAAGTTTGCCACGGTATGAAGGCCAGTGCCTTTGCAAAACTTAGTAACGTTATATGTAGACAGTGACAGGCAAAGATAATAAGCAATCTTCAGCTGATAACACATGAAAAGGGAAAGGAAAAGAAAAGAAAAGCAAAGAAGCAAAGCAAAAACAAAACAAAAATCGGTGGTGGAACATCACAATCAGTAATAATTTTAGCGTTTGCTTCATTGTCCCTCTCGCAAGCTCAAAAATCCTGGTCCGCATGGTACTCCTCGGTGTATCTCCGTGATCACCCTGAACTTGAAAACAAAAAAGCCTCCCAGACCCAAAATGACAAACTGACCTCTCCGGCTGGTTGGTTGTTCGTAAATGGTAAACCGCCTCATCTTATATTCAACAAAACGTATGCCGCTTAGATGGTGATGCTCACTCTTTGCTGTTGTTGTAGCTGCTGCTGTTGCTGTGGTTGCTGCCCGTTCTGGATCGCCAGATTGAGCGTGGCCACGTTGTTGCGCAGGTTGTCACGGTCGGCGTACAGCTGCTTGATCTCGCTCTCCAGAGCATGGATCCGCCGCCGTGCTAGGTCCAGCACCTCGGCCTTGCTCATCCGCCGCTCATCAAAATCCACGGACTTTCCCGTATCGGCTCCTTCCATCTGATTCGCTGGCAGGATGGAGAGCAGCCGCTCAAACTGTGAATTGAGCCGGTTGCGGTACTGCTTCTCAACAATGTTGTGATTCTGGCGGGCACGGTGCTCTTCGGATATCAGGCCTTCGGCATTCGCACTGTCGCCATCGGGCGACAATGACGAAGCTGCGGCGCCCGGCAAGTCTGAGCTTGGCGACTCGGTCTTTGGCTTACCGTGTTCCTGGGCTTCTGTGAAAGATGATGTGGATGCACTGATCGACGCGGTGAGCTGCGGTTTCGGTTTGCGGCTGGCTGTTCGCAGCGTGACATTACGGTTTCCACCATGACCTGTCGTCAAAAGACCATTGGAACTTCCGCCACTGTCGCCACTGCTACTGAAATTCGAATCTGTTCGGCTTCTTCGATGCGATAGATCATCTAAAGGAGGCGATTCACACGAGGAGCCGGCCGAGTTTGTATGGTGCTGATCGTCCATTGCGGTGACGTACCGGACGAGACTTGAGCTACTGGCAATGTTTCCGCTGTTGTTCCGGGATGGTCGTGTACTACCAACGGCTGTCTTGGATTTTGACTTGGCTACACGAGACGGCCGCACGGGGCCGGATGTGCCAGATTTTGAGAAAGCCGGTGCCGAAACACGGGTTTGGCCCGGTATGATCGAAGGTAGGGTTACCGTTACCTCATTGGTATTCGCGTAGGATGACACCGAGGAAGAAGAGGAATCAGATGGCAGCTGGTTGGTGGTGCTTATAGCCCAACCCGTGTAGTGTTCTTTGCCGGGCGACGTCGTCGACAGGAACTGGTTCTGCAAGGGTAGTGTTGTCACTGTTGACGCTCTGGTCGATTCCATGTCGCCCGGGAGAGAATTGGCCCAGTCGGTTAATCCAGTTGTGTCGAGGGGATCCATGTATCCGTATGAATGATCCCTATTGTGCAGGTAGATGCCGGGCGTGAAGGTCGCCGTAGAAAGTGCGGGCTCGGCGCCCCATACTGGACTCACAAACAGAGTGTTTGGCGTGGCGACCGTGGCTTTCGGCATATTGTGAGACTGAAGGCAGGTTAACAGACGGGACCCTGTGCGATTGATGGTTTGCCATCTGTTAAAGGACCAGCGATAGAAATATTGGAGATCGTAGATGAAATCAACCTACATCGCCCATAAATTCAACATCACCCTCGCCGTCAAATACCATGGCAGAGGTATGGTCCATCACCCTGGTCGTTCTGGGGATCGCCGAGTTCATGGATGCCGATCACGCCGCTTGCCTATCCTTTGCTTCGGGCCGGACCGACTGTAAAGAGTGAGAAACTCTAAAGCTCTTTAGCATCGACAGGAGTTCGGTAATCAGAGTTGGGGAAGTGCAGGCCAGCAGGTATATGCATTTCCCCGGCGCAGGTAAAAACTGTCGAGATAACCAAGGTTGCCGGGGGGTTGCGTCGCGTGTTGGCTGGGATCCTTCAGGTTTGGACTTTCGAGGTGCGGGCGGGACTGGATGTGGCTGGTGAAAGTGCCTTTATGCTGGTAGGTTACAGTGCGCCAGATTGATAACTTGTGTTTTTAAATAAAACAATTCCCAGTGGTCTTTTCCGTTGTCATATCCCACCTTGTAATTTTCATCTGCAGCCAATTCTGTTAACGTCCTGCAGCCGCATCCCCCCATTTATATATCTTTGGTCGACGGACAAGCCGGAAAGGGGGGGGATGGAACCTTCAAACGGGCTTGCATGAGTTGGTGGTTTAAAACGAGATGGAAACGAAACGACCAGCCAGTAGGACGCATAGAGGGATGTGAAAAGTATGCGAAAATGAGCTGCATTGCACCAGAAACCTCTCTGCATCCCACATCAATCCGCCCACGCGCGCCGTAGTGCTGCAACCGACCGGTATTGGACCCGAGATCCACGATTGGCTGTGTCTAACCGCATGTCCATCCACCCAGGAATGGCATGTGGTGTGAGCTCAGCCCTCCGGTCTGGTTGGGCCTGGCCCATCTCCTAAGATGGAAATCCTTTCATGCGGTTTTGTAAATCTTTGTTTTGTCTTTTTTGTTGGCAACAAGTGAGGATTGCAGACACACTTGCGCTACCGCTGACAGGCTGCTTTACCCTTCGTGTCCCCTTTGTCGTACGAAGGTGCATTTTTGTTCTCAACCTGGCGTGTTTTCGTCTCTCAGATTGGCCTGGGTCTTCTGTTCGTCGCCGTTCGACTTTGCGGTGTTTCGCGATGATTTTCAGCAACGATCACCATCCTCGAGCAAATCCGATGCGTGTCGACTTGTATGCCAAATAAATTGCACCGCATTCATGTGTTCCCTCGCAGTGCGCACAACAAGGACGATTGCAGCCTTTCTGCCTGCCGGAGTCGTACCATTGTACGGAGTATTGTCCACTCCCATTTGTTGTGCTGGCCTGAGCGGATTGCCTGGGGCGCAGATGGTGTATTACACGTACCCTGTACATACCCATGGTGTCGTCGGGGCAAATGTTGTCGACTCGTTCTCAGGGCCATCTTCGATGAGGTTTGTTGGTGGTTGGAAGACTGGACCCGATGGCAGCTTGCGATTACGAAGGCGATGTGGTATTGCCTCTCTGGTCTTCTCCCGGCCGCACTTTCCTAGCTCGCTGTCATATAGTAGTCCCTGCCTTCCTTTTCTAGCAACTTGGTCGTTATTTTCTTACGGTTGCGATTACTCCCTCATAGGGAAGCTACGAAGGAGAGGGTGTCGACCGTGAACAAAATCCAAGCAGGTGTACCACACCTTGCCGTAGCTTGTGGGGAGAGGGGAGCCAGTATGCTGCACGTCATGGAGCTGTGATCCACACTGGCATTTTGGGGCACGGCTATGACGACAAGGCCGGCCGACCCTGCCGACAGGGGCCTCTTTGCAGGACTGGCGAGGCGCAAATACTTGTCCTTGTCAACAAAGCTAATGTGGCAGGAACAATGGACATTAGGGACCGCAGTAAGCAAGTGCGACCCTGCCTCGACACAACTTGAGGAAGGAGCAGATAGAAGTTGTAAGCCGGGAAGGAGCATCCAAGATATCCCTGCCCTATTTGGCAAAGGTCGAATGAAAGTCACTTTGATCATAGCTGTAAGTAGGATTGCAAGTCGAGACCGAACGGGGACCCACTGCTGTGACATAACGTTCTGAAAGACACGGGAAGTGCCAAAAGTTTGCCTTCAACATTTGCTGTAGCTTACAATCTGACTACGCGATTGCGACCCTGTCATAAGTCGAAAGAACCCGGGGACAAAGACTTGTAAACAAGAACCACGGATAGGACGTTGCATTCATGAGTGACGGATATGTTCCTCTTACTAAAAACAACATACTG
Organism: Sporothrix luriei; assembly: GCA_021398005.1. NCBI lineage: Eukaryota > Fungi > Ascomycota > Sordariomycetes > Ophiostomatales > Ophiostomataceae > Sporothrix > Sporothrix luriei. Next base: position 159,018 of record WNLO01000002.1, read on the forward strand.
AGTGTTTACAACCAATGTAGAGTTGCATCTAAGAATTTAACGATCTACGTTTTTGAAAAGCTGACTGAGGACAGCACATATCACTCCGCCTAGACCGTTACTCGCTTCCACTCGAGTCCCAAGATTCATTATTAGCCCGGAATCCGTCAAAGAAACAAAATGAGGGGATGGCGAAGCGTAAACGGATTCCCGTACCCGAAAACCACCATCGATCGGAGGCCAAGGACAGCAAACAAATGTTATATGTAGGAGTGCCACCACAACGGTCAAAACAATCCAATGCTGTGACGTGGACAAATATATGAGTGGGTTAGGTCTGATAGGGCCAAAACACAGGGTCCTCTTATGTACATTGCTTTTGTAGGACGTTCTGGCGTTTTCGCCACCATCCTTCGCAACATATCATATACGTCGTGGATGCTTATGGGTCACCTACTCCGGTTCTTTCTGCTTGCACATGGTTATAACCAGGCGGGCAAAGGACCAATTGATAAACAGAGCTCGAAGGCTAGCACAACCGCAACACCGACGTTCCACTCTGCCTGCGAGATAGCACCATGCCGATGTCCGTGTCGTGCAAAGAGAGCAAATGGGCTCACTACGTTTCTTGGACCGTGTTCGGGATATGCAGAGAGGCCCCGCGCATTCTGCACGGTGTACGGCGTTGAAACAAGGCGACGAGAAACTTTAACCGGTATAGAACGCAAAACCAAAGGTAGCACGTAGTCAAGCACGATGCGGACGTGTCACGTATTGAAGAACGGCGTCTACAGTTGTGTTTGGCTCTGGAGTTACAGGAGCAGCCAATGACTTGTAAGGCATATAGAGCAAACCATGGAAGAGGGGGACGGGATGCACACAACAGCATGTCACGAGGCTAACACTTGTACTAGGGAGCTGTGCTTCCACATGGACGTCCGCGAGGTCGGTCGAGAATTCAAATTGCGATTGTCAAACTTGCACGTCGACAGCATGATATGGATGCCGGACTGGATCCCGATCGAAACGAAAACGGGGCCAATATGGCGGTGATTGACGATGCATAGTTATACCCGTGGCCGTTGCCACCTATCGTCCTCCCACGCAGAAGGACACGACGAGAGTATACGAGAGTTAATCTACAAAGGGTACCGGAAGCGAACCCGGCCCATTCCGCCAAGACGTTGCGATACTTCTTCTGCTTCTGCTGTGTAACTCAAGTTACTAGTTGGGGGTTTTCGCCAGGTCTTTCTTCCATTCCTTTTGCAACGCTCTTCTCGGGTCGTGTTGAACAAAGGACACACAAAGTGAGGGGCAGTGCATCTCAAGATGCTTCCTTGTAAGCCGACTCATCTTTGAGAGGGGTCAACTCTTTTTTTCATTTCATGTAGCTCTTTTGTACGGAGTATGCAAGGGAATTTGCTTCTTTAATTTTCAAACGAAAAAGACAATAGATAAGAGGATTATAAATTCCAAGTAAGCAATCTGGAAGCCGACCGTTTGCTGAGGTTATCAAAAGTCGATTTAATTAAATTATCAGTTTTATTTAAACGGTATTGTGGCGAAAGTCAAATTACTCAAAATGTCTAATTGTTTTTTTTTTTTACTAAATCCATCATTGTTTATTTATGATTCTTTCTCTCTCTTTTTCTTCTTGTTTTTTTCTTTCTTGTTTTTGCCATCGTTTTTACTTGCTTTTAATTTTCATTAGAAAGTGCAACTAAAAAGTGTCTCCAAAACTCTTAGAATGCAATGCTTTCAACTTCTTTGCATACTAACCACTCATTCCGTCTTTCTTTCTATCCTTATGTCAGGTAGTCAAGGCATGAAAGTGTTTATGCCTTTTTAAACATCGCATCCAGGAACAGTTTATGTCGCTTTCAAGTCTCATCTTGTTGGTTGGCAACATGCATTAAGGATAAAAATGGACGCAACGAACATTCCACCCAATTCTGTCTATTTATTTCCCATATAGCGTCGAGTACTATTCTATTCACAAGACTGCAAAGGAGATGGCTACCAAACGCCGAGAAGGCTTGAGAACAAAGGTATGCGGGCAGGTCTGCTCGTGACGGGGGTAAGCTCGTTGGTGAACGCCAATGGCCTAGAACAGGCGCGCAGGATGCATAGCAGCAATGTCGATCGGCCGTTTCATTGGTCTAGATTCCTTGCCTTACTCCTCGTCGTCGCCGCCAGCCGCAACCTCGTCCTCGCCGTCGGCAACGACAGGCGCATCGGTCTTGGTAGCTGCCTTCTTGACGAGATCGTCGGCAGCATCGCCATTGGCCTCGGCCTCTTCGTCGCCATCGAGCTCCTCGGGCTCCTCAGGCTCCTCAGCGTCCTCCTCATCCTCCTCGGCATCATCATCGCCCTCGGCATCATCATCGCCCTCGGCGTCCTCACCATTCTCCTCATTATCCTCGGCGGAGGTGACCTTTTGCTTCTTCTTGGGAGGGGCCGCTGTGACGGGCATCATTTGTCAGCATGCAAATGGTAAGGGAAGGGTGTTTTACGTTCTGCATCTGCCACCCAACAAGGAAAACATACCGGGCTTGGCGGCGGCATCGCCGGCATCGCCGTTTTCTTCGTCGCCCTCCTCCTCCTCTTCCTCCTCCTCATCGTCGTCGTCTTCATCGCCCTCTTCGTAGTCATCCTCATCCTCGAACCTAGAGAGAACGGGCCAATGTCAGCATGGTTCGTCTTATCGCTCCCGTGCACGCAGCGACCGGCACAGCCGGATGCGCGCAAGATGTGGTGTCCATCACAAGGCAGCGACGGACACGATTCTTTGCCTCTTGATCGCATCGAAACAATGTGCTAGACTGCGATTGGATGCGATTGCGTGGCGCGCAGGCGCATCCTGTCGCATGTGGGTGCTGGTTTGCTGGCCAACAAGACCGCTTCAAAAAGCATGGGCCAATTGCGCGACTTAGACAGACCCGGACGAGATCGTTCGCGGCCTTTTTGCAACAACACAGACAACGCAGACAAATGAAACTCGGCATCGATGGTGGGAAGTACGAAAGCAGTGTAAAACAGACAGTCACTTACTCCTCTTCTTCCTCGTCGCCGCTGGGCAGGGAGAGGAACTCCTCCTCTTCCTCCTGCTCCTGCTTCCTCTTGCGGGTAGACATGTTCAAAGGTGCTTTAAAAGGCGGGTTCGGCTGACCAATTGGTCAAATTTGGGCGTATTTTGATGGTAAGTTTGGATGGAAATCGAGCTGGAATAGTTTTACAGCACAGCAGAGAAAGGAGAAGAAGAGGAAGGAAAGAGGGAAGAAAGAAAAAGGGCAAGAGGGAAAGGAGGGAGGACCTGATTCTGGGGGCGAAAGGCCCTTTCTACGTGAGACTACGGGTAACTACAGCATGCTGCTGGGACGGCGCCGTCACAGCTGGTGGGAAAAACTGGGTGGAAAAGCGTCAGAAAGGAGACGGCTGAAAGGTAGGAACGAGCGGTGCTTGCAGCTAACAGAGAAAAAGAAACAGGAAAGAAGGAGGGAAAAGAGGGAGGGAAGGCGCAATGGATCGGGAAGATGGGAGGAGGTGGGAAGAGGAGGAAGGCGCAACAGGTCGGGGAGGAGAGGGGGGAGCTCAAGCTCAACTGCCCTGGCCTGGCCAGGTCGGGCGTCTGCTGCGTGCTTGCTGTCCTCCCTTGCACGGCGCAAAAGGGGGCGCCGGAGGAGTAGGTGTGGGTGCAGCTGTAGTAGCGGTGTCTTACAAGATACTTGCTCCCGCAACCGCATTGCGCTGGCAAAGCACGTCGTTTCTTATTTTGGGGACGGTAAGCAGGCACCGCAAGGTGGTCCGTGCTCTGCCGTCACCAAGACGCGTGGTAGCCGTCGGGCCTCTTCTGGCTCTGCTATTGGTCAACGGTGCAAACGCACAGGATGGGAGGTGGTCCGTTCACCTCGTAGGGCGTGGCAGCTGTGGGCAGGTGGCAGAGAGGTGCAGCTCTTATCGCTTATCGAGCATCGACATCACGTGCACCGAAATGAGACAGTCAGCAGCAAACCGCCAAAGACTTTGGCGTGAGATTGTTGTAAGTCGCACTGACGATGCGGATGTAAACTGTAGTACGGTTGTTGTAACTCAGCATACTGCCCCTGTTGGCCCAGAAGACGGGTTAGAACCATTGGAGTGGTAAACAAATCGCAGAGCGTGACGGGAGTAACTTACACTGCCAAATTGTAGCCAGCCTTAATGTCGGACGGCCGGATTCAAACATTGTCTTTGTTTCGGCGAGGCTCCGAATCCACAGAATGTAGACGGAAAAAAAGAAAGAAAAGGAAGAAACTGGAATGCTTCACAGAAACGCAAAAGCTTTTTACAGGACGAGAAGGAGGAAGTGAGAATTCCCAGATACCCGGATGAGAAATGAGGGGAAGAGGTAAAAGGTGGTTTTCGGTCCGTGGCGACCTCCACGTCGAGACGCGTTCTTGCGCGTCACAGGTGCCAACATCTAATTTCCGTGACGTCAAAGGCTGTGCCGCTTATTGTGGTATCGTGGTTCGTGACAAGATCGTCGTTATTTTATCATTTCGCGTGATTGTACCATGAGGTACTGGTGATGGTCGAATAGACTGATCGATGATCCTCGCGTGCCGTGTACCTCTTGACACTTTATTTCTTTCTAATTGATCCACCATACCGGCCCCGCGAAGGTGCAATCATGCTGTTCCTTCGTTGGCTTTATTTTGTAGAGTGATTGCCTCGTAAAAGAGAAGCACCTCTGGCCTTTAGACATACTGTTTCCAAGCTTGTCGATAAACAAGTGATGCACTCGTAAGCTTGTGGAATGGAAGCAGCAAACAGCAAACGGAGCATGTGCCGCGGAGAAATAGGCGACGGAAGAGAAGCGAGAAAAGTGCGACGAGAGAGTACAAGTACACCGTAGACAAAGACCCCAATATGGAGTTAGAAGCGAAATTTTGACAGGCACCTCAAATTGACCTTGGTCTCCACAATCCTCCACAAGAAGCAGAAAATTTTGTTTCTGGAAGACGCACCCCGGTTCCATCCTGGGCGTACCCCTGGTACTGACGACTGATCCTGTCATCGACGATGGTCGGGGAACGCGACAGTGTGTAAGACCGTTTTTATTTGGTGCCATAACGCCGGGGGCGGGGGATTCGAGTGACTGGCACTGAGCGAGAAACGAGAAAAATACAATAGAAAACGAATACTGGCCAGGATTTGTCCGTGAAATGAGACTCGGTCAAAAACACATGTTGTCTCGTGCGTCGAGTGTCGCGGCTTGTGTTCCTGCGAGGATTGCGCTTTCCCACTTCTTCTTTTTCTTCTTCACATGTTGATGAAATAAATAACGGCACCAGAAGGTGTTTGGCAACTTCCGCGAGACACTCGCTCAGATGTACAAATCGGGGCAAGCGTCCTGTATTTGTTTCTTTTGTGAGATGCCTTTAAAGCCTCATGGCATTTTCTTGCATGCCACCACGCTTGCAAGCTCGTAAGCAACTGTCTAGCCTATCGACCGGCAGAGACTCATTGCGTATTATTGACATCTTGCCTGTAAATCCGCACAAATGCAGCCAATCACATGTTGTCCACATCGATCACCAACGTGAAACCTAGTGGCGGCCCCTGATCACGAAAGCCAAGCTGTCGCTTGTAGCCAGTGCGCACCTCCAATCCCGATTAACAATACCGGACACACTCTTCGCTTCTTTCCGTTTGGCAATTAATTACAGTACGTCGGTATGCTTTGCACGTTCCAGCGGCCCCATCCACCCGCCGCGACATGACACAGACAGCTCTGCCTTGCGTGCCATCGCGGTCCACAAACAGCAGCCCGTCCCCTTGTCGACGATGGCCCGTGGCTCGCGTGCCAAGCATGTTGTGCTCTCTGGCAGACGCTTTGCGAAGTATTGACGTGTTCCGGATGTTCTCCTGCGCAGTCGCATGAAGCCGTCCTTTCTCCGGCGTCGTCTTGCCTCCTTTTGTTCAGGTATTATCTTTCGCTTTTCCCTCCAAGCCGTATTCAGAAACAGCGCTGTGTTGAACGCTAACCGGTGCCCTGTTTGTCCCACGTCCCGCGTGCAAATACCCGCCGAGACATTTCGCGACCGCTATGGGCCTTCTGTGTGGGGCCTCCCAGCTTGCTTTCCAGCCCCTGTTCTGCATTAGCGCAGCACTGAATATGGAGGCGATATTGTTCACCCCAAAACAAATTTCCTTTCGACGCAATCGTGCCATGGCACTGCCGTGCGGACGTTCCATTCCAGACGCGATGGTAAGTTCCTAGCACGTACTTATGGCTGACCAGCGCGTCCGCACGCGCCTGCCGCTGGTGTGAGTAGCACCGCATCTTGTGCACATCCGCTACTCCACCCCCTGGAAGTCGATAAAAACAAAAGGACGCACGTCCAGACAAATTAGGCAAGATCAAGTAAACCGAACATGCCAAAAAGAGAAAAAAAGGGAAAAATCCCAAGTAGCCATAGAGCCACAACACGCAGTCCAGTGGGCACGCCGTAGAATGATCCATTTCCAGATCATAAAAGCAATCCGTCCCTCGCTTCCCCATCCGCCAAACCCAAGTAAGGCAGGTTTGCCGTTGAGCTTCCTTCGTCCCATCTAGCCGCCATTCGAGCCCTTTGGCAATTGCCTTTCGTATCGTCGGCACCGCAAATGCAGCGTGTGGCGCGGCCGCACTGGTGACAATGGCCTACCAGGAGCACGACGACTCGGCATATGCTGGCGATGCTGAGGGCCCGGCATCATCGTTCTCGCCCACAGCTGCGTCGTTTAGGCGGCGGCAGAGCGCGAGGAACCGCGACGTCGGCTTGTATGCGGGCCGCCTGCGACAGAACCAGCCCCCTACGAAACACGAAGAGACTGCCTCAGACGTGGAGCCCCTGGGTTTCGACGAGGGTGCGTGGCCTGCTGCCAATGGCAGCCAGCAGCAATCTCGCATCCACACACGCGACAACGGCAGGAGCAGCAAAAGCAGCAGCGGCAAAACGACTGGACGGACTTTGCTCGGCTCGCCCAGGACGCAGTCACACAGAAACAAGTTCGACTTTGACGACAGCCTCGACGAAGGCCCCGACGGCCGTGATTCTGACCACGACGGCAGCAGCAGCACTCGACCTTCCTCGTATCTTCCGCCTCTACCCCAGTCACCGACGTCGCCCACCTCGCCGCGCTGGCCCAAGCCCGCCCACGGCTCTGCCGTCTACAGCTACTCGGGCTCGTCGTTTACCACGGGCCCCGTCCACCTGTCGTCTCTCCACACGTCAATTGCATCCGTAGGCTTTTCGACCGCGCCCACCAGCCCGGTGTCCCCTACGCACAGCACGTTCGCGGCCAAGTCTCCCCTACGGTCTCCGTCCTCCTCCTCGTCGACGCCTCGCTTTGCTGGACTCTCGTCACACCCATTCGTATCCAACAGTGTAGTACAGGGGCGGGCATCCGGCTCGACCGACGACTCTCTGCCGCCGCACGACACAACGAACCCCTTTCCTGACACAACCCGAACAGCAGCAGCAACAGCAACAACAGCAGCAACAATAACAGCACCGGAAACGTCCTCGACTCCGCCGCCTCCCTTATCCCCCGAGTTTTCATCACCGCCGCCGCCTCCGCCGGCGGTACCAAACACCATGATTGTCGGGAACTTCTCTCGGCCACGGAAGCCCAGCGTCAAACAGGGCCCGCGTGATGCTCTCCCCGACATATCTACACGCTCACATACCCCCGACACCGTCCAGCTAGAAACTCCAGTGTCGGCTACCACAGTCTCGGCACAGGCATCCACTTGGCTACGCGAACGTGCGCGTGGCACGTCCGTCTCCTCTCACAAATCGTCTTCTACATACTCCTCTGTCACAGATCGCGCATCCACCGACACCATACCCCCCAATGCCCAGGCCGCCCCGTCCACACAACCACCAAATACCGAAGCATCATCCCCTGGTCTTCCTCGTCCTCCGGTTGCCTACAGTCGAACAAACAGCACTGCAAGCAGCAACCCCAATGCCAGGCCGCCGCTGCTTGCCGCACAAAGCCTCTCCCAGCTTCGCGACCCGCCCTTTGCACGAGCTGATGAAGAGACCCGGTCAAGCTATCGGTCTCAATGGACATCATCTACGGCAAACAAGACTGTGTTCACCGAAACCGGCACAGCGCGCAGCAGCATGTTGACAAAGGCTAGCTCACACGGTTCTATGGCATGGTTCACAAATACCCCCACTGGAGCCGATGAAGGTCTCAGTGTCGATGATGTTATGGGCCTCTATGAAAAAGGCTTTGGCGACTCCACCGGGGCGGAAGACAACGACGGGCCGTATGGTGGCACCATCACTGGCAAAGACTCGGGCGATGAGGATTTCACGGACGCTGATGAAGCTCACGACCACGGTCTGCTGACGCCTACCGGCCCAGGGGTGCTGTCATCTAGCTTGATTGGCTCGCAAATTTTGGAAGCCATCAGTGACCCGCTGCCTATCCCTCCCTCTTCCACAAATAGGACTGGATCACCGCACAACGCGAGACTGGACACCTCGAGGCCAATCCGCTATTCTGGTCTGTCGTCGTCGGTGCCAAAAGATAGCGGCTTTGGACTCGTCACGCAGCACATGCACAACAGACAGCTCCAAGTTCCCTACGCAAACGACCAGGATGATCTCAAGGAAAAACGCGACTCAGCCAAGATGCTGGAATCAGACGACAAGCCGTCAGGCAACCCTTCGCCGCTGTCGTCACCACAGTTCAATACATCCTTCGACAGCCGCCCTGGCTCGGCCAAGGCACCCTCGCTGTTCGCCCGAGCCCAAGACGAACCTGACGACCCGGATATGCGCGATCGGTACGGCTTCCGCAAGCACAACCAGTACATTACGCGTGAGCAGTATGATGCATGGAATAGTCCCTACACCGAGTACATTGGGCGGCGACGCAGAAAGTGGGTGTCGTACCTCCGCGATTCGGGCTTGATCACAGACAAACCCACGCGCTTCCCGCCGCCAAGTGTGAAGACAAAGCGCTTCATCCGGAAGGGTATCCCGCCCGAATGGCGTGGTGCTGCGTGGTTCTACTATGCCGGTGGTCCCAGCATCATCGCCAAGCACCCCGGTATTTACAACCAACTGCTTGCCCGCGCTCGTCGTGGCGAAGCAAAGGCCGTCGATGTCGAGTCCATTGAGCGGGATTTGCACCGCACATTTCCTGACAACATTGCCTTCCAGTTTTCTGGAACCCAGCAACCTGGCCACGGGGATCCTGACGGTCCCGCCCAGGCCGTCAACGACATCACCGTCGATCGTCCGGATGAGCCCGAGATCGTCTCGAAGTTGCGCAGAGTTCTTCTCGCTTTTTCAATCTACAACCCTCGCATCGGGTACTGTCAAAGCCTGAATTTCTTAGCCGGCTTGCTCTTGTTGTTTGTGGAGACGGAGGAACACTGCTTCTGGCTTCTCAATGTCATCACGCGCATCTTCTTGCCTGGCACCCATGAGATGTCTCTTGAGGGCTCGAAAATCGACCTGGGTGTTCTCATGGCCGCTCTGCAGGAGTCGCTACCAGGTGTATGGGCGAAGATCGGAGGCGACTTGGAGGACACTACACCTGCAAACCGCGACCCGCAGAAGCAGGCTGCCATCGGCCGCATGATGAAACTGCCGAGAGTCGGCGGGAACAAGACGGACCCTCTCACAGCCGCATCTGCCGACCGCCTTCCTCCCATCACCCTGTGCATGACGGCATGGTTTATGTCCTGCTTCATTGGGACGCTGCCCATCGAGACGACGCTACGTGTTTGGGACGTTTTTTTCTACGAAGGCAGCAAGACACTGTTCCGCGTTGCGCTGGCCATCTTCAAGCTTGGCGAGCCCGAAATCCGTGCCGTGACGGATCCGATGGAGATGTTTGGCGTCGTGCAAGGTCTGCCGCGCCACCTTCTGGACTGCAACATGCTCATGGAGGCCACATTTCGCCGCCGCAACGGGTTTGGCCACCTCAGCCAGGAGAGCATCGAGGAAAAGCGGCGTGAACGGCGCGATGCGTTCAAAGAGGCTCGAGCCGACGCCCTTGCTGCTGCCGAGTCGCCGAAATCTCCCCGCCTCGACGACCACGGCACACCAGAGAGCAGCGGCCAGGGTGACGCAACTGTCCGTAGAAAGGGCACGCTGTTTGGCCGCCGCCGTGACCGCCACCCTACAGAGGTGATGTAGTGTTTTGCCGGACGGCTACGTTGTCGCTGCCGCGGTTGATACGGAAAGGCCCAGCGTAATTTTTTAACCATATTTCTTTCCATTCGGAGTTGGTCTATTGCCTTTTTTTCATAGCATATCTGTCCTCCTCACATTGATGTCCACGGATTGTTGATGGCTTTTTCTTTTCTTTTCTTTTCTTCTTTTTGTATGGTGTTTACGGCTTGTGGGTTGGTTGTTTAGACAAGGATAGGACGGCCGCAACTGTTTCGCATAAGCACGTTTTGTTTGATTATCAGCATTGCACGGCAAGCGAAGCGAGAGAAAGCTATAATTATACAGGCATATAGAGTGGTTTCAATAAACGGTCGTATCACAAGAACAAGGATGTCTTGGTGGTTGCAGAAACGGTAGATTAATTTTGTAGGCAAACGCCCGCGATATAGCATTCGCCCCTGTCTAGAACGAGAACCGAGAAGGCAACAGTACAAAAGCGAACCTGCTGACGTTTGAAGCATGCATCCAAAGATAGCGCAGGAGAATGGCAAGCAAGTGATCGCGACAACAGCAACGTAAGAGAAAACAAAAAATTAAAGACAGAACACCTTCTCCCAACCCTCACCGCTCGCCAACGAAATCAAGGACGAGATCCTAAGGGCGGAGACCTCTTCTCTTTCATTTGCCGAACACAGGCAGCTCTGTCCGTCCGTCCGCTGACACTCGCGCCCTCATCGCCTCCGAGTCACGTTACGTCTTAGCCGTCTGTGCCGGAGCTGTGGAAGGTGGCACACAGGGCGGCATAGTGGTGCGTCAGGTCCAGCACGTGCTGCGGCAGGTTGGTGGCCTGGATCAAGCTGCCCACCTTGACGCCGCCCTCCTCCTCGATCAGCGTCCGCACCGTCTGCAGCAGCTCCGGCGAGAAGCCCGAGTACCACCGGTACTGCCACGTGACGAGCCGGATGATGGCGGCGACCGTATCGGGCGTGGCGCCGCGCACCTTTTTGAGGGAGCGCAGGATGCCGGCCAGGGCGCGCGGGCTGAAGCGCTGGGCGAGACACGCGCGGTAGGCCTCGACGGCCTCGTCCTCGTGCTGCAGGCGCTCGGCCAGGTTGCCGAGAATCTCCCACTCCTCGCCCGACTTCTTGTACTGCATGGACTGGGCGCGGTACTGGGCCATCTGGGTGCGCCAGATGGTGTAGACACGCAGGTCCTCGTACAGGACCATGAACAGGCTGTCGAGCCAGCGCTCACAGAGCCGCTTGTTGTTGAGGCGCGACAGCTGCTCTTCGGTCGGGGCCGTGGACCCCTGCAGCAGAAGAAGGAAAGTTAGTACATGTTTCATGGGACAGTTGCTGATTACAAAAAAAAAAAAAGACATGACAAATTACGTACATTCTCGTCGGGCTTGCCGTCACCAGCATCGGCAGCCGTTGTCGGCTTCTCAATAGCGGGACTATCGACGCCGGCGGTTCCCGCCTCCTCGGCCTTGGTCGCTTCGCTGTCGTCAATCTTGGACTCGTCATCGTCTGATGCATCGTTTGCTTTGGAGTCATCGTCGTCGTCATCCGGATGGTCGCCGTTTGGCTGACGGTCGGGCGTGCCGCGAAGGGCGTCTGTGCTCGCATTGTTGCCATTGGCCTCGTTGCCAGACCTTGTCGGATACGACGCCACAGACGGCGGGCCGTCCCTGCGCTCGGTGCGGTACTCGTCCTCCATGACAAACACGTTGCTGCGGATCTTCAGCAGCTGGTCCCAGCCGATCTTGGCCGTCATCTCTGTGAGAATCTTGTACGCCTTCTTGAACGTGCCGCGGTAGGCCGATGCGCGCAGGTTCATGAGGCTGGGATCGACCTGCTCGTTGTACCGTTGCTCCATCTCCGTGTCGATCTCGTCGAGGCGTGTCTCGGGAAGAATGGGAAGGGTGACGTCCTTGGGCTCCGGCATCATCGGCGCGTCCTTATCTTGGTAGGTGAACATGGGGCACGAGTTGAGCGTCGTCAGCGCATTCTCCCAGTCCTCCTGGGCAACGTATACTTCGGCCAGGCGGGCCCAGGTGTCGAACTCGCTCGGTGCCGCAATGGTGCCGCGATCGGCGCAGCCCAGTGCCATACGCAAGCGGGCCTCTTTCTGTTCGGGGCTGGTCGCTGAGCGCGCTTTCCGCAGCAGGAAATCAGCCTGTGTATCGAGCATGACATGGTCCATTGGCTCCAGCTTGAGCGCCTCGTAGAGGACACGCACGCCCTCAACCTCCTCGTTGCCCATGAAGAGCACCTTGGCCAGGAGCGACGCAACTTCCACATTCTGTGACTGCAGTTTCTGGAACAGATTGATACCGGACGCGTACCGGCCGGTTGTCTCGAAGTATTTGAGGAGTCCGCTGACAAGGTGGTTTGAGACGGTGGTGGGAACCTGGACGGTCGAGTCGGAGCCGAGTTGCCAGCCTATACCTGGAGTTAGCGCGGCCCTTCATATTCATTCCCCCCCACAGTGATTTCAGTCGTCGTCTGGAACGCACCTCGGAAGAAAAGCTGCTCGGCACTGCTTAGGAAGCGGTGCTCGGTCTCGGTGCTCGTGACAGGGTTGAAACGCCGCACGCCCATGATCTTGCGTATCGTTTCGCCGCTGCCGTCGTCGGCGTAGGAGTATGCGCGCAGTACGCTGCAGAGGTAGGTTTCGAGCCACAAGTCATCGGTCGCCTTTTTCTGCTCGCCACGCTCGTCGACGAAGTAGCTCTTGACTGTGCCGGGAATCGAGACATGTACGCGCATGTCAAGCCGCGAAAGCGCATTGTAGCAGCTATACGTCGCGCCGGTTAGCTAATCACTTAAGATGCCATCCCTCAACCATGTGAATAGAGTCCTGTCGTACCAGTAGAGACCCTCGGTGATCTTCGTCGTGGCTGTTGCGCCGGGTTCGCGGTAGGTGAGCGTGTTGATGTATGCTGCCAAGCTGGCAGACGAGGACGCGTCGACGCCGGTGACGTGGTGGTAGACACCAATCTACAACAACAAGCACCACAACGTCAGCACGATGCACCGGCAGTCCCGCGGGGATCCACGGGAAGCTCCATTCAGCTGTAGCCTACCTGGCGACCATTGCCCCGGATGGGCGCCTTGACGAGATGAACAAGGTCTGGCGGGCCAAGCTCGCGGAGGGACATGAGCTGCTCGGTACGACTCTCAATAGACTCGTGGAGCTCCTCCTCCATAATCCTATAGACGCACAATAGTCAGTCTCCCACTCGAGATCTAAGAAAGGGGGGCGGACACGTGGAGATGGGCAGTCGAAAGCCAGGGGAAGCGCTTGCGAGCAGACGGGACGGTGACATACTCGGGAACCGCGGGTGCGACCATAGTGACGGAGAGCTTGCTGTAGGCGCAAGCTCAAAAACAGGGCGGACGTGATGCGAGGTGGTGATGCTGGCAGGGGATGTGGAGACGAGTGCAATGGAAGCTCCGATGATTCCAAGGCGGGATGGAGCTTTGGCGGTCGCGCCGCGGGGAAGGTTCGACGTCAAAAGAAGCTGTATACAGGGTCCTGGCAGTGCCAATCTGGCCTTTGGTGAAGCTGGGGAGTTGCGATGCCAATGGCGCAGCTCTAGTGGGCGGCCAGATGAAAGAGAGTTGTTGCTGGACGTTTTCGGACTGCAGTGTGCTTTCGTCCAGCCTCTCCTGGAAACTGGTCTTAACACCCAGAGCCAATTCGGCCGCCCCTTGTTCCACACCCCCAGGCCCCCACTAGCTCCTTCACTAGCCACAATCAGAGATAGGCACGCCATGGCACAGCTGTGGCGGTGCAAAAGTCTGGAGGATTGGTCCCGCCCTTAATGGGGCAACGCGTCTAGACCTAGCTGTAATACAGGCATCGCGTACTCTGGGCTTCGGGTACCTGATTGTTTGAAATCTTTTGATGTATCTTCGACACAACACTGCACGCCCACAGCGATTGCCGGGCGCCCCGATTGGCCATACCGCACATTATCGGCATCATCTACGGGATTACACTGAACGCATGAAGGAATTGTCGCCATACTCAAGATGGTACGTGAGCATATGCCATTCTCGTTTCGGCGGCTCTTTTGAGCTTTGTTCTGGCTCATGCTGACTCCCGTCTCTATCTTGCAGCCCGCCTTCGCGGCCATCAATGTCGAGCCCGAGGACAACCTCGAGGACGAGGTAGAAGTCACACGGCGCATTCAGGTATGCAATGCCCCTGCTCCAAATGCACCTGCGTGCCGGCTCCTAACACAATACGCCCCAGATCGACGATGCGCTCAAGCTCTATCAAACGGCCCTGAGGCTCCATGCGCAAGGCCCCAAGTCGTTTTCCGAGGCCGAGAAGGCATACGACGTACTCTTCAAGTCGGCCATATTCAGCTACCCCGAGGCTGCCACCGACTACGACCGTGCCGTGCGCCAGACCGACACACCCCTGACCCCAGGCCCTTCCTTTGCCGCCTCCCTCGATCCGGCCCTTCTCGACGACAACTCCACCGGAAGCAGTCTGCCGCAGGCATTTTACATTGCATACAAGAACCATGGCCAGTTCCTGTTGGACAAGGTGCGGCACAAAGTGCGGACATGGCGGGCCGCAGGGAACAAGGGAAACGCTGTGTTTGCAGAGGCGGATGTCCAGCGTGACACGAAGAATGCCCTCGACGAGTTTGATGCGGCACTTGACCGCGACCCGTCCGATGCGGAGCTGTGGCGGAGGACGTCGCGCATCGCCGCTTTTTTGAGAAGTGCGCGTATTGAGCGCTACTGCTTGGAGGCCGCCATTGAGCTCGACGACGACCCGGCTGTTGTGGAGGTGGCACCGCCGTCTCTTGCCGAAGGCTTTGCTGGTGAGCAGCTCCGGAACCAGCTGCAAAATCTCTCCGACGACATGTCGCTCTCACACCCCATCATGGTACCGTATTTGCGGAGGGAGATGGCAGCGTCACTAAAGCGATACCTCGACCCCCTCCCGTGGCTCCCACACCCGACGAAACATGTCGTGCTGCCTCCCAGAGCTATCACAGAACCCAAAGAGAAGGACAGCAGACGGATCACCATCGAGTTCACGGAGCCTTCGTGGGCAGACCTAGGCCTTGCTCTCGTCAAGTCGCTGAATGAGCATGGCATCTCAGGCCGCGCTCTCTTCTTAGCTGCCCCGCAGATGCCTGACGACCATCAGATTATGCAAATAGAGATTGACCAGCAGCTCTCGGGTCTGCACCAAGATGCTGAAGACCTAGAGAGCAGCGACAAGACTGCAAAGGACGTCAAGGTCGAGGAGAGCGGGGATGCAGAGCCGGACAATCTCACAAAAGCCAACGCTCCTTCGACCTCCGACGACAAAGAGGCAGTTGCCGCCAAAGACAAAGACGCGACCGACAACTCGTCGCAGAGAGATGCCAGCAAGGAGGGAAGTGCATCGCAGTCTCGCAAGCGCTCCCAGTCTGCGGCCGGGCTCCCCGAAGCCGGCGACGACGAACATGCCGACACGAAGCGGAGCAAACGCATTCGCCGACGCGAGACACTGGCCGAAGTTGCTGCGGATCCCAATGCTGCGTTCGCCGAACAGCTTCAGCCCTACCAGGAAGCAGACCAGCACTTGTTCCGCCTGACCAAACAGCTGCTTGAAAAGGTCGGCGTCACCGACATCCCGGCACTAGACGAAACAATCGAGGTGTGCGGCGAGACAGAGGGCCGTATTGCCAAACTACAGAATCAACTCGCAAGGGACTTGCGCGCGTCCCTCATCACAGCCTTCAAGGACGACAGGGCGCGGATTCTTCTCAGCAAAAAGGACACCCCTGTGCTCGGCTTGGAGGCGTTTCTAGAGCGCGCTAGGTCCGGCCACCAGCACCCGCCAGAGCGAGCAGCGTTCGACGAGATGCGAGACCTGCGTGCCTTTGTTATTATGGTGAATAAAGGCTGGTACACCGTCCAAGATGTTGTCCATGCGTGGATGTCTGCGATGGCGCAAAGCTATGGATCCCTGAAGTGGTCCGAACCTATGAAAACGGTCGTTGTACAGATGCTCAACACGTTTGACACACCAATACTTACCAGAGTTCTTGACGAGGTACAGCGTTGGCAGGACCTTGCTGGCTCCCCAAAAGCGATTGAGGATTCTACGTCTATACCGGCCATGGCCGTCGAGGAGATCCACGGCCTTGTCCAGATGATCTTCGAGCTGTATATCGACATTTACGAACGCATCACAAACCCCAGCAGTGCGGTGGACACGACCATTTGCACAGAGATGAAGCTGCGGCTTGACCGCTGGATGAACCTTGCATCAGACTTTGCTCGGTCGGCTCCTCGCGCCGATGCGAACTTGACCTGCCGCTTCTTGTGGGCCTCTGTCTTTTCTACTGCCCTTACGCCGGGTGTTCCAAGAGATCATATCCTGGCCTGCTGGGAGAGCCTTCGTCAGACACTCTACGAAGAACAGCAAAAGGGCTCAGCAATCGAGGTGGTGCTGCCGAACAACGCCGTTATGCCAGAAGTTTCGTACAAGGCTGCCGACCGCGAGATCAGCAAGCTCACAACGATGGACTTCTTTCTTTCGCTCTTCCAGGAGGAGCTGAAAGACCCGGTCGTTATCATCGACAAACTCGAGCCGGTCCTAAATCCCGACTCTGTCTATGTTCCCATTGGCGACGACGCTGCTGGCACACAGAAACCCATTTCCGAGTGCGCCTCGCCCGAACTTCGTGACATGTGGAAGTTCCTCCGTGGCAGCAACACGGAGCTGCGGCTGTTCCTCTGGACAAGGCTCGCCGATGCCTACAAGGAGATTGACTACCCCACAAAAGTGCTGTCATGCTACCTGCGGTGCATCGAGATGGTCGTCCACGACCTGGAAAGCAAGCAGTACCTGTCGACGCCGCAAGAGTCCACCAGGCTGCAGGCGTTTATGCTTCTTCTCAAGACAATCGACGAAATGACCATCCAGGCCCTTCATATGGCCGTCAACGACCCCCAGGTATTCGAAGTCATTGACGAAGAGCATGTCCGGTCATCCGCATCTGCGTTGGCACGCATCAGCTGTATGCTCCACGTCGCAACTCTCCACGAAGACGAGGTCCGCATTGGCATGTCGTCTACGGCATCTAACACGCAGACATTCCACTCCCTCCAAAACAAGCTGCGTGAAATTCAGGTCCGGACTTGGAGTCTGCAGTACACCATCCTAAAGACAGGCCTCAAGCTGGTGGCAGCCACATCTGCTGCAGAGGTCCGGGCTTCTGCCGTTCCGTCAACCCCGGGCTCGACACCCAAGTCGCCCCCTGGGCCTGTCACACCTACCAAGCCGGGCTCGCCTCCTACCCACCACACGCCGCAGCCGCCTTCCCTTCCTTCGATCCAGGCCGACCTCGCAGAATTTATCGGCGCCATTCACCAGGTTGTGGGCCCGCGCAAGTACTGCAAGGCGTCAAACAAGATCTTCCTCCGCCTGGTGCGCGCCGAGCTGCTGAAGATGAAGGGCATCGACAACTGGGAGGACTATCTTGGCCAGGTCCTCTACGACCTGCACGGTATCAAGCTCGGCGTGGGCTCGTTTGAAGTGCAGGAACACGGCTGCCCCGTCGAAAAGCTGGAGCGGAAGAATGCGCTTGCCCTGGTCAACAAGGTCATGGCGCTGGCCAGCGGCATGCCGATGAAGGACCTTCTCAAGTCTGACCTCAAGAACACCATTGAGCACATGCAGCAGGCCATTGGCCAGACGCGGTCGACCAGCCAGATGATCCACAACCTTCGCTACTTCACCGAATACCTGAAGCGCCCCATCCACCCGATGCGCCTCTACGAGGCATGGAAAGGTGTCGTGGAGCTGGACACGGTGTCGGCCACCACGCCGGACACCGTGCTGGCCCGCAGCGGCTGGTTCTTTCTTATGGGGATGGTGGCGCTGACCAAGTTCAAAGGCGTCGACCTCAACCGCCGACAAACGCCGGGCGCTACCGACGACCTCCGTGTTGGCACACAGTACTTGCGCCTGCAGCTGCAGCTGACGCCGACCCGGTGGGATGCATGGTTCCGTCTGGCAGAATGCTCCGACTACGACCTCGACGAGGCCGTGCTCTGGTCTGCCGAGAAGATCAACAAGGATCGCGCCGAGCTCGTCAAGCTCCAGCGCAGCGCCATCCACTGCTACACGCTGGCCTTGTCCTACTACCACGCCGACCCCAACGAGCTGTCCGAGAACGACTTTGACGCCGTGCACGACCTGTACGCGGATTTTGGCCTGCGCATGTACTCGAGCAGCCGCGAGCCCTTTGCCATGGAATGCTTCCGCCACGCGCAGCACGAGCGCTGGTTCATTGCGCCGGATCACATGTCCACCTACAAGAAGCTGCAGCATGGCGAGATGTCCAGCTACATGGTCTGGAAGTACAGCGCGGGCCTCTTCCGCCGCGCCCTCGCCCGCCGCGCCAAGGACTGGAAGAGCGCCTACATGCTGTCCAAGTGTCTGTGGAAGATGTACCAAAAGCCCATTGATGCGCTCCATCCCCGCGAGCGGGCATCGCACCCGTCCGTCGACGACATTGTGCGTGCCCTGGAAAAGGCCATCGAGGTGGTGTCCCTGCTGCCCAAGCCCCGACATGGCCAGGACCCGGTGCTCGAGCCGCACTACAAGATCGTGTCCGTCATTGACAAGCTGGTGCGCCGCAACGACTTGCACGCCCAGGCGGCCGTCGACATCTTGCAGCGCCAGCCATACGCCGTCCAGCACGGCGAGACGATGTCCGTCACGAACATGGCGGAATGGGACGACTTCATGGTCAAGACGCTCCAGCATCTGCGCGACAAGGACAAGTCCAACTGGCAGCACCGCATGGCCATCCGCCAGGCCAAGATCCTGTTTGGCGACTGCGATCTCGTCGAAGACGCCGTGCCGGCCGCTGAGGATATGGATGTCGAGGAAGAGCACGGCATGGACGATACGCTTATTATTGAGGTTACCGATACTGCCGGCACCAAGGGCCCCAACGGCACCAACGGCGTATCAAAAGAGGCGAAAGATTTCTCCAATGGGACGGCCAAGAATGGTGACAACGAAGTGGCCTCGGACAAGGCCAAAGACATCGATATGGCGGCGGAAAGCGCAAAGGACAAAAGTCAAGACGCTTCTCAGCCGGAGACGAAGCCTGATGAGAAAGAAGCCGACAACGCCAATGCTGACACGACCCACGACAAAGAGCACGATGTCGGCAATAGCGCCGGTGCGGAAGGAGAGGCCAAGAACGGTGCCACGTCCAAGTCTGATAAGACAACCAAGAAGTCATCGAAAGAGCTAGTTGAAAAAGTCGGCGATAGCATCGTTGTGCGGTCCTCTCCCAGGGTAGCTGCCAAGGCGAACGAGAAGGAGTCTGAGGACGGCGAGAAGGACGCCGAGAAGGACGACGAGAAGGACACCGACAAGGACACCGAAAAGGACGCCGAGGAAAACGCCAACAAAATGGATATTGATGAGGAGCCGGCCAACAAAGAGGACGCAGAAAAGGACAGTTCGGAGAGTACTGTCTCTAAGGCTTCAGAACCAAACACGGATACCGCGATGGCTGTCGACAAAGGTTATGACAAGGATGCCGACAACGACGGGGACAAGGTTGCCACTAAGGTGGAGACAGACCCGGAAGAGGAGGCGCGCAAGGAAAAGGCTCAAGCGGCCTTTTCGGTGTTGCGCGAGTCCATGTTCACAAAGACCATGGTGATGAACGTCTGGAAATGCGACGCCGAACGCCCCGGGCGGCACCACGTCTTCACGGAGCAATACATCCGCTTCATGACGCGGCTGCTCGTGGTCCTGGACGACCGCATCAACCTCGAGGCGCTGCTCCGGCGGATCCGCAAAAAGGGCGCCGACTTCTACCACTTTAACGACCTGTGGCAGACGTGCGTTGTGAGCTACCTCCGCTTGCTGCGCAAGTACTACAAAATCCCGCACGGCGCCGACATTGCCTTCAAGAATGTGACGCCCGAGGAGTTTGAGATTTATGCTAAGCGCATTGCCGAGTGGGTGGAGAAGCCGGACATGGACCACTTTGCGCTCAACGCGATGCGGGAAGCCATTGAAATCAAAAAGCTCAACGCGGGTCTGCTTAAGGGCGGTTCGATTGACGACCTGATTAGCGACTGCTACAGCGCCATCTTTGCGGACGTCGGCCGCACGCTGCCCGGCGAGGACCCGGCCAAGATTGTCGAAGAACGTCTGCGGAAGCTCAGAGACGAGGCGGACAAGGCCGAAAAGGCAGAGCGCGCCGAGCGCGCCGAGAAGGAGAAGCAAGCCGAGGCGGCGTCGTCGACCACGGCGGCGATCATGCTGTCGTTCAACCTGCTGTCGGACCGTCACGGCGGCGCCGACAAGGACAGCATAAACGGCGTGTCCCGCGCCGGCTCCGAAACGCCGGGCGGCCTGTTTGCCGCGGAGAAGATGGAACGCCAGGGCTCTGGTATGGGCAGCGACCATCCCCACCGCCGCGGACGCGCGCCCGGCGTGCGCCGTGTCGACATCCTGCGAAAGGCCGAGCAGGCGTCGTCCCTCCTGAGCGACCTCCTTGCCAAGACGGGCGGTCCAGGCGGCGCATCCAGTGCTGGTGGCGACGGCCACGGCGCCGCCGCAGGCACCGGCATGCAGTCGCGTCGCGGCGGTGACGGGCCCGGCGAGCGGGGCGGCATGAGCCGGCGGTCGACGCGCCTGGGCTCGTCGTCGAGCGCGCGCAACGACCTCACGATGGCCAGCACCGTCGAGGGTCTCGGCGGTGGCGATGGCAAGGACGGCGGCACCGGTAGCGGCGCAGACGGAGAGGAAGGCATCAGCACGCGCGGCCGGACGCGCAGCACACGCAGCAAGAGCCGCCACCGGAGCGCAGGGCCTGGCCAGAACGGCGATGCCGGGGCCGACGACACAGAGATGAAGGATGCGGACGCCGAGCACGACGAGGACGAGGGCGGTGGCGGCGGCGTCGGCGACAACAACGACGCCAAACATTCCGGCGGCAGCGAAGCGGGATCGTCGCCCCATGCGAGCATCAACGACTGGGCGGACGACGAGAGCGAGCTCAGTGAGCTCAGCGACGTCCCGGCCGACTACGAGGAGAATGCGCCGGCGTCGATGCTCTTCCCGAATCTGCGGCGCAGCGAACCGACCGAGACGGCCGAGAATAGCGATTCTGAAGAGGAGGAGGACGAGGAGGAGGAAGACGAGGATGAGGGCGAGGAGGAAGACGAGGGGGAGGGCGAGGAAGAGGGTGAAGATGGTGAAGAGGTCGAGGCTGAAGACGAAGAAGAAGAGGGCGCGACCGCACTTGAAGGCGAAGAAGGCGAAGAAGGCGAAGGCGAAGAAGGCGAAGAAGGCGAAGAAGGCGAAGAAGGCGACGGAGCCGCTGAAGTCGATGAGGACGAAGAGGGTGAAGATATCGAGGAAACAGATGGAGAAGAGGAGGAAGACGAAGGCGAGGAGGGCGAGGAGGACGACGCCGAAGAGGATGACGAAGAAGACACGGTGGAGGTCGAGGGCGACGGCGAGGATGCGGAGATGGACGATGGGCGCGACTCCAGCGTGGCCCTTGTCGACGTCTAAGAAGCAGGGCGCAAACAAACGGTTTTGTACAATATGCTTGGCAGCGGCGTCACCGGGGATTCCTTTTTTCCTTATTTTGTCTTTGGTTATGGCTCGGTTTTTTTGCTACTCTTTTGGGATGTGCCAGGGCGGTCTTTATGTATATGCTTTTCATTTCGGTATCTTGTTTCTGCCAGTCCTTTGTATCGTTTTATGCAACATCACCCGACAGAGGGCCTTGCAGATATCCCTTTCGCATCATGACTCTCACGTCGTACACAGTCGCATTTGCATTGTTGTCTTTTACCGTTCGTCTTTGAGTTATGAGGTATATATTCAGAGAAGAAATGGGGACATATAAAGAAACCCAAATCACGGCACAAAACGCTGAGCGCAAAACGCTGCAAAGAACCGCCGTCCGCTGTTTGCCCGGTTGTCGTCCCGCAGCCCACGTCCATTCCAGTCCAATCCGCATCCCGCCGCGACCGGCTCACCCCCGGCCGCCGTTGTAGTCGGCGCCGCCGGCCTTGCGCAGGCGCGCGACAATGTCGGGCTCGGCCAGGTCGGCCTTGCGGTCGTGGACGTCGACCTGGATGCTGTGGTGGCGCAGGACCTTCTTGACCTCGCCGGTCTCGATGCTGACGCGGGCCTTGCGCATGACCTTGGTCTGGCTGCCGATCCAGACGACGAGGATGAACTTGACGCGCGTGGACTCGGAGTCGTTGGCGTACTCGACGCGGGCGTAGCCGTACTGGGCCTGGGTGTCGTCGAGCTTGTCGGCGAGCTCGGCCAGGCCGCCCTCACCGGTGGCGAGCAGACCCAGGACGCCCTTCTTGTCGGGCAGGTCGCCGACGAGGAGCCAGTTGGCGGCGTCCTTGTCGGAGCGGACGGCGTCGTAGGCGGCCGCGATGGCCGGGTCCTGGAGACCGCTCATTGGGAGGGGGAGGGGGGAGGCGGGGCGGGCGTGGTGGTTCGAGTAGAGGGAGGGGTGGTGGACGGTGCCGGTCGACCGTGCCGCGTGGGAGTGGGAAACAGGAGGGACACAGAAGCCGAGCCGGGCAGGTTGTCGTTGTTGGGGTTGTGGAGTGACAACGGAGGAAAGGCGGAACAGAGGCGGAGCAGAGAGGGGGTGCATCCCGAAACGAGGCAGTTTCACGCGACAAGGCCACGCCGGCGGTGACTGCGACAGTGGAATCAGGGGCCTAAGTGATACGCCATTGCGCTGGCCAGGCCTGGCCAATTGATTGTTTCTAGCGGCTTGAACCCCTCCTTCAGAGGGTCTAGCCGTGCCAAGCGAGGGCGTCACCCAAGAACCTTCAGGGGTTAGATGTGCTCCTGTGGCTGTGCAGTGGCGCGCCAACATGCAAGTCGAAGCGACAGCAGCCACCTGTCGCAGGCAGCCCCCGCCAGTGAGGTCATTACCAGTGAGGTCACTGCTGTTGACAGTTGACAGGCGCCGGGTCTGAAAGACGCCGTTTAACGCTCTTCGTCTGCCCCGCCAATGGCCGAGCGCCGCCTGAAGCTTCAGCGAGTCGTCGGTGCATGCCCGGAAGCGGCATCTTTGGCTGCCTTTTTGCCTCGTGCCTTTCTTCTTTCTTCTTTCTTGCCTCCCTGCCTAATGGAACTACAAAAACATTTGCATCCTGCATCGTTTAAATAAACAGCAAGGCCTCCTCTTTATCTTCATCGTCCTGGGAACGGCGGAAGCCCCACTAGCGGCCCTTCAGCATTTATCAGTAGCACTCAACACCTATCGCAACCGTTGTCCCATCATCCTACCAACATCTCGCGATATCTGGCATCCTGCCCACTGCAGCCACCATGTCGTCCAAGCGAATTGCAAAGGTTTGAAATGAACCCTCTCCACACTGTCCACACTCGGCCATGCTCTAATCTCCCTCTCGTCCCCCCAGGACTTTGCCAACTGCCAGGCCAACGCGCCAGAGGGCATGACCGTCGAGATGCCGTATCCAGACGACATGAGCATCTGGCACGTCACGCTCCAGGGCCCCCCCGACACCGTCTACGCCAAGGGCACCTACGGCCTCGTCGTCGCGCTGCCCAGCAACTACCCCTTCAAGCCGCCCGTCGTCACCTTTGCCACGCGCATCTACCACCCCAACGTCACCAACGACAGCGCCGGCAACATCTGCCTGGCTATCCTCAAGACAGACAACTGGAAGCCGGCGTTCCCCATGACGAGCGTGCTCGAGGCCGTGCGCAATCTGCTGGTCGAGCCGCAGCCGGACGACCCGCTGGAGGCGCGGATTGCCGACGAGTACCGGACGCAGCGGGCCGCCTTTGAGTCGCAGGCGCAGCAGTACGTGGACAAGTACGCCAAGGGGGCGCCCAAGTTCCCGCCGCGGCCGGACGCGGATGGCAAGGCGTAGAAGCCTGGTGCCTCTGCTTCGGGTCCAGCTCGTCCAGCTCGTCCAGCTCGTCCTGCTCGTCCTGCGGTTCTTGCAGAACTGTTTCGTTCGCGAGACGATGCGTAGAAGAGGAACGAACAGGTTCGCTTGTCACATTAGGTGGCAGGATACGATTGTGTCGCAGTCCGCGTCTCTCGTGTGCGGCCTTTGAGCTGGGTTGTCGCAATGCCGTCGTCTTGTCGTCTCGTCGTCTTGTCCTCGACGTGTTTCCTTTGTTTCCGCTTTTCATGACTATTTTCCGTTTGCTTTATGTGGGCTCTCGTTTCCGCCTGTTGCTTTCTATTTCTTTTTCTTGTTCTTTTTGCCCTGTTTTTGCTAGGCGCATCGAGGCGTTTGCTTTGTTTTCATAAACATTCATTCCATTTCAGCTACGCATTTTCTGGCTTGAAAGGCGTTGCATATGGTCCTGGCCGCGTTTGCCGTTTGCCGTTTGCCGTTTGCCTTTTGTAATTATATAACGGGGGATACGGAAGCAAAATCAGACTTGCTATATTCCTACAATATCAGGAACACTGACACGCTGTAATACGGCATCTTACATTTCTCCGTCAATCGGTGCGCCTTGTTGATTCGGCACAATCGCCGAGATCGGAAGCAGGGTACCGATCTGCTTGGGGTTGCTGGTGAACTAACATCATCTCACACTCTCCTCACCTTTTGACTCGTTACACATTTCCACTCTCCTTTCACCTTCACCGCAATTCGATTTCATCCCACATCACCGTTCACTCCCGTGCATCATGGCCGAGCCTACACCCACCCCCGCGCCCGCGTCGCCCGCGCCAGCAGCTGACCTGCCGGGCTTCGTCATCACCTGCGAGTGCGGCACCGTCCGCCTCCGCACGCCCTCCACCACGCCCATGGGCATGGCCCACTGCCACTGCACCAACTGCCGCCGCCAGTCGGCGTCCGCCTTTGGCACGTCGGTGTACTTCCCGGCGACCCCGGGCTTTTATCCGCTGGACCCGTCGCTGCTCGAGGCGCAGGGCGGGCCCGTGTCCCAGTTTTCGCACGGCACGGACAGCGGCAACACGCTGCACTGCTACTTCTGCCGGCGCTGCGGGACCCGGCTGCTGCACGCGGCGACGCTGCCGGACGGCTCGCTCCGGGAGCGGGTGTCGGTCAAGGGCGGCGCGATTGAGGACCCGGACAAGCTGCTGGACTGGGCGCACGCCAAACACGTGTTTGTGCGCTCGGCGGTGATGCCGCTGTCGCCGAGCTGGGAGACCTACGAGGCGGCTCCTACATGGCCACCAAAGGCGACAAAGTAAGGGAAGGAAAGGCTCGGTGATCGCCCTGCTTGGGTTCGGATCCGCTCCTATCATATGCTGTTTTTGTTGTTTTCTTGCTGTCGGGGGGTAGGTCCGTAAAGAAGAGCTCTCGGCCTTGTCGGTTTTGTCGAATTTCAAAGTCCACAGTGAAGAGGGCGCTGCAAGCGAGGTGTTGAAGGCGAGTCAGTGTTGGCTTGATTGGTCTGGAACGGGGCTTGTCTGATTGGTCTATCTAGGGGTTATTTTTTGCTTTGTGTCGGGCAGCTACTTGTTCATAGAAGCAAGTTATCTAGGATCTTTGACAAACGTCTGAAGAGTTTTGCCCTTCAGGAACCACCATATTCTCCATATTCTCTCTGTACACACAACACACGGCTTGTAGCTTGTAGCTCGTAAGTTCATAGACCCGTCCTGTCCGCCTTTCCTCCACGTTCCCTCTACTGCTTCAGCTTGCTCGCGGCGTCCACCAGTGCCTTGTAGCCCTGCAGGTTGCGGACGACGCGGACGCCGCACATGAAGAAGAACAAAACGGTCGAAATGAGGGGCACCAAGATCATGCCCAGGAACGGGTATTGCTTGTACGCCGCCACGTCCTTGCGGTCGCCCACAAGCAGGGTCTTGATCACCGAGTCGACATTCGCCGGCTTGTACTGGGCGGCCACGTCCTCGAGCTGGTGGTCGACGGCGGAGGCCACGGCATTGGCAAAGGTGGCGCCGGCGGCGATGAGGCCCAGTCGTTGGTAGACGTCGACGAGCTGCCAGCCGTAGGCGATGGCGTCGTCCAGCAGGGCCAGGAGGCGGGAGGCCAGTCCAGAGGCCACGGCCGTGGCTGCTCCGACGCCGACGACAAACGAAACGACAAAGGATATGGTGGCAATGGCCAGTGGATAGAGCAGCTCGTGGAAGCGCTCAGCAAAGGACTTTGGGCCGGAGGCAGGCGTCGATGATGACGGGATGCCGACCTCGGTGGGAGGGGGCGGCGATGGGGGAGACTGAGAGTCCATTGTGTTGGTGAGACGTGTAAATGTGTGGTTCCAAGGTAGTATGGCTGGTTTGGCAGTTGTAAATAATGGCAGAGGTACGTAACAATATTGGCCTGGATGATGAAGGTCTATTGAGGACGAACAGGGAGAACGTAGGGTGCCGAAGTCGTGTTGTGATGGGGAGGAAGAAAAGGAGGAAGAGATCAAAACAAAGGAGTGGACGCGAGGAGAATCAGAAGATGTATCAGCAGGACGACAGTCGGGTAAACAGAAGGAGCTCCTCGCAAGGAAAGAACGGCCGGCACGACTTGTTTACTCGGCAACATCTCCACTGGAAGAGGAAGGCAGCACCAACAATGCGTGCAATGCTCCTTCCTCGGCGTGTATCGTGTATCGTGTATCGTTGATTTCCCAAACTGGAAGGACGTATGTTGCACTATTTTGTCGATTTGATGGCTCTTGCCATGATTGTATTTAGGGAAGCAATGGTCACTTTGTTTTTGTTTTTTGTTTATTTTATTCTATTTAGTTTATTTATTTTTTGTGTTTCCGTATTACGTTGATTGTATGAATATTGAAATTCATATTCTGTAACATAACCATGCACATCCGATGTGATTAACAGCGTGGAGTTTAATTAGAGAAGATTCAGTTCAAGATATTCGGCTGGCATGAAAACAAGAAATAATAAAAATCGTAATTTACAATTTCGAATTACGTTCTCCCTTGTCGTCAACGACATCGACAAGTATATGCCCGGCACTTTTTCGGCTTCACTTTTCGATTTGCAGGTGGACCCAGTCAACCCAGTTGTCCAAGCCGCATCGTGGGCCTGGAGCACGTCTGGTGGGCGCGGCGGTCCACAAGAGCCTCGTTACGCCGCGGACTTTGCCAAGAAACATCCACAAGGTGAGATGCCAGAGTGGTCGAATGGGTATGATTAGAAATCATATGGCTTCGGTCGCGTGAGTTCAAATCTCACTCTCATCGGATTTCTTTTATCTTTGCGTGTTTTTCTTTTTGTTCTCTGTATTGTTCTGTTCAGTCATATGGTTTTTTATAGTGGAGGCCGCGCACCTCTTTTTTTTTTCTGTCATGAGGCTATGGCAGTGTCTCTTCAACTGGACTTTCGATGATGCGATACGCTTTGTATGGCTGTGCTTTCCGATGCATTGTTACTACTACTATATGTTTGATGCTCATATTTCATATTTTATACTGTGTACGATACATGGTGGGTGAAAAAGGGTAAGGACATGTATCAATATCCATCAAGCGGTATGTCGAAGGTTGTGTGCAGCTATGCAAACGGGCCGGTGCATGTTCTGCCGGTTCTGACATGCAGAAGGGGGTATAAGGAAACGACGAGAGAAACGACAAAACAATACAAAAAAAGGAACAAAAAAAGACAACAAATCCAGGGCATGGCACTGACCAGGAACTCATCCGCGCACCTCTCACCCATCCCCCTTCATACATTACACAGCATATCCTGGCGTCAGGCCCATGCTGCTGCGATTGCTGTCTTTGACGCCGACGTCGCCGCTCTGGCCGCTGGGCGGCTTGCCGTCCCAGGCATTGGTGGCCAAGGGGGACGCGGCAGAGGTGGCGGTGGTCGACAGTGAGTTGGTATCGCCTGTCCGGTTGTTGACGTTGGCCGACCGCTGCTTCTGGTGCTTCGGATGCTTTGGGTGCCTCGGGGACGTCTGCTGTGCTTGGTGCTTCTGGATGCCGCCGGGGTTGTCGCTGGTCAAGAAGTAGTTGCCCTGGCGTGCGCCGGGGACCAGTTTCTCCAGCATGTCCAAGCTGTTGCGCGAGTCGATGGCGGAATCGGTGTCGGACATGTTGTTGTCGTTTTCGTTGCTGTTGTTTTTGTCGCTGTCGTTGTGATTCCCCTCACGAGCCGTGCCTGGCGCAACACAGCCCGAGACGCAAATCGTGCTTCGCCGGCGCCGGCCTTCGACTGCGGTGATTTGCAGGACAACCTGCTTGGTGATGCCAGACGGGACCACCGTGGCCACGGTCGCAGAGCCCGTGTCGACGCCACCGCTGGCCGACGACGAGACGCCCGGGTACTGCTGCTCCATGCCATAGTCCATGTCGTTGCGACCGCTGCTCTGCTGCGGCTTGCTGCTGAGGATGCATCGCTGTAGGCTGCACTTGCATTCTTTTTTCTGCTGTTGCTGATGTTGTTGCTGCTGCTCGTTGTAAATATACTCCTCGCTCTCCGAAAAGGTCATGTTGGGAATCGGGTAGATGGAGCGCACGCCAAAGCCGCGGCGCGCGGGGCCCTTGTCCTCCAGGACAAACATGCCGTTGGCCGACCGGCCGATGCCGCCTGCATTGCCACCACCACCACCATCCGCGCCGCCGCCGCCGGTGCGCTTGGCACGCGACGAGTGGCTGCGCATGGTGCCGAACAGGGGGCAGCCCCAGCTGCGCAGGAGCGGGAAGATCATGGGCGCGTTGGAGGTGACGACGGCGACAAAGGTCTCGCGGCAGCCCCAGGCGCCGGCCTGCTGGGCGCCGGTGACGGAGTTGGTGATGATCAGGACGCAGCGCAGGATGGCGGCGGCGGTGACGAAGATGCCGCCGGAGAAGAGGATCATGAGGCCGATCTTTTTGGCGGGCAGCAGGTTGGCCTTCCAGAGCATGGGCAGCGGGATGGACATGAGGTAGATGTCGGTGAGGACGTTGAGCACGACGGTGACAAAGATGTTGATGCGCGAGATGGCGGGCTGGCAAGACACTGTGTGAATGTTAGCCACAGTAGCGACAATAGCGAGAATAACAACAAAAAAAAAAAAAAGGTCAGATGAAAAACACAACAAAATCAGGGCCCAGCAGACGTACTGCCCGGATCGGGGTGGATCTGCCAGTTCTTGGACAGCGGCCGGCAGCCCAGCAGAATGGACAGCAGCACGGCGACCCACGTGGTGAACAGCAGGCCGAAGCCGGCGTAGATGCGGCGGCGGTAGTCGAGGCCCGCGGTCAGGCGCAGGTAAAAGGTGCACATGGACGCCTTGAGCAGCCACAGCAGCAGCGTGTACGTCGACCAGCCGGCCACCTGCGTCTTGCTGCCAGTGACGCGCATACGGTACTCCTCGCTGTCCGGGGGCAGGGCGGCGCGCTCGGCGTCGGTCATGCCGCTGTTGGCCATGCCGTGCCAGTAGGCGCCGACGGAGTAGGCGAGCACGGTCTCGGCGGCGTAGGCGACGGCGGCGACCAGCATGAGGTAGTCGTCGGCCTTGAAGCCGGACATGCCCGTTTTCGAGAGGCGGGCATAGGTCCGCAGCAGGATGAAGCCAAATCCGACGCCAAAGAGGGCAAAGGCCTCTGTTGTGAAGGACGACATGGCGGATGAGGTTTCGGCTTTGGTTTGGGGAGATACTCGAAGAAAGAAAGATGAAAAGGGAGCAAGTCAGGACGGCGGAGATGCAGACACGGGCGTTGCCGCTACAAGAGTTGCCGTTGCCAGTTGATGTTGATGTTGATGCTGGTCGAGGATGTCGTCAATATATGTGGACAACGTCCCCCAGTTGACCGCAGTGCCGTGTGCCGATTGGGTTGTCGACTACGTATGCAAAGCCCGTCTATGCTGTCGATTCTGTCCCTTTTCTTGGGATCGCTCGTTTGGGCGAAAGTGATCAACTGGGTTGCCGTGAATGTGGATGGGGGATAGGAGTGGTGTCGGGCTAGCATTGTCTTTACGAGCTTTGTCGGAGGTTCTTTTGCTTGCTGGTCTAAAGGGCGGCGTATGAGACAGAGCAGAGGGACGACCGAGAAGAGAGACAACGTAAAAAAATCAAAGAAGAAAATCAAAAGGGGTCGGGGAGAATGTCGGGAAAGAACAGCATGACAATTACTGGAGAAAAAGAAAACAAAAAGGAGACCATTGGAACCTGCATTATGCAGTTACCTCCACGTTGCATCAGTCAAAGAGCTTGTGAGGAGGGTTGAGTTGGGAGCAAAAGAAAGCAAAAAAGAAGAAGAAAGAAAGCGTCAAGTCAAGTGGCCAGATGTAAGACGAAAAAATAAAAAGACACAGGAAGAACAAAAACAAGGCACAAATTGGTCGTACGTGAGACTGGCAGATAGGGAGGCGACGTGCAAAAAGAAAGCATCAGTCATCCAAGAGAGGACAATCGGACCGCGCAAAGGCGGCAAGTGCCGGCCAAGTCCCTGTTGACACTTGACAGGTTGAATGGGTCAAAGCTGGCTGTCCGATGATGCCCGGCCGGCGACCATGACGGCGCACGCTGATCAGCACTTTGTGGGTTTTCCCGGAAGGATTGTGCGCGTGGCAACAAGGAATGCGGCAGTGAAGGCGATAAGAACAGCAGAAAGGAAAACGGGTTGACGTGAAAGGACAGGTGAGACGGTGACCAAAATAATGGACGTGCAGGTAGCGATTACATCTTTTGTGTGGGGGTTGGATAGAGGTTAGCTTTGCCTTTTTTTTTTGTCTTCTTTTCTTTACGTTCTTCCGTTCCGCTGTGCGCCTTATCAAAGTGGTGTCCGTCAAAGATGCCGCAGATCGAGATAGACGGTCGACCAAAGAAAAATTGGAGAGGAAAGTAGAGAGTAAGGCGATGGAGAGGCGGGCGTTCTTGCACTTAGTACATCATGTGTCCAGGCCAGAGACGAATGGCCAGACGTAAAGAAGCAAAGCAACCAAGGAAGAGACAAGAAGCAGACGATATGTATGACTTTGCTTTGCCAGCACCAGTCGCTCGACAGAAAGCACACCAGACAGACGAATGAACTGAGATGCACAGAGGACGTCATATGAGGAGACTGAGGAAGGAAAGGCTAAAGGCGGCAGAAAGTAAAAT
Organism: Sporothrix luriei; assembly: GCA_021398005.1. Lineage (NCBI taxonomy): Eukaryota > Fungi > Ascomycota > Sordariomycetes > Ophiostomatales > Ophiostomataceae > Sporothrix > Sporothrix luriei. The sequence continues at coordinate 190,240 of WNLO01000002.1, forward strand.
AAGTAAGGATAGAAAAAAAGGAAAGGATATAAGAAAGTAGAAAGAAAGAAAAGCAAACCAAATAAAGAGTGACAATGCCGGGGTTTTGACTAGAACGGGAGTGAATGCCAAAGTAAATATTGCTGGGTCGGAGGTGTGGGAGGACAGGAAAATAAAAAGACAACAGAAGCAACAAGCTGGATAAACTGAACGAAAGGAACAAAAGGAACAAATTAAATGAAATAGATAAAATGAACAAAAAATATAAAATCAATAACAGGTGACAGGGATGTCGGAGCATTGAGTCCACAGGACGGCATACAGTTACCAGCAAACTAGAAGAAAGGTGACATGATGTAAAGTACGGAGTACAGAGTACATCTGTTGTAATAGTTCTGCACAGATTGCATGTAGGATACAGAGTGAGCCGACAACCGAAGGCAGTTAAGGTGACGTTTGGCTTTTCTGGTGGAAACCACCAGCCGTCGTCTCTATGGTTGAGACTTGAAGAAGACGGAGAAACTGCACAGTATTCCCGGCAGACTTGGGCGCCTACGAGGAGCTCAATGTATCTCCGCAGTGGAACGGCGGCTGACACTCCTGAAGTATTACGACGCAGAGTTACCTTCATCGAACCCAGAGCTTCATCGTGGTGCCGTAGCGGATGCCGCACAATGCAGCAAGGGAGGACGGAGATCCGCCGTACGGAGTACGATACGTCGCACGACATGCCCTGAGCGTCGACACCAACAGCCTGGGACGGTCAAGGCCGGCCGCAAGTACGACTATCGCCTGGCGGGACCGACTGAAGGCTGGACGGTGACACAAAGGACACTCGTGTGACTGCCTTCCTTCGCCGTAAACTGCCAATAGGGGTGGGAGTCCCGACAGCGAGATGCCTGCGCGGTGGGAGAACGGCAACTGAAGGTGCGGCTAGCTGTCCGTTCTCTGTATGCGATGTATGTCGTGCCCGTCCCCGGAAACTGGAAACAGGAAAGCAGCAAAGGCATGCGAAAGAAAGGAAGCCTGTGGACCATCTGCAGCCTCGAGGATCTGGGTGATGACGGAGCACGACAGACTTTGCACACACCATTATCAAGGCCCTCCGTCGTACATAGAAGCAGCCCAACTCTACCTTTCTCTTTAGTTTTAGCTTTACTGACCTGCGCAGCGTGCGTCCGTGTTGTCCTGTTGATCGTCCACCGCGACCTGTCCGTACCATCGCCCAAACGAGCCAAGGCGTGAACAAAACCTTGCAACCAGAGTGCGGAAGTAGTATCGTATTGCTTACCTCGAGTATCTGCCAATCGAGGCGAGGTAGCATCTCGTTGGCCCCCCTTGGGCCTGATACATCAGCTTCACAGATTCACACGTCTCTCTTCTCAGGGGTCTTAAGCGCCGTCTCAGTGGTCCCAATCATGGATTTTGTAGTAGCGGGCAGGCAAGACAGAGAGGCCCATTCTCGTCAGCTTGTCCTCGATCCTCGACCTTCCTACGATTCGATGCTACTTTCCTGTTATTTTCCACTTCTTATTTTCTACTTCCCCAACAAGTGTCAATGGAGCCTCGTTGCGCGTCAAGACGCTAAAAGCACGGGACACGGCTCCTTCTGCGGCCCGGTGCAGCGGGTCTGTGTAGCAAAGTTGAGTAAGTCGTCGCTTGTTGTTTATGCCTCTCTCTCTCTCAGTTGTCGAGGACCAGCCGAGTCATCGTCTGTCGAGCGTCTCCCTTCCCAGCGATGACTGTCGATCCACGAGAGAATGGAGAGACAATGCCCGGTGTCAGGGATGGATTTCTTGTCACAGGGTTATATCCTCTATTTTCATTCGTTCAATTCGCGTTGGCTTTCGGCCTCTTTCAGGATTTGGTCTGCCCCCTCTGAACGCTTCATCAATACGTCCAAACGCCGTAAGACGTCAGTCTATGCTTCCTTTTTCTTGCTTACCTGCCTGCCAAATCAATGTCTTTCACCTATTTTACGTCAGATTGTATTCCAAATTCGAGTGCGTCAATTTAGAGGCCCGGTGTTCACAAACGACGTTGCATTGCCCCCTTCCATGCGACGTACTGTGCTTCTTTCGTTGTTCTGTTTTACCGCGGCAGCCAGCCCCTCCCCCCCCCCTTTCTCTCGTACGTCGTGATACAACACTGCTTAAATGGTTAAAACATACTTGGACGCAATCTGTACTTTTCCCCCGTTTCCTCTTTCTCTTCGCAGCCAAGAATGGTTACTGTAAACACCTGTGGGGCCTGGATGGCAGGCAATACAAAAAGAAAAACAGAAAAACACAAAGGATTAACAAAAGACAGAGAACATGCAACGGTTGTACCCACACAGAGTAGAAGCAGAAGCAACGACACGACCTCGATAAAGTACGGCATGTCGCATCGTTCCTGTAGATTTGTGCGCCAGAGGCCACAGTCAACATGGTTGGCGTTATGCTATGGCCCGCAAGCCTCAAATCCCACACACAACATGCCGCCTATCGACCGGGGTGCGTCCTGGGAAGTTCTTTATTCGGATGCACCTGCTCCAGTGTGGCACTGACTGGGATCAACGCCGTTTTCAGTGGGCTCCGTGGATAGGCAAACACACTGCCGAGGAGGCTGAGCAAGGACGACAGAAGGAGCCCGGCCAAAGAGAACAATCGAGGCTCGCGAGGCCGTCTGTACCTTGCCAGTAGCTCTCACGTTTCACAATTCATTCACGACTCGTAGTTGTCAGGTGCAATGTACAATGTACGGTGCAATACGATATACGATATACGATATACGATATACGGAATACGTCGAGTGCCGATCAGCTGCCCCGCCTCTCCATCTTTCCATCTCGCGCTGTCCCCCCGTGCTCTGCGGACGCTGGACGGCGTTCTTCCCCGCGCGCCTTTCGCCTTTCCGTCCGTCCGCCAGCCACACGGCCCACCGTCCGCAGCAGGCAAACCGGCCGAAAGGGACGTGGCCGGCACTTGCAGTCGCTCTGTGGGGGACGCTCCGTACCAAAGGAACCTAAAAGTTTAACGTCGCATAGCTCGAACGGGCAGCCCTGTTTCGAGAGATGGTCCGTCTGTGGCTTGGCCATGCAGCTAGCTGTCGCAGGAGCCGCCACGTTGCAGCTGGAAATCTCCTCACCGCGTTCCTTGAGCTTCGTTTTGCGGCTTCGTCGTTGTCCTGGTTTTGGAGCGTTCTACTTTTTATTCTGTTCTGTGCTTGTTCTGCTGGCTGCTGGCCATATTTGACCTGTTTTGCCGTTTTCTGCCTCCATCTTCGCCGTACAGGACGGTCCCGACTGTTGTGATCCATCAGCCATTGTTTACGCCCATTGCCTACGTACACCCCCCCATGCCCGAGACGATCGACCTCGTCGTCGTCGGCGCCGGCTGGTTCGGCCTCTGCGCGGCCAAGACGCATCGCCAGCTGCACCCCGAGGCCACCTTGGCCGTGCTCGATGCGGCGCCGACACTGGGCGGCGTCTGGGCCGAGCACCGGCTGTACCCCGGCCTCAAGAGCAACAACATGCTGGGCACGTACGAGTACCCGGACTTTCCCATGGACCCGGCGACGTACGGCGTGCAGCCGGGCGAGCACATCCCGGGCGCCGTCGTGCACCAGTACCTGGCCGACTACGCGGCGCACTTTGGCGTGGCGGCGCACGTGCGGGCCAGCACGAAGGTGGTGTCGGCGGCGCTACTGGACGAGGCGGCGGGCGGCGGGTGGACGCTGACGGTGGAGGGGACTGCGGACGGGACGACGACGAAGACAGCGACATCGACGACGACGACGACGACGCTGGTCGCGCGCAAGCTGATTGTCGCGACGGGCCTGACGTCGCAGCCGTTCCGGCCGCACATTGCCGGCGAGGCCTCGTTTGGCGCGCCGCTGTTCCACAGCCGCGATTTCCTGCAGCACGCCGACACGCTGGACGTCGACGTCGGCACCGACACCGACACCAACGCCGACGCGTCCGCCAAGCGGGTGGCCGTCTTCGGCGGCACCAAGTCCGCCTGGGACATGGTCTACGCGTACGCGGCCAAAGGCATCCAGGTCGAGTGGATCATCCGGTCGACGGGCCACGGCCCCATCTGGCAGGCGCCGCCCTACGTGACGCCGCTCCACAAGTGGCTCGAGAAGCTCGTCATGACGCGCCTGCTGACCTGGTTCAGCCCCTGCGTCTGGGGCGCCGCCGACGGCTACGCGCGCGTGCGCCGCTTCTTCCACGGCACCGCGCTCGGCCGCCGCCTGACCGACGCCTTCTGGGCCGTCCTGGGCGCCGACGTGCTGGCCCGCAACAGGTACAGCGCGCACCCGGCGACGGCCAAGCTGCGGCCGTGGAGCGCGCCCATGTTCACGGGCACGTCCCTGTCCATCCTCAACTACCCGACCGACTTCTTCGACCTCGTGCGCCGCGGCACCGTGCGCGTCCACATTGCCGAGATCGCGTCGCTGTCGCCGCGCACCGTCCACCTGGCCGACGGCACGCGCCTCGCCGGCCTGTCGGCGCTGGCCTGCGCCACGGGCTGGAAGCACGTGCCGCCCATGGCGTTCCTGCCCGCGGGCATCGACCGCGAGCTGGGCCTGCCGCACGTGACCGTGGCCGGCGACGGTGCTGACGGTGCCAATGGCGTAGACGAGCCCGTGTGGACGCCGAGCGCCATCGCGCGCGCCGACGCGGAGATCCTAACACAATTTCCGCGGCTCGCCGCCCCGCCCGTGCAGAACACGGCCCTGGCGCCCCTCGCAGCGTCCGGCGGCCTGTCGAGCACCGACGCCGTGACGCCCTCGACGCCGCTGACGCCCTACACGCTCTACCGCTTCGTGCTGCCGCCCACGCCGCGCTTCGTGCGCCGCCGCGACATCGCCTTTGCCGGCGTCGTCATGAACTTCTCCGTCGCCCTCTCCGCCCAGCTGCAGGCCCTCTGGATCCTCGCCCTCTTCGACGGCACCCTGCCGCCCGCCGTCGTGCCCCCGCCCACCGCGCCGCCCGACGTCTTTGCCGCCCGCGTCAGCGCCCTCCAGTACGCCACCGTTCTGGCCGCCCGCTTCGGCAAGTGGCGCTACCCGGCCGGCCACGGCCGCCAGTTCCCCGACTTTGTCTTTGACGCCCTGCCCTACTTTGACCAGCTGCTCGGCGACCTCGGCCTGCCCATCTACCGCAAGGGCGGCGGCCTCCTGGCCGAGGCCACGCGCCCCTACGGCCCGGACGACTACAAGGACATTGTGGCCGAGTGGCAGGCCAAGGTGAGGGAGAACAAGGGCGGGCGGGTGTAGGTTGCGGAGGTGTGAGCTGTTTTGTGGAGTGTTGTATACAAAATGTGAACGGTAGTTGGGCCTTATTTGATTATAAACACAGAGCCGCGTGTCTTTGCTGCTCTGACTCCGAAGGGCGGTCGGTGGCTTTTGGTTCATGGGCAGACGAAACGGATCTTGTTAAAGCAAACAAAAACCTGTCACTTCCATTTGAATTTAAAAATCTACCGCCACGTCAGCAGTGGCATGAACTCCGTACACCGTAACCGTGACGCCTTTTAGCCCCAAGATCACTCATATGTACCAAACCTGTGTCCCAAAAATAAAAGCTCTAAACCTTGCCAGGTGTCCAAAGTATAAACTCCATGTGTTGTTCCAATGATGCCCCACACAGTTTCCCTTGTCAATCCTTCTAGGCTGCATCCCAACGATCTAGTGATCCTTGGTACACCAGTCAGTACCACTCTAGTTCTTATATTGACTGCTGTCACCGCCACTGCCGCTGTCACCACCACTGCCGCTGCCTTGTGCCGCAGCTTGCCTCCGTCTCATCATGTAGGCCCTTGCTGCCTGGACTATAAACTGTTAGCAAGGAGGGCCACAATGTGCGTCGTGGTCTATGACCGCCTGCGTTCTGTGGGAGTGGAAATTAGACGTACGCTGTGCCTCGACTTTGCTGAGGCTGCCTGATGCAGGCTCGCCTGCTGACCGAATGCTTGTCGGGGACGTTTGGGACGTCTGGGAGGTCTGGGCCAGCGTGACATTTTGGTCAGCCTGGCTGCCACCGTGCACGGCACACCGACATTGTCCACTTGTTGTTGCTACTGGTCCTGGCTGCGTCCCCTGGTCGTCTGGGCCCGGGTCGTGTCGGTTGCTGTCGTCACAGCAGTCACAAAATGCCTGGTTGGCGGGAATGTGAGCAACCTCGGGCGTCCCACTGCGCGATATGCGCGGCGTGGCGGGCATGGCTGCTACTGCTTCTGTTGCTGCTGGTGTTGCTGCTACCGCTGCTGCTACCGCTGCTGCTGCTGATGGCATCGGTGATGCTGCTGGTCGCAAGGCAGAGGGCGGGCTTGTTGGCGGGCTTGGTGCAGCGGGTGCCAACAACGGCGACGGCGGCGACGACAAAAAGGCGCGGGCAGCACGGAATGCGGCGGTGGGACGGCGGTGCTGGCGGTCGGCACCAGGGCGGTCCAATCCAGGGCGGCCGGACGAAGGCGGCGTCGGGATGGACGAAAAAGACAACCGCGCGGTGGCCGATGCAGGTGTGGAAGCGGAAGCGGAAGCATCTGGTGTCTGCGGCGGCGTATCCATCTTGTGGACACTGCTGTGGTGTCCGCTTTTGCGCGACTTGTCTCTGGCTGGAGTGTCATGTCGTGCCGCCGCGGCGCCGTCCTTTCGTGAGGCCATCGCGTGATGTTGGAGAAGCACAAGGACCGTTGATGCTCACCGACGTATTCCGGTTGCCAACAATATAGGCAGTCGCTTATACGCTGGTGTTCGTTATGGAAGACGGCAGAAACGACTGAAAGTTGAATTTCGTTTCCTGAACACAAACAGCAAACTCGATAACAAACACTATAAAATGACGAACAAAAGGCAAGCAACATGCAGCATGCAAGGCTGGACAAACAAGTCCATTTATACGACGTGCTCCGACCCAAATCACATCGCGGCAGGGCTGCGTCTGTCAAGAAAAGGCGTCCAATGGCAAGCCGCGCCTGGAACGGACGCTTGGCAACACAAATGCTTGCTCCTTGCCCAGTGCTTGTTTCCCTCCCCATTCTGCCGTTCTGCGTACTTCCCCTGCTTCCCGTGCACGGGGTTATTGGGAGGACGCCAACAAGGTATGGAGCCCCTGCTTTCCATCCTTACTCTCCACGAAAGGGACAGGGCCGAGAAAGCCTGAGACGGGTAAGCAGGAGACCCACAGCAGCCATTTCTGGTGGTCGCCACCAATGGGTGGCCGCAGCGCAGGCAGGGGTTTGATTTAAAGCCTCCTGTGGCGTCGCGTCTCTGCCGTTGCAGGCGGGCGCCCCACACGACTCGCCATGCCACCCTGAGGCTCCCAGTATGGTGGAGGCCTTTCGTTTGGGACGGTTAACAGCCTGTGCTGGCTTGGCTCTGGCCATGGCTTGCGATCAGCCTAACGGACAAGGCTGCCAGGTCCAGATTCGTCCGCAGCCTTGGCTTCGTCTCCATCTCTTTCTGTCTTTCTGCCATTACTTCAAGCCTTTCCATTCCAATGCCTAGAATTCCAATACTGGCTCCGTCGTCCTTCGGGGCGCGTTCGAGGCCTCCTTTTTCTTCCACCACGGTGCGTATCTGTGTCCTTTTATGTCGTGTTGACACTCTCTGTAAACCTTGTCACCCTGTCAAACTCCATCAAAACAGTGCGGCAAGTCAACAAGCCCTGGCCCGTCTCGACAAAACAGCCGCCACAGCCGCCGTCAAATATTCCCGTAACGGTCAAGGATGTTAGCACAATTGGCTACCCGTCTCTCCACAGTGTCCGTTTCTCCTTGGAGCCATGAGGCGCCTTTGCCTTTACCTCCCACCTAGCCATCCTACGATAATCCTTTGGCATCGTTCCGCTCGAAACAACCGGCGCCTAGATCATGCGTTCGTGTCGGTTCCTGTCCTCGTGTGCGTCAATATCTAGATAAGCAATGAGTTCAGCCTTACCTCTGGCGTGTTCCATGCCACAGAGGTGGCGCAGTCCAAGACACGAGGCCAATGTCAACTTGCACGACGAGAACCAATAATGACTTGTACAAACAATGGCGAACAGGAAACTATGAATTTCCCTTTCGTTGCTATATTTTATTAATGTAATCTTACTTCGATGTTTGTCAAAATCTGTGAGGGTAAATGTCGTCAAAATGCATGACCCTATATAAGCTCAAATAAGCCTGCGGAACTTACCAGAATATCAATGGCAAGATGGCCGAGTGGTTAAGGCGTTGGTTTTAGGCCAAGCTCCTCTTCAACGAGGAGAGCGGTTTTAAAGTCACCAATCCGAAAGGGCGAGGGTTCGAATCCCTCTCTTGTCAATTTTGCTTCTGCGAAGTACGATCTTTTTCTTTTTCTATTTTTTTTAGTTTTTTGTTTGTGATTTACTGCTTTGCCGAATTATGACAATGTTTTTTTTTTCTTTCTGTTTTATTGGCTTTTTTCCCGCATTCAGATCTAAAACCTATTGCTTATTCGGTCAAGTGAGACACTTGGACACTATTTTGTTCCGCTAATTGCTGCACTTCGAAGGATACTTTCGTCTGTCAGGAGTAAGTTGAACTCCTTATTTTGCATCTGCTCTCCGAGCCGCCGTCTAACAGGTAGAAAATAGACTGCCGTGCAAACAGCGCACTCGACAGTCGATAAAAGTACAAAAATGCCCCTTCCTTTTTATGGTACGTAGTGCCCACTGAAAATATGCTCTCCCCTGTGCAGAAGAGGAGGTCCCGTGGAAAAGCAACGTCTCCCGAGTGAGATCTCCTTCGCCAGCGCCCCTGGATCATGATGAACCCCCATGGTGTCCTCCGAATATCAAATAAGGTCAAAAGAAAAGTAAAAATAAATTAAGCAATACAATTCAGTAAAAGAAAAAAGTCAAACACGAAGAGGCAAAAAAAAAAAAAAAAAAGAAAGCAATATAATCTATGCGACCAAAGTTCGCCCAAGGTGATACCAATACAGTAAAATGAATACTGGAAAAAAAAATGAGGGAGAAACTAGACAAAGTCGGAACACACTGGTTTTGCATACCACGCGCACGACTAGTCTCAACCGTCGACACCGTCCGCAATCGCAAGGCGCTGCTTCGTCGACTTGGCCTTCTTCACGGGAACGCGCTTCTTCTTACCGCCGGCACCACGTGCCTCGCCGCCGTCAACCGGCGTCGCGGCGCCCGACAGCTTGTTGTCGTCAAAGTTGCCCTCGCCTGCATGTGTGTTAGTCGCTGCTGTTGCCCTGCTCTACTGTCCTTTTCTTCCCGGAGGAAATTGTGGACACTCACCTTCGTGGTACATGTCGTCGAGGCTCGCTCCGCCGTCCATGTCCATGTTGTTGCTGGCGGCCGCATTGCGCTTCCGCTTGCCGCCGCGCTTCTTCGTCGCCTTGTCGTACTCGCCGCTCTCCAGCAGCTCCTTTTCGCGCCGCTCAATCATTTCGGCCTGCTCGTCGTCCGCCAGCCACAGCGCAATGTCGCGGTTGCGGTTGTCCTGTGCGCGGCGGCCCGAGAAGTCGACGCCCATCGAGGACGCGCCGCTGCCACCGGAAATGACAACGCGCTGCACCTCCTCCTTTTGCAGCGCGCGCTTGCGGATCCGCTCCTCGATCGTGCCCCGCGTGATCAGGCGGTACACCGTCACCTGGCGCGTCTGGCCAAGACGATGCGCGCGGTCCATGGCCTGCGAGTCGATGGTAGGGTTCCAGTCCGAGTCATAGAAGATGACCGTGTCGGCCGACGTCAGATTGATGCCGAGACCGCCGGCACGCGTGGACAGCAGGAAAACGAAAATCTCCGGCCGCGTCTGGAAATCGTGCACCGTGTCGCGCCGGTCCTCGAGCTTGGTCGAGCCGTCGAGACGGCAGTACTTGTAGTTGCGGTACGTCAGGTACTCCTCCATGAGATCGATCATGCGCGTCATCTGGAAGTACAGCAGGACACGGTGGCCGCCCTCCTTGAGCTTGAACAAGAGCTCGTCCAGCTTGGCCAGCTTGCCCGAGTCCGTCACGAAGCGGCGCATCGACGGCACCGCAATGTTTGTGAATCGCTTCTTCTCCACATCGGGCGCCGGCAGCATCGGCCGCGGCGGGTAGTCCTTCCATGCAACCTTGCTCGTCACCAGCGCCATTTCCTCCACAGGGTTCGTGCCGTACAAGGCACGCCGCATAGGGACGTTGAACAGCAAGTCGTCGCGCTCGTTCACGGTACCGCGGCTACTGCAGGCGAGTTCGATTGGCGGCGCCGATGCGTTCTCGCGACCAGCTGCCTCGACGCGCGTCAGACCGGTGTCGTCGTATGCGGTGCGCGCCACGTTCATGAGCGAGTTAAGAACACCCTCGCTCGTAACATCAGCCAGGGCCGTCCGGTTGTTCCGCTCACGAATTTGGAAGAGAGCGTGCGCCGGAGTGAAGCCGCCCTGGCCCACACCACCTCCATGGGCATTTTCGTCATCGTACACCACCCGCATGCGGCCAAGGCGAGACGAGCGAGCCGATGACGACGCGTGCTTGCTCAGGAGCTCGGCACTGCGGGCGAAGACATCACTGTGAGACGCACGGTAGGCCTCGCCCGGGCTCGTATCAGCGAAGCGCAGGAACGAGAAGGCGCCGTCTTCTGCAGCGCTGTCCCGGATGTTCTCCGGCTTCCAGATGTTCATCAGCTCATTGAGGTACTTGTTGCGGAATCCGGCCGTGCCGTTATCGCTGCCAGCCTGGCCGAGGCGGCCGCCATCGCGGGCGATGAGGCGGGGCAGCCTGTACTCGATCACGCTCCGCGCCGAGTAGCCGACGGGCACGTTGTTGCCCTCGCGGCTGAACGAGGCGGTCTCGGCAAAGTATGACATCGAGAAGGGCGACGCTGTGTCGGCGCGTTCAAACAGGTCCGGGTGATTGCAGACCTTGCGGAACTGCATGACAAGGTTCATGAGCGTCTTGGAGTCATTGTCGTCACCAAGCGTGGCCTTCTCGATCAGGTCCATGATGCTAATCTGGTTGCGGAGGTTGGCATAGTAGGCGCGCTGGCGGTAGGTCAGGTCGCAGAAGACGTCCAGCTCAATCTTGTCGCCCAGCTCCTTCTGCACATGCTTCTTGACACGCCGCAGCATGAACGGCTTGAGAATCATGTGCAGACGCTTCAGCTGATCCTCGTTAAGTTTCGTGTTGCTGGTCGCGTGAGATTCAATGTCCTTGGAAAACCATTCGCTGAATTCGTCGTGGGAATCGAACAGCGACGGCATGATGAAATGCAGCAGAGCCCACAGCTCCTGCATGTTGTTTTGGATAGGCGTGCCCGTCAACAGAAGACGGTTGCGGCAGTGGTAGTTCAGCAAGACCTTCCACCGCGAGCTCTGCGAGCTCTTGATGGCCTGCGCCTCGTCCAGAATCATGTACTGCCAACGCATCTTGGACATGAAGGCCACGTCGGCCACGACCAGCTGGTACGACGTAACGAGCACGTGGAACTGGGCGCTCTTTTTGTACATGGAATGCCGGCGGTCCCAGAACTTGCGCAGCACCTTGCGGTCGCCCGCCGAGCCCCAGTACGGAAGCACCTTGAACTCGGGCACGAACTTTTGGATTTCCTGCTGCCAGTTGTGGAGGGTGGACGCGGGCGCGACAACCAAGAAGGGACCCCAGATGTCGTATTTTTCGGCGAGGTAGGCCATCACGGAGATGGACTGGACAGTCTTGCCGAGGCCCATCTCGTCGGCAAGAATACCGTTGATGCCCTGCTCGTACAGGTTGACCAGCCAGTTGAGGCCCTTGAGCTGGTACTCCTTGAGCTGCGCGTTGAGGAGCTTGGGCTGCTCGATTTCGACATCGCCGAGACCGGTGGGGTTCTGGAAGTTCATCTCGCCCTCTTCGTCCATGTCGTTGTCGTTGTTGAACTCGCGGGCCTTTTGCTGGGCCTCGGCAATGGCGCTCTGTGCGTTGGCCATGGCAGCGGCGCGCAGCTGGGTCTCGTCCTCGGCGTCAAAGTCCAGGTCCTCGAAATCGGTGACCTTTGCACCCACAGGGCCGGATGGCTCGTCCACATTGAGGCCATTCGTTTTGTGTGCACCCGCACCACCATCGGCGGTTTGCTTGGCGACTTCGTCCGGGTGGTCGGTGCTGCGCTCGACCTCGTCGGTCTTGATCTTCTTGCCGATGAAATGGGAGTAGAGCTCGGTCTGCGAGATAAGGAAGTTGAGCTTGCGCTTCTGGCGGGCGGCTTCGCGGTCAGCTTCCTCCTTGCGCGCGTTCTCGAGCTCCTGGCGTTCGGCAGCTTTGCGCAAATCGCGTTCTTCGCGTTCGTTGCGCTTCCAAAAGGTCATCATGTCGCGCATGACACGCTTGGCGCGCGCTTGCAGGTCCTTGTTGCCCTTGTTCGTGCGTAGCTGCCATCTCTTGGCCTCCTTGGACGCGAGCAGGGCAGTCTTCTTAAGATTGGAAGCCTTGGTCGAGTATGAGTCGGTGGCGAGACGGAACGTCTTGCTGACGTCTTTCCGGGCCAGGTCGCGCCAAATCTGGTCATAGATCTGGATGAAGCCCTTCGTCTGGAAGGGATCCTTGGGCGGCTCGGCCGCGGCCGCGGCCGCAGCGGCGGCGGCAGCAGCAGCCGCCTTCTCTCTCTCCCTCTCTTTCTTGGTCAGCTTGGGCTCAGCGTTCTCCTTGTTCGAGTAGCCGTCGTCACGACCAGAGTCATCGCGGCCGGGTGTACCATTGGCACCGGAACCCTTCTTGAACTTGATGCGGATCTTGGAGGTTTCCTCTCGCGAAGGCAGAGCTTCTCCGGCGTCCAGAGCGGCTTGGGCGGCCTCTGCATTCTCCTTTTCTTGCTGCTTCTGCTCCTTAGACTTCTTGAGACGGGATCCGCCGCGGCCCTTGATCTTCCCCTTGCCCGGCTCCATGTCGGTCGCCTGGAAGGTGGCCATCGTGCCACCCTCGAGGTTCAGCTCAATCGCGGCGTTGCGAACCGGGCCCTTGATGCCCTTTTGCAGAATGAGCTTGGTCTGCTGCACCTTCTTGTTCGCACGCTCAGCTTCGCGGAGCAGCTTCTGGCGCTCGTGTTCGTCTTCAGCCAGGGCGGCACGAGCGAGAGCAGCCTTCTTCTGCTCCAGGGTAACAGCCATGGACTTTTCTCTTCGGCGCTTGCGCTGCATGTCCTTTTTGCGCTCCTTCTCGGCAAACAGTTCCTGCTCGCGCACCTCTTGGAGAGCGTCGTTATAGTAGATCTCGTAGTAGCGCTTCGTTCCAAGATAGCCGTGATCTTCGAGGCGTTTCGCCAGCGACTCGGCCAGCTCGGCTCGGCGGACGTGACGGAGCTCGGCGTCTTTGGCAGCCATCTGCAGCTGGCGTCGGCGCTGGCGCTCCTTCCAGGCACGCTGCTCCTCGTCGATCTGCGCGTCGTCCAGGTAGTCGTGCGCGTCAAAATCTTCCGCTGTGTCCAGCTTCTTCATGAAGCTCTGGATGCTCTTTTCGGCGGAGGCTGAAGAGGAGACCGAGATCTTCTTCTTCTGCTGGCCGTTGGGGCCCCGCTTGGCCGGCACACGAGGCTCAGGAGCAGGCACTGCCAGCTTTGTAGATGCGCGACGCGACGCCTTGGGTGCGGCCTCGGAAAGCACAGAGTCACCGTCTTTGTCGACGTCTTTCGACAGTCTTGAGCTCGACGTACGGGGCTTAGCCACACGACGCGGGACGCGGCCCTGCTTCTTATCATCGAGCTTCTCCAGTTTGATGACGCGCGTGCCGCGGCTCGTTGTGTGCTCGGAGTCGTCGTCGACAGGGGGAGGAGGCGATTTTGCTCGTGGTTCTTCGGAAGCAGGCTCGGCGCTAGAAAGGATGTTTGAGAATGACATTAAATCGGCTGTACGCTTTGGTGTCTGTAGATGATAAAAGTCAGCAAAACGTGAAATGGATGGGTAGCTAGGCAGATGGGCATCAGGATGAAATCGGTAAAACCAGGGGCAACGGAGTGTAATGGATGTCATAGAGAATCAATGTGCGTTGTGTTCAAAGGCATTCGCTTACACTTGCCGGGGCTGATGCCTTCGAGGGAGCTGGTGAGTTGTCCTTTGAGTATGTGGAATGCCCGGACGTGCCGTTGGGCGGTGGCGAGCCCATTCGAGTCCATGGCGGCTGCCGTAACGATGGCGAAGCCATGGTGATGGACGGATTGGGAGAGTGAGACGACAACTCTGATATGGGAACAGCAGATGTCGATTCAGAGCGGTTTCGAGAATGCGAGACGGGGCTGCGCGGAGCAGCGGCCGGCTGTGATGGATGACCGTGGCTATCGCGATGCTGTTGATGGGGAGAAGAGAAGAATCTCGAGTCAGTCCAAAGTGTCCTGTCACGGCTGTCGATGCTGCATTTTAACGTGTGGCAGTGGGTGGGTGCATGTATTCAGGGGTCGTGATGATGGCCTGATGGGCAATGGGAAGAAAAAAACGCGTTTGTCGCGAAAGACTGGCTCCTCGCGATGGTGGATGATGCCGGTGGTGATGAAAAAGAAAGAGAAATGGAAAATGGGTGTCGAAAGGGAATGGACGGGGAGAAAAGGAAAAGAGGACGGAAAATGGAAAATGGAAAATGGAAAGTGGAAAGTGGAAAACGGAAACGCAAATGCAAAATTGGGTGATGGGACAGAACGCAAACAATTGAGCCAATGATTAAGTGGAGGCGTGGCGGACGAGGAAAAGGGAGCGTAAGGGAGAGATGGAAAATAAGGGCCAAAGTGACGGGAGAAATTTTGGAGACGGAGCTGCGCGGTCATGGATGATGAGACAAAGGGTTGACAAAAGGGTGTACGAAGTAGGCATAGGAAAGCGCAAGGCGTCAGGCGCGCGGACTCGGGAGGGGCCACAACACAAGGCCAAGCACGAGGAAGGAGCGACCACACACAGAAAAGGACAGGCAAAGCCACACAGATGATCACAAATTGGCGTCAGCCAACATAACCGTTACAGGATCGGCTTTGGCGTGGCCCAAACCCATTCGCGTCCGGGCATTCGGACTGCCGACTAACACCGGAGAGCAAACGCGAGGAGGAGCAACACAGCAGCCCAAAGACGTCCGGACGCGAGGAACACGACGAATGCAATGGGTACTCCGGACTGCGCCCAAAAAGAATAAAGAGAGATGGAGGGAGGGGGGAAAGGGGAGCTCAAGAAAGCTCGGGACGGGCAGGTGACAGAGACACCGGACAAGAACAGGAACGAGGCAAAGACATTGTGAATAAAGACAAAAGACACGCGCAAAAGAAACACACCTGGCTGTCTTGCCGGACACGCGCATCCACATTCTGGCGGTCGGCGACCGATGACGCAGCGCCGGTCGCGGATGTGGTGTCGGTCGTCGGGTCGTAGAACTTGCCGGACGGCGGTTGCGAGGACGGCGCGTCTCCGTGGGCCGAGTAGGGTGTAGACGCGGCAGAAGCAGCCGGCAGTGGCGCGAGGTGCGGCGAGCGCGAGCGCGACACGGACGACGGCAGCGGCCGGTGCTGCAGCGGGGGACTGTTGTTGAGCAGGTGGTTCACAGCGGGGCCGGCTGAGGCGGGCGAGGCGTGGCGGGCGCTGGGCGATGCCAACGGACGGAATTCTGGTTTGCTGGGCGAGCGCAGCGCAAACGTGTCGTGGGCGCGATGGGAGGAGGAGGCCGTCGACGAGGCATAGGAGTGTGAGTGCTGGTGCTGGTGCTGGTGCCGCGACGGGTAGGAAGCGGGCGATGCGGCAGGCTCGGGCTCGGGGTTGAGGATGTCAATGGCGCGTCGCCGCGTGCGGTCGTTGTCGCCGCTGCTGCCGTTGGTGGCGGCGCCGTCGTTGTCGGACGGGCGACCCAATACGGTCGAGTGGAAGTTGTTGGAGGGGTCCATGATGTATCTGCTTCGGTGGCGCCAGCCTGTCGTCACCGGGAGAGAACGTTGGCAGATACTGGCTGGCGATGGACGAGGTTCTGGTGCAGCCAATTACGACAGAGGCCCGCAACAGACTCTTAAGAAAAGCAAAGGAGATGTAGAAAAGAGGGACACAAAGAAAAAGAAGACAAATAAGGGAAGAAAGGAAGACCACCGAGATCCACTGTTGAGCGCATCGGTGTCGGGGTTTGCAAGGCGAAAAGCGCGGGTGAGGATGGGTCAGACGACGAGTTGGCTGTGCGCTGTGCGCTGTGTTGTGTGCTGTGCCGAATTTGTACGCTTGTCGTGCTGGTGGGCGTCGATGCGCGAAGCGATGGGGCCCAAGAGGAACAGGACGACGCGCGACGCCCGCGAAAGTCGAGAAGAGAGGTCAAACAGTCCCAAATTTGTCAAAATGTCGCGGTTCTAAACACACCTCGGGCTGAAAAGTCGCGATGGCAGCGAGATCGTGTGCGTCGATGTCGATGCGAAAATGTCAGTCGAGCCAGCGGCGATGTGCGCGGTGATGGCGATGGCGATGGCGATGGTGGACGGGGTGGTGGGACAGATTGGGGAGATGGGGATGGCAGTGGCAGGATGGAGCGGATGGCGGATGGAGGATGAGATGGAAATTAGGTGACGGCGGTGGAAACCCAGACTCGAGAAACGAGTGACGCCCTTTTTTGGTGCGCCTTTGCTCGGCGAGCTTTTTGTCTTTTTTTACCTTTTTTCCCTCTTTCGCTCAACGGCTGTATTGTGTTGCTCCATCCTGCAGATGATTCTGGCTCGCTCCTTCTTCTTTTCCTGGTTGGGAGTAGACGTAAGATACTTGTGTTTGTGTGCAGCTTACGCGCCTAGACCATGTCTCTCGTCGGTCCCGCCCGTTGCAACCTATGAGAGCCGGGAGCTCTTTCCCGTTGCCTTTGTCATCCCCCTGTGGTCTCGTCTCCTTTTCCACGCGTACTTTGACATCTGGTTCGCCTACGATGCACCATTTTTGTCCGTTCTTTCCTTCAGTATGCTGTTTTGTGACAAACATCTTCCCGGGCACTTTCCGTCATTCTCAACGCAGGTCTGTTGTGCGTTGCAACGTACTTGCCTGCCAACCCCGTGTGGCTCCGTACTTGGGTCCCTCTTTCCCTCTGTGCTTGCACGTCGCTTCCGTAGCCTGGCCAGGCCATGCCCCCCAAATCATACCTTTCCCTCATAACTGTAACTCCCGATTGTGCGCCTTCTGGGTCTCGTTGGGTCCTCTGGGGCCGCGCTCCCCGGCTCCTCGACCAATGGCAGTGTTCCAGGTTCCAGGCCATTTTGGTCCTCTCCCCTCAGCCTGGCATCACGCTAACGCATCGCCCCTTTCTACTTTCGGAATTTGTCGATAAACGACGAGAATAAGGACGTCTTCACAGTTGCCAATTTTCGTCTCTTGCCCTCTTTTCCCTCTTCACCCTCCCTTTGCACCTTCCTTCGCCCACCTCGCTTCCCAGCATCTTGCCGCTTCGTCAGCTGGGCCAAGGCGATCCACTTCACCGCGGTGTTTCCTGCTACGCTTTTTGCCTCGCCCCAACCGTGACTGCCGTGTCGGTTCGATGTCGTCCTGTTCATTCCTTCCCCATTTTGCTGTCTGATTGTCGCCACACCACCCGCGATCCGCCCACTTTTGCATCACTATTGCCCTACGTAAGGTAATCATCACCACTTAAATCGCAGACATCATGTGACGCTCAACGGAACCACAAGAACGCGGCACACTGTCACCTTTCATTGTTGGGTGATATAATAACCAGCTCGCGTCTCGTGTACGACGTACGTTGCCGTCGAATGTGATTGTGGAGACGAACAGGGACACGTTAAGGAATACGGCATACTGGGTAATACCCCATACGATGAAATAATTTACCTTTTGCTGCCCACCGCCTGGATGCGATGCTCCACAACAAGCGGGACAGTATGAGACGCACGAGAAAAGGACACGACACGACGTGGTGGCTTTACTCGACTCATCAAACGTAAAATGCCATTTATATCAAACAGGTGCGAATGGCAGCGAGAAAAGCCTGAAGGCGCATCAGAACACGGCTTACGGCGAGTGCGGACTGTGCGTCTCTGGTGCATCCGTCAGCGCCCGTTTTTGAGGGTTATGGCGATCCGTAGAAGGTTGGCAAACTTGACAAAGCCTCCTGGGGCGCCCGGACTTAGTCGCAGTTATCGTCATCGGCACCAGTACGTGACCATACGAAGTAGAGGGTAAGCCGTTTCGTGAACTGTGTAAGTGAAATCGACGAACTACGCACTGTGCTCAAACAATCACGACATGCAACCGCTTCCGGCAGTCTTTTCATGGATGTTTGTTCTTCAAAAAAAGTTATCTTTTGTCAACCTAAACTCTATTTTTGTGACGGAAACCAGCGATGGGAACAAGAAGAAAAACATCGCCTTGGCGCCGTCGGACATGGCGTCAAGGCAGACGACAAAAGGGGGAAACATAGATGCAAAGTGAACTAAATAAAATAAAAATAAAATAAAACAACCCGTCCAAATCAGTCTTGGTGTTGTTTCTTTTCCCGCTCTATAATTTTTTTAGTCGTCCCAGCTGCTTTGATGCAACCAGACCTCGGTCAAGAACTCCCACTTTACACAGCACCGGCGTTGATCATCTTTTTCCGCAGGTAGTTCTTGTACTCGGAGATGCTGCCGTCCCATGTCCGGATGGTCCGGTTCTCGCACACCAGAATCTGCTTGGCAATCTTGTCCAGCAGCCGGAAATCGTGACTGACGACAATCACGCCGCCCGTGAAGGCGTTGATGGCATCCGCGAGACTGTCAATGGTCGGGATGTCGAGGCCGTTGGTCGGCTCGTCCAGCAGCAGCATGTTGGGGCCCTCAATGGCCAGCAGCGCGAACACAATGCGGCTCTTCTGGCCCTCGGACAGCGTGCCGATCAGCGCCGTCTGCGCCTCGCCCGACAGGCCGTACTTGCCCAGCTGCTGGCGCCAGTACTGGTAGTCCTGCGACTTCTCGCGGTACTTCTCGCGCACAAAGTCGAGCGCCGACTTGGTCATGTCGAGCTGCTCGGCCGAGTGCTGCGAGTACAGGCCGAGCTTGAGGTGCGTGTGGCGCGACACCGAGCCCTCGGTCGGGCTCAGCTTACCCGTCATCAGGCGCAGCAGCGTCGACTTGCCGACACCGTTGGGGCCCACGAGGGCCGTGCGCGAGTCCATGTCGAAGCCCAGGTCGATGTTGCGGTACAGGTCGTCCTTGGGGTCGCCCGAGTACGAGAAGGTGACGTTGTCAAACGACAGCACCGGCGGCGGCAGCTTCTCGACGTCGGCGAAGCGGAAGGTGAACACGCGGTCCTGCACCACGGGCTGGATGAAGCCGTCGGCCTCCATCTTGTCGAGAATCTTCTGCCGCGACTTGGCCTGGCGCACCAGGTTGGCGTAGGTACCGGCGCTGGCAATGAACTTCTTGATGTGGACAATCTCCTCCTGCTGCTTGGTGTAGGCCTTCATCTGGTTGGTCTCCAGCTCCGACCGCGTCTTCACGTACGAGTCGTAGTTGCCACCAAAGTACATCAGCTTCTTCTCGCGCATGTCAATCATGCTCGTGCACACGCCGTTGAGGAAGTCCTGCGAGTGCGACACCAGCACCAGCGTGCGCTCCCACTTCTTCAGGTACTCCTCCAGCCACACACAGGCCTCCAGGTCCAAGTGGGCCGTCGGGTCGTCCAGCAGCAGCAGCGACGGCTTGACAAACAGCGCCTTGGCCAGCGCCACACGCATCCGCCAGCCACCGGACATGTCCTTGGTCTTCTTGTTGATCGTCTGCTTGTTGAAGCCCAGACCCGTCAGAATGAGCGAGGCACGCGTGCCGAATGTCGAGGGGTCCATCTTCTCCATGTGCTGTTGGGTTGGTTAGTACGGGACGATGTAAGGGAAAAAAAACGGGGGGCAAAAGCGAATGGGGAGGGGACGCATTATCTCCCCCTCGTCCCCCCTCCATCAGGTCGTCTACTTACGTCGTACAGATCCAGCAGCACCGGGCTCTCGGGGCCCTCGTCCTCAAGCAGCTTCTCGGCCAGCTTGTCAAGGCGCTCCAGCTCGTTCTCGGCCTCCTTGACCACCCACTCGAGGGCGCCCAGCTCACTCGGCGGCGCGCCTTCGTTGAGCAGGTAGATGTCGACAAAGTCGGGGATGGGGAACTCGCGCGCGTCAATGGCCTTCATCAGCGTAGACTTGCCGCAGCCGTTCTCGCCCAGCAGGCCGTAGCGTCGGCCGTATGTGAGCTCGAGCGTCGAGTCGGTGATGAGGACGCGGCCGTGGAACACCAGGCTGGTGCTGGTGATCTTGACGTCGCGGCTGGTGGACGTCGATGCCAGCACACCCGTCGTGACGCGGTCCGACAGGCCGTGCTTGTCCATCTGTGCAGCCAACCGCTTCACCTCATCGGGGTCGTTGACAATCGCGTTGCCGTCGGCATCGACCTCGTCGCCGTTCACCGAAGAGGTCGCCGTGCTTGCCGTCTTCGAGCCGGCCTTGGACCGCGACGCGACCGTCTTCTTGCCGCCACCATCGGCGGCCTTCTTTGCGAGTCTCTTCTCCTTGGAGGCGGAAACCATGTTGGGCAGGTCGGGTATGTGTTGTCCTTATGGGTGAGGGGAGAAATGGAGGAGGGACACAGGAGGAGGCGGGTCGTAAAGTCAAGTCTCCTTCTATTTTCTGGTTTCGAATGGAAAATCAGAATATGTCGAATCAAGGAGGGAGACAAGGGCGTAAAATGAGAAAGACAAAACAAAAGGAAAGTGATGCCGTAGGGTCGAAAACAGCAAACACGTAGAAGCGATAGAGAGGGAAGAAAAGATAGAGGATTGTATCTATTGCTGGCCGTGGCGGGGTTTTCGTTCCCTAGCGAATTTTTTTTTTTTTGTTACTGGAAACCTTGGAAACTTGGTGGGGTCACTGGCCGCTCCAGTAAGAGTTTTCAAAATCCGCCTTCTATCCCTACCATCTCAACCAACTGCATGCCTTGCAGACTATTTTAGTCATTAATACGGTGCACAATGCGATAATACGTCACAGGTCACGTGCTTTCACAAGCCAAGTGTGGGATAATGTGCATTCTACAGGAATGGCTAAGTGAGGCCTCTCAGGGGCAGATCCATCATATGGAACCCATCACGTGACGTCCACGTGACGGCAGACAGCCAGTGGGTCCAACACTGCCCCATGGACCTGCCATCGCCTGAGAGGTACGAGGTACAAAATTAAACGTGGATAAGCCACTAAAATGAAAGTATAAGTAACAAAACACTTGATGCCGGCTAAATATCGGCACCGCAAAAACTATGCGCCATAGCTCCGCCGGACTCCCTCGAAAAACCACGAGATCATGGGCAAAAAATAGGAGTCAGAACCACGGCGCGAGAGAGAGGCTGCAATTATACATCAGTGGGCATATGCTGTAAGCCCAATTGCTCTAGAAAGGAGGCGTGTTTGGCTCTATTCAGGGCCTTCGTCAGGCCGTCAGCGGCCATTTCGGATGACGGGACATGCTGCAGGGCAAAATGCTTCTCGTGGACTTGTTCTATAACCCATTTATAGTGTATGTTGATGTGGCGAGCCCTGGCCTTTTTGTGAGGGTTGAGGCACGTCTGTATAGTGTTGCAGCTGTCTGTGAATAGTAGTAATGGCGTGGCGATATTATAGCCGAGATCGTAGAGAATTTAGCGCACCCAAGCGAGGGTACGAGCAGCCGGCGTAAGGGCTATAAATTCAGCCTTTATAGTGGATAATATAATAAAAGTCTGTTTACTAGACTTCTATAGAACCGGTGCGTTAGCTATAAAGACTACGAAGCTAGCGGTCGAGCGTCGTAACGGTGTGTTGTTAGCGTGTAAGGCATTACTGAAAGCTAGGGGGGTTATAGCGGTACGCGGAGAAGGTAGGCGATTATTCAGTGGGTTAGTCCTACCGTTAAAGACGATACCGAGCTTTCTCGTCGTCCTATAATATCTTATAAGGTTTTTTAGTACGTTCTAGTGCTCCGTCAATAGGCCTTTATTACCTTCTAACACCTTACTGCTCGTATAGGCGGTATTACATTATATATTTATAGAGATATAGTTCGTACATCCTGTAGCTTTAAGGAAGGTGTGAAGGCTATTAAGATCAGCTGGCCACTCGTCTAGTAGCTTGGTGCCAGTAGGCCACGGAGTATATACTTTTGCCGTCTACTTAAAGCCGAAACAAACTAGTATGTTCGTGATATATTACTCTAGTCCTAGGTGGATACGGCGAGACGAGCGATTACGACGAATATTAAGACCTAAAAAGGAGGTTGCCTCACCTAGTGATCGAATAGGGTATTAGGCGTCGAGCGTCTTACCTAGTGCCGTAAGCTGGACGTTAATTAGGTCAGCCATAAGGATATTATTAACGTAGACGAGTATAATAATACCGGTAGAGTTATTACGAAAGAGGTAGATGTCTAAATTATAGATAGTAAAGCCCAGGGAGTTTATAAACGGCGTAAGCGTATTAAACCACTAGTGAGGGCTTCGTGTGAGGCCGTATAGTGCTCGCCGAAGGCGGCAGACGAGAGATTTATCCTTCTAAAGGCTATATGGTTATTAGACGTAAATAGTCTCGTCTACTAGCACGTCTACGTTCAGGAAGGCTGTCTTAAAGTCATATTACTGCATATATAGGTCGTATACAGCTATATACGCCAGGAAGACCTTAAGAGTCGTTAATAATACTATAGCGGCGAATACGTTAGCTGCTGCCTATAAATCTCTCTCCCTGTTGCCGTACACCACCTAGCGAGCCCTAGTATCACCAGCTTTTTCGGAATATACCCAACAGCCAGGAAGCACGTTAGCGCTATATAGCTATACCATGAGGTCCTATACGTATATATCCTTAAGGCTCTATAGCTGCTTTTATATAGCTGGCAGCTAGCGCTACTTAAAGTCAGTAAATTAGTATGCTTTATAATAGTTTTTTAGTACCGTTAGTCCGGCGTACTATAGGTTGACGGCGTTAATAGTGGACATATAAATGGCCGTCTTCTACGTCTCTTCTCGTAAGCTCTTAACGTTATAGCAATTAATAGACGCTATAATGAAATACCACTATTTAATTGACATATTAGACAGGCTTGGCTCTAGTAGCCCGTGTTTATTCAGTTAACTATAGTCACGTCGAGCTATACGTCTTACTGGGCGCTATAAGGGGGGTAGAAGCAGAGGCTCTTCGGCTTATAATTACTCGTCTAGGGAGATATTTAGGCTTTCGTTTTCAGGCTACCCTAAGGGCGTCGTATACTCCGGCTACCTTAGTGGCGCCGTAAGCTCCTTGTCCGTCGTCTCTAGCGTCTGAGAGGGAGCTCGTGGTGGCTCGGGCGTAACCTCTTCGTCTCTCGTAACGGGGAAGAGTTACGGGGTATGTATCGTGCCGTCGTCGTTAAAACGAATGCCTATATAGGCT
Source organism: Sporothrix luriei (assembly GCA_021398005.1). Taxonomy (NCBI): domain Eukaryota; kingdom Fungi; phylum Ascomycota; class Sordariomycetes; order Ophiostomatales; family Ophiostomataceae; genus Sporothrix; species Sporothrix luriei. The sequence goes on from WNLO01000002.1 coordinate 213,550, forward strand.
GGCGGGTCGTGGTGTTACGGTATCTAAGCCGGCGTGGCTTCGGGAGACAGTAGCTGCTTTGGCGGTATGTGCCTACCGGTGTTATCGTCTTCTAAGTTAGTTATTATAAAGTCCGGCGCCGCCTTATTACACTCCGTTATAGCTACCGGCTATATAACCGCCGGCTTTTCCGGTGCTCGTACTAGCTTCGAGGTGTTATCAAGGATTTGTATAAAGTGCTCGTTAAAAGTCACCTCTCCTTAAACCTCTCTATCGTCTTCTTTCGGCGTATTATCTAGGATAGATTTATAAAAGTGTACACTAGAGACTCTAACGATACAGTTAGTCTTACGGAACTAGACGTGGTAGATACGGCTATACGTGCCTATATATTCGACGAGCTGGCTAACGGTGGCGCGGGGCGAGAACTTATTAGTATTATCGTAATATACTGGCTTAAGATAAACGTATACCTTATAGCCATAGACTCGTAAATGGTTAATATATAGCTTCGTTTAGTCTACTAGGAGCCCTAGGGCTAGTAGGAGCCGCTCTTAAGGCGACTATTAGCTAGGATTTGATTGTATAAGGAGGAGGTTTATGACTTTTATTAAGGTATTAATAGCGAGAGGCTAAATGTGCTCTAGGATGTACGTGTCGCCCATAATAACTCGTGCCTTTTAAACAATAGTGCGCCCAGTACGTTCGGCTCTACCGTTCGATAAGGGTGTATAGGGAGTCGTGGTCTTAAGCGTGATGCCCAGCCCTCTACACCACTCCGTAAGCTTCAACTAAATCCATGGGCGTGTTACTTAACCAAATTCGGCGCTACCGTTAAGCCCGAAAGACTGTAATTTAAGGGCTATCTGGCGTTTAAAGAGAGTAACGAATTACTATAGTCACTTATATGCTTCATCTTTTATAGTAATAAATTACACCTAGTGGTAGCTTAAGTAGCTATTAATAAAGTGTAAGAAGTAGTGAAGCCCGTTATAGCTAGGGCGGCAAGTAACTAGATTGATACACACTAGCTGCCCCGGAGCTATAATAGGGTCCTTAAGCCTCCTACTTATAACGTCTGTTAATTTGGTGATATAGTACTCTAGGTAATATGCTTCTGCCCTAGTGACGTATATACTAGCGTCTACTGCCACTTACTTGACCATACGTAACGGGGCATAGAGAAGGCGGCGATATATAACTTTATAGTTAACTAACGCTATAGTAAGGCTCTCCTGGCCGTTAGAGCTACCCGATAACATAGCTGGTAGTATAAGAATATTACGGTATAACTCGAAAGGGAACTATATATCACCTATACTTACTTGGACGACTTTCTTATAGAGGTTAAGGTGGTAGCCCTTTCGGCTTATAACGCCCACCGATAGTAAGTTGACAGGAGCGTTCGGTAAGTAGATAGCGTCACTTATAGTTAACGAGACTATACCTCCATTAAATCCTTTCGTTATAATCACTATGACGCCGCCTAAGTGCTATATAGAGAGACCGCCATCTATATTCTTCGATATCATTAGTAATACTAATAGCCCTAGCGAAACGAACCATTTGGCATCATTAAACCTATAATATAATAATCCCGAATTAAGCAGTATGGTGTCTAGTGTAATAACTTGAATAGCTTCGATAGGAGCGATAGAGGCTATAACAATTAATAGATTATTAATACTATTCGGAAGGTTCGTGATTTATATACTACCTCTTATAATAGCTATTAAGCTACTTGGTATGTTATTATCTCTACCGTTACCGTCGTATTATTTAGGTTTTCACCAAGTTTTCAGCTCTAGGTGCTTTATAAAGCACTTTTCTTCGCCTCCTAGGTGATATCTCTTATAGTACGTGTATAGCACCTATTGTGGGTTATTTCTATGCTTCTTCTTACAGCGCTGGCATGCTTTATCTATGTGGCGTATATGTATATTAGATAGAGGAGAGGGTGTATCTAAGGGACCGTTAAGGGAGGCTATTACGAGGGCCTTGGGAGGAGTAAATTGGTGTGCTTTCTTAAAGTGCGTGATACACGCTTGAATAGTGTTAAGGAAAGTGAGGTTATTATCGTTGAATTTCGTATATAAGTTGCTAATAAACATAGAGTTAATAGGCTTAAATTTATGGAGTAAGACGACGGTTTTTATAGCTTCTATAAGTTAAAACTTTATACCATAAAGGACCTTTATAACCGTCTAAAAGGCGTCAAGAAAAGCAGTAGGAGTGCCGTACTAATTCAGTTGTATTATTATAAAAGCCATTATAGCGTTTTCTACTATCTTGGCGTCTATCGTCACTAGAGCCTTCTTAATACTCTAGAGTATAGTGTACGGCTCAACGTCCTCGTCGGTATAGCCGTAATAGGTGATCCAGGGGAGCACGTCACTAACAGTGGCTGTAATAGCTCCGTAGACCTTCGTACATCTTTGCTTATAGATGTCGTTAGCATCTTCGTACTCTTCTTCGGTCTCGCCATCTTTTCTGGCTCTAAATACTACAGGGCCTTTTAGAAATTTGACGGTACTATAATCGATACAGGCGGACCTAAGTAGTGTATACCAGCGTTTATAGTTGGTTCTAGTCAGCTTAGGAACCGCGTAGGCCGTCTGGGCGTACGTATATAGTGATAAGGAATCCATGGCTTAGAATTAAGGCAATTGGTGAAGGATTAGTCAAGAAGTCGTGATATTTTTATGGCTAGAAAAGGGGTAAATTTGCCGGAAGTACGCGAATCGGCCACGCACTCGCAAAACTTAGCATTAGTGGATGTGAAATGTATCGTTTTACTTGCAAAAGAGCGACGAATGCAAGGATGCACACAGCAACTTGATAAACGCGGAAAATGAGGCGCAAATAGGGATCATAACCTGTGGGATAATGTGCATTCTACAGGAATGGCTAAGTGAGGCCTCTCAGGGGCAGATCCATCATATGGAACCCATCACGTGACGTCCACGTGACGGCAGACAGCCAGTGGGTCCAACACCAAGCCTCTTATAGGCAGCTAATTACTGTTCGCCTCTTGATGCCCAAATTTGCCCCCAGCTCTTCGGTATGAGCTCCAGGACGCTGACTTACACTGGGAATCCTCTTATATTTGCCGTCTCGTAGCTTTTACAATAGTATGGTTTACGAGGTTGAGGCATTGCCTAAGGCGACAGGTCTACTATTTCGACCATCGCCTTGGTAGTTTACTCCGTAGTTAGCTGGCAATTGGAACTGGCCTTGTAGGCCTTGTACTCCGTAATTACGTATTTCAGTAGTAATACGATACGCTTGTTCTCAAGAGGAGAAAACATAAAAATCGATGGTATTAAGCGAGTAAAATAGTAATCGTTTTCTGAGCATTTTTTTGGTTCGGTTTTAGTTGTACGTTCCCTGAAATTATTTGATTCTTTAATATCTTCCCATTTCCTGTGTTTTTCGTGTATTCCTTTTACAGAAAAAAATATGTATATATATATATATACATAATTATGACATAATATGTGACACCGTATGGAACCTACAATATTGTTATAATATTGTTACAATATAATCTTCAGATCATTAATATGCGTATTGGTTTATTAGTACATGCCAGTGCCGCAGTTTGGTCTTGTATTGAGTTAGATACTAAGAAATACGTAACCAAGCAAGGTTCGTGGAGATCAGTACAAGGCGAGGACAGTTAACTACTGCGAGCATCGAGTAGATTTGTACATTTGTAGAATGAATCAAATGGCCTACGTAGCACTGATTTCCCTGATCTGCGGTGTATGAATAGACTATGAAGTGCATCCTACCGCTTTTGTTGAGATCGGCCAGTTTGAAGGGTCCCTGATGGAAGTCAAGGTGGGATGCCGAGCGACAAAACTCGAAAGGTCGACATTGTAGATCCAAGCATGGTTTCTGACACATCCAAAAATATTACGTTTGGATACATGTGTCGATATGCTCGTCTCAGTGACTTTGTTGGCCCTAAGCTACGCTGTTCTTGGAGCTGTGGTTGTAGAGCGCGATGTTTCGGGACTGTAGCTTGTCATCCATCAACCCCGTATTGGAAACATCAACAGCACCCATTTTCTATCGTCAGGTACGGTACACGCAGCCACAACCCTCACCAGCCAGGCAGAGGGCCGACCTCGTCGTGCAGCGGCATCCTCATGAGCCGGTTACCGGCCAAGACGAATATGGCATCGTTGCTTTTCGCGGCGCCAGCCTGGAATGTCACGCTACCAGCACACACCACGCTTGATATTGTCATCCACACAGTTCACTTGCGGGCCACCTTGTGAATCTGTTGTCCAAATTTTACATGGCACCCCAGGACCTTGATGAGCACGGCGACAACTATGGACATTGACACATCACTGTGTAGGCCGTGCCCAATGGAGCCTCAGGCACAACAGCGAATGCCCTTGCCCCTGTACCAGACCCGTCGTCGTTTGTCTTCTTCAAAGGTGCTGACCGGTCACAGCCGATGGGCGGTTGACGACGACCGTCCCCGGTGGTCTACCAGCAGGCTCAGACCGGGTGTGCACCATGATGGCAGCCCAAGACCACCAACGCGTGCTCATACCGGTGGCCCAACGCGGTGCTGAGGATGTGCAATTTGTATTACTGAGGTGAACTGAAAGTACGAAACGACATCACAAAAAAAAGATGAGATACTGGAATGGATGGAAAGTATTCATTAATTAATTCAGGGGTATCGTGTGATTGTACAGATACTAGATCGCGTGACGTGCCGGTGAGCGCAGAGAAACATTCTGGATGCCCGGGGCTCTAGGAGCTGTACCTTGCGAAAAGGCAAGAATATGAAATAATAACTAAAAAGAAAATAAGTCGCTTAGAGCAAAATATAAGTGACCAGTTTGAGTCTGTCGAAACGGTCAACTCATCATGCGTACAGGAGCACGTCACAAACAAAGTCATGCCTGTCAACACAGGTTTGAGCAGGCGCCGTGTGTCGATAATGTAGCGTCGGCACTTAAGCAGGAAGCCACGTCAGGATTTTGTCGACGAGCACGCGTTTGTTGACAGGCTTGGAAATGTAGTCGTCCATGCCGAACGCCAGGCACTGCTCACGGTCGCCCTTCAGGGCGTACGCCGTCATGGCGATGATGGGCAGCTGGATCCCGTTTTTCCGGATCTGCACCGTGGCCTCGTGGCCGTCCATTACAGGCATACTAATATCCATGAAGCAAAGGTCAAAACCTTTGGGCCGTTCGACGACATGCTTGACGGCCTGCGACCCGTCCGAGGCCACAGTGACGCAATCTGTATCGAAGCCGAACGAGGCAAGGATCCGGAGGAGGATGCGTTGGTTGGTGGTGTTGTCTTCGGCAACCAAAAGCCGTTTTCCAGGAGCGCGTTTGCGCAGAAGAGCAACATTTTGCTCAAATTCTTTTTGTAGTCGAGTTTGGGGATCTTCGGGTAGCGTGTTTAGGTCAATAAACTGGTTGCCGCGGGTTGGTGAAGATAGCAGATCCATGAGAGGGACGGTGAGCGCGGGTAAGGAGGTGGAGGACATGGGTGTGATGGTATCAGCTATGGATTGCGGGGACTGGGGCGTGCTACAGTCGTCCACTTTTGAGACTGGCGATGCTTTCGATTCGGGAAGCAGTCCTTCCGCTAGAGGCGGCGATGTTACTTCGTTAGGTGGAGTAGTTAATGGTGATGAAAAATCGGATTGTACGGAATCGGATGACACCTCAGGAGACAATACTATTTCTCCACCCAGCGCAGGGCTGATACCTCCATCATCTTCGATGAGGTCGAAGCCCGAACCCGAGGCCACTTCAGCCTTTGACAGGCCGACCTTCTTGGCAATTCTTTCCAACGGAGGCGGAATGGTCTGTGCCTTTTCGAGCTCGAATTGTGCCAGTTCTTGCCCCGGCGGGGTCAACGCGCCCCTGTGTGCAAGCCGTTTATTGGTCCTCATTTCCACGTCGGACATGTTCAGCTGCGACAGGCTCTTGATCTTCAGGAACCTGATGGAAAACCAGAAAATGCTTCCTTGTCCGTCTGGATTCGGTGTAAACCCAATGGTACCGCCCATCAGTTCTACAAGAGACTTGCAAATCGATAAGCCAAGGCCAGTTCCTTGGAATCTCTTCTTGGTTGTTGTGTCGACCTGGGTAAACGGCATAAAGAGGCTGTGAGTCGCCTTCTTTGGAATTCCGATGCCAGAGTCCGTGACTTTGGTGTGTATGGTGAAGGTGTCTTCGTCTTGGTCCTGAACCGTTACTGCCACTCGGATCATTCCCTTGTCTGTAAACTTTTTGGCGTTGCCGACGATGTTCTGTACGATTTGACGATATCGTAGTGGGTCTCCCTGCACAGCTCGAGGCAAATCGCTGGCAAGCGTCAACTGCAGCCGGACGTCCCGCTGTAATGTAGGTTCGATACTGCGAACAACGGATGTCACAATGCTGCCGATGCCGACTATGTCGGTATGGATTGAGAAGCTGCCAGACGCGAGTTTGGAATAGTCCAAGATGTCGTTGATGACATGCAAAAGAACCTGGCCGGATTCGTCGATGATGCTCGCAATTTCGCGCTGTTCGGGTGTCAACGCAGTGTCGAGGAGCAAGCTGCATGCCGACAGCATACCGTGCATCGGCGTGCGGATCTCATGGGACATGTTGGCAACGAAATCCGACTTCAGCTTTGCGCTCTCCTCGTATGCGGCAATCACTCGGACCTCGGCGGCGCGGCGCTCCGTCATGTTGCGGGTCACCTTGCCAAATCCTACGTGAACTCCGTCCTTGTAGATGGCCGTGATGGTGACGTTGGCCCAGAACCGGCTACCATCCTTGCGGAATCGCCAGCCCTCGTCCTCGATACGGCCATAGCGGAGACAGTCCTCAAGTTCTTTCTGGGGTTTGTTGTCTGCGATATCTTTGGGACCATAGAATATGGAGAAGTGCTTGCCGATAATTTCGTCTTTGGTGTAGCCTTTGTTCATCTCAGCGCCGGCGTTCCAGGTCACAATGTAGCCTTCGGTGTCGATCAAGAAAATGGCGTAGTCTTTGACAGAACGGACAAGAATGCCGAACGCCTCGTCGATGGAGGTGTCGCTCGCCAAACTTTGATAATCTGGTTCTGCTACAAATGTCGACTGCGCTTCGCTTGCAAGAGGAACGGCAGAAGGAAGCACTGTCGGGGGTAGTGACGACATGAATTCCACTGTGGGAGAGGTCGACTGGGTATGTGTCCATTCCAAGACCACCGAATACGGACCATCGTTGCGGAATATGGGGATGGCGCGGAGGCTCCAGGCCAGGTCCACGCCAAAGCCACTCACGGCAGCGCCCGTCGAGGTGCTGCGTCCTGATAGAAACTGTACTGCACGTAAGTTGATTGACGCCTGCAAGATAGTCTTGATACGAACGCGATCGTTGTTGGACAGCAGAACCCGGTCTTCGATTGCGAGAAGAACGTCTCGGCCAACGCAGTTCTCCGTTTCGAGACCTAGGACTGCAAGAAAGCTTCGCGAGGCGCGCACGACTTGAAAGGTAGGGGAGAGGATGGCGGATGCGACGGGGGACAGGTCAAATACTTCGCAGATATCAATATCGCTGCTGTCGGTGATTATTGGTGTGCTTTCGTTGGAGGAGGCCATGTCGTGGGCGGCACTGGGCGTCGAAGCGGAACCATCATCTGACGCCGACGGTGTCAACATTGTGTGGACAACCGGTTGCCTCAGAGAGACAGTGAGGCGGTGGAAAAGACGTCAGCCGATCCAGCGTGACGGCAGAATCGAGATAACACTGGTGTATGAATAAAAAGAACGGTGAAATCTGGTGCCTGTCGTGGCTGTGATGTTTTGTGTGTTTAAACAAAAGGTTACAATGCCGTTTCGTTTTCAGCTTGGTAAAAGGTAGCTTTGACGATATGGGTTGAGGTTGTTAAGGAGTGGATAAAAAGGTTCCAGCGGTTTAACAGAACAAAACAAATCAAAAAATCAACACAACACGGAAAACCAGTAGGTAACTTGAAAACAACGAGACCCTATCCCCGCCATCATGTTTTCTTTGGCAGGGGCCGCAGAGAGGGGAGACAGAAAGTAAAAGGGAGGGGGATGGGACCTGAGCGAAATAAGCATACCCCAAGAACACCATTACCCAGACTGGCCAAAACGCTCGTCGCTGATCACCTGCTTGTCGCCAGACGCAGCTGGGGGTTGTATGACCACTGGCACTGGGGCGGCTAAGACGGCATGGATGTTTGTGGCGGGTCTCCAACTCAGATTCATTGTTACTGTACAGAGGCAGGCCGAGCAGACGGGAAAGGGTTCCAGTAAAGAGAGACCGTGCTGTTGTGGCAAGCCATTCTGCCATTCAATACCGAAGGATCCTTGTTTAGCTCGACGATTACGATTGTGGCGTCGCCGCTAGACCTGAGAGGCTGTGAGAAGTCAGTGAGAAGTCAGATGAAAACCAGACGAGCAAGTGCTAAACTTGGATAACCGAGACAGTGGAGGGATAAACATGGCGGCGGCCACCTTTGTCGATGCCAAGCCGATGTGAGGAGGGAACGCAACGGCATTTGTTGTGTATGACGGACGGACAGAGTATTACCTCACAACAGAAATGTGTGACTTTGTCATACGCCCAGCATGGCTATTTGTTGGAACACAGCAAAGACGCTCGAAACTTTTGTAACGAGGTCCCGCACTGGCAACTTCAAATTCCAGGACACTTTGGAGACCTGGGGATGCAAGTCTGTTCATCGAGTGGGGGGCAGGCAGGGGTGTTCAACGCCGTTTTTCAGCACCCTTGGGCTGCTCAAGATATCCACTCAAACGAGGGGCTTCTGCTTGTCTCTGGGCCGAGCAGGACCATTGTGTCCGGACCAATCGTGGCAGCTCGTTGCCATTCAATGGCCCAGTGAAAGCCACTGTCGAATGTAACCTGCCCCCCTTTGTGAAGCAGGATCCCTGTCTCACGGATCCGAAGGACAGCCTTCAATCACAACTTTAAAAATTGCGAGAATGCTGAGCGTCACAGGCGATTTGGCACGGAAAGTTGATGGCCACCAAAAGCATGGCGAGCATGGTCAACAAGAATTGGAGGCCTGTGTCAGGGAACCATGAAATGCTGGCCGTTGATCCTGTTTGTACGGAGTACATAGAAATGCACTCAAGCTCGATCTCGATGACAATAATATAGTGGTGTCTAGCCCACCGTTTGGAAACACTAGGAGCAAATTCGGTACAGATCATGGGGGGCTGGCGTGTTAGGTGGTGTGTTACAGCCTTCGTTTGGATCGCAAGTTCGACAAATCCTATGTTGTCTTTATCGACATTTTGATGCATTTTCCCTGTTTTGGCGTCGATGGTGCCCCGCACGGTCGACGAGCCAATTGCTGACCTGCATCGTTTGGTACGAAGTAGATATTGAGACATTGGCTGTCAGCCGTTAGTATGGGGTGGGAAATGGATAAACAATAAGGGCCTGGAATGCCTTCCGTCTCCATACTAGCCATGTGCACAGTAGGAGGAGACAGGTGAAAAAGTCGATTAAATGGCTCGTTTGCCCAAAGGAGACCATTTGTCTGGGCTTGGAAACTCATCTCGTAACAATCCAATTCAAGACCTAAGAGCAACGAGATGCGGCCATGTCGACAACTATCTGCTTTGACGAGCTCAGCCTTGGGCCAAGCTTGATATGCCCTTCGAGCAGCGAGGTGGGTGACAGAGACAGCGAACTCATCCACTGTGGTTTGCACACTGTGCGAGCGCCAATTGATGTTGGTCGATGTCGGCTCGGCGATAACTTAAGGACGAGAAACCGGACTGAGGCAGATGCCTCCAAACTTTCGACATCAAAAAAGGGCATGAGAAAAGGGGGTGCTATGTTCGAAACGGCATGAAGACTTTGTATGAAAAGGGAAGGAACGAACGAACGAAAACAGCCTAACAGACGAACAAATTCGCGATGCATTATCGCTGGGTAGGTGCAACTGGTCCAAGACCATAACGTGCGAACAACTGAGAAGGCGCGACCGGGCGTATGAGAGGGCGTTTCAGCCTGCCATAGCTCGGCGCACCGGCGCTCACCAACTGCCGCCATGGCTGTTCAGCGTGTAACGCGGTGCAACTTACCCCCTAGTTCTTGTCAGCCTCTGGCTCACAGTGGCCTTCAGCCTTGTTGAGGCACTACTCTGTGAACAGGATAGGGGACCTTTTGCGTTCCCTCAGCTCCATCGAACATCGTCATTCTTTGTCATTCAAAGTCCCCCCCTGGCTTCTCAACCACGATCTGATTCAATGTCGGTTGCATTTTGCTTGTGACAGCGCTCCCCTTGACCTCGCTTCGTCGCTGACGAAGAGCAACGAATCCTTGACAACGCACAAGATGCAGACGACCGGCTTTCGGGCTTGCGAGTTATGCCGTGCCCTCAAAGTGCGATGCATGCCGGCCGAAGGCGACGCTGCGGGTAGCAATGGCGGCAGCAGCAGCAGCAGCAGCACATCACCCGTCGCCCTGCCACCTGTCTCCGAGCGGCCGGCGTGTCGTCGCTGCAAGGACACGGGCTCGACCTGCGTCTACACGGAGCCTCGGCGGACGAAGCGGAAGCGGACCGACGTGCGCGTCCGTGAGCTGGAGCGCGAGGTGCGCATGCTGAGCGAGCTGCTGATGCTCCGGAGACGTGTCGCCGAAGAGGGCATGCCGGTGGCCGAGTACGAGCAGGCCCAGACGTCGGCACGAGCATCGCTGGCGGCTGCTGCTGCGGCGACTGTGCCACCGCCGGCCCAACAATCCCTGCCTGACACGCCGTCTGCTTTGTTTACGGCTTCACCGCCTTTGAGCACCAGCACGAATACGCCGTACAGCGGTACACAGCAAGCACCACAGCCGCCAGCAGCAACAGCAGCAGCAGCAGCAGCAAGAATAACAACTACGACAGCTACAACAGCGGCCAGGACAGGGACGGCAGCCGCCAACAACATGGCATTGCATAGCCAGCCACAGCCTCTCGAAGCCGACCCTGTGGCCGCAGGCATTCTCTCCATGGATAAAGCAGTTCGCCTGTTCCGCCGCTATGTCACGGTGATGGCACCGCAGAGGCCGTTTGTCGTGTTTCCCAAAGTGACGCTGTCTAGCGAGATGGAGCTTACGCCCGCCGTGGAGGCTTCGATTAGTATGGTGGCCGCTCTGGTCCGCGAGCACACGCCGGTCCTCTTTCTGTCAGTCCTGACAGCTGCCTTAGGGACCGGCGCCGACGACGACAGCGCCGACGGTAGCGCCGACGGCAGCATCCATAACTTCAACGACAGCAGCAGCGGCGGGCAGGAAGACGTAGCTACGTTGCTGGACTCGTTGCTACTGCGTGTCTATGCCGACCGCATCATCTACCAGAGCGAGAAATCCCTAGAGCTAGTGCAGGCGCTGTTGATCTCCTCAAACTGGAACTTTTACAGCTTCGAAAGACCGGCAGGTGACTGCCTCATACATGCCGCAGCAGAGGCAGCCGCCAACCGGCACGGCAGCCAGAGCACGCACCGCCATGGCTCGACCCCGAGCGTCAGCGGCTTCGACAACCTGCGCTTCTACCAGCATCTGCACATGGCAGCCACCATGGCCATCGAGATCGAGTCGGAGTACCACGACAAGGGACGTGTTCCGACGGGCCGCACCGGCGGCGGCGTCGTCAGTGGTCTGTTGGAGGATCCATTGGCGTTTGAGCGGACGCTGCTGGCGTGCTACATGTGCTGTTCGAGCATCTCGCTTGGCTTCCATCGCCAAACCATGCTGTCCTACACGCCGGTGATGGCCGAGTACCTTCGGCGGCTGGAAACATCGCCCCATGCCGCATCGACCGACGCGGTGACGGTGGCCTGGGTCCACCTGCAACGAACGGTCGACACGAGCGCGGGTGCACTGGGCCTGCGGGCGGTTGTCCGCAACGGCAGTGGTGCTGCCGCGACACCCGCAGACAGCTCGGCGACGCACGGCTACGATGCAGTGCCAGACCTGTCGGACCCGAATTTCCAGGCCAGATTGATGAAAGTCACGCAGCAATTGGAGCAGTGGCGGATTGACCATAGCCGCTGCATGACCAGTGAGTCGGCCCTGGCCTTCGGTCCGGTCAATATACAATGGCAACGTCGTCTTACTAACAACGCAATTTAGACTCTCTCCTCATCCAATACAATACGATCTTGTGTTTGCTTCACGAGTCTTGCTTCTACAATGAGTTTGCCGCCTCCGACTTGAAGCCGCCGTACCGCGTCTCCATCCCGGGCACCTTTGAAGACATGCCTGCGCGCAAGCCCCTGACGCCGGCCCACCTGGCGTCCCGGCGCATCTGCCTGATGGCCTCGCGCTCCCTCATTGGCATCTTTTTGGCCGCGCCCACGGAACAGCTGCTCGGCTGCCCTGTGGTCGTCTATGCGCGTGTCGGCTATGCCGTGCTCGTTCTCCTCAAGCTGCAGATCTCGGCGGCCCTGCCCGGCGGCGCCATGCACGGCCTTCTCCTCGACACCGCGACGGGCGACTCGGCCACGCAAATCTACCAGTACCTGGAGTCGCTGATTGCGCGCCTCGAAGAGCTCGAGGCCCTGGGCGGCCGCATCGCGTCCGTCTGGGTGGCCATGGTGCGCATCATCCACACGTGGTACGAGGCCTACTTCATTCCCGCGGCGAGCGGCCGCCCGGCCGACTGCAACCCGAACGTCAACCCCGTGCTGGAGCCGCTGCGCTACTGCGTGGGGGACAACCAGCCGCGGGTGCCGGCGCACACCATCACGCCGGAGAGTCTGAGGCAAAATCACCTGCTCGGGGACCCACGGAAGCGCGACCCGCACTCTAGGACCGACGAGGGTTTTGCGTCCCTCGTGAGCGGCATCGGCACGTCGGCGTGCGGCGTGCTGTCGACGATGAACCCCGCCGACGAAGAGGCGTTCCTGTCGAGTGCGCTGGACACAGGCGAGATTGACCGCTGGATGGACCCCCGGATCGGACTGGGCGACATCCAGAACCGGCTCTTTGAGTTCTCGGCGATGTGAGCATGTGGCCATCACGTTTGCGCTATGCTCACAGTGGTTGTTTGTTGCGTTACTATGCGCTATGCATTGTTACGGAGTCGTCCTGCTTGTTTCTTTTTTCATTTTTTTTTTTTTTTCATTGTCCTTTTTATTTCACGAAATGATACCACTTTGCGGGTCTTGTTTCGCTGTGTACCATTATCTAGATAGACAAAGCATGGACTTCTCATAGAATATTGATGTGGGTATTGGTGGCTATTGTATCTAATGCCATAACCGACAAGGGCAGAAACAGTCTGATGGGTAGAAGAAAAGGAGGAAAAACAGAGAACAGCCCGCAAAAGAAGGAACGAAAACAAAAACCCTCAAAAGTCTAAGTTGGCGCAACAGCCATCATCAAGCCGGCCTTACAAAAACCAAATCGAAAGAAACCCACCTCTTTAACCTCGTTCTAAACATTCCGAATCGAGTAAATGCCAAAGTATGCGCCAAATCATGCGAAAGTTGTGTCGGGGGGGAAAGGGATCGTTCCGGAGCTGTATTTTTTACACACCCTCGCCCGCCGTTTTCTTGGCCGCCTTCTGTCTCTGCTCCTCCTTCTTGGCGAGGGCGATGCGCCGGCGCTCCTCCTCGCCCTCGATGCCCGTCTTGACCGTCTCGTGCGACACCCGCAGGGCCTTTTTGCGGATCAAGAAACTGGCGAGCAGGCCGGCGCCGGCAAAAGCGACGAGCTCGAACCAGATGGCCTGGATGGCCTTGTAGAGCGCCAGGCGCACGGCGGTCTGGGCGGCCGCGGGCAGGCCGTCGACGAGGAACAGGTTGGCCTGGGCGTTGGCGCCGGTGAGCTCGTCGGCGATGCTGGTGTTGCCGCCGACGGCGGCGAGGATGGCGTCGTACTGGGACGACATCTTGTTGGCAAAGACGGTAGAGCCGATGACGACGGCGATGGCCGAGGCCATGCTGCGGACGAGGGCGAACGAGGCGGTGGCGGAGGCGTTGTTCTGGGGCGGCACGTTGCTCTGGAGGGCGACGAGGGGCGGCTGGAACATGAGGCCGGTGCCGATGCCCACGATGCCCTGGTAGATGATGATGCGGGCCCAGGACGACGAGAAGGACGGCGAATGCTGGCTGGTGGGCAGGTCAATCAGAAGACCGGCGCCGAGGATGGAAAACAAGAAGCCGGCGAAGATGAGATCCATGTAGCGGCCGGTCTTCTTGAGGTAGATGCCGCTGGACGCGGCACAGACAGAGACGCCAAAGCTCATGGCCAGCAGGTAGACGCCCGACAGGAGCGGCGTGGCGCCGAGCACGGCCTGGAAGTAGGTCGGCATAAAGTAGGTGGCCTGGGTGAAGGTCAGGCCGTGGAAGAGGCAGACCAGCAGACAGGCCAGGTTGGAGCGGCTCTTGTACATGTGGGTGGGGACGACGGGATACTTGGCGACCCAGTGCTCGAGGGCAATGAACAGGCCGACGGTGACGACGCCGAAGACAATGAGGCAAATGACAATGGCGGAGTTCCACGGGTAGGAGGTGCCGCCGAACTGCAGGCCCATGAGCAGCATGAGAGTGCCGCCGGTAATCGTGAGCGTGCCGAGCCAGTCGATGGTCTTGAGGCCGGTCAAGAGAGGCGTGTGGGGTGTGGGCAGCTTGAGGGTGAAGAAGATGATGAAGAGCGCGGTACCAGAGATGGGCACTGGGTATGTTAGTAGGGTAAAAAAAAAAAAAAAAAAAAAAAACAGCAACCACGACCATCAAGACGTACAGTTGATGTAGAAGCACCAGCGCCACGACACATTGCTGGTCAGGGCACCGCCGACAACGGGGCCGAGGGCACTGGCCGTCGCCCACACCATGCCGATGACGCCATAGTACTTGCCGCGCTCGCGGGCGGAGAAGAGGTCGCCAATGATGATGTTGACGAGCGTGAGCAGGCCGCCGGCACCGATGCCCTGGACGGCGCGGCCGGCGATGACCATGGTGAGCGAGTTGGCGGCGCCGCAGAGGGCGCAGCCGAGGATGAAGATGAGGTTGGCGGTCAGCAGGACGGGCTTGCGGCCCCAGATGTCGCTGAACTTGCCCCAGCCGGCCGTCGACGCAGCGGAGCCGAGCATGAAGGCCGAGCCGACCCAGACGAAGCCAGCGGACGAGCCAAAGGCCTCGGCAATGGTAGGGAGGGCCGTGGTGATGATGGTCATGTCGAGGGCGGCCAGAAACACGGACATCTACGGGGGAAAGGTTAGTCTATGTGCCGGGAAAGGGGCGAATAGAAGACAAAACAAAAAACAACAAGAAGCCGAAAGGTTAGGCTTGGCATGGCAGCAACACATACACAAAGGGCAGACATCAACAGGACAATCTGCGCTTTCGGTTGCTTGTCGGCCCCGCCCGCTGGTGGTGCGCTGGCCGGTACGTCGTCTGTGGAGGCCCCGGGGGCGGCAAGCGTGTCGTCGGAGTTGCCATGGGGGTTCGGGGCAGCCGGCGCATCCGTTTCGGTTGCAGAGCCGGCGCGGGGCATGCTCTTCTCGTCCTCGTCCGTATGCGCGCCTGTTGTCGGCGGTGCCGCGAGTGTAGCAGCGTCGGTCTCGATGTCACGCGGCAGCGCGTCCTGCCCAGGGGCAGATGTCGTTGTCTCGGCCATCGCTGGTTGCGGAGAGGCGCCACGTTATTGACGGTATTGACAGTGACACGACAATCCGCGCAAAAGAGCCGACGAAAGCTGGTCGCAGGCAGTCGACAGCAGTCGACTGTGGTCGACGAGGGTGGCACGGACAGAGATGGCGGGCAGAGGGCGATGGAGAGAGAGACAAAGGGTGGAAAAAGCCAAGGCTGAAGAAGAACGGGCTAAAGGGGATGCGGAAGGCGGACGTTGGCTAAGTTTAATACGGCGTACATGTACGGCGTAGTACATACACTGGAAAAGGCCAGGCCAATATGGCCCTGTGATCGGCAACAGTCCGCGGGCGACAGGGGGGCAAGGGGGGAGCGGAGCAGAAATAGGAGTACGACGCAGCGCGCAAAGAAGAAGAAACAGGCGAAGAGACAAGTGCGAAAACGAAAAAAGAAGAACGAAAAAAGAAACAGCAGAAAAAGAAAGCAAAGATCGGCAATTATAGCAGAGAGTGGACACAGCCCTCGATCGGCGCGTACCGATGGCCGGCGGTGGACACGTCGCGACCCCTTATGTTGCCTTCGTCGCCCGGGGCTCTTGCTGATCCGAACGGAGGCAGATGGACTCTTCGCCCGTGCATTGCGACCTGTGTTTGGTCGTTTCGCCGATCTTGTATGGCTGTCGTACTGTCGCCCAATTTTTCTGCTCCTTTTGCCCACGTCAACAGAGACGAAATTGGGACGGGCGCAAAGGGAAGGAGGGACGAGGCTGGTGTGCGGAGCACTGCGGCGGCGCTGTGCAAACGGAAACAGCTAGGCTTGCGCGTGGAGGCGCTTCGGAGTTTGGCTAACATGTCCTGCAATACGACCAACGGACTCGGCAGGAGCTACGGAGCGCTCCTAGGGCCGAAGCTGAAAAGGGAAAGCGCAGGGGGTGGGGCACGAAAGGCTGTGTCTCGGTGCTCGGCGCTCAATCGGTGCCGCTAGTCCTCTTTCCCTTTGCCCCGTCAGTCTGTCTTTGATGTTCAGACGAAGCCCTTGCACGTGATCTGGAATTGTGTCGGCTCGGCGCTCGGGTCAGTTCTGTGCAAGGCGTTTTGAGGGACAGCACCACAACAACAATCATCCGCGACGTCAATGTTTGTTTCCGCTTACAGTCTGTCAGCTGTCGAATGTGTATTGTCCGAGCCTGACCCGGTACGTCGTGGAAGCGTGGGTGATAATGCGTTTTGCCTACGATGTACAGCCATGGGACGGACGCATTCCCGATTAGGAAAGTATGCGACAAAGCCGGCGCCACTAGTACCACAGAAAAGTACCACCATCTTGCCAGGCTTTAAGTATTATGATGGCGTCCAAGGTGAGTTGGACGTAACAGACGCAATGACACATGTAGTACGGGGTACACGGGCAGTCGATGAAGTGGGAATAAATAATTTTTATTGTTACCCGAATGCACGTGGTCATCTCATAGTTAAAAAGCTTGGCGAAGGAAAGTGGACAAATAGTAAAGAAAGCAGAAAAGAAACAAAAAGAAAAGAAGCGAAAACGAAAACGAAATTAAAGTAGAGCCTGTTTATCAGTTAGTCAGCATGCTCACGGTTTTGCTGCCCAAGTTTCACCCCTTCACCGTCAAAGTATGAGCATGAACATGGCATCATCAACAGGCATCGGAGTACTGCCGTTACCGACGCCGATACAGCATGACGGGCAATAGGACCTCGGGGTTAGTTTCGCCAACCGCCGGGCAGCATGGGGTGAGAGTACAAGCACAGGCTGGGTACATCTGACTGATCCCTATCGTACAACACGGTACCATCCGCCGAACTGACGGTAGACATGACTCTGATTGGTAATATTAGGTCTCCCTGCAGTGTCTGATTATGTGCTTGAATGCGTTTCGGCTTTACTTGCGCAGACTTGTGATTATGTCTTGCTTCTTATAGTCTTGCTTCTCCTTAATGACTGCTTTTTAATTGTATGGTTTAATCTTTCAAAGGACAATGTACCAACGCGGATAACGACGAAGCAGCAGCCCTCATCTCATGCCACGAGAAGCTGGGCTATACGGGATTGTTGACATGTAAAAGAGAGATAAGCAGCTTTCAATAAAGAGGTTTAATAAAAAAGGCTATATGAGAAATCAAATGGGGTATATCGTACACCGTGCCTATGCTGTAGACAAAGGGGGTTGGCGCTCATCCGAGCTCGAAAGGAGGAAAACAAAACATGAAAAGAAGAAACAGATATAAGAAAGATAAAAAAAGCGGCCCTGGACGCCTGAAACCTCGCATTCCCGTCCCAATGACAGGGGGCGATAACCCCATTCCCACCCATCCCACCAAGTGTGCGCCCTTCCGTCGCCCGCCGTCGCGCAGCTATCGCCGGCCGGGGATGTTGCTGATGATGCTGCCGTTGCGGCTGCTGAGACTGGCCGTGTCGCTGCCCTTGTCCTCGACCTCGACCGTCACGCTCGTGACCGTGTCGCATTGTCTGTTTGTTAGCGGGGTGCAGAGGCAGACGTAGAAACAAATAGCACAGATTTTGAGAAAAGCACGGGTGGGGGGGATACACATACATGGCCATCCCCATAATCTCGCCGGCGCCCGAGCCAAAGCCCTTGAGCGACGGCTGGCTCGCGTTGGTCTTGTCGGCGCTGCGCAGGCTGCGCAGGCGCGCGCCGGCGACGACCTTGTCGTTCCAGCGGCGCCAGCGCTTGCCCTCGTGGCACTTGTTGTCGGAGCCGTCGCCGCCGGAGACGAAGACGACGTTGCCAAACTGGCGGCCGGCGGGGGTGCGCATAAAGGCAAAGGTCTCGAGGCCGGTGTCCTGGCTGGGCGGGGCCTCGCCGGAGAAGACGATGGAGCGGCGCGTCGACGAATAGAGGGCGACGTCGAGCCAGCCGGCGGAGGCGATCATGGCGCCGGCGAAGCAAAAGTAGGCGAGGCTGACGTCGTGGCCGGCCATGGAGGCGATGCGGCCGGCGGCGAGCGGCATGGTGCAGAGGACGTAGATGAGGGGGTAGAGCAAGAAGGTCGGGTGGCGCGCCGAGCTGGGGATAGGCGGCAGGCGCTTGGCGCTCATGTCCGTCATGGTCGACCGGGGCGAGCTGGGCACGGCGGGGGTGGAGGAGGAGGTGGAGGCGGAGGTGGAGGCGGAAGGGCCGGCGGACGTGCCGGCGGCCGTCCCGTTGGGATCCGGGTTCGGGTAGTGCTCGCCGTGGTGGCTCTGGGCCAGACAGCACGTCTGCGCGTGCT
This sequence comes from Sporothrix luriei, assembly GCA_021398005.1. NCBI lineage: Eukaryota > Fungi > Ascomycota > Sordariomycetes > Ophiostomatales > Ophiostomataceae > Sporothrix > Sporothrix luriei. Next base: position 232,381 of record WNLO01000002.1, read on the forward strand.
TGCTGTGGCGGTGCAGATGCAAAAAGATGACGAGGTAGATGATGGACGTCAGGGCGAGCGCCAGGAAGATCCACAGGTAGTGCAGATAGAGGCGCAGGTCCTGGAAGGCCGAGTTGATCCAGCACCAGGCCCCGGCGCGCACATACAGCCCGCCGCGGCCCGCGCCGTTGTTCGTGACAATGATGCCCAGCAGCGCCGTGCCGTAGACAAAGCCCCAGAGGGCAAAGAGCATCGAGTAGAAGCCCCAGGTCGGCAGACGGTAGCCGCGCACGACGCCGAGATACGTGTGCACGGCAATGGCCGTGATAAAGACGCTGGACGCCAGGTCGCCGGTGGACACAAACCAGCCCTGCACCCAGCAGATGGGCGTGCCGACGGCCACGGCGTTGGAGGTCAGCCACTGCACGTTGAGCAGGAAGGCGAGCGCCTGCTGGATGTCGGCAAACAGCAAGTTGTAGATGAGGACGAGAAACTGGTTGGGCGGCTCTTTGCGAAGACGCTTCCAGAAGCCGTCCTGCATGGACGATTGGCGGTCCGGCGCAACGTCGTCGTCCTTTTGCGGACACAGGTGCGAGTCGGGCACGAGGAAGCCGTTGACGTCGGAGGTGGTGGGTGATTCCGGGAAGGAAGACGGTGTGAAGCGCTTCGCAGCGCGGGAGGCTTCGTCGTTAGCCGTCGCTGGCGGGTTGAGCTGCCAGTGGATGAGCTTGTAGGTGAGGTAGATGAAGAGGGTGAAGGTGGTCAAGAACGAGGCGAAGCCAAAGGTGGCCACGGCTCCGAGGCCATGGACGAGGACGGGTGGCAGCGGCGTAATGGTTCCGCGGGCGTCTTCCGAGTCGTAGATGTTGGGTGTTTGTTCGAATGCCCCCGAATTAAAGGCGAGCGGATTGGTGTGCCCCATGATGGGCGTGCGAACGCTGTGGGCGGACGGGATAAGACGAGATAATACGAGTTAATATGAAAAGAATCAAGGTCGTCCTGCGAGAGCTGTATCTGTCCTGTGGAGTTGTAACCACAAAAGTGAATAATTAAAAAGGTGTAGAATCTATAAAGCAACGACCGGCCGGGGCGAACGAGAAGAGAAGGCGAGTGTCGGTTTCGGTATTGATCACATTGACGGCAAGGTCGTGCAAAGTCGTGCAAAGAATGTTAAAATACGGGCATTAAAATAAATAGAAGATAAACAGGGGGCTCCCAAGGCCAGGGGAGGCTGTGAAGAAGAGAAGAAGGAGGACGAGAGGTGGAGATGTTCGTATCAGGACATAGTCTGGACCGTTTGGCTGTGAGCAAGCACAAGGCTGAAGGAAGTTGGCGATGTGGCGATGTGGCGATGAAGACAGGTGGAACTGGGGAAGTGGAAGTAGAAAAACAAAAGGACAAGAGGACGGAGGACAGGAGACGAGTCCACTTTCAATGGAAAGGCGACAAGGACGAAAGGTGAAAAAGGAAAGAAGAAAAGAAAGAAAGAACAGGAAAAGAGACGAAAGACCGGCAGGGGAAACAAGGTTGTTTTCTACAAAAATCTCCGGTGAGCTTGGCACTGTGCCAAGAGATATCACAGGAGTATCCAACGACGGAGAGAGAGCAGAGTAACACGGCCAAGACAAGGCCTCGTCTTCAGATAGACGCCGTGGGGGAAGAAGGAGTATTGGCGTTTGATGTGACCTGTCTTGGTCAAGGTACAGGGGTGGAAAAGAAGCACGACGCTCATAGACAACGGCTGGAGCGGCACACGACGAGAGCGACTGGAGGACGGCGTGAATGGCAATGTGTGTGCGGCATCACCTGGAACTGATGATGTTCGGGAGGAGGCGTAGGAGCAGTATGGGGACAGCGTCGAGTAGCACGCAATCACCAACACAAAGGACGGAGGTATGCGATTGGCCGCCGTGGCGACCAGAAACAGCAGGATGCAGACACGCGAGAGGATGGGCGGACAAAGTTCACGATGGCAGCCCTGCGCGGCCTCGTCGTGTCCCATCGTTGTTCCACATTGACAATAGGCAAAAGACAGAAAGACTGGACGACACTGGGCGGCCGGTGGAACAGTCGAAGACTCGAGGACGCGCCGGCAGGGGACCCGCCCTGTTCATGCTGTGGCCGTTGACGATGTAGGGGCTATATGTTGTGCGGTGTGGAGTGTGGATTGTATGCTCTTTACCCCAGGGTCCCGTCCTCCTTCTGCCTCCTTCTGCCTCCTTCCTTCGACTACCTGCACTGTTCTGTAACACGGCTGCCGGTTGATTGGCAGCGCGCGTGTCGCTTCCTCTCCTTAACTGTCTGTTTTCTTGGGCGGTTGCTGTCTGGCCTGGCGCGGCGGGCGATCCGTCGTCTCGTCCCGGCGATCTTTGGTGCGATTTGGTAGTCCCCGCATAATTCTGGCGGAGAACAGGCCAGACCGTGCAGACAGGCGAGACAACGACGAAAAGTAGCCCCGGGCGCACCAACGCACGTAATGCCAGTCGTGCGTGAATGGCTCTCTGCAGTGAGTGCAAGAACGAGTAGTTTCGGTTTTATTCGAGTGTTTACTTGCAAATTATTAATAGATATATGACGAGGTGATGATGCCTCGCGTCGTAAGTTGAACGTCAAGACACGGCTCTCAGCCAATAGCCAATAGCCAATACCACCACGGCCCACATCGAAAAGCGCAGGGGGCTACGTCTCACCACGGCTCAGGCAAAGAAAGAAGACATTCTTGAAAAAAAAAAAAAAAAGAACGGCTTTCGTCCCATCGATTTAGCCAAAAGAGAAATATCGTCTCCAAAGTCCACAGGTTCCACATTTCCACATTTCCACAGTTTATTGACCTTGAGCGGCGTCGGATCCGCGACGATGACCCCCGTCGACGGAAAGAAGCTTGGACCGACGGCTTAGTCGAAAAGCGTCCCCATACATGACCACAAGGCTTCGTCTTTCTCACATTTTCTACGATTGCGATTTTCGTGTCTCTTTTCCCAGAGCGACTTGCATTGCCGCCTGCTGTCGGATCTGCAGAGTCGACGTCTCGGAGAATTTTGTGTTCCAGTCTTTATGTGTCTCTAAGGCGGAACACTCTTTCATCTCCTTCCCCCCCTTTTTCCTTTATTTTCTTTTTTGTTCTACTTAATTGCTTAGATGATGCTGTTCCCATTGGATGTCCTTTTCGTAATGTCCCTTGGTTGTGGTATGGAAAAGAATACATGTCTTTGTTCCTTTTTACGGCATACCTCGTTCCATCATCCCCCGTGCATCGACCGACTAACGTCTATCCAAAGGTGAGGCTGCGTGCGGCATAAAGTTGGATTGGGATCGTGATGCAATATTGTACGGAGGGTGTTCTACGTTGGGTCCACAACTGCGCTAGCGGGCCGCTATGTCAGTGCCGAGGCTTGCGGCGCATCGGGCGGGGCGGGGAGCTGCTGTAGGCGGCACCTGTCGTAGTAAATGCACTAGCCGTCGGACGACTTAGTGAGGACAACAAAATGGTGGTGAATATGGAAACTCTCCATTGTTGGCAACGCCCTTCCAGCTCAAGCCACTGTCGATACAGCACATCTAACAATCGACGACGTCCGTGATGCCCGTCTGGCTGTCGTATCCATCGCGGCCGACGCGCGGCCACGGCGTTCCATCGCCACCGCCGCCCACCGCCGAGACAAAGCACTGCCTCGTCTACTTTGTGCCGGGCAACCCGGGCTTCATCGACTACTACGAGCCGTTTCTGTCGACCTTGCGGGCGCGTCTCGACGAGGTGGAGGACAAGCGGCGGGCCAGCACCGACAGCGGCGATGATCTGCGCTTCCACCTCCTGGGCCGCAACCTGCTGGGCTTCGACGACGGCGACGACGGCGGCGGTGCCTACGGACCGGGCCCGTTCGACCTGGACACGCAAACCCGCGCCGTCTGGGACGCGGTGGCGAACGCACGCGTCGACCTGGGGCCCCAGGGCGGGCCGCGGCACGGCACCGCGTTTGACGAGGTGGTGCTGATGGGCCACTCGGTCGGCAGCTACATTGCCCTCGACGTGTTTCGCCGGCAGCAGGCCGCGCACCGGGAGGGCCGCCTGAAAAACCACCGCGCAGGGCATGGGCAGTCGCCACCACCCGCATCGGACACGGTCGGCCCCGTCGGCGGCGCCAGGCACCTCCGCCTGCGGCTGGGCGTTTTGCTGTTCGCCACGCTCAACCACCTGGCGCAGTCGAAGCGCGGCCAGAAGCTCGAGCGCGTCCTGCTGACAACTCCCGTCGTGTCCGCCTGGGCCGACGTGCTCGCCCAGGCCGTCGTCTGGTGGCTGCTGCCCGTGTGGCTGCTGGCGGCCGTCGTGCACTATGTGCTGCGCTTTCCGCCGCACGCCGCGGCCGCCACGCTCCGGTTTCTGACCAGCCGCGGCGGCGTCCGCCAGGCGCTGTTCCTGGGGCGCGACGAGCTGCAGACGATTGGCCCCGACGAGTGGGACGACGAGCTGTGGGAAGTCGCCGCAGCCGCGGGTGGCGACGACGGCGAAAGGGGGCCCGACGACAAGCCCGAGCGGCCCAAGTTCGTCATTTTGTTCGGCGAGGACGACCACTGGGTGGACAACGGCGTGCGCGACGCATTCATTGCGCGGCGGAACGCACACGCGGCCAGCCGGGCGCAGATCGTGCTGGACGAGCGCGGATGGCCGCACGACTTTTGTATTTGTGGGTTCAGCAGTTACGGACCTTTTTGGACGCCACGATCATGGATACTAACATACGCTTAGGGCATGGCGAAGAAGTGGCTGAGACGGTGACGACGTGGCTGGATGATCTGGCTGAGTCGTTGTAATCTACGGGAATAATAGAGGCTGGGGAGCGGATAATGGAAGATGGACCTAATATACGAGGTATACGGAGAGTACATAGATCGTAGGTGTAGATACAGTATATCTGGTAAGATGTACGAAGATAGAACGGGAATGCATACAAGTCAGACGGTAGACATTGTTAGACATACACACACATAGAATTGGGGTTCCTAGATTTTCCAAAAGTCGGATTGGATAGGTTCATAAGTAATCCAATACTGCCCATAAATACAGAAACGCCGTGAAACGAATATCGCCTCCAGATTGGGATTGTGAAGCCAATCAATATCCCAAATCCATGCTCGCTGACCGTTTTTTTGTTTCGTGCCTGGCTCACAGACTAACGTGGTCTGTGGCCCAGACGATGACCTGCCCTCCCAAAATAGACTACATAAAATCGTATAGAGGACAGCAGATACAAACATGCTTGTCCCATCTCGCGCCAGTCGAACGCTTAACCAAACGCAACCCATTTGTCCCGCACGGAAAACCCAAACAGAGATCCTACCCAAGAGTTGCCTGCTAATGTGGAAGATGTAAAGGGAAAGGGAGATGCAGATATCAACATACAATAAAAGAGAAAAAAAGAGAAAATAAAGGAAAATAGCTGCGAATCGCCCCGTCTCATGACACGTTTTGCATGCTGTACGAGTGCCGTCGAGAGTGCATCGCGATGTCGTCTTCGCTGACAGGATCGTCCATGTCGTTCATGCCCGGCTTGGCCAGGCCGGATCTGTCGACACCGCTGGGCAGCGTCGACGACGTTGGCGTCGTTCTCGAGTGTGAAGACGACGCGACCCGTGACGGAAAGGACAGACCGGCTGAGCCCCGGTAGCCATAGGACGGTGGAGGCGGCGGCGGCGGCTGGTGGCGTTGACTGTGGACGCTGGCCGGGGCATTCTCCAGGTCCAGCCCCGGCGACGCCGAGCCGGGCGTGGCGTGGCAGCCGTCCTTGTCGGGCCGCTTGGAGGCCGCGCCGCCGGTGCCCGACATGCGCAGCGACGGGGCCATGCGCTGGATAAACGACGAGGCGCCGCGGATCTCGGTGGCGAGCACGCGCAGGGCCGGGATCGACGCGGCCATGATGGACACGGCGCACTCGGCAAAGCCCCAGACGACGAAGGGGGCGCCGTTGTAGGTAAAGTCGGGGCTGCCGAGGCTCGGGAGCATGACGCACTTGGCGATGCCGGTGGCGCAGGCACTAACGTGTTAGATGGACGATACGGGCATCGGTGGGAAGCAGAAGGACGCAAGCACTCACAAGACCCCCATGGACATGGCCAGGGCCACGCCAATCTTCTCGCGCCGGTACATGCGGCACCGCAGGAGGATGCGCCACGGCAGCAGCGCCAGCGCCAGGTCGCAAAAGGCCGAGTAGGCGCCGACGACGATGCCGTAGATGACGGCCACGTTGGCCGGCCAGCACGTGCCGTGCACCTTGATGGGCGAGCTGCACGAGACAAACAGGAACACGGCGCTGATGGGCATCAGCACGTGCATCGACACGATGATGGACCAGATGAAGCGCTTCATCCAGCCGTCCGTCAGCCGCAGCAGCGTAATGGCAAAGGACGTCTTGCTGCAGATGGACGACAGGATCGAGAAGAAGCCGGACAGCATGCTGTAGATGCCGTAGCGCTCAAAGTTGCGCGGGTCGACGTCGGCAAAGTGGTGCCCGAAGCCGAGCGCCACGTTGGCCGTCGTCGCCGACGCGCTGACGGCCAGCAGGATCCAGGAGGCGAGCAGGAAATAGTCGTCGAACCAGAGGCCGCGGTTGCGGAACACCTTGCAGTAGATGCGGAGGCCGAGGAAGAGGCCGGCGACCGTCTGCAGCGTCCAGAGCGACGCGTCGACGTAGGGCCCGCGGTTGTCGCTGGCGGCATTGTCCATGGTGCGAGGGGGGCGGAGGAGGGCCGACTCGGGCTGGGTCGTCGATCACGGGCAGAAACGAAACGACACATCCAGCTGCGTGAGGTGTGAATGGGCCCAGACGAGGTGGACAACAGCCGGCTATTGTGATGATGATTGACGTTGTGATGTTGTGATGTTGTGATGTTGTGATGCCTGATGTTTGATGCTGTGTTGATGGAAAGGATGGGCAGGACGAAAAGATATAAAAGGAGGAAACAAAAGGAACAAAAAGCAGCAGGCAAGAAAAGCCAAGAGCACAAGATCGAAACAGCAGTAGAAATAAAAAAGGAGAAATGACAGAAGTTCAGGGGGGACGTCTAGTTTTGAAAGTCGACGGAACGGTCCGTGTGGTCGAAGACTGAAGACTGAAGACTGAATACTGAGGAGACAGTAGAGGAGAGCTCAGAACAGCATCACAGACGACAGCGGAGGCTGGGCGAGATGCACAAAACAAAAACGGCTTGATGATTCGCGTCGAGCTGGACAGCTGGAGGTTGTGGCAGGATCGTCAAAGATCTCCCCTAACCTGACAGACTCTTGTAATTACTCCATACCCCGTCTCCCTGTACACAAACGACGCACGACTCATTCACCACAAACAGTGTCATTCATGTCCAGCGAAATGGAGGGAGAGTGGAGACATAGGGAAAGACAGGGGAGGGGGCGGCAGGGGTTGCTGTCTCCACCAAACTCGGTCTGGGGAAGCAGTTTCTTGCGGAGGGAGCGAAAGTCTCGTCACGGCAGGACGAACCGTTTGTCAGTGTCGACACGGGTCCAAGCAATGCAACACTGGAACGACCGTCCCCAGACTGACTTGTTTGGTTTGTTTTTTGATTTTGGGTGTCTTTATTTTGGCTTTGACTTTTGACTTTTTTGTTTTACTTTTTTGCTTCTCTTGTTTATTTCAAGTTGCACGCTCGTTTGGATCAATAGGCTGGGGCTAGCTCTACAAGCGGCGTCTCAGCGAAGCCACTATTCTCATAGTGAGCTCAGTTACGCGCGAAGCCTTTCCGTATTTGCAGCGTCAAGATGAAGACAATGTTCACATGCAGCTGGTCTGTAGCCCTATCCCCCCTGTACGACATACTCCATACTCCTTACTCCATATTGTTTAAGCTCAAGAACGGCGTCTGAATCGAGCCAGACGAACAGGTATCCATTTGTGGAGGGGTGCGAGAAGGAGGAGACTCGACGGACACCGCGAGGCCTAGAGCCCATATGGGGAACGGCGATCCCCTCATCCTCTTTTCCTTTTCGAGAATGGCCGCCAGACATGAAATGGGGAACAGGTCGGTCTGGCGGAGAGAGGAGCAGTCTGCCAGTTGCCAGTTCGTAACAAGTTGACAAGTTCATGCCAAGTTATGGCCCAGTTCATGGTGATGTACTGCTATGACCTGCCATCAATTTCACCGACGCACGTACGTCGTACTTTTGCCGCTTGGAATCCGGCAGCAAACAGTGGCTTGTTTGCGCCAACGGCTTGCATGTGTGTGTCGTGCACTGACCTGTCAACGTACTCCGTAAGGTGGCCCAGTCTCATTGCCTGCCCCAGTTCCCCAACCAGGATCGGCCTGGCCCTGTCACCGGTGTCTCCACAGCCACATCCCTTGCCGCCGTTTGGTTGGACAGCAGCGGCTGCACGCAGCCCACCGCGGTCCGTGTGCTCAGACACTGCCAGTCTGGGGCGTAGGCGTAGGGAGTACATGTACATGTAGGCGTAGGGCGCCTGTCTGCGTGCTGAGGTGCTCGGACGTGGGACGTTGCAAAGAGCGCAAAACAAAGCCCGTCTTGGCTAACGTGGCTCCGTGGCTTGTCAGGACCCGACCCAGACCTGCAGAGGGGGGACAATGGGTGGAGCACCGGTGAAGAGTCGTGCAGGGGTCGGCCAAGGGACTTTTCTGCGCCGCAGAGTTTTGACGCCCGTTGAACAGGAGACCGTCCTGCATGCGATGACAAAATACAGGGTATGAATGTTCCAAATATGCAAACAATGTAGGGACTCTTCAGTGACGTGTTGATGTAATTCTTCATGTACCTCCGTAGAGACAAAGTATTACTCCCTACAGCATACGGAGTAGGACAGACGCAAAATAAAAAGGGGCCAAAGCACCCCTGCATATGCAGCTCAAGGCTTAGTTGTTCCATCCATCTGAATGCAAGCTTTTTAGAGACTTATTTCGGAGATCGTGAATAAATACGCGACGCACAAACATCAGCAGAAGATGGCCTGCTTTGTGTTTTCTCAACATTGCTCCTTATTGCCGTTCGTTTTGGACATGTGCAGCATGCAATCAATGTGTCTGCTCTAGCTGTTTCACGGCGGATCTGTCTATCATGAGCCATCGTTGCATGGCCAGCTGCTGCCAACGTCAAACATCTCGATTATTTCGTACTTTGCATCGCATGTTAACATGTTAATCCTGAAAACGATAGTTTCCCCACATGTTGTAGTTGAGTAAAGGACATGCGTTCGTCCTCTGGCTCGCCTTGCTACGGCAAACCTTTGCAACGTCCCCGATCCCGATCGCATACAACGTCCGCGTCGTATTCCTGGGTATTGCAAAAGTGACAGCTCTCACACGCACTTAGGGCACGGCACTCTCAGTCCACATGATCTTCACCGTTCTCCTCTTTCGCCCGTGCCGCTTCAGTCACTCTGCATACGCTTGCTTGTGCACGGGCCTAGACTTTTGCACGGACTTGCTAGAATCATGTAGCTGGACAAAAGTGGAAGACAACTCCGCGGGGCCACTGCTGGTCCCAGGGGCCGCAGGGAGCACGGCGGATATGAAGCACTTGCGCCACAAGTATCCGTGTTGACGAGGAACAATAAAGGCAAGGATGGGATGGGTTCCAATGTCCATCCTCAGCGCAAACAAAATCAGGCCGCCGCTACCTTTACCAAAATGGGACTAACCTGCCCGCAATCTGCGGCCATGTCACATTGAAAAGAGCATGGGCCACCCGGGGAAGCAGATCCGCCTGCATCCCTTGTGCAAAATGAGGGGGTGGGTTCTGTGTGGCACACAGACTCCTTTTCACTTTCCACACGCGTTCGCCTTCGCTTTGCGCGTCATGTCGATGCATGAGCAGTCCCATGTTTATCGTTGTTAATTATGTCAGACAGCCATGATGCGTCTACTGCTCAGACAGCACGACCTTTGGGGACAGAAAGGGCAATTATGATGAAAAAGGAAAGTGAAAAGTAAGAAATAAGTAACAATAGAAAGATCCCAGAAACCAGGGGCAAGACACCAATACAAACGACCTGAATGCCTTCGTTTGAAAACGCAAAAATGACAATGTTTACTCAATCGGTATGCACTCCGAACCAAAACACATCCTTAGCGAAATGAGGCTGAGAAATAATACCGAGAGACAAGCCGTCTATTTTCTCTCTATATGTCCATATATCCATGTGTCCATATGTCCATATTTCCATATGGCCGTATGTCCCAATATGCCCCTATCCAATTCCCTCGCACCCAGGCCAAGGCGGCACAGCATCCGCGGCGACGGACCCGAAGCTGGCAAGCCACAGAATTTACCAGGAAATTGAATAGAAAGCCACCTCCTTGGGATTTCCCCATAAAAAATCCTTTACAGATTTTTGACGTTTTGATCCCTTAGCGGTCTCCATCAGTCCCGTTGTATTCGGCCGCCTTGCTATTCCCTGTCTTCCGTAGCTCCCCCGTCCTGTTCGTCATTTAAACACAATCCAAAAACGAACCTTGCGCTTCCTGCTCACGGAAACAGGATCCAACTCCTTGCCTCGATTATTTTTGCTCTTTTGGCACTTTGAACGGCAGGGCTGATACGATTGTGGATTCCGGTCACTGATTTCTCATTAACCAGCGCAGCCACAGTTCAGCCATGTTTCCGTCGTTCAAATTTGCTGCCCGTGATCATAGCCTTATCATGTCAACAAGAGTTGTTTTGAGACCAAAGAAAGCCTTGGATTCGAAGCCTCCCAGAAAGCTTGACTAAAAACATTTATGGAACCCCTGAATCCGACAAAGCTTCGTGGACCATATGACCAGAGTATTATCCTGTTCAAGCTCGAATTATGGATACGATCCCATCTCTCCATCAACATATAGAATCATGTGTTACTACAAGTGTCGTACAAGGAGTTGATAGTTTCTAGCATCATGATTATCGAACAACCAGACATTTCCTTGCATCCCCGCGAGGCTCTTTTTCAGAAGATTTGTCCCATCTATAGAACCAACGCAGGGCATCGCGACATTTTGTGGGATAGTTGCAAAAGAAATACCACACCATACAGAAGAAGTAAATGATATGCTGTAGCAAGCAATAATTGTAATCGTCAAGTCCATCATGTACGCGGGCAGATAAGAAGGCCTATTATACGCTACTCCCTAGTTTTTCGTCCGTTGACTTTCAGGACGGCAACAGAGGAAGATTCCTGGTATCACGGATGGCATTTAGGTGGATGTCGTTTCTTCGTTTGTATTGATGCAATTGAATGTTCTATTCTTGCAACAGGACCGTTCCTCTCGTCTTCTAGCCCAGCCGCTGCCTCGGCATGCCATCGACACATTTGACTCCTTCGCTCTCCTGGCCGCTTGATTCGAGAGCCACGTCAAGCAGCGGCAAGCCCATGATGTATGAAGCTAGCCATGACAGATAACAAGATAACCATCCCATCCGGTCGTGGCCAAACGCATGGTCATTCCACGTTGAGTGACGGCGTCCAAGTTCGCGTCTGGCTACTATGTTGTGCCTCACGGTTGATGGGATGACACCGGCTCGAGTACCAGATGCAGGCGGTCGACCAGCATCCATCATTGAGACCCATAAGTCAGAGTCATTTGGGTGATAGTGATGGGCGTCGAGAGTATGATTCGTGAGCATACGAAGCTCATGCCGATTCTCAATACCCGCAACCAGGACGTGATATGGCCATTGCAAGAGGAACGAGACGAGGCGGCACGTAAAAGAAAAAACGACCGGAAATGGAATGAGCGACCGATTCAGTATTTCCCATGGAAGTTGAGCAAAGAAACCAAAACGCCGCGCATATCAATGGAAGGATGACACCATATGAAAACAGATTCGGATGTTCGTCAAAGTGGCGGACGAACACGGACTCCACGACGTCACTGGATATGCGCATCCACCATCTCCTCCTCGACCGGAGCCGACTCTTTTGCGTCTATGGCGGTGTCAGTGGCTTGGAACAGTATGATGGAAAGGAAAAAAAAAAAAAAAAAAAAAAAGTCTCATAGCAAGGCCAACATACCAGCCATAACGTCATCCGGCAGCTTGCCGCCGTTGGCCTCCATCTTGCGCTTCAGCGCCAGGGTCATGCGCTGGAGGACCTTCTTCTGCTTCTTGGCGCTCAGCGGCGCGCGGGGCCCGCTGGTCGGCAGCAGGCCGGGCCGGGCGCCGCGCTTGGTATCGGCCTTGGCGATGCGGTCCTGCTTGTGGCGGCCGTCGGCCGAGGACTTCTTCTGCTGCTTGCGCTTGGTGGCGGCACGGGCAGCCACGCGGTTGCGGGACTGCTTGTTGGGGTTTTTGACGGACGGCATTGTGAAGGGTGGAGAGGGGAGGAGATGGACTGGGAGGTGGACTGTTTGATGTTCAAAACAAATTGTGTGTGAAATGAGAGAGGAGGCGGTGATATGCCACCGGAGAGGAGACAAAAGAGGGTGCACGTTGTAGACGTGCTTAGCGTGGACAGGCACAGAAACACGACGTCTGTGTGTCGCAAAACAAAGAGAATTCGGGGGCGAGCGATCAAAGGAATACTGCGATCTCTGAGGCTCAAACGTGTGCGGTGAGTGTTGCGACGTGAAAAGGCTGCAGGGGAGGGTGTGTTGTGTCGATCGTCGCTGCCGTTTTTGCCCATTGAAGAAAATTTTCCCACTAACAACTTCAAACGCCACAGGCACCAGCCACATCACCTGAATCTGGAAAGAGTCCCACAAATCCTGCGGCTCTGGCCGACCCCTAATTAACAGTTCCCCCAGCGCCCCTAGCGGCCAGGCCATCCCCACAGCACGTTTTGACAATTGACAACGACAGCAACCCCTTTCAGCACCACACACGCCTCATGTAAGTCGCAGGATGCGCAGTCTCTTCTTGTACACAGCGTTTCAGATTCCCAAGGTGCATATACATGGACAACCCCTTTGACGGGGTCTGTCTTCTCTGTCGTTTCCTTTCTTTCAATGTTTTCTACATTCGGCATACTTTCTCTTTTGCCAATCTGTCCAGAAATAGCTTCAAAACAGTGGCCACGGCACCATCGTCCCCAGCAGCGTCACATTTTCCTATGTCGTAATTACGTCGTACCTCTGTCTGGAGAAACTGCCAAGGCGAATGGCAAAACATTGCGGTGTCACAGGCGATCAACAATGTCGCGTGCAGATGTCGGCAGATGTGTTCTGGTGCACGGGGGACAAAACCGGGGGACGAAAACGGGGAACGGGAAAGGGACTTGTGCGTCGTCGTCACGACGCACCTTTGCCACAACAGGAAGATGTTCTGCTCTGTTGCCCGCATCCGTCACTACGACGACGTTTTCCTGGCTTCTGGACATTTGTGCATCATTCTAATTTGCCTATTCGCATCGATCTCTCACTGTCTTGGCCCTGACGCACTGCCTGCAGATCACCAGATGGGTGTCTGTCATTTGTCATGTTGCAACACGGCGTCGATGATGAGCAAAAGGACGACATCAATGCCGGGTCATGCATATAATAGAAGCCAGAAAGGCTTAACAAAACAAGACGGATTGCCACAAAGCGACCCAAAGCCCACACATTAAGCATTTGTGTATATGCTCCAATCAAAAATAATTATTTTAAAATTTCCCCTCCTTTTCGCTGGTTTGTCCTGGTCTTTTACCTCTTCGCCAAGATCATGTCTCCCAACGATTGCCTGCCGTCCTCTGTCCATCACGCCACAAACCCCGGGTTTCCACGCATTGCGAGACACAATCGTGCATCTGATCGACGGCCCTGCCGCAATGCACCTCATCGAGCCAATGCACTGGAGGATTGTCGGGGTTTCTGTTCGGCTGTTATGGATTTCCGTAGTGTGCTTCACTCATGTCGAGCGACCTAGCCATTGTGCGGTGTGTTTGGTAAAGCAACTCGACTTCGCTTACAGACATATTGGCATTGTCTTTTTGTCGTCTGGCCTCCCGTCATTACCCTTCGTTCCATTTCGAGCCTGCTAGCGTTGCATTTTTATCCTCGTACGTACCACTTTCACCTCGACGTAGCATTGCACTTGGACACTCACAGACACTTCTTTACACAGTTCATACCTTATTTGCGACTTCACCTCCGTACCCCGTACGTACTCACCGTACTACCGCACTCCAAAACGACAAACTGCCGCGAAAGCATACTGGCGCAGTCGACACTGCTGCCCAGCCAAACGGAAATCTATGGCCCCGGAGAACGTACGGTTTCGTCATTCAAGCTATTGGCGATATCCTGACATTACTTTTTTCTACACGACTCCGACCTGAACATCCTTTCACACCAGCTGTGTGGCTGTCATTGCCTCGCTGTCTTCAGTTTACTTGTCTGGTTTTGACTCTTGCTACTCGCCACCATCGTCACCATTTGTTCTCATCCTCGGCCCGGCTCACTCCTACTTTGGACGAGAAATGATCTTTCACTCATCATCAGTACGGTGGAGTATTTGGGTTTGAGGCTTCTTTTTTCTCCGGGATCGACGGCAAGTCTGTCCTCTCGCGCGTCCTCTTTCGGTACCCCTCGTTGCGTGTCTCTCTCCGTCTCGCAGCTACGCACGGTCAATCAAGGAGACATCATCTTGTTGTCTTGCTGTCCAGACGTCTCTCATCAACCCCTCTTGACGTCTCCTCGACCAGGGTACATCCTTGCAACGGCACATGAGTACCAGCGATCCGGTCATGTATAAACTTCTCTTTATCCCGTGGTCATCGTGAGCCAGTTCCATCGATGGACATTCTCTGGATCCCCTAAAACTTTTCTCTTGTCGAGTCTTCTTGGCTTACAAGCGACTGACTCTTTCTGCTTTCCCTGCTGTCGTATCGGCTATCATATCGGCTTTCACATTGTATTGCTTCTGTGTCATTTTCTCTTGTCTCTCTCTCATCCCCCCTTCTCTTCTCCCTCGCCGTTCTATCTCCACAACAACTTCAATATCACTGCATCCCCAGGTGGGAGATTTACTGTCATAAGCAAACAACCGGCAATATATTTATTCAAGGCGGCAAGACACGTACGGATGTGAAGGTAAGCCTTCACTCACCGTGTCTCACGACAGACCCGACGCCACATCAACGCAACCAAAACCGGAACACGCCAAACAAAATCTTACGCAACGCACAATGGAGGCCTTTTACGAGTCCTTTTATGCAAAGTCCCGGCCGAGCTCCAGGTCACAACGGCGCCAGGCCGCCACTGCCATCCCCGTCGCCGACTTGCCGCATGACAACCAGGCACCCCAGCTCAACTTCACCATCTGGCTCCTGACCGGCCTGTCCTTAGGCTTTCTGATCCTGCGCGTCTACTGCAAGTTCCTGCGCGGCCGCGGACTCTGGTGGGACGACTATGTGCTCATCACATCGTGGACCTCGCTGGCGCTCGCGTCGGGCTTCACCACGGCCGCCACGTCGTTTGGCTACGGCAAGCACCTGTGGGACATTGACGACGACCAGTTCTACCCGCTCAACGTCGTGGCCACGCTGGCCGGCTTCTTCAGCATCCTGGCCGCCGTCTGGAGCAAGACGTCCTTTGCCATGACGGTGCTGCGCATCTCGACGGGCTGGATGCGCTGGGCCATCTGGTTCATCATCATGTCCGTCAACGTGATCCTCGGCGCCAGCGCCGTGTTCCAGTGGACCCGCTGCACGCCCGTGCAGAAGATCTTTGACGGGTCCGTCGACGGCACGTGCTGGCCGCAGGACGTCGTGTCGACGTACAACACCGTCTCGACGGCCTACTCGGGCGCCATGGACATCTGCCTGGCCGTGTTCCCCTGGAAAATCATCTGGGGCATGTCCATGAACCGCAAGGAGAAGCTGGGCGTGCTCTTTGCCATGAGCATGGGCGTCTTTGCCGGCGCGGCGTCGCTCATCAAGTCATCCAAAGTCATGTCGCTGGCCAACTCGGATCCAAGTAGGGCCCTCTTTGCCGCCCTGTTTGCCTACTGCGCTTGTCTTGCCACTCTTGCCCATTTCACTAACCATTCCTTCTAGGCAACACCGTCCAGCTTGTCATCTGGGGCGTGGCAGAAAGTGCCATCACCATCATCGCCGCCTCCATTCCCATCCTCCGCGCCCTGCTGCGCGACGACAAAATGTCCAACGCGCCGCGCTCCGAGACCGAGATTGAACTCACCACGACCAACTGGAACATGAGCAGCTTCAGCAGTACCCGCCTCGGCAACAACCTCGACGTCCACAACATCAACGGCGCGTACAGCACTACCACTACCACAAACAACAGCAACAGCAACAGAAACAGCAGCGAATTTGGCAGAATATGGGCATCCGTCACGCGGTCAAAAAAGACGCCCACCCCTCGCAATCGATACGCCACAAACACGACATCGACATCTGCCAGCGGCTTGCCCAGCTGGGTCACAGCACCTGTCATCATCTCGTCCGTAAATCGGGACCGCTCAGACGACGGCCGGCCACTATCAACAGATATTGCTACGGGTAGCAAATCATTAGTATGACAAAGGGTACTATGCCAGCCATAACCCAATCATCTTCTCTCTATTGTTTTCTGCTTAGTTTATGTCTTTTATGTGCCCCAGTTTCTCTCTTTTCCTTCTCGGTGGCAACTCATCGGTATTATTTTGGTGTTACGGCATCGTTTTCCTGGTAGCCATGTGGCAAACAGTCGGGCTGGTGTCTCGGGTCTTCTGGCATTGGTGCTTTGTTGGGTTTTATTGTGTTTGTTATCTGTTCTTTTGGTTCGATACTCCCTTGTGTTTGCTTTCCATTCTATTTCGGTGTTTATGCTTCTCAATGCTTTTTGACGCATATTTTGGGGTGTACAAAGGCTTCATAGCTTATCAGGTCTAATTTGCTTCAAAACTACTTTGATAGCAGAATATATTATCTCGTCATCATGTTTTATGAAGAATTTATAATTTACAATACACGTTCTTCATGTTCCAACAGAAAAACAATGCCAGTTAAAAAAGACACTGCAAATGAACAAGCACGGAACATGACTCGAAAAGGGGTCTATGGCCGTCACAGCTGCGTCTTGACAGTTCTGAAACCCCAGGCACTGAGCTCTGCTACATCAGAAACGTGAAAGAGGCAACGAAACGCGGCGTGGTTGTAATAAAAAGACGGCCGTTTTGTCATTTCCAGTAAAGACCCATCCCCTTAATAAGCTGAAACCCGGAAACTCCTTTTTTCACACGAATATGCTGGTAATTAAAAAAAGACAATAAAAAACACAAGAAAAGAGAAAAGAGAAAATAGAAAAGGTACACATGGACGTATGCACAACATAAGAAGAGTGAGAAAGAGCATAAGAAAAAGACCAAAAGAATGGATAGTATAAACACCGGAAACAGAATGAAACGTCCTGGAGTATGACAGTTTGTTGTTGCCACGCAAAGGTCGTCATGAATCCGGACTGCAGACTCGCAGTGACCTGCGGTTTATGAGTGGTGCGCCTGGCCGTTGCCGTTCATCAGGACGGTGCCGGCCTCCGCGTCGTCATCACCATGGCCCTCCGGCTTGAGCAGTGTCCGGCGCGCAGACTGCTCCTCGTCCTCGTCGTCGTCGCTCATGAGCTCGCCCAGCTCAAACTCCTCGGCGTCGCGGACTTGGCGGTTCTCGGCGCGGGCGGTGCCGTTGAGGCGGACAGATGCAACCTCGGCGGCCTCGGCCGACTGGCGCTGCTTGTGCTTCGCAGCCAGCAGGTCGGCGTTGGCGGTGCGGTCGTAGAGCGAGATGAGCATGTTGACGAAGAGGAACATGAGGAAGGCCAGGCTGTAGAGGATGAGGATATAGGCGACGTGGTCGATGCCGGAGCCGGCGACCAGCAGCATCTGTTCCTCGGTGGCACCCATGAAGAGGAACCCGGCGGCGTAGAGGAGCTGAGAGATGTTAGCAGGGAATTGTGGGTCTTTTTTTTTTTTCAAAAAAAAGAAACGTTCAAGCAACCCAAAAACGTACGAAAACAGGAATGAACTGGAAGCTGCTGGACTCGGTGCTGTCGTTGGAGATGCTGTTCTTGTCACGGACAATGAACGCGACCTCGATGATGCGCGTCAGACCGGCCGCCATGAGCGTGTAGCCGAACATTTTGTGCGTCGCGGCGCTGATCATCAGCTCCTGCGGGTGCGCCGACATGGCCCAGCCGGTGACGAGGATGACGAAGCCGGGGATAAAGTTGCGCTGCGGGCGGCCGTCACGGCCCCGGCTCAGCCACACACCGGCCAGACCGGCGCTCCACCAGATGATGCCCATGGTGGTGTGCTGCCAGTCGTTCTTGACCCAGGCCGTGCCCCAGCGGTGCTCCGTGAAGGTGTTGACGCAGCCCCAGGCGGCAATGACGCAGCTGTCAAAGAACTCGGGCGAGCGGCCCGAGCGCTTGAGCCAGACCTGGCCGACCAGCAGCAGAATGGTCAGCAGAATGCCATAGGCGATGAAGGCGCCGCCCATGATGAAGTGGGCCGCGCACTGGCCGAGGTGGTCGCCCTGGCAGAAGCCGAGGGCGGTGATGCCGCCAAACACCATCTGGACCCAGGCAAGGACGGGGAAGGCCTTGCCCAAGACGCCGTGGGCGATGCGGAAGACGGGGCGGATGCGGCCTTGGAAGCCACGCTCGAGATGGAGACGCAGGTAGACGCCGAGGGTGACTTGGGCGATCAGCATGAAGAAGAGGGGCGTCGCAAACTTGGCGTGGACGTTGTTGCCGTTGAACTGGCGGCCCTTGTGCATGTGGCCGAGGACGTAGCCGAGGATGGCGAGGGCGGTCGAGGTGACCTGGACGGGAACGTGCCAGCGAGACCTGATAATCTGGTCGAGAGTGGGAGGTCAGAATAGCACGGATGGAGTGGCATATCGTCAAAGGAGAGATGGAGAACATAACATACACCGAGAACCATGCCAAAGGGGAAGAGGATGCCCCAGGTAAAGGTCATCAAAAGGATGTGCACCCATAGTGTGGAGTCCTGCGAGCGTGTTAGCTACTGTTCGACAATACCGTCGGCACGAGAAAGACGACGCCGGGAGGCACGCACGATCGGCTCTACTGATATTGTCGCTCCTTCGGGAATCTTATCTTCGCCGTGCTCGTGGGCAGCTGCCGGAAGGGCCAGAGCCAGCGCCGCGAGGGCCAGCGCGGCAAACGATCGCATTGTCATGATGGGGTCGATGAGAAAGGGAAAACGAAGGAAGACAGTCTTAATTCCGGTGGTAATTCGAACGGCCAGATCTCCCAAGTCGAGGATATGATCACGAAGTCGATGCTGCCGTCGGAAGGCTCGGGGAGGGAGGATCGCTGGTAGAGCAAACGGGGGCGGCTTCTGCGAAAACAGGACACAGTCGATCGAAGATGTCTACCCGTCGGCCAGCGTGCTGGAAACGTCGTTTGTTTTTCGGTTCGTCCCAAGAGGGGGTTGCGGTCGATGCAATCGAGAAGCAGAAAAAGGCAGAAGGGGGCTGAAAAGAAGGGACGACGGCACGCATTGTGGCCCCCTAGAAAGGAGAGACGACACACCTGAAGTTGCCAGTACACTGGCCCATTAAGCCTAAAAGTGGGGATTGCGGGAGCGCAGGGAATGCGCTGAGGGCCACACTTGCCTGTTTTGGTGTACTTTGCCGTCATTTTCCGCCCCCGTTCGTCGCGTCAATTACGCAGGCCGCGACTGCCATTTTACTTAGAAATGCTTTACACGTGCTGGAGCCGGTATCACCGGCCAATCAGACGAGGCGGTTTGCAACGCCAATTCCCCAAATACGGCTAACAAAAGCTGCTAACATCTGCCCACAGCGAAGCAGTGGAGTATCTCGACTCTGCCCAGAACAAAATAATCATCTCCGCAGCACCGAGGCCCAGCCATGATTCCAGATGTTGTGTAAAGTCCGATACGATAGAGAGTACAAACTAAAGCCGTCTGCAGACCCTTTCTCACTGGGACCCCGAGACCTACGGTATCAACAAAGGCATCTTTGAGCAGAGTTGTTTTGACAGGAAAATAACAAGGTATTTACAAGTACATATACTCCCGTATTTTGTCGATTGCATTTCCATGCACCCTCCACCAATCGCATCGCGACCACTCCCTCATCTCCGTACCCGGCACACCGACTGTCTCGAATTGGTCACGCCCGCCATGCCCACCCACGGCGTAGCGCATCCGCCCACCGCACGCCGAACACGCACGCCGCCGACCCGACCAGTAGAGCGCCGTCCCAGACGACCACGCCTGCGTAATTGCTGCTGCCGGCGGGGCTGCCACCGGCCTTGCTGGCGCCCAGCAGCACGCCACCCACGGGACTGCCCACCATCGTGCTGCAGCCACGCACAAAATAAATGAAGCCGTTGACGGCGGCGTAGCTGCGGATGCCAAAGACGTCGGCGATGGTGGCAGGGAAGAGCGCATAGTAGCCGCCGGCGGCGATCGAGTACAGAATGATAAAGGCGAGCCACAGCTGGGCGGAGGCGGACGACGATACAGAAGCCAGTTCGGGCGTGGCCCCAACCGCCGACGCCGCCTTGACGCTCATCCCCCACAGAGCGCCGACGGTGACGGCCGCCACCGCCAGGCTGACGGCCAGCACGTTGAGCCGCCCGAAGCGGTCACCGGCGTAGCCCGTGGCCACCCGCGCGACGGCGTTGACAATGTTGGAGACGGCCAGCAGCGTGGCGCCGGTGCCGGCCGACAGGCCGAGGGCGACGCTGTAGCTGGGAATGAAGGTGAGGGGCAGCTGGGCGCCGGCGGACTGGCAGAAGGCGGCGGCAACGGACAGCAGAAAGGCGGGCGTGGCGAACATGGCCGTCGAGATGTGGGTGCGGCGCCGCGCCACCACCTGGATGGGCCCTGTCGCAGGGCGCTCTTCGCTGTCGGAGAGAGGACCACGGCCGCTGGCACCACCGCCGGCACCACCACCGGCCGTCATGACCGGGAACCGCGAGGGCGGCACGACCCAGGCGACGGGCGTGCCCACGACCACGGACAGCGCAGCCAGAAAGCGCAGCGTCCAGCGACCCCCCACGGCCGACAGCAGGGCGCGCACGACGGGCGACAGCACGAGACTGCCGACACCGCCGCCCGACAAGATCAGGCCGATGGCCGTGGCGCGATGGCGGTTAAAGTACTCGGGCGCGGGGCCGAGTAAAGGGAAGTAGAGCATGGAGCTGCCGAGGCCGTAGAGCAGGCCCTGCGTGAGCAGCAGGTGCCAGACCTCGGTGGCGAAGCTGGCCAGCAGGAAGCCCAGGCCCATGAGGGCGACGCCGCCGAGGGTGATGCTGCGCGGCGACGCGGTGAGGGCGTGACGCACGTTGTTTTGGATACGACTGCGACTGCGACCGACGCTGCGCGGTTGAGCAGCCTGCGACAGGGCGGCGTACTCCACGCGCGACAGCCACGGGTTGACAACGATGCTGCCGGCCCAGGTCAGGCCTGCACCGAGCGTGCCGACGAAAGCCAGCAACGCCGTTGAACGCTGCTGGGGCCCTGATGACGTAGACGGCGCTGTCACGTTCAGCACGTTCTGGTTGGCCGACAGGTAGTACTCCTGGAAGACACCGTAGCACTGATTGTAGCCGATGGACAGCGCAATGGCCAAAAAGGCCGCAACCAAGACAGAGGCTTGCTGGCCGCGGGACACCGGTGGGAGCACCGGCGTCGCATGGTAGTCCTCGTCTTCGGCAACATTGTTGCCCGTATCGTTGGCGGTGGCCGCCTGCGTGGCACCGGCACGCGTGCGGCGAGCGCCCAGGTTTACCATTGGTATGGCGTCGGTGCTGGCCATGGCGACGGAACGAGTGTGCGCGGATGGCGATGTGCTCAGATTTGTGAAATCGGTGCAACGCGACGCTCTGAATGGCTACAGTAAAAGATGGAAAGGTAAACCGACAAGACCAAAAGTACGAAGTATCGTCAAATTTGATTTCGCCGTCGCCTTTAACTTTTCGCTATTCCCGTGACCAGTGCCTGCCGGGTTCAATCGGGCCAGGGCCTTTTGTCATGGTTTTTCAATTTGGATTTTTAGTGAGGGAACGTTAGGATCGTAAAAGACAGCGTCGGGTGTAAGACGGGTTTCTTCGGGGGCGGCTTTGCGGGGGCTGCGATTCCGGAGACGCATCCCGAACGTAGTCTGGGGTAGTGTATGTCGTCCTTCCTAGTTGATCCTTTGGTGTCTGTCCCGTTGCACGCCACATAATTTTTTTTTGTTCCCACGAATCACATATTGGCCATGTTCTGTCCTGACAATTATGTCAACTGTCGAAGCCAACTATACACACTCCATTCAAGGTACAAATGACGGGAATCTTGCCGAGACTAGCCTACATCGAGTAGGTTTAGTTTACAATATGAACGATATCCGCGTTCGATGACTTTCCCCTGCCGTATGTGTTGCACGGAGCGTTGGATGTATCACGAGATACACCCGGCCTCAAGATATATTCTGTGCCGCTGCGGTATGCTGAAGCGACGTTCACGGATGGCACGTGGATACGAATGCCAGTCAACTATATGGCTCGGGTTTGTAACAGGCGACTCGGCTCCTTTCCTTTTTATTTTCTTGTCTTGTCCAAGCGCTCGGTTGCTGTCACGAACACTTGACGTCTCAAGACTCCGACAGCAATCGCCTCCGTCAACATGGGCAATTCCTGGCGCCAAGAGGAGGCCCTTTCTTGAGCGTCTCAGAGTAACGCGGCGTAGCGCGCGCTGGTTCAACATGACATATCTGACAACATTACGACATATTCTGGGAACAAATTGGGCCAGACCCGTTCACGCTGTGGATATGGCAAGTGTGCACCGCCACCCGCGCATCCTTGATCGCCTTTGATCGCCGTGGGCGTGCTTGGCAGAGAAACCGGAGGGCAGCCGCCCGGGAGTTGCGGGACGGTGAAACTGGCTGGCCAGGCCAGGCAAATCAAAAGAGCAAATGGTTGACGCGAGACGGCGACGCAAGCACTCAGGGAGCAAGGAATTTGCCGTCAAGATGCCAAATACCCAGGCTCGCAAGGCAAAAGGGATGCAGTGATTGGCATTGGGCGCATTGGGGCTGAAACAGGTTTGGGGTCGGGCGGGTCGAAGGGTAAAGAGGAAACAGAAGACGGGGGGGTTAGATGGGCCAGATAAGATGTAAGAGGAAACGGAGTACAAAATACTGAACGGAGTACGGAGTACAGAGTTACCTATTATTTCATGACACCGATGTGTTTTTCTAGGTACCGCCGATCGGGACGCGTATTTGGGCTATTTCGATCTGGTCTGAACAAAAGGGCCGTGGGCAAAATGCAACGTTCGGCCTGGTCGGCTGTCCTTGCTGATGCTTTTTGATGCAATAAGATTCGTATTCGTAACAGTCACTACCCAGGGAAAGGATAAGATATTGTCAGATGTCCAGATAGGTCTCCTGACAACATCGGTGGAGACGTTGGGAGACGTCGGCGAGACGCTCAGAGGAAAGGCCTGGCGCGATATATCACCGTCTGTCGTGACCAGGTGAGTTTCACCGACACATAAGATGCAGCAGAGCGCGCTGCGAGCTGGCGTTGCTTGGCCGAGAGGTGAGCATGTTGCGCTGTCGGTGTAGTCAGGGGGGATGCCTTGATGGATTGTTGGCTGGGGATGCAGACGACAAAATACAAAATCCGTTGGCTGTCGTCGGCCGACTGGCCAGTGGCTGTTTGGCCAGTGGTTATTTAGCGCTGTAGACGCTGTCAGGACTTGCGTGGCTGTGAGGCCGCGACAGCAACGACTAAGCCGTCGTCAGCACAAAAGCAGCGGTAACAAACAGGGTGTGTTGTCCGATATCTCGACGGCCATCGATTGGCTGTTGAATTCGAGGTGGGCTGGATACGACCTCGATTTTGCGGCCTCATGGCTTCAGCGGTGAAATGAATCGAAATGAAGCTGATTTGCCCCAAAGTAATTGACAAGGCATTCGTACTCGCTGTCGTATGCTTTGCCGTATGCTCTTTCCTCTTATCATTCCTGCCCAGTGGAATTGCCATTGCCGGTCCCTCCTGCCTGTCTGCGACTCCCGCCAGTCGACTGAACACTGGACCTCCCTGCGTTCCTGAATTCGCACCTACGACTTTGGGAAAACAGTTGGGGATGCCCCTTCCGGTTGTGGTTTCCAGACCACCCTTTATGTTCCTGCCTCGCTTGGCCATGCCAGTTTCCCCTGATTTTAGCCCGTCTCGCCGTCTAGTCAGTCCTATTAGCGCTGCTCGCTCTCGGTGGGCGCTTTGTGGCGGTTGGTCCTTTCTTTTTTTGGAACAGCAAGCGCAGCAGGCCGGACCTGGACCCTGGACAGGCCACACTTGCCGGTGGATGTCCATCAGGGACGGCCGTTCCAGAAGGCACGATCCACAGCTCTAGCACGCTTGGTGGAGGAACTATCGTAGCTTCCGCGCCGTCCAAAGAAGGACAGTCCAAAAAACTGGCAGGAGCGAACAAGTAGCTCGTGTTCTTTGGATACGGTCCCTGTGTTCGTATGTGCGTCAATGGGACATTGCTAGCGGTCGATTTTGCCTCCTTTTGCCTCCATTTGCCATTTTGCCTCTTCAGATGGCGTCCCAACGCCACTGCTGCCGTGTTCCATATCACACACACATCTGTTCTAATGCATTTTGTTCCTCAGAGCATTTCCTACGTGCTTGGCCTGGCCCTTCCTTTCCCTGGCCGGTGCTACCCCGGCGCATGGTCGGTTTCCTGGGTAGGCATCGATCGCCGTAACTCGCCCAAGACAGGCTGACAGGGTCGCATTGTGGGCAGAAGCGTCCATTGGCGATCTGGCCAACGCCAAATTGCGCACTTTGTCGGAACCCTGCTTGCGACTTCCGTCCCCATGGAAACCCCTCAACTTTACTTCGACGGCCAGCAAGTGCGATTGTGCGCAACTTGTCGTGCATTTGGGTTGCGACTTACTTTCAGCCACCATGCAAGCACTATCCTCCCGCTGCACGTTATCCAGTACTTGCAAAACTTGAACCGCGAAACGGACAAGAAAAATGGGCATGTGGGGAGGGGGGCCTGCAGGGGCGATACCACTACGTTGGGGCCCGGCCAACGGCCGGCGCGACGGCTGAATTGACAATATGCAAATGAGGAGCAAAAGAGCGCGAGAAAGGAAAAACAAATAAGTGTGGTGGAACACCGTTCGAGAAGCTCAGACTCGACGACTCTACGACCACACCATGCCTAGGCCAGCGCCCACACCCAGTCCACTCAACACTCCAAAACGGAGCAGAGTTTGAAACAGGCCGACGAAGAGGAAAAGAGACGAGAGGCCAGGACGAAACGGCCAACAGGACACAACACTTTGACTGCAGACGAATCGCCAGCCGCCAGGAACACTCTGACGGTTGGACTCACCGTTGGACATAATCACCGGCCATCGCCTTGATACGTCTTTCTGGTCTTCGTTGTCTTGTCTCGTTTATTTGGGCCACCTCTCCCTGTTGTCTATGCCCTCTCCTCATCCCTCTCCTCTCTCTTCTCTCCCTGTACCGAACCCCTTCTCCCGGCTTCCTGTTATTAATTGTCCAGTTTTCCTGTTTTGGCTTTCCCTGTTTCTGTTCTGGCAACAGCATTCTTACTTGCTGTCCCAACGGTTTTTCTTGCAGATCTGACAATAATAACCCTGGCCTTCGCCCTCCCAGTGCCCACACCAACTCCTTTGTTTTTCCTGCACTCCTTCGTTGCCCGTTCCTTTATTGGGTCCATTCCCTATTTGGTCTTGATTGTCCTCATCTATTTCCCCCAAGTGGACGAAGTGCAGCATTCAATTCTGGACTTTCTTTCTTTCATTGTCCTGTTTCTTTATTCTCGTCATTACATTCTTACAACGCTCTTTGAACTCTGTGTGCGCGGCTTGTATTCTCGACGCATTCGGCTCTCGACATCACACGTTATATCTCCTGTCGTGTGCGTGCGTCAACGACGACCTTTTGCTGTATAATAGGTGGCACCTAACGTTGACTCGTCTCGCACCACACCTTCTTACAGTGTCGACTCTACAAACACAAAACCGACTCAAGACGCACATCCTCCGTATATTTGCAACTACAACAACAACGACAACGACAACAATCTCTCAGCCTCGATTGTAACGGCAAAATGAACTTCACCAAGAAACTCGATCGTGCCGTGCAATGGGCGGGCGAAAAGATGGGCGGCGAGGCCAAGACGGCCATGTCGGACGACTTCAAGACGCTGGAGACGGAAATGAACCTCCGCTACGACGGCATGGACCGCCTGCAAAAGTCCATGACCGCCTACGTCAAGTGGGTGGGCCGCCGCGGCGAGACGTTTGACGACAAGGAAAAGGGCCTGCCGATCAGCTACCTGGGCCGCACGATGACGAGCCACGGCGAAGACTTTGAACATAACTCGGAGTTTGGCAGCTGCCTGACCAGCCTCGGTCGCGCCAACGAGCGCCTCGCTTCGGCCCAAGAGCGCTACGTGGCCGACGCCACGGCGACGTGGCTGGAGTCGCTGGAGCGGAGCCTTGCTATGATGAAGGAGTACCAGGTAAGCTCGCGTCCCCAAAGCAGATGCCCCGGTCCATGCACTAACTCCTACTTTAGGCCGCCCGCAAGAAGCTCGAGAACCGCCGCCTGGCATATGATGCCAGCATTGGCCGCATGCAAAAGGCCAAACGGGACGATTTCCGCGTCGAAGAGGAGCTGCGCGCGAACCGCGCCAAGTACGAAGAGAGCAGCGAGGATGTCATGCGCCGCATGCAAGACATCAAGGACGCCGAGGTCGACAGCATTCGCGATCTGACGGGGTTCCTGGACTGTGAACTGGACTACCACGAGCGCTGCGTGGAGGAGCTGCGTCGCGTCAAGCGCTCGTGGCCCGGAGCGGCCACCGCGGCCGCTGCCGCCAATGGATCGCTGCCCAGCAGCTTTGGTGGCCGGAGCCGCTCGAACACGGCACGGTCGTACAACAACGAGCGAAACCCATCGTACGGCAGCCGGACGGGCGCTGGCATTGCTGGCGACTCGTCGTACATGGACGACGAGCCGGAGCCACTCCCTGTGCGCATGCCGAACCGCGCAAACACAAACAACCTTCGGGCCGTTAACGACTCGCCGCCCCAAAAGCCTGCGCGGCCGGCTGTCGCCCGCGCCAACTGGTTCCAGCCCGGCAGCCACGGCCCGGCCGCCGCCAACGGCCCGCCCACGACGTTCTCGACGTACAACAACAACCTCATGAGTGCCAACGCCAGCCCTGCGGCGATCACGTCGCTCCGCACCGGCCTGCGCCCTGTGGGACGGATCCAGACGACCAACGGGCACCCGTCCAACGGAAACGTGTTTGCCGACGATAACGACGACACCAGTGTCGGCAGCAACAGCTACAGCAACAGCGGCAGCGGCAGCCCGGAGTTGGGCGATCGCAGCGCGTCACCGGCGACCAGCTTCGGCAGCCTGAGCCGGAGCACGAGCAACGTGGCCATGTCCTCGGGCGGAGCGGTCCGCAAGGCGCCGCCGCCGCCACCGCCCAACCGCAACAAGAAGCCCCCGCCGCCGGTCCCTGCGCCACGACGGGACAATAACTACTAGGCGTGCAAACGCCTGTTGTTTCCTCTGTTCCTTTTGTTCCATTTGTTCGGGTTGTTCGATTTGTTCCAATTGTTCGATTTGTTCCAATTGCTCCAATTGCTCCATTTGTTCTTTTGTTGATTACACGCGCGTGGAAACGCGGTATCCCTCTCCACGGCTGGCTGGGATCTAGATTGTTTTCTGTCACCATGCTGGATGCAAGGTTGACTTGTGTTATGCTTGTATCGTTGTCGTGGCGGCTGTTTTCTCCTGTTTTTTCTTATGCTGTGTAGTACGGACTTTCTTTTTCTTTTGTTTTTTTCCCTTTCCTTGGACGGCGTTTACCTCGGGGCATAACGGCATTGGATCCGCGACCGTTGTCGCTCTGGTTAGCTCTTATTAGTATATGTGTCTGGATATACATAACATCATTATAGTTATTCGCTGGAGAATGTTTGTGTTGTTTTTGCACAGTTGTCTCTCACAGGGATTGTCATTGTCGTGAAAGCAGAAAGCTAGAAAGCCAAAAGTGCATTCAGCAGCATTGCATCATCACCGTCGCCACAGGGTCACGTGCGCTTTAGCCAGAACTGGCCGCGCAACGTGCTGGCGATCGCCCACTAAACCCGCCTAGCTGTGCTGCTGGTAATTACGAACATAGAAGCATCGGGAAGGTGCCTGAGACAGGCAAGAACGCATGCGCCGCCCCGGCCGCCTGCTGACTGATTTGGCAGCTGGGCGGCAAATCCGACACATGGAGCTGTGCGCAGCGTCCCAAGCTTGGAGATGCGCCTCTTTTAACGTCAACGGTGCATCCTCGTTGCTTCTTCCTTCGTACCTCTATTTTTATTTTCTACCTAGTATTTCTTATTTTATTGTGCACCGCGCTATTTCGCGGCGACTCGCACGATCTTTCATTTCGGTTTCCTTTTTTCCTTCCTTTTTTCATTTCCGTTTTCCATATCCTCGATGAGATAAGATCAACGTCGTAGCCGGCGGACAGGCATCGGACAGTCGCATTGCGTTTTCCAATAGATGCACGAGAGAATGGACGACGACGACGACGACCAGCAGCTGCAGCTCGAGGTGGAGCAGCAAAGCCCACAGCTCAAGATTCGCTACGAAGAAGTGTTTTCACTCGCTTCACCCGCACCCGGCAAGACCAGCTCGTCACCATCACCGCAACCTCCAGATGCATTTTCCAGTTCCACAGACAGCACCGGCGCGGAAGCGGCAGCTCGCCCGCGCACACGCCCTCAAGGCGACAAGATCCTGCTGCCGCCGTCGGCACTGGAGGGGCTGTTGAGCGCCGCCGCCCGTGCGCGACAGCAAGCCAACAGCGTAGCCAGCAGCAGCAGCAGCAGCAACAGCAGCAACAACCGTTACGGCGGGCATGGCTTCCACAGCTTCGGCTACGGCCGTAGGGGAGGCGCCAGCAGCGGTGACGGCGGCGACGGCTATGACCTGCCGCAGCCCCTGACGTTCCGGCTCACGAGCGCAAGCACAGGCAAGTCTGTCTACGCAGGGATCCGCGAGTTCTCGGCGCGCGAGGGCGAGGTCGTGCTGAGCGACTACCTAGCGCACGCCCTGGGTCTCGAGGGGAGCAGCACAGTCAGCAACGGCAACGCCGGGGACCGGCTGGTGGTGACCTTTTACCCCCTCCCCAAGGGCACGTTTGTGCACTTGCGGCCGCTGGCGGCGGGGTACAACCCGGCCGACTGGCGCCCGCTCCTCGAGCGGCAGCTGCGCGAGGGGTACACGACGCTGACGCGCGGGGCGGAGTTTACGGTACGCGGCGGGCACGGCACGGCGGACGAGTTCCGGTTCCGGGTGGACGGCTTCAAGCCCGCGGGCGACGGCATCTGCGTGGTGGATACCGACTTGGAGGTGGACATTGAGGCGCTTGATGAAGAGCAGGCGCGGGAGACGATGCGCCAGATCCAGGGCGAAGCCGTTCCCTTGGGTGGAGGCACAGGTCCATCAAACGGATCAGACGAGAGTGGCAGCACAAGCCCTGGAGGGGCAATCGATATCTGGAAGCCGGTTTCGGGCCAGGTGCGCGCCGGCGACTACGTAGACTACGAGCTGCCATCATGGGACCGGTCACGGCCGCTGGCGATTGTTCTCTCTGGTTTCGACGAGGAGGACGACAAGGGCTACGCTGTCGACCTGCTGGCCAGCCCGTATTCGTCACGGCACCGCGCACGCCCAAGAGAAACAGAGCACGTGTGGGCGAATTTCGGCGTGGCTGACGGCTCGACGGACAACACGAAGACGATTGTGCTGCCGCCAGCCAGCGGCGAGCTCGAAGCGGCTGAGGCGCTATGGATCTCTGTGCACGGCTGGAAGGATCCGGACAGCACGAGCACGAGCACGAGCACGACCCCGTCTGCCAAGGCACACAGATTCACCCTCCGCGCGAAGATTGTGCTGGAAGAGGACGGTGGCTCGGTCCTCGGCGGCTCAGCAGCAGCAGCCGCAGATTCCGCCTCGCACGGCCCGGATGAAGAGCAGTGCAAAAACTGTCGGCAGTGGGTGCCCAGCCGGTCCATGGTGCTGCACGAGAACTTCTGCCTGCGCAACAACGTGGTCTGCCCGACATGCAAGCAGGTCTTTGCCAAGCGCTCCGAGGCATGGGTGAACCACTGGCACTGCGCGCTCGATCCCAGCGGCGGCGACGACGGCGGACGCGGCAACACGGCCGCCAGCAAAACAAAGCACGACCTGATTTTCCATCCCGGGTTCCTGGGCGCGGACCGCCTGTACCGCTGCCCGGCGCCGACGTGTGCCGGCGTCGTGCCGCCCTTCACGTCGCTGCCGGACCTCGCGCGCCACCGCACGACCAGCTGCCCGTCGAAACTGATCCTGTGCCAGTTCTGCCAGCTCGAGGTGCCGCAGGAGGGCGACCCCACGGACCCCGCCGTCGACGCGGCGACGCAGCTCACGGGCCAGACGCCGCACGAGCGGGCCGACGGCGCCCGCACCACGGACTGCTACCTGTGCGGCGCGATTGTGCGCATGCGCGACATGGGCGCCCACCTGCAGCACCACGACCTGGACCGGCAGCGCCGCGTGCCGCCGGACGTGTGCCGCGACGCGCTGTGCGGACGCACACGGTTCGGCGTGGGCCCCAAGGGTCAGATCAAGGCGCCGCCTGATGCTGCTGCTACTGCGGGCGCCGCACCCCAGCTGGGCCTCTGCAGCACCTGTTTCGCGCCGCTGTATGTCAGCACGCACGACCCGGAGGGCAAGGCACTGCGGCGGCGCGTCGAGCGGCGGTACCTCGCGCAGCTGCTGACGGGCTGTGGGAAGGCCTGGTGCGGCAACCGCGCGTGGTGCAAGACGGCGCGGGCCCACCACGGCCTGGGCCCCTTTGTCGGGCCCGACGGCACACCGGCCGTGGGCACGGGCGCGCTTCTGCCGCTGGTCAAGCCGCTGGTGGCCGAGGCCGTGTCGGAGCCGAACAAGCCCGTGCACTTTTGCGTCGACGAGGAGACGCAGAAGCGGCGCGCCGTGGCCGAGCTGCTCGCGGGCCAGGGCGGCGGGGTGTACGAGCTGGCGTGGTGCGTGGCGGCGTGCGAGGCGGAGGGTGCGGATGCGACACGGGCGTGGGAGTGGCTGAACAACTGGGCGCCGCAGAGACGGACCGGCGAGTGAGTGGCGTGGGCAAAGCGAGGGCAGAAGTGATGATGAAGTGATGGCATATGAATGGGGACACGCTGCGATGGGCGGTGTAGTCCACATTGGCGGCCTGGCGTTGTATTAGACACGGAGCATGTAGCATTGATGCACGTATTACGCTGTCCCTAGCTGCTGCTGTTGCTGCTGCTGTTGCTGCTGAGTTGGTTGATGTTGAACCGGCAGGACGAAACTGCGGTACCCTTTTGCCGGCACGGGCCGCGATCATGTTACTGTGTCTTGCTGGACACTGCTGAAAACGATCTGCACCTGTAGTGTCCTTGTCTACTGTAGCGTCACGCTCGAGCGTGACAGGGCATGTATCAGCATATCTGCTGGTAGTCGTTGCGACAGTGCCACCACATGCTCTGCCGTCATATGTCACAATTTCGCCCGTCTTTTCGACTGCCTTTTCTCTGCCCCTGTTCATCTCGTTCTCTGGCGACGAGGCTGCCGTCTTGCGTAGCTCTCCCTTTGCGCTCAGCATAATAATATGAACGACTGGGAAGATCACAAATGCGTGTCAATAAAGTGCACACAAAGCGTATCCTTAACTTACAATCATAAGCCAATCACAGAACGCCGTTCGCAATATGACCCACTATTTATATCATTCTCTCAAACTCCTCTCTTCGCAACTGTAGTAGTCCTTTTTAGTTAGACTGTGCTCCTCTAATCATTCGAACAAATGTCGCGGGCCATTTGAAAAAAGGCCTCTGTGATGACTTTGAGGAACAGACAGATCTCAAACAATCAACTAAATTGTGAACTAATGCAAGTAAACTAGATCTAACGAAAGGACTAAATGCACAAAGCCAATCGAAACAATAAGAGCGAATCAAAAAGTGTGAAAATGAAAATAATAAAAAGAAAAAAAAAAAATCGATAATAAAAATGAAATGAAACAACTCTCAAGAAGGGATTCTATAAAATGTGTAGACCAAAGAAGCGAAGTGAAGAAGAAGAAGAAGGTGAAGTGAAATCAAAATAACGAACACAGACACCTAACATGTCGAGCAAAACGACGAAATGCTTCAAGCAAACTCACAAGAGCCACATCCCACACTTGACACCCTCGCTCGCACCTCACCATCACGAAAACGACACCAGCTTGCTCTTGGCGCAGACCGCCTTGGACAGCGTCTGGATCGAGCCCGACGACAGCAGCTCCAGCACCTGCATGTTGGCCTCAAACTCGCGCGTGATGAAGTTGCGGATCTCAATCGCCACCAGCGAGTCCAGCGGGTAGTGCGACAGCGACCGCGTCACGTCCATGTCCTCGGCCTCCAGCATCAGCACCGCCGCGATCTTGTCCACGAGGCCCGCGCACACCGCCTCCTCCGCCTCCGCCTGCGACTGCGCCGCCTTGAGCAGCGCGTTGAACGACACCACCGCCGCGCCGCCGTCGCTGCCGCCGTTGGCCGCCGCCTCGGCCGCCGCCAGCTCTTCCATGGCCAGGCGCAGGTGCTTGAACTTGGCGTCCTCCGTCCAGAACGGCTGCATGGACGGCGTGATGCGCATGCCCGTGATGGTGTGGCCGTCGCACGTCTCGTCCAGCCGCCCGCTGATGGCGGCGCCCAGCAGCGCGAGCACCTCGGCCTCGCAGATGCTGTCGCTGCCCAGGTTGCGCGCCACCTCGGCCAGCTTCTCCGCGTTGTTGGCCAAGTAGCCCGAGTCCGACACCATGGTCAGGTCGAGCGAGGAGGCCGGCAGCCCCGCGGCGCGGCGATGCTGGACGAGCGCGTTGAGGAAGCAGTTGGCCGCCGCGTACGCCGCCTGGCCGCGGTTGCCGACGGCACCGGCGGCCGAGGAGATGGCCACGAAAAAGTCGAGCGGCGTGTTCTCCAGCGCCCGGTGGAAGTTCCAGCCGCCGCGCACCTTGCCCTCGACGACCTGGTCGTAGTCGTCAAAGGACATCTTCTCGAACAGAATGTCGCGCAGCACCATGGTGCCGTGGACGATGCCGCGCACAGGCGGAAGACCGGCCAGGCCGCTGGAGAGGAGCTCGTCCACCGACTGCCGGTCCACCACGTTGCACTGGCGGACAACCACCTGCGTGCCAAACTGGTCGGCGAGCTCGTCAATGAGCGTCTTTACCTCACCCGTCGCCGAGCCCGTGCGCGACACGAGGACAATGTGCTTGGCACCCTTGCCGGCCATCCACCGAGCCATGCTGCGGCCGAGGCCACCCGTGCCACCAACCAGGACATACGTGGCATCCGCGCGCAGGAGGTCGGACAGTTGGTTTTGTGCCGCTGTGGCGCGCACAATGTCGTCGGCGTGGGGCACGACGACAAGCTTCCCTGCTGCACGGTTGTTGTTGCTGGGGTGCGCGGCCTTGAGCGCGCTCTCGACGTCCGACACCGAGAAGGGGGTGATGGGGGCAGCAGGTCGAATCTTGCCGTACGTCAGCAGACTTCCGACATCTGCGATAAGACGCCGCACAATCTTGGGCCGCTCTGCAGCCAGCGTGAAAATGTCGACCGAAATGTAGCTGGCATTGCTCCCGTCTGCCTGGCCCAGCTCCAGGAGCCGACGCGAAGACGAGGCACCGTGGCTGGAGGTATCACGCGGCGCAATGTCGAGGAACCGGCCAAACTTGTTCAGCGTGGCCCACGATTCCTTGGCGGCGTTGGAGCTGGTGAGAGCGCTGAGCACAACGTCGACGCCCTGGCCGTTGGTGGCGTGGCGCACGGCACGGCCAAAGGACGTGTCTCGGCTGTAGAAGATGTGGTCTTCGGGGATGTTGTACTCCGCGACCAAAAGAGCCTTCTTCTCGGCGCTGCTAACCGTCGCAAAGACCTCGGCACCCACCATTTGCGCAAGGCAGATGGCAGCCTGGCCGACAGCACCCGATGCCGCATGCACGAGAATGGACTCGCCATCGGCCAGGCGGCCAAGCTCGATGAGGCTGTGATAAGCTGTGACAAAAGCTAGCGGCAGGGACGCGCCGGCCTCAAATGACACCGAAGCGGGCAGCTTAAACGCAAGGGACGCAGTCGTGCGGGCCACTGTGGAGAACGAGCCGTTGGTCGGTGTCAGAGCGGCAACGCGGTCGCCAACACGAACATGGGTCACCGACGAGCCGACGGCCTTGACCGTGCCGCTGGCTTCGTAGCCCATCGCGTCTGCCTGGCCCTTGGAGGCGACAGCAATGTCATGTGCATTGACACCGATGGCCTTGACCTCGATCTCAATCTCATCGGCTGCCAGAGCGGCGCCCGCCGTTGCGTCATCGACAAAGTGCGCTGTGTCCAGCGCGCCCGAGTGGCCGAGAGACAGCTTGAGCGAGCGGCCTTCGGCGCCAAAGGCCGTCGGCTCAATAATGTCGGGGTGGGTCTGGCGATGAACGTATTCGTTCATAGCCTCGTCGTTGATGATGCGCGGCGTGAAGAAGGAGCCACTGCGCTCCGAGAATTCCAGCTCGCTGGTGTTGGATGCCTGAGCACCAAAGGCGGCCTCGAAGACACGCACAATGGCACTGGACGTATCGCCCTCAGAGAGAGCATTGGACGCATCCAAGTCGAGCGTCGCAAACTTCATCGCCGTTTCGGACCGGATGGCCCGGCTTAAGCCCAGCACCATGTTGGCATCCGGGTTGGACGACCCGCTGTAGGCGCCACGCACAACCCACAGACAGCCTTCGGCGGTAGTGAGCAGTGTCTTGAGCGAAGCGAATTCAGTCTCTGTCAAGGTAGACAGAAGAGGGCGCTGGAGCTCGGAAAGCACGACACAGATCTTGTTGGCGACGTTCACGTTGTGAAGCGAGCCCAGTTCGGGCATGCGGCCGGTGGCCCGTTCCAGTGCGGTCGCCAGGCCCATGGCGATCAGCGTCTGTGCGTTGCCCTCCTCGTGCACGATGACGACCTCGGCATCGGGGAATCCGGCGCTGTCACCGCCGTGGCCGTTGGACAGAGACTCCAGAACCGGCTCCCAGTCCAGCTTGTAGCACAGCTCACGAGGGCCATTGGCCCCGTTGTCGAGGCCATTGGAGCCATCAATCATGGGTGCAATGGTCAGGTTCTCGAGCGTGATGAGCGGATCCGTCGAGTCACGATCCGCCGTGGCGTGCAGAGTCACTCTGGCCGACTTTTCGGACGCAACAGCCAGAGCGAGATCCTGCGTCGTGCAGTAGGCGCTGAGGAGATTGCCTGTGCCGTGGGACAGCTCAATGGCGCGCGCCGACACAGTCAGGCGCTCAAGGGACGATGGCAGATAAACATTGCGCACATCCGTGCGGCCCGCACCAAGGATCGGCCAATACAGCTCGATGAGCGACTCCAGGAAGGATGGGTGCAGAGACGGGCTGGCCACGAAGTGGTTGGGCATCTCGGCGGCGATGTCCAGCACCGCCAGATCGGCAGCAGCGGCACTCTCCGTGGCCCGGCAGTTCTCGATGCCTTGGAAGGTGGGGCCGAAAGCCACGCCCAAGTCGTTGAGTGCGTCGTACATCTTGGAGCTCTCAACGGCGGCGCTGCCGTCGCCAACAAGGAGCTTGGCAAAGCGAACA
Organism: Sporothrix luriei; assembly: GCA_021398005.1. Lineage (NCBI taxonomy): Eukaryota > Fungi > Ascomycota > Sordariomycetes > Ophiostomatales > Ophiostomataceae > Sporothrix > Sporothrix luriei. The sequence continues at coordinate 268,031 of WNLO01000002.1, forward strand.
GCGGCCGCGGCCGTCTCGGCCTGGCGCACGCCATCCACATCGTTGACCCGTCCCTCGACCGTCTTCGTGCCAACCAGACCGATACAGTGCTCGGTCCAGCCCTTGGCGTGCGTGTACGAGGAGATGCGGAACTCGTTCCACGCAGCCTCGGATGCAGACGTAGGCAAGAGAGAACCGCCATCCTGGTGCGGGCGAAGGCTGATGGTCATCTCAATGTCCTCGTCGGGGATGATCAGAGGCTTCACCACAGACACATCCCGCAGCTCGTAGGAATCCACGACGCGCGACTGGCTGATGGCACGCTGGGCACCGGCCTCCAGCGCCATGACAAGGAACGCCGACAGAGGGAAGACATTAAGGGACTGGATGCGGTGGTGACGCAGCCAGGGCAGGTCGTCGAGGCGGACGATGTTGCGCCATGTCGGTTCCAGGTCGCTCGAGTAGATGGCCTCGACGCCCAAAATATCACTGCGGGCCCCGGCACGGTGCTTGTGCTTGAACGTCGTGCGGGACTCTTGCCAGTACTTGTTGGAGTAGTTCCATGGGTACCGCGGAAGGTCAATGAGCAGCGCCGGCGGCTTCGCGGCCATGCGTGACTTGGGGAAGTTGACGGCCTCGAAATCGAGGGCCAGACCACGCGTAAACAGGGCGCCGGCGAGGTCCATGGCCGTCTCCACGGCGTCCTTCTTGCGGAGGAGTGCCGATGCGTAGGGGATCTTGGCCGCCGGCCCGCCGACATGCTTGAGAATCTGCTTGATGGGACCCTGCATGCCCGAGTGGGGGCCGAGCTCGACAAGCATGTTGACACCGGTGCGGTGCTCGCCGACGGGCTCGAGCATGCTCTGCAGCGCCTCGTCGAAGCGAACGGCGCAGGTCAGGTTGTCCACCCAGTACGACGCTTGGAGCTCGGATGCAGAAATGAGCTTGCCCTGCAGCGACGAGTGGAAGCGGACGGTGGTTTCGACAGGGGCCTTGAGCTTCAGCAGGCTGGCCCGGTACTCCTTGGCCACGAGGTTCATGTGGTGCGAGTGGTAGGCCGTGTCGATGACCAACCGACGGTTGAACATGCCACGCTCTTCACAGATCGCCTCGAGCTCCGCAAGTGCTGGCTCGTCGCCGGAAATTGTCAAGCTGGACGGGCTGTTGTAGCAAGCAATGCGGACTTCCTTTTCCTTGAGGCTGTCGATGATGGGCTGGAACTCCTCCTTGCTGCCACCGACGGCCATCATGCGGCCCTTGAGATCTGGGAAGCTCTCCTTGAGGATGGGAATGAGGCGGCCACGGTGGTATGCGACGGCCATGGCTGTCTCAAAGGTGATAATTCCGGCAGCATACGCAGCGCCAATCTCGCCGCTCGAGTGACCGGCAACAGCCTCGGGGCGGATGCCCCAGCTGGACAGGAGGTCTGTGAGGGCCAGCTGCACGGCCGTGCACGAGGGCTGGCTGATGTGTGCCTCGTTGACGCGGGTTGTCGTGGCATCGCGGCTGAGCTCCTCGACCAGGGACCATTCGGCGCCAAGTGCGGTGAGGCAGCGGTCGGCGTGATCAATGGCACTGGTGAAGATGGGGTACTGCTCGTACAGCTCACGGCCCATACCCCACCACTGCGCACCCTGGCCGGTGAAGATGAAGCCGATTCTCAGAGGCTCGATTTCCTTGCCGGGCGTGTACTTTTCGCCGTTGAGGGTCTCCACGAGCTCAAAGGAGTTGCTGGCCGAGATGGCAGCACGGTACTGCAGATGCGAGCGGCGTTGGCCGAATGTGTAGGCAAAGTTGGCCATCAGATCGGCCTGGAAAATCTCGGGACGCTGCTCGAGGTAGATGACTGCATTCTTCATCACCGCCGAAAGCGTTGCCTTGTCGTTGGCAGTGAAAACAAACAGCTTGCGCAGATTGGTGGCCGCAACGGACAAGTCCTGTTCAAAGCTGGGCTTGGCCTTGAAGGGCGCTGCGGCGAGCACAACGTGACCGTTGGTGCCGCCGAAGCCGAAGTTGTTGACACTAATGTACTTCTTACCGCGGGGCCAGGGACGCTGGTTGATGGGCACCTTCATGTTCCACTCCTTCCAGGGGATCTTGGGATTCGGCACCTTGAAGTCGTGGTTGGGAAGGATGAAACCACGCTCCAACATGAGGGCGGCTTTGATGATGCCGGCAATGCCAGAGGCGGCCTCGAGATGACCAATGTTGGACTTGACCGAGCCGATGTAGAGCGGATCGCGTGTGGTGCGGTCTAGACCCAGCACGTTGTGCAGGGCGGTAGCCTCAATTGGGTCACCGACCTTGGTGCCGGTGCCGTGGGCCTCGACAAAGCCGCATTCGTTGGGGTCGAGGCCAGCGTTGCGGTACACCTGCCGCATAAGGGCCTCCTGGGCCTCTCCGCTGGGCATGGTGATACCAGGTGTTTTGCCGTCCTGGTTGAGGCCCGTGCCCACAATCACCGCCCGGACGGGGTCGTTGTCGCGCAGAGCCTGGTCCAGAGGCTTGAGAACGAGCAGACCACAGCCTTCGCCGCGACCGAAACCGGTGCCGCGCTCATCAAAGGCGATGGAGCGTCCCGTGTCAGACAGGAGCCGACACGTGGAAAAGGAGATCCAGAACTCGGGAAGCATGTTCAAGTGACAGCCACCCACAATGGCCATGCTCGATTCGCCGAGTCGGAGGCTCTGGCACGCCAGGTGCGTGGCCACCATACTAGACGAGCATGCCGTGTCCGACGTAAAGCTGGGGCCTCTCAGATCAAAAAAGTGAGAAAGCCGGTTCGATTGCATGGCATAAGCACAACCTACGCATTGTTAGCATGGCCCGTCTTCCACAGAAGAAATGAAAGCTGTGCATATTGCTTCAAATGGATTTACCTGTAGCCTGGTGCATGGGGATCGTATCGCTATCGCGGAACAGATGCGACTCATATTCAGGGAACGAGCCGCCGACAAAAACACCGACGTCCTTGCCCACAATATTTTGCTTGGGAATGCCGGCGCTCTCCAGCGCTTCGAACGTGCACTCCAGCAGAAGGCGCTGCTGAGGGTCCATGGAGATGGCCTCCTTTTCGGTGAGGCCGAAGAAGGGCGCGTCAAACGACTCCAGGTCGCAGGTCAGAAAATTTCCGCCAACGGCGCTGAAGCTGCCTCCCTTGCCAGCGTTGGGATGGTAGAAGGTGTCGGCGTTGAACCGCGTTTCCGGGACCTTGGAAAATCCAGAGCGAGACCGTGAGAGGAGCTCCCAGAACTCGGCCGGGGTGGCCACGTCGCCGGGCATGCGGCAGGCGATGCCGATGATGGCAATGGGTGTCTGAGTGTTCTCAATCTTCGGGGCGCCATTGTTGATGCTGTCGGTGTTGAGGCCAAGACCACTGCCGTTGACAAAGCCGCTGGTGGTGCCCCCTGGGCGGCCGTTGACGTAGCGGCCATCACGAGGAAAGTAGCCGGTATCGCTGTCGCCGGAAGGGCTCGCGGTCGAAGGATCGGGCGTGATGGCAATGGGCGCCATGGCCGGTGATATCAGCCGCAAGCAGCAGCAGGTTCAGCACTATTGGAAAGAAAACCGAGTTGAAAATGAAACGAAACGAAAGTAAATAGAAGGACAGGACACAAATCCGGGCAGTGTCAAGGTAGATGCCAAGTATATATGATTCGCTTGGGTGAACAGGCTGGCGATAAACCTCGAGTAGTATCCTAGGCCCGGATGTAGCAATAAAGGAGGGACTGAAGATGGGGAAACTCAAGACGAGGGGGGACAGGTCGAGAAGCTTTAAATGAACAACAGAGCTGATGTTGAGTGCCGTTCATCCAGCCCGATGGTCTATTTTTGGACTGCGATTCCGTGCTTTTGTGCAAAACCAAAATGAATTATCGGCCCCGGCGTGCGGCTTAAGTTGCCTGCTCATATGGTCCCTCGTGAAGCGTGTGGCGATCGTAGCACGCACAGGCGGAGGTAGACGGGGTGAGTGGGTGGAGGTCGGAAGGTGGGGCGTAAGGTACCCGATATTCAAAGTTCAGCGGATGCCATGCCGTACCTCAAAGCAGTTACAGTAACGTGTCTCTTGTCTCTTCGAAGTGCCAGTTGCGGGATGCTTAGAAACTGTGAGCGTTGTTTCCCTTGCCTCGGGCCGGGGTATCTCTTAGGCGTGAAGTGGCCGGGAAACAGGCGTCTAGGTCTCTGGTAATGGGCTGAGGGGATAATTGTGGTCGAGTGTGCAACTTCCATATCATGCCCTGTTTGTCTGTTCATGCGCCTGCTAGCATGGATTGTATGGCTGGCCTAGATCGCCTTCTTACCTTGTAGCCATGTATTGTCCCCTGTAGTAGCTCAAGTTTTGCCGTCTGGTTCACATCTAGCACATCAACTTTGATGGCATATATGAGAACCAATTTACCGGCCCTCGCATCCTATGGAGATGTAAATTCGGAGTGTATATTGGTGCTTCCATAGATAGACATGGTGGGTTCCGCTACTTCATACCTTTCATAATTTGTGGACTTCGTTTACCAGACGGTGGAGAGGAGCACAAGCTAGCAGCAATGACCAAGTGAAGAATATCGAACTTGGGGACTCGGGAATGTGGAGGTTCATCTTGAGGGCACACCATGGGTTGAAACTGATAAGACAGTAGCGGCACAACATGCTGGGTGGTGGATGGCCTGGAGCGCCTCGATATCGCATCAGCTTGACGCCCAATGATGATAACGGGTGAATGGCAATTATGATCTTGTAGATGAAGTGATGGGACGGAACGCAATGACTGGCTATCACGTTACGGCCGGTCGGATGGCAGTGGGACGGAACAGAGAACAGATATGTCGAGGTTCAATTCCCACATGAGGATCCAGATCTAAGAGAGGAGCCGGTATCGTTAGTTTGTAAATTGGGCCAAGAAAAGAACAGATGCTGGAACTCAACTATGGGAGGGAAAAGAAGGCGGTCCGCTCCCAGACAAGACAACATTGGACTTGTGAACGGAAGCTGGCCACGTTCTGTCTGTGCAAGGTTCTAGACAAGGCGGACCGAAAGCATGTGGATTCTGCAAGATAGGCAAAATGCAAAATAGACTCGGGTGAGCTCAAATATGAGGGAAAGGGCATAAACTTGGGTTAAGGTTCGGAAAATCTGAGGCTGTTTAATCTAACCGTCGTGATGATTTGCACAAGGGAGTTGGGAAAAGGAGAAAGCGGGCGGGGAAGAGCCAAACTGGGACACAACAATGTCTACACTGGAAGGTCCGGGCTGGTGTCGCGGGGTTATCGGAAAGAGCACGCAAAACCGTGTCGTACTTTCCTAACCGATGAGGCAAGGGCCAGACGATAACTTTGGAAGGACCAGTACGGCATACAGAATAGAATACAAAACGGAAAGAACAACCGTGCGAGGTCGGATCCTCAGTTAATGGGCTGCAAGGAAGGTGCGACAGAGGGCAGCCAATATTCGAATACCCGATATAAATACCACATTAAGCAAGAACGTGGACAGCTGCCAAAATGGCTTGTGGCTGTCAACAAAGAAAAGGGGCTAAAAGAAAGGCATCCCCTTTCTACACACCCACTCATAATACGGCTTCGCAGCCTTGCGGTGAACATCGATTACCCCGACACCTTCACCGTCCACCAATTACGACCGCACGTCATACCTTTGGTCACTTCTTTTAGAAAATCACCCTCGTCGGCTGCGCGTCGGTACTTTGCTCCGGAAAAATAAAAAGGGGCGATTGTTCATTACTACGAAACAAAAAGAAAGGGTCGCAAACCCAGACCGTTTGCCGTTTGCCGTTTGCCACTGGGCGGCATTTGATCTCGGGACTTGTTAAGGACTGAGACAAGGAGAAGAAACTCGATGCGGAAAGGCGACAGATGCATCGATACAACCGCGGATCGTAGCCAAGTGTCAAAATCAAGCCGGCTGGTCCACTCACACCCGATCACTCTGCCGTCCGATTTTGGCTAAGTGGGTTTTATGAGGCTCACAGCGCGGGGCAGGCCAATCTCAGCATATCGACAAGCTCTATTCTGTTCACATTGGAGTCCATCAGGAGAATTTCTGTCCTGTATTTCTGTGCAGTGGGCCTCTAGAAGGCATAAAAATATGCTTGGCGGGCCAGCGGGTGTCCCTGAGACGGTTGTGAGCCATATTCATATATCTGCTCGGCGAATTGTGGCCGTTGTGCCCGTGCTTTGCTTTTGAATCTTCACCCTGTATTTTACGCTGTGCTTCGTTCTGACCATATCCACAACATCGCTTACACGCCGGCCACGCCCTTTTACACACCCAATATATCGCTTCGGCAGTAGACAACGCCACTTGCTGTCCCTGGACCGTTGCCACGTGCATCCGTGTTATCCTCCGTTTCCCTCCCCTCATTATTTCCCCTTTTTGTTCAGACGGTCTGTCCTGTCGGGCTAATAAGCTTATCTCTGATCCCCCACGCACAAATGATCTCGTTGAATGGCACCATGCAAGCAAAGACACCTTTCTCTTGGCGTATGGTATCAGCATCATGTAGCGGTCACGATATTTATTGCCCTTCTTCTCCTTACTTGTTGTCTGTTAATTGCACAACGGATGGGCACGAGACGATCCGCGTCCCAGCGTGACAGATCCAAAAATATCTCTCTCTAAATTCATCTAGTATATATCTCTTCCTTTCCTTATTTTGTTATATTTCCATAATTATTTTGTCCTCATTATCTCTATTACTTTCAGCTTCGCCGGCCCGACCGGTTGTTTAACGGACGAGTGGCAATTTTTATATATCACGGAGCCTCATCAGAAAACGCGCGAGATAATGTACTGTGATAATGTAGCATGCTGATGACTTCACATTCCCACGAGGTTAGAAACACATGTCTCTTGGACAACCATTTGCATCTTGAATATGCGACAATTTTACATCAAAATATACTTGAGAACAGAATCTCAGGGGAAAAAAAAGCAAAATTACTCCTCTTGGATGCCACGTGCACATTGCATAACAAAATGTGACTATTACATGTGGCCTCCTGTAGTCTTGGTTTTATCCTTCCCCTTATCCACTTCTCTCTGTCAAAGGAGTCTCGCCCCAGTTTGCAACATCCTTGGGGCTATTGTGTGCACTTTCACAGAAGGCGAGAATTACTGCTTCTTCTTCTTGTTACGTATCCACTCGTACGGCAGACCTCTGTAAAATTACGCATAACCCCTTTGCGGAGTCTGGTCCACATTGTAGCCGTTCCCCAGAGAAAAGGCTCGGGCTGCTTACAACCTTATGCCATTTTATATCCTGTTCACGGCATCGCCATTCTTCAAGGCCCAGATCCGCACGCTCACAAATTACGATATGCTTATTCAGTAAGGACATGTTTCCAGTCTTCGGCCCCACGAAACAACGTTGCAAGTGTTCGTCTCATGACGAAGATTGGCTAACTATTCGTTTTAATCAATACTCAATTCCAGCTCTCTTTTTTTAGGTCTGGTTTCCCGTCCTTTGGTACCGCTCCTTTATTTCTGGAACTTCCAATGTGGGCCTTTGCCATACACTCTTGAGGCTATACTATTAAGCGTGCCAGATTTTCGTACTCATCGATGTGCTTTTACGATTAACTTGTGCTTCAAAGTCTCCTGGCTCGCCACCTTTCAATGCAACACAACTCCAAATGGTAGTTCACGCTTCACTGGATTTTTATTAGATTTTTTGCTACCTTGCACGTTCTCAACCGATTTAAGCATTTTTCTCACAACATTTACACACTTACTTGAGGTTCACGACAGTTAGACTACTTAGATTATTACCTACGTTCAGCATTTCTTGGCTGGTTTTTTAAAATCTCTAATTTCGTCCCCTCAATATTCACTTCTCATTCTTTCCTTTATTACTTTTGCAAAAATGAAGTTTTTGTGCTTACCAGGCGCATACGGAAGTGCAGATGTAAGAAATCCAGTTTTTTTGTCCGGAATTTTGAACAGCTTCACTAACTGAACCATCAGAAATTCCAAGTTCAACTAGGTAAGAAAATCTCCAGATAAAACAACAGCAACCTCGCGTGTCCTAACACTACCAGCACCTATTGTCAAGGAGCTTACCGAGGACGGTACGGCCATCTTCCACTTCATCGAAGGTCCCTGCGTGGCCGAGCCGCCAAAAGGTTTCGAGGACTATTTTGGAAACCCGCCGTACTTTCGGTTTATCGAGCCCGATGAGGTCGGCAAGACCGAGGACGACGATGTTCTGTCGCGCATTCGCGACTTCCCGGACTGCGAGACGCCGGAGGATACGATGCGCGAACTGATGAAGGAAGGCGTGGCTACGACGCACAAAAGTACCGACAATGCACTCAAGTTCCTGCTCAAGATCATGAAGGAGCGCGGTCCCTTTGAAGGCATTATTGGCTACTCAGAGGGCGCGACGGTGGCCGCGACGCTTTTGTTGCACGAGCAGCGGCGCTTTCAAAAGGAGGGCATTGCCCCGATGTTCAAGTACGCCATCTTCTTTGCCGGATGGCCGCCAGTGGACCCGACGACACACGCCATGATTCTTAGCGACGAGACAGACGAGGTCATTGAGATCCCCACGTGCCACATCAGTGAGTTTTCATGTTCACCTTTGTTTCAACACCTTTGTTTCAAAGTACGCCGCTGACGCAAAATAGTTGGCTCGCTGGACCCTTACCTACATGGCTCCATGGCCCTTTACAATGTCTGCGACGCCGATACGGCATATCTCTTTGACCACGCCAAGGGCCACACGCTGCCTCGCGACAAGGACACGGTCAAGGAGCTCGGCGACGTGGTCCGCAAAGCCATTGAAGACTACGACATTGGCGAGTAAGCACTGCTGTTTCGTTTCACCACTGCGGTTTCGGAGGTCGTCCGCCGAGAAACAAAAACAGTACCAAAAACAGAACCAAACAACCTAGAACCAAATCACGGAGAGCAATGTTTGTTGTGCATAAACGTTGACTTTGGCCGTTGATGAATTTTTGTTGGCAATTGGTATGCATAGCAATATAGAAAATAAAGTACACGATAGTTTCCCTATATTTCCATTATACTCCGACTGTTCTCTGTCTTCCCTTTTATACCCTCCCTGTATAGTGGTCAATCCGGAACGCAGAGATATTTTTGGATAAGGTCAATGCTTTCCCATATGCTGTATATATCGACCTATTTTTACAACCTGTCGTCCCGTACTGTCGCCGACAGTGACGGTGGATCCACTCTGCTCCTTGCTCATAGATTCATCACATTTCCGTCACAGACCGCTCCAATCTGTTTGCACACACTCCAATCCTCTCCCTCTCACACGCTAGTCTGCCTTATGGACACTGTCAACAAATTGGAAGAGCGGCCCCTTCTTTTTGGAACAGTGTCGGCCATTTCCATGTTCTCTTGATATCATCTCGAATATGAAGTCTTTTCTCCTTTCCCCCGACACCTTGCTTACTTCAAAGGCAGGTCTTCATCAAAATTCCGCCGTAATCTTCGGCTACTGTCCCCCACATCATCGCGAATTCTCTCGCTGTCTGGCAACTTCAAGCGGCCCTCCACTTCACCACAATCTATCGTTCTCTTCCGTGGCCAATTTATTTTCTATTTTTGTTCTTCAACTGCAGTGATAAATACAATTTCTCCTAAAATAGAAACGACGGCCGAAGATTCCGGGTTTTGGGCGCACGTTATCAGCCGCCAACAGTCAATCATGTTATAGAAGAATTGGCTCTCTTCCTCACCACGGCTGCCGTATTCCAGTACCGAGACGGAGAACATACTGGCCGAGCAAGCTCTTTGACTCCCCTATATCTAGTTCAAGGTCTTCTGAAATATCAATACGTGTCGTAGGTGAGACGTAAGTGTATATGTTCTACATAAAGTATCGTTCTAGTCATGTGATCTTTATTTACTTTCCATGTCCACCGACCTTCATCGGACGTTAGAAACGTAGTATTTCTCCCGTACCTACCAGATCAACCATGTGAGAAATAGAGGCCAATCTGTTTTCTATGTCGACCTCATGTTGAACAGTAGTCGTTGTAGCAGAGACTGGTCGCTGACTGCACGCCATAAACTCGGTGAATATGAGAAACAACACGATTCGCTGATTGGCCAATAATATTACCTGTCTATGATCCGCCGACTTATCATTTCTTTCCTATTGAGGACAATATACGACTTATATGACAATTCCCATTCAGGCTGCATGCCAACTCGGCTCCACCTACTCACCTGTAAACAAACCCTGTGCCTTGCATTATCTGTGCCGTTATCGACCGTTTTTTGCCCGTGGAAGATAATATGCTGGTTTGTTTATATTGGGGCTCGAAATATATCCTCTAAACCGACGAGGACCAATAGGGGACCCTTCCTCCAATATGAAGGCCAAATTGTACTTGTTTATACTGTAGAATGCACCGAGCACGGCATTGTTTCTTATCTCGTCGACTACACGGCGTAACTCTAGGAATTCTTGGCGTATGCTTCAGCGAAGTAGCCGTATTCTTTCGGTCCCGCACCGATGGCCTTTTTTGCTTTCTTGCGCGAACCGGGCTTACCAATGTTTCTCACTCAAACAAAGTGTGACGAACCCCCAAGACGGCGATATGATGAGGCTCGCCCGACAGGTATAGTCCCGTCCAGATAAGAGGGTAAATAAAGAAGGTACAAAAATAGGACCTCCCCTATATCGTCCTACATCCATTGTGTTCTTGCCCTGAGATGAAAGTCCTCCCACTTATTTAACCTCTGTTCCTGCGCCAAGACACCGATTCACAATAGCCGCCATCGGTCCACGTTCTAGAAGGCTATCCACCATCGAGCCTTTCTTTCGCCACGAGGGGCTATCGGTTATCGTCCGTTTGCGGCAGCACACTTGACAAACGTCTACACACCGGCAGATGGGCCTTTCTATATTGCAGCCGGAACAGGGGATGTGGACTCCGGCAAGGAGGTGCTCGTGCCCGCAGTCGCCCACGTTGCAGCCGAAGTATGGCCTTGCCACTTGCCGGCTTGGGGCAGAAGGCGACGAGCATCTTCGGCTGATTTGTCTGGCAGCCTGTCTATATCGATTCTCGCTTCTGCCTTGGCCAGTCTGTCTGAGTTGGTTGAGTTATTCCGTGGCATCCGGGCGTGTCTTTTTTGCACTTCCTGGAAGCGATTGGCCGGGGCTCATACTGGAGGCCATGTAATAGGCAGTTTGTAGCTATTCCAGACCTCGTCGAATCTCACAGCTTCGCTCTTAGCTTTCTTTCCTCGGGCCGCCTTGGAAGTGCTTGTGTGTCCTTATGGCATGCAGTTTTCAGCATGTAAAGTCATGTGCATATTCTGCGCCGCCCTGCCTTTCTCTCTCGACTGAATGTAGATCTGTCTTTGAGGTTTGTGTATCATTGCTCGCTTGAGCCTCATATTTTCGCATCCGGTTCACGCTCACGTGTCGTGACGCTGATAATTCCCACCGCCCGTCACGATGTCTACAACAGAAGATCAGCCAGGGCTACAGGGTGCTCGCATACCCGATGCGTCACAGAGTCCCTTTCCGACCCATATTCCGGATCCCAGGCAGAACCTCACGCCGGACCCCATCCCCGAGGAAAGCTCAGAACACAGTCCGGACCAGACCGTTCGTCTAGCAGCATCTAACACCACTCTATGGCCGTCCTACGCATCTGTCGGCAATGACAGCACCCATCAAAATAATTCTCAGGTTCTGTCGTCCTGGACGTCCGCAGCCACCCTGCGCCCACAACCACAAGAGGGTCAACCCGAAGCTGCCTCAGATTCAAAGCAACCGGCACAGCAACACCCTCTGGCAACCTCCACAGTTCCCCCGCCGAATGCGACTCCGGTGCCGCCAACGACGGCTACGACCGGAGCCACAGCCACATCGTCGGCATCTCGACCGTCCTTCCTCCGCCGGCTAACAAAAAAGAAAACGGCCGCCCCTGCCGTCGACCCGCCGGCCCATCCCGCCACCGGCCAGAAAGCCAAAAAGACCCGTCCGTTTGGCCTCAAGGCAGAGACCAAGACCAAGTTCCGCGACTTTTGGCGCATCTTCACGTACTCGACGTGGGGCGACCGCGTCCTGATCGTTCTGGCGTCGCTGGCGTCCATCTGCACAGGCGTCACGATGCCGCTCATGAACGTGGTCTTTGGTCGCGTGTTCGGCTCCTTCAACGGCTACGACAAGCAGGGCCACGCCGTGGTCATGACGGAGGCCATGTTCATGCACGAGATTGTGCAGTGCGTGCTGTACCTCGTGTATATCTTTGCGGCGCGCCTGGTGCTGGGCTACGTCGCCTACTTTGGCTTCCGGCTCACCAGCCTGCGCATCTCGGCGGCGCTGCGGCTCGCGTACATGCGCTCTCTGCTGGCGCAGCCGGTGTCGACGCTGGACTGCCTGCCGCCGGGCACGACGGCGGCCGTGATCACGATCACGGCCAACACGCTGCAGCTGGGCATCTCCGAGAAGCTGTCGGGGTTCCTGCAGTCGGTGACGCTCGTCGTGGCGGCCCTGGTGGTGTCGTTTCTGTACAGCTGGAAGCTGACGCTGGTGACGAGCAGCGGCATGGTGTTTATTGTGCTGGTGTACGCGGTGACGACGCCGATGCTGGTCAAGATTCTCAACCAGGTGCAGGACAGCGAGATCAAGGCGGCCACGGTGGCGAGCGAGATCTTTTCGTCGATCCGCATGGTGGCGGCGTGCGGCGCGGAGGAAAAAATGGCCGCACGGTACGACGCGTGTGCCGACGAGTCCCGCGCACGAGGCAAGCGCATGTCGCCGGTCATTGCCCTGCAGCAGACGCCTGTTTTCTTTGCTATTTTCGCGTAAGCCGCCATCCTCGCATCTTTGTGCCAATGTGGATATGGGAACGCGCTAACATCGCACATAGGACATTTGCCCTTGCCTTCTGGTTCTCGCTCGATGAGTACATGAAGGGCGACATCAGCAGTCCGCAGACGCTGATTGTGTGAGTGGTTGTATCTCCCAAACTGTCTTTCAGCGTCACCTTCTAACTCTTCTCAGCGTCCTCTTCTCCGTCATGATGATGACGACGGCCATTGGCGGTATCACGACGCCTCTGTCGGGCGCGGCCCGTGCGGCCAGCGCCGCCACCATTTTCTATGCCATGATTGATGCGCCGGCGCCGGAATGCAGCGGTTTCGGCGAAGGCACGCCTGAAGCGGAGGCCGCAACGAAGGGCGATCTCGTCCTTGAAAACGTGCACTTTTGCTACCCGCTCCGGCCGGACCTCAAGATTCTAGACGGCGTCGACGTGACCTTTCCAGCCGGCCAGATGACTGCGATTGTGGGTCCGTCGGGCTCGGGCAAGAGCACCATCGTGTCCCTCCTCGAGCGCTGGTACGAGCTCGACGAGCCGGGCGTGCTGACGACATACGGGCACCTGACGGCGGGCGGCGTGCGGCTACGGGATCTGGACCGGCGCTGGTGGCGGACGCAGGTCGGCCTGGTGCAGCAGGAGCCGTTTCTGTTCAACGACACGATCTTCAACAACGTCGCACACGGGCTGGTGGGGACCAAGTGGGAGCATGCGGATGCTTCAGTAATAAAGCGCATGGTGGAAACAGCCTGCCGCGAGGCGTATGCCGACGAATTTGTGGAGCGCCTGCCGCAGGGGTACGAAACGGTGGTGGGCGACGGCGGCGGCCTCAAGCTGAGCGGCGGCCAGCGGCAGCGACTGGCCATTGCACGGGCCATCATCAAGCAGCCGGCCGTCTTGGTCCTCGACGAAGCCACGAGCGCCATTGACGTGCGCAGCGAGCAGATCGTGCAGGCGGCGCTGGACCGCGCGTCCCAGAACCGCACGACCATTACGATTGCCCACCGGCTGTCGACCGTCCGCAAAGCCGACAACATTGTGGTGCTCCGGAAAGGCCGCGTCGTCGAGCAGGGCACGCATGCGGAGCTGATGGCGCGCGGCGAGGGCGGTGCGTACTATGCGCTGGCGACGGCGCAGCAGCTCGTCCGGGAAAAGGTGGAGCAGCGGGCCGTCCCGCGGCCGACGTCCCGGCCCCCATCGGGGTCCCATGCCAGAACAGAGCCGGGATCGCGATCACAGTCGCACGACTCCAAGGAGCGAAAGAGCATGGACATCGTTGAGAAAGAGGCGGTCATACACCCGGAGAGCGTCGTCGACGTGGCGACACGTTCAGCCAAGGCGGACGACGAAGCAGGCGCGGGCGTCCACCCACCTCCACAGCCATCACCCGGCGACGCCCCCAAAACGCCGGCCACCTCCAAAGCGCAAGGCAGCCGCAGCTTTTGGCGCAGCTTCGTGCTTCTCCTCCGCGAGCAGCGCGCGCTCTGGCCGTGGTACCTCGTCATGTTCGCGGGCGCCCTCGCCGCCGGCGCCAGCGCGCCCGTCCAGGCGTACCTGTTTGCGATGCTCATATCGCTCTTCGCGCTCCTCGGCAGCCCCGAATGGCTGCGCGCGCTCGCCAACTTTTGGTGTCTCATGTTCACCGTGCTCGCCATCGCCGTGGGGCTCGCGTACTTTGCCCTGGGCTGGTCCGCCACCACCACGGCGTTCCACATCACCCACCACTACCGCCGCGCCTATCTGCGGAGCATGCTCGCGCAGCCCGTCGCGTTCTTTGACGAGGACGACCACAGCGCCGGCGCGCTGACGGCCCGCCTGGCCACGGACCCGACGCAGCTGCAGCAGCTGCTGGGCATGAACCTGGCGTTTGTGGCCATTTCCGTCATCAACGTCATCGGGTGTCTCAGCGTGAGCTTTGCCTTTGGCTGGAAGCTGACGCTGGTCACGGTCCTGACGTCGATGCCGGTGCTGCTGGGCGCCGCGTTTGTGCGCCTGCGCTACGAGCAGCAGTTTGAGAAGGCGAGCCAAGCCGTGTTTGCCGAAAGCGCGCAGTTTGCGACCGAAGCCGTGGGCGCGTTCCGAACGGTGGCCGCACTGACCCTCGAAGAGTCCATTGGCGAGCGGTACGCCGCGCTCCTTCGAAACCACATCCGGGGCGCTCTCGTGCAGTCGGGCGTGTCGACGTTTGTGTTTGCGCTGAGTGACAGCATTGCGCTGCTGTGCATGGCGTTTGTTTTATGGTATGAGAGGGCGGTCCACGAATGCTGTGCGTTGTTCGGAACTTGGGGGCCTAGCGCACTAACCTCTCTTACACGCAGGTACGGTGGTAAACTCATGGCCGACCGCGAGTACCAGTCTTTCCAATACGGTGAGTCAGGACGGGAATTCGTGAGAAACATGAAGACAAATAATGAATGCATGATTAACATCTGCAGTTGTCGTCTACATTGCCGTTTTGCAAGGCGGCATGGGTGCTGGCCAGTGGCTCAGTTTCGGACCAAGTAAGCTGACTCGCGCCCCCATGTTATTTTCTTTTCTTCGCTCACACAACAGATATTGCACAGGCGTCGGCGGCGGCCAACCGCATTATCGACCTCCGCCACACTGACGACGCCGACGGCCGGCTTGTCTCCTTGGACACGGGCGATTTGGGTGCCGACGACCAGGGCGTCAAGATTGAGTTCCGCAATGTCTGGTTCCGCTATCCGACGCGCGACGCCCCGGTTCTCAATGGGCTCAACATGACTGTACGCATTTGTGTCGTTTCCGCAGGAGCAGAGAGGGTGTACTTTTCGGCTAACAAATAATAAAAAATAGATTGAAAAGGGACAGTTTGCGGCCGTTGTGGGCTACTCGGGGTCCGGCAAGACGACCGTCGTCTCGCTCTTGGAACGGTGTGTGCTCTATCTCATGACAACCACCCCATCACTCTTATGTCTAACTTGTCTGTCCCAACACCAGGTTCTATCGCTACGCCTCGGGCGACATCCTCTACAACGGGCTCCCCATTGCCGATCTCGCGCTGCACGACTACCGCCGGGACATCTCGCTCGTCGCCCAGGAGCCCAGTCTGTTTGACGGCACGCTGCGCGAGAACATTCTGCTGGGCATCGCCGACGACGCGGCCGACGACGACAACGACGACATGGACGCCCGCCTCCATGCGGCCTGCGCCGACGCCGGCATCCACGACTTTATCCAGTCGCTGCCCGAGGGCTACGGCACGGCCATTGGCAGCCGCGGCGTGGCGCTGTCGGGCGGGCAGAAGCAGCGCGTGTCCATTGCGCGGGCGCTGGTGCGGCGGCCGCGGCTGCTGCTGCTGGACGAGGCGACGTCGAACCTGGACGCCGAGACGGAGCGGCAGGTGCAGGCGGTGTTTGAGACGCGGGCATCGCGGTGCACGATGGTGGTGGTGGCGCACCGGCTGGCGACGGTGCAGCGGGCGGACGTGATCTTTGTGCTGGGCGACGGCCAGGTGCTGGAGCAGGGGGACCACGCGAGCCTGTTGGCGCAGCGGGGCGTGTACTACCAAATGTGCCAGGCGCAGGCGTTGGACGGGTGAGACGGACAGGAGGACACAAAATTTATGAAATGCGCTCTTTTTTTTCCCAGTTTACTCTTTCAATGGCATAAAGAACTCTATTAAATACACGTCCACTTTGCGCAGTCTAACAGCGACCGACACCACGTCGTTGTGTGCGCGGGCCGCGTTTGTTATTTTAAAAGGTGGTATGGGTGAAGAGGAGATGAAGGACCAGTAAGAACCATAAAGAGAGTGAAGCTGAACACAGCTGGAAGGAGATGAGACGGTAGGTAAAAGAAAAAGGGCAACAAAATGACGACTGTAGAGAGACAATGTACAAGGACAGTATATAAAAACAGATATAGGAAAACGTGCAAGCGGATGGCACAAAATGGCATGCAAAGTAGATAGATAACCCCAAAAATGCAATAAAAGGGACGAATAAAGAGAGAGAGGTGGGAGGTAGTGGAGGCGACAGTCAACGACAACGGACATTACTCCTTCTTGACCTTGGTGGTCTTGGGCTTCTTCGGCACGCGCGTCAGCCAGTAGATGAACAGCGCGCCACAGATGTTGAAGAAGATGTAGGCCCAGAGGATGCCAAAGTTGCGCCAGCGGTCCGAGTAGAAGGACTGCACGCTGGCCAGCGCCTGGTTGGTGTACTTGATGGAGCAGAAGCTGCAGTCGGACGTCGCGGACTCGTTGGTCAGGTAGCCGCCGGCGGCGGCCATGTAGGCCTCCATGTACTCGAAGCAGGTCTGGCCCGACGGCGGGTCGAAGGTCAGGAACTCGTTGGGGGCGCAGTGGACCTCGGTGTTGGCGACGCCGACCGACAGCATGGCGGACACCAGGTACGTAAACGGCGACAGGCGGTACATGAAGATCCAGAAGCGGGGCATGTTGTCGGGGGTCGCCAGGACACCGCAGAAAATCAGGCACAAGCTGAACAGCAGGTTGGCAATGTTACCGCCCGCCTCGGCCGTCTCGAAGCCGGCAATGATCATGTCCGTGAAGGTTGACGTGAAGAGCAGGAACAGCCACAGCAGCAAAAACATGAGGGCGCCGCGCTCGGCGGTCTGGCCGGCGGCGGCCGCGTTGGCATTGAGGCCGATGGGGTAGTACCAGCAGACAAACATCAGGACAGCCATCAGCGTGTTCCACGGCAGCTCGACAATGATCTGCGAGACCATGAAGACGCGCCAGCTGTAGACTTTGGAGGGACGCTCGCGCACTTCGTAGAGCGAGCGCTGGATGACGAAATGCGGCATGGTCTGCTGGACGAGCTGGCCAAAGACGGTGAGCAAGTTGAAGACGGAGAACATCTGGTTCTGGAAGCCCTGGATCGTGAGCGGCGCCTTGTAGAAGACGAAACCAATGTAGATGGCGACCAGCACACACAGAGCCAGCTTGGAGTAGATGTAGGACGGCGTGCGCCAGTACTGCTGGAAGACGCGCTCAATGACCTCGCGGCACTGGGCCGGGAAGCTGGCGGCGAACTCGCGGTAGTCGGCCTTGCTGCGCTCGGCCTGCGGCGCCGGGTGGTCGTGCAGGTTCTCGAGCTCGGCGCGGACGGCGGTGTACTCGGGGGAGTTGCGCCAGGCCTGGAACCAGTCGACGTCGGTGTGGGTGCCGGGGGCGGCGCCAATAACCTCGAGCATCCACTCGGCCGGGTTGGCATCGAGCGGGCAGCGCTGGCCGGACTGGCGTTCAAAGTAGCTGATCATGGTCTTGGAGCTCTCGCCAATGTCGCCAAAGTACACCGTCTTGCCGCCCTTGGCGAGGAAGAGCAGGCGGTCGAAGCGCTGGAAGAGCATGGCGGACGGCTGGTGGATGGTGCACAGAATGGCCTGGCCGCTCTTGGTGAGCTTCTCCAGCAGATCGAGAATGGCCCACGACGTCTGCGAGTCGAGACCGGAGGTGGGCTCGTCGACGAACAGCAGAAGAGGCGGCTTGGCGGCCAGCTCCACGCCAATGGTCAGGCGCTTGCGCTGTTCGACGTTGAGGCCTTCGCCGGGGACACCGACAACGGCGTCGGCGTACTCCTGCATGTCGAGCAGCTTGATGACCTCGTCCACGTAGGCAATCTTCTCGGCGCGGGGGATGTGGGCCGGCTGGCGGAGCAAAGCAGAGAAGTTGAGGGCCTCGCGAACCGTGGTGGTCTGCAGGTGCAGGTCCTGCTGCTGCACGTAGCCGGTCTTGCGCTGGAAAGAGGTGTCGCGCTCGTGTCCGTCCACAAACATGTCACCCGTAATCACACCCATCGACGTACGGTCGGCGAGACAGTCCAGGAGCGTGGTCTTGCCGGCACCGGACACGCCCATGAGGGCGGTGAGGGTGCCGGGCTTCACCCAGCCGTCGACGTGGTCCAGGATGCGGCGGTCTTCTTTCTTGATCTTGACATTGTAGCAAACGTCCTGCCAGTGGAACACCGAGGTCTGGCGCTGGAGGAAGCCGGCGCTGCCGCCGCCCTCCTTGTCGCTGCCGCTCTTCTCGTCGAGGTTCTTGTTGGCGGCGGCAACGGCAGGGCCCGACACACGGACACCGGACTCGGGGTCGGCCTTGTGGCTCTCGGCGAAGCTGGCGGGCTTGTGGCCGCGGCGGAAGACGAGGACTTCGCCCTTGGACTTCCTCTCCGAGACAAGCTCAGCAGCGATCATGTAGGTGCCAAAGAAGAAAATGATAAAGCAGATGACGATGCCAAAGTTCCGCCAGCGGTGCGAGGCGACGTAGTGGAGGGACTGGCTCAGGTAGGCATCGCCGTCGACGAAGGACTGGCCCGTGACGGAGCCGACCGTGGCGCAGACGTGGTTGCTGCCGGAGACGTTTTCGTAGCCGGCGACGGCGGGGCTCGGCACATACGTATCGCAGGTGAACTGGCGGTTCGTGAACTCGTTGACCATGAGGGACTCGAAGGCGTAGGCCAGCGGGTCGATGTAGTTCATCCAGCGGCACCAGCCAAGCATGTAGTCGATGGGAATGACGAAGCCGGTGAAGATGATGAGGCCGAGGATAATGACCGCCGCGGGCACCATGGCCTGCGACAGGGTGCGCGAGGCGGAGGCGATGGTGCGGAAGATCATGGACATGGCCAGGACGGTGACGAAGCTGATGAGCAGGTAGAAAAAGAACGGCCCAGGCTCGCGTCGCAGATTGGTCATGAAATACAGGGTGAGGTTGAAGGTGATGCAGTTGGCAATCTTGTACGGCATGTCGCACAGCATGGAGGCGACGGCTTCGGCGGATGGGTGGTACAGGGCGTAGCGGGCGTGCTTTTCGACAATCGGGCGCTGGGCGTAGAGGGTGAGGATTTCGAGGGCGGACGCGAAGGCGTTCATGAGACAGGCAAAGAAGAGCAGGGCACCGCGCTGGTAGAAGCTGCTGGTGTACGGCTGCAGGTTGAAAAAGACGGACGCGATGATGAGGGACATGATGAAGTTGCCCGTCAGAGCACCAATCGTCAGGCTGGGGTCGCCGCGGAGGCGCTTGAAGCCGCGCCACAGGCACAGACGGACCTGCTGGGTGTAGGACAGCGTAAAGGGGCTGCCGGCGCGCTGGATCTTGGCCTGCTGGGCCCGCCGGGAGGCGCGGAAGGCGGCGGCGTCGGGGCCGTCGATGGGGTGCGACGTCTTGTAGTCCTCGATGTCGGCCTGGAGGGCGCGGTACTCGGCGCTGTTGCGCCAGCAGGCGGCGAACTCGTCGGGCGTGCGCGGGGCGCGGCCCTCGAAGCCAGGGCGCACAATGCGCTCCTGGGGCGAGGTCATGGAGGTGAGGAAGTCGGGCGTCGTGGCGCGGGCGGGGCACTCGAAGCCCAGGTTGACAAAGTACTGGCGAGCGGCGCCGGTGGGGCCGAAGTAGATCTGGCGGCCCTCGTACAGAACGGTGGCCTTGTCGAAGAGGTCGTAGGCGCTCTGGGGCGCCTGGTAGATGGAGACGATGGCGGTGCTGCCAAACAGCTCCGTCTGGGTGCGCAGGGTGCGGCAGAACTCGATGGCGTTGGCGGAGTCCAGACCACGGGTGCTGTTGTCCCAGCACTGCAGGGGCGCGCCGGACAGCGCCGCTTCGGCAATGGTGACGCGCTTGCGCTCGCCGCCCGAGACACCACGGACGTACTCGTTGCCGACGCGGGTGTCGATGGTGTGCGAGATGCCGAACATGGCCATGACGACGTCGCGCAGGTGCTCGGCGAACAGGTTCTTGTGGATGCTCTCGGGCATGGTGCGCGGGGCGCGGGCGCGCGCGGCAAATGTCAGCGTGTCGCCCACCGACAGCTGGGGAAAGTGCACGTCGACCTCGGCCGTGTAGATGGCCTCGCCCCGGTGGCGCGTGTGCATCTCCTTGGCGGACATGCCCTGGTAGTTGAAGTACGACTTGTCGTCGACAAAGATGCCGTTCATCTCGCCGGCAATGGCCTTGAGGGTGGTCGTGCAGCCGGCGCCCGGCGGGCCGAGCACGACCAGCATCTCGCCCTTGCGGACAACACCGTCGAAGTTGCGCAGGATGTCGATGCGGCGCTGGCCGCCCCCGACGAGACGGCGCGCCAGGCCGGCCAGCTCCAGCCAGACGTTGAAAACGTCCTTTTGGTAGTCCGTGGGCTTGCCGTAGCCGTAGACGTTCATGTCCTGGAAGCAGACGCCCGAGGTGCGGAACTGGTGGCCGTCCTGGGCGACCATGTCGACGACGGCCTTGGCCCAGGTGCGGCCGTTGAAGTTGTCGCTGGCCGGGTTGAGCGGCGAGTTAGGGTCCGACGACTCCAGAAAGACGTTGTGGCCGCCCGCGACAGCCGCCGAGGCTTGGGACTGGCGCGTGTACTGGCGGGCCAGCGACTGGACAGCGCTGTTGCGGCGCTCCATCTCGGCGCGGTCCTCGCGGTCCTCCGACTCCTCCTCGCCGTCTTCGTCGCCGTTGGCGCGGCCACCAGCGGGCGCTGGGGGGAATGTGTCCTTCCCAATGTCCTTGTCGGCGGCAAAGCTAGCATCGCCGGTCTCGGTCGCGGATGTGGACTGCGTGCCGGCGTCGTCGATGCCGGTCGCGCCAGGCACAACAGGCTCTGTGCCGACGTTGGCCTCGTCGTCCTGGGTGCGGCGGCGGCCGAGAGGTACGCCGCCGCTCTGGGCTGTGTGGTCGTAGCTCCCGAAGGAGCCCGTGCCCATAAACGACATGGTGATCGGCCTAGAGGGCAGCAGGGGCTGAGAGTTGTTGCTGTCTCCTTGCCAATGCAGTCGTGGTTGTCGTTGTCGAAGTTGCCGTATATTTCGAGGGAACAACACGCTTCACTCACGTCTTGTGGATTCGAACACAAGACAAGATGGGCGTTCGGCAATTGAGGAACCAAGGTGAGGAAGGGGTTCAAGATATAGTAAAAGGAACGAAGGAAAAGAAAACGGAATGGGGTGGTAACCGAACTAAGAAATAAGAAAGGACCAAAACACAATAGCCCTCGGGGGTAACAGCGGGAAATAGCCGCGGAGAGTTAAAAAAAAAAAAAAAAGACTGTGATGTCGAACCCGAACACGAAGGGGGAAAAGGTGCGCTCAGTAAACCCCGAGCCCGAGACTGTGGTGCGTCGGTGCAAAAGGAGGCAAAAGAAAACTCGAGCCAAGAAGAAAGGGGAAAGAGGCCGCGCAAGGGCCAGGACACAGCGCGAACCAGGTAATGCGACACGCCCCCAGATGAACGCGGCGATGGGTATTACTGCGTAGCCTGGGGCCACAGAAGTCCGGTGTGGCGATGGGGGTGTGGGCTAGAGCGCCGAGCGCGAGAAGAAATAAAAGAAAAGAATGAAAAGAAAAGAAAACAGAAGGATCTGCAGCGACGGACTTTCGCAGTCCTCGCAGGGCAGGCGGGTCGCTAGCGGTCGAAAGACGGGCAGGAACGATAACCGGAAGGAGCGAGCGACAGCAACCACGCAGGCAGCGTATGCTGCATAGCACAACAAGGCTAAATCTCTCTGTCTACGGAGTAGTCTGGCAAGAATGCGACGGCAGCTGATGTTGTCCCCGTCGCGATAGTATTACAGGGTGTGCACGCGAGGTGGTATTGTTTGCATTATTCGGCGCGGTGCTTTGCTGCCCTCCCCGGCATACGGTCGTCGTACGTCCTTCCTTTTCTGACAGGGTGAGGTTTGTTGCCCAATAGGGCAAGAGCTGGTAAACGTTTGGTCGCCAACAACGCCAGTTCAGCGTCCCTAGCACCCAGGAGCTATGAGCTGCGGAGTACGTCGTATGGATCGCTCACTGCTGTGGTAAGCGAGGAGCGAGCCAGTGGGGAATGAGCTGCGCTGATTCGGCGCTGACCCGACTTATTTTCTCGATTGAAAAATAGATAAATCAAACCTAAAACAAATACACGGCTCCACCGACGCGGACTCCAAGAAGAGCCCGACACGCAGAAACAAACCAAAACAAGATACGGGACAGGGGGCGCCAACCGGAAGCCATCGTCGCCAACTTTGGGGGTTCATTCCCCGTGGGTGGCCAATTGTGGGGGTTCATTACCCGTGGATGAACGATGTCGACGTGCACACGGAATATGTCCGGTACGAAGCTCCATATCTTCAGATCAGTATCTCAGCGCGTTGTTGGAAACCCTGGTTGGGCAAGTGCCGTGCAAGCGGAAGAGTAGGAAAGGCCAGGAGGGAGCAGTGGAGGCCGCATATGCGGTAACGGACAGAGCGGCACACGACCAGACGAGTTGGAAGAAGCGAAGCAGGAAATGCGGTGATTCGAGACAATCGCGACAGCAGCCAGCCCTGCTGGAATCAGGAAAGTCAGCGCTAAAGCAACTACATATGCGTCGTATCTTACGTCGTACAGTTGCAGACCATGTAATTACGAAGTAGGGACAATCTCGCGTTCTAAGGAAGCTCGGTGAGAATGGCGACGTACGAAGCAAAGCCATACGAAATAAGTGTCGCAAGTCACCCAGGGTCCCAGAATCGCCAAAGTCACCAAAATAGCGCCTTTCGCCTAGCGAACATTGGAGCCTTGGCAAGCCTTGTTCTGTGGCAACGCAATCTGCCCAGTGCACAGCAAAGAGTCCACCGCATCTCCAGGCAGGCCACTCTCTGACCCTGTTAATTTGCAGGGCTTTGCTGCGCCTGGAATGGTGGGGCGGCTTTGGATGGGCCACGTGCTAATTCTGCAGCCATACCGTGTATTGTACAGTGTTCCAACTGTATTTCCGACGCTACAGCCAATCACTTTACACACGCTGGCAGGACAAGCTGATATGCGGGACGAAATGCGTCTGGCTCCACCCAAGCACCGGGATGCAGGAGTTTGTTATTACAGCACGGTTTGGCCGCTAAAAGGGTATTACAGCGTGTTATTACGGCCGGGTCCTGTCGCAACCATCTTTACCTGTCAGCACTGCCAGATGCAGAATACGAGCGCCCAGTTCTCGTGATGGCTCGAAATACACCCCTATCCCCTCTCCCCCAAACTCTTTTAGTAGCCTTTTCGGAGCCTTTTCGTAGCCGCACTTCGTGAACTATCACGGAGGCCGGCGAGTTCGGTTCAGCCGGCTTGCATTGGTTTCATTGATTTCATTGATTATCAGTGTTTGTTAGTTGCACGTTTCAAACGACCGCCTTACTGTGTTGTGTTCCGTCGTCAACATCGCCTTATCCCAGCCAACGATCCAACGAGTCGCCAGTATAATACAGACAATGCCCCGTCAACTTTGAAGGTTTTACACCTTACCGAGGCGGACGTTTTTCTTGTTTGTTTCCGCCACCCGGTTCGTCCCGTCGTTCGCTGGTCTGATCGATTTGACCAGTCTTCATGAGACTCGGAGAAGAGCGACAATTCACAATCTAACGTTTTTGGGCGCCATATCACCAATTGTCTTCTGGATCTTTTCCAGGACCCTTTCCTGTTTATCGGCCGATCGGTCATACCATTTATTGGCGTACGGTATGTGAAGTACAACACGCGTCGGTGTCGAAAGTACAATACGTCGTACTACGACATACAGAACGCACAGAGTGCACAGAACACACGGCTTCCACTTCACCTTATTTCAGACGACCCCGAAACAAAAAAGCACACACAAACACCCCAAGACGGCAGCGCCCAACGACGTGAAACTCGTCAAACGTCAAATTGCCAAGGCAGCGGCAGACAAACAAAAATGACAGAAAATATCTTTTCGGCGGCGTAAGCAGCAAACGACGAGTACCGGTATCGCGAATCAATAGTGTAAAACATGTCCAAATAATGCCGCACTGTATGATATGCTCTTCAGCGCCTTCCGCATCTACATCGTACCGCTCGCTGGGGGGGCCCGGGTAATTGCTGCAATCGAACGAACACGAACACGGCGACGGAAGAATACGGAGTAACCTGTACGGTTCCCGCACCCCCTTTTGAAATACATCGTAATACATTGCATGTGCACTCAAAACCACGGGGATACACGACGACCTGCAATGTGAGGAATACTTCTTCTGTCAGGATTTGAGATCGTCGTCTGTGAAGAAGCCATGAAAATGCAAGACTTGCAAAAGCTACCCAGAAGTGCCCTACCAAGAGGCTTACCTTACACCGAAAGTCTTGTTACAAAAGACCGTCTTATTTTCGTTAAAGAGGGAATGGTAGGCGCGTGCCAGCTACCGTAGCCACATATCAGAGTGGTATTACTGCCTGTCAGATGGCCCAGGGTGTCGCGCGTCAGAATTCCTCTGTGAAAGTCTGTAAGCCCGTCCAAATCCTACATTGGCATCTTACCCAATCTCATCGCGTCTCGGACTTTATTTAGCTGCTAACGTTTCTCACGTAATATCGTAACATCACAATATCAGAAAAGAAAGCACCCTCTCCAGGTGTCGGTTTGCGTAGCCGTTGCCCGAAAGATAAGCAGAAGAATACTGAGTCAGACGACCTGCGTGTACGCATACCTAGACAACTGGCTCCCATACATCCTGGCTTGGCTTCCCATCTCACTTGGATGGACAGTTTAAAAAAAAAAAAAAACACCAG
This sequence comes from Sporothrix luriei, assembly GCA_021398005.1. Classification (NCBI taxonomy): domain Eukaryota; kingdom Fungi; phylum Ascomycota; class Sordariomycetes; order Ophiostomatales; family Ophiostomataceae; genus Sporothrix; species Sporothrix luriei. The sequence continues at coordinate 293,332 of WNLO01000002.1, forward strand.
GTAATACCTTTCCATCTAGCCAATCTCAGACATGGTAAGCAAAGTGCTTCCAAAACAAGACAAGCACGACGTTGTTGGCAATTTTATGGGAAGGGACGTGCTGTCTGTGAGGGTTCGGGTTGGAGGACTGGCAAGGCGATCGACAGAATAACAAAAGAGTCTAAGGAGTGCGACAAATTCCGTGTTGTTGGTTGGTTTGCAAGACAACTGTGACAATGTGAATCATATTGAATCATATTGCGGGATGTCGATAAGGGTTTTTTTTTTATATACTTTTCCCACTATCATTTTAAAGTGTGTGTTTGGGGGCACATACCACTCTAATTTGATTCTGCTCCAGTTGGCTGGTTCAGGGTCGATGCAAATGAATGTCAAGTTACGTACTCCGTAGACGTTCCAAGACGACAATTGCAATCCTCCGCAGTCTTTTGGCGTGCGCATGTTCGCTGCATTTCATCGCCCCTTATTTTGCCACATGCAAGACCCAGACAACAACTGCCCCGATTTTAGGGCTTTCGGCGGATCCATTCCGCCCTAGATCCTATCTGCGGAGTGCCAACGGTCGCAATGGCGGACAGTTGCCGGACTCCGAAACCACATCCGAACGTATGGCCCACGCATGACGGCAATTCGACGCCTTCCATTTGGCGATCGCAACGGCCCTCGATCTCCGTGCCTTCCGTCGACCGACCGGGGACTTTATTCTTCTTCGTCTTCGGGGATATTTCAAACATTCCTAGCATTGGGCGGTCCGTAATCGTTTTGTGCATCGTACGGTGTGCATCTTACGCAATCTGGGTATTCCTCCGGCGAGCGCCAAGCGAGAGAAGACGCGTCCTTTTTTTTGCCAAGCAGGCGATACAATTGGTACTGAAAAATTCCTAACTTTTAGTGTTCGCCGGCAGCAGTCGGTCTATGACAAACAATCTGATATTCATAATGTGTACGAGGCCATCGTGTTTCTTGACGTAATTGAAAGCTGTTTCGACCTCTGCAACGCCTTCTTCGCTTTGTGGTCTTGCGGTGACTTGTCGAAGGGCTCGTCGTTTCAACTCTTTGGTAACGCTTTCGGAACGTCTACCATCCGAATATCAAAGTGGGTCCAGAGAGCCTGAGAGGCCACTTCAGAAGAAATGTTTCCATAGTTGGCGGGGGCCACCCACCCTAGGAGTCCCGCCCCGTTAAGCGAGGCCGCGCCCACCCTGTAAACGGTCAAAATGGGGCTGCACCAAGATAGGGGCGGGGGGCAGAACAAATTCAAAGTTGTAAATAATGAAGCATGGGGAAATGAGCGGAATCGACGACGAGACCGGTCATATTGAAGAAGCTAGAGATCTCTAGACCGTACTCTAGTATTTGACGACACTCTTGAACGATTGTTGGCGAACACAATCACGTATTCCTACGAGGCAGGCTCTACACGCGTCAAGTCGAATCTGACCACAAAGGAAATATAGTAAGATAGCCCATACTGTGTCAAAGGGTTGAGGACCTTGGAAGTAGATTTTGTCAAGGGGATAAGCCTATTAGAACGTCAGAATAGAGTCCGAACTTTCTGGTTGCCTGGCGAGACATTTCGGATTTACTCATGGTTGCCTGCCTGTGTCATCCTACATTATCCCCGACGTACTTTTTTCTTTTTACTTTTGATCTTATTCCTTATTTTCTCGGACATATTAATAAGTGTGGAATCAAGGAGGATGGCAGTGTTCTCTTTACTCCGTAGTTGCTGGGATGGAGTTCGGAGTGCCGGAGTAGGATTCAAGTGCAGTCGATTTGCGTCTAAAACCGTTGCGCAAGATCCTTCGAAATTCACCGGAGACTACGCGATGCCCACTTCCCTCATTCATTTTTTGGTCTGGTTCTGCTGGCGACTCTAGTTTGCATGTCACGAAATCAAGTTAACGCAACAAAATAGAAGAGCACTCAAATGGCAGCCGGAAAATGCGCTCTTATGCAACAAATGTCTACTGCCCTTCGGTTCTATGTGGTTGTTTATTCCATGTAAAATCAACAAAACGACATTCTGATTTACCTCGTACCGAATATTTTTAACGAAATGAAGACACGTTGCGGGATATAAAATAATAAATATTAAATTGCAATTAAAATGTACATGAGGGTGAATTATTGTTTTGAAGAAAAAAAAAAAACGTCATGATATGTAAAATCCTTAAAAGATGAATTAGACACCAGCAAATGACCCAAAGGCCACCCACAATAAAATCAAACTTACGACAGCTTGTAAATATTGCATATAACTTTTGTGTTTCTATAAAAATGCTCTAGATTGTAAATAGAGGAAGGAAATATGCACAAAAAACAGACAAAGAGGTATCTAAAGTACAGTCGTGTGACTGCACCGCAGTGCATTATGCACGGCCACCCACCACACAACGCCGATGATGCTATGCAAAGACAAACCACAAAGCAAAAAGGAAGCCACATAACCGTCATGCTCAGGCTTCCAATGACTGCACCTGCATCTCCGACTCAAACTTGGCTGCCCAGTCCGTGAATGCGTCACCCGGAGCCTCTCCTGATGCCGGTGTCCATGGTCGAGAGAGCTGGCGCGATACCGTCCCGGCCGCTTCCAAGCACTGGCTCAAGACGGCGTCTATTTCGCCGGCGTCCAGCTTATAGAACGCCGCCGCCAGATCCTCGAAACGGTTGGCCACGGTTTGCAGCGCGGCGACGGCACCGTCGAGTCGTGCCGCGATGTGGCCTTCTGGTGTCGGGGTCGGCAGGGCCGGCAGCGCGGGCTTGGACAGGCGTCGCTTGACGATGGCGCGGCACAGCAGCAGAACGAGGCGGATCTTCTTGAGCGCCGTCTCGAGCCGCGGGCGCAGGCCGTCGGGATCGTCGGCAGGGATGTGGCGTGTGTTCATCATGGCGTCGAGCATGGCCTGCGCGGCCTCGTTGTCGTTCCAAGTCCCGTGGCCGGGGTTGCCGTTGTCCTCGTCGTCGCCGTCGTCGTAGCCGCTGTCCGACACGTCCGCATCGCCAAAGGTGGCGCCGCCGTCCCCGTCCAGGTCCTCGTCGTCGTCGTCGTCCTCGTCGCCCCACGCCCGGAGCTCCTCCTGCTCGTCCTTGAGCTGGTCGGCCAGCTGGTTGACGACCTGCACCAGGTACCCGTCGATGCCCCGGTTGGCAAACGCGACGAGCGCGTCGCACTCGGCCCACAGGATGCCGATCTTGGTGTAGCTGCCACGGTCCGCCATGGCCTTGGACTGCGTCCGGCTGCTGCGGCTGCCACTGCGGCTGCCACTGCTGCCGCTGCTGCCGGCGCCGCCCACGCGCTGCGCCTCGGGCACGACGCGGCCGTCGCGCGGGATGGCATGGAGAAGGTGCTGCATCTGCTCGAGCACGCTGGCGCAGCGCCGGGCCAGCTCCTGCCGCACGTGGTTCGTATACCGGTCGCCGTAGCACTCAGAGGCAGCGGTCGCGAGGGACACGAGGGGCGCGCCCATGTCGGCGACGACATTTTGGATCGCCGAGGGTGTAAAGGGCTCGTTGATCATGAGCAAGGAAATCTTGGTGCCGTGGGCGCGGGCGAGGGTTGCGGCGTCGCGGGCGAGGCTGAGGGCTTCGCACTTGGATGGCGGGTCCCAGGCGGCAGGCGAGGAGGCATAGACGGCATCCAACGAGACCGGATTCTGGGCAATCGCCTCCTTTTGCCGCCTTGCGTCGGCATATACGTCTTGGACGAGAACAAGCATCTGGGCAATCAGCTCGAGCGTGCTGTCGATCTTTGCGTTGAGGGTCTCGACGGCCGCGCTGTCGACAGCAGCTTTTGGTGGGGCCATGGTTCGGAAGCTGTGTATGCTGGGTATGGATTGTGCACTGTAACAAGGTCGTGGCGCTCCTGTCTGTCGCCTCGAAGTGGTGGTGATGCCTTTGTCACAGCAATTGTTTGCATGTCGTTGGCGATAAGCACTGAAATTTTTCGATAACAGCGGGGGACAAGCCTGCCCGATGCTGGAGGGGTGCGCTAGAGTAGAGCAGCCGGCCCCAAGGTCATCCAGTAGCGTCATATTCCAGTGGGTGGACTCCCCACGTGATTGCCACTCTGCAGCAGCTTGGCCAATGAAGCGTGCCAAAAGGGACAGCTTGGTCTTTGGCCGCTTTGGTGCCGTGTTTTGTATTTGGCGTCTCAAATTCACCCTGTCTCCAGTGCCGTCTTGTTTTTAACGACCATTCCTTTTCTATTTTCTGTTGTATTGCCATCCTCTTCTATTTCTTCTTTTCTCTTTCTTCCCCGCTCTCTTCCCACCGACTACCGTCGTTCGGCCCCATGCCATCGAACGCAAAATCGACATAACAGAAGCTCACGATGCGGCAAACAACGGCCCTTTTGCTGGCCGGCGCCTTTGCCAGCTCCAACGTGGCCATTGCAGCTAGCCTCCCGCGAGGCGTGAGCCCAGAATGTACGTGGTCCAGGTTGCCAGTGCGGTGGTGGTGAGCAGCTTGGTCGAAGCTGTTTGTGGGTAGATTGGCGGTGGCTACCATTTTGTATTTTTTGTGTTAACTTTGTTCGTTGTTCTGCAGTCGCCAAGTTCTACGAAGTCAAGAGCAAGTTTACGTGCATCAACAACCCCACCATCGTTCTCGACATTGCCCAGGTCAACGACGGCTCCTGTGACTGCCCCGACGGCTCGGACGAGCCTGGCACCGCCGCCTGTGCGTACCTCGACCGCCTCTCGCCGCCGCAGCCGCTCCCGGGCTCGCCCTCGGGCACCACCAACACAACGCCCGCTCTGCCCGGCTTCTGGTGCGAGAACGCCGGCCACGTCGGCGCGTACGTGCCCTTTTCCTACGTCAACGACGGCATCTGCGACTACGAGCTTTGCTGCGACGGCAGCGAGGAGTACGCGCGCAAGGGCGGCGTCAAGTGTGCCAACAAGTGTGCGGCCATTGGCAAGGCGTTCCGCAAGGCCGAGCAGGAGCGGCAGCAGGGCCAGGAGCGGGCGCTGAAGCAGCGGCGGGCGCTGGTGCAGGAGGCGCGGCAGCTGCGCAACCAGGTGACGGAGCGGATTGCCAAGTTCCGGAGCGAGATTGTGGGGCTGGAGAAGACGCGCGACCGGCTGAAGCAGGAGCTGGCCGAGACAGAGCGTGCCGAGCGCGGCAAGGTGGTCAAGACGGGCGGCGGCGGCAGCGGGCCCAAGAAGGGCAGCAAGCTGAGCCTGCTGGTGAGCCTGGCGAAGCAGCGCGTAGACGAGCTGCGCGCGACGCTGGACAAGGTGCTGGACCACCGGGACGACCTGCAGGACAAGGTGGATGAGCTGGAGACGATCCTGCGCAACTTCAAGGAGCAGTACAACCCCAACTTTAACGACGAAGGCGTCAAGGCTGCCGTGCACGCGTGGGAGGACTACGCGGCCAAGACGGCCGGCGAGCAAAAGACCGAGCTGAATGACGTGGACATCCATGCCGTCCTCAAGGAGGACTCGGAGGAGAACGGCGTCAACTGGAAGGCGTTTGAGACGGACGACGCCACGGACACGGATGTTTGTAAGTTTTTGTTGTATATCGCCTCCGGTCCTCAAAATACCCTTCTACTAACATTGCCGTCCTGCAGTATACAGTTTCGAGGCCTATTTGCCACCGTATGTGCGCCTCTACATTCACGAGAAGCTGGTGGCCCTCCGCGTATGGCTGGTCGAGAGCGGCCTGCTGGCCGACAAGAGCGACGCGTCCAGCGAGTCGCAGGCGCTGAAGAACGCACGCGGCGCGCTGCAGAGCGCCGAGAACGACCTCAGCAGCCGCCAGAACGCGCTCCGAGAGGACGAGGCCGACCTGACCAAGGACTACGGTGCCGACGAAATCTTCCGGGCGCTCAAGGACAAGTGCACCACGACCGAGGTGGGCGAGTACGACTACGAGGTCTGCTGGCTCGGCCAAGCCACGCAAAAGTCCAAAAAGGGCCACGGTAACACCAGCCTGGGCCGGTTTGAGCGTGCCGACACGGAGGTGGCCGACGAGGAAGAGCGCACCGACGGCAAGAGCCTGGGCAAGGGCCCGCGCACGGTGCTGCGGTACGAGAACGGCCTGCACTGCTGGAACGGCCCCAACCGGCGGACGGACGTCTGGCTGGGCTGTGCCGAGAAGGAGGAGATCTGGCGCGTGACGGAGGCCGAGAAGTGCGTCTATAAGATGGAGGTGGGCACGCCGGCGGCCTGCACGGAGTCGCCCAAGGTGCCCAAGGCTGCCGGCACCGGCTCTGGAAAGGACGAGCTGTAGGAGACGCGGTGTGTCGACTTGTTTAAGATACGAGGGCGATTCAAGGAGAGAGTACGAAGAGTACGAAGTTCGCATGTCGACAAGGAATCTGGCGTATATATGCATGTACTTTTTCTCGAGGCTTGGGTGCTGTAGAGCGCTTACAAAAATATGATGCAACGTTCCAATATTTTTTTATTTTTATGCATATTTTCTGCTACTATTTTGCCTCTTCATCATACATGGGTATCGTCATCGTATATTGTACAAACGGCCACGGCGGTGCGTGGGTATGCCACAGGCCATGACTACCGTGACTCGGCCAGCCCTCTCTGTCGCTGCAGCGCTTCCTGCTCGGCGAGCACCTTGGCCGTGAGCGAGGCCGTCATCGGGTTGTTAATGCGGCTGGCAATGCCATTGGAACCGGCACTGGCAGCCTTGTCCTTCTTGTTCTTCTTGGGCGCAGGGGCACCATCTGTTGCGTCGTGCCCGCTATTTGCGCCATTTGAGCCATTGGCGCCATTCTTCTTGTTTCTGCTGCCGCCGTCACCATCGCCATCGCCATCACCGTCCGTGCCTGCTTTTCGCTTGTTCTTTTTGCTCTTTTTGATGCCACCGTTGCCCGCGCTCTTGTCTTTCTTGAGGCTGTGCGTCAGCCCCTCGGCTCGCAACGTCTCCATGCGCGTCCGCAGCTTGGCCACTTCGGCCTTCTCGGAGGGCAAAATAGGCACGATGTGGGCGGCCTCGAGGGCCGTGCTGCACTCGGGGCACAGTTTGTCCGGCAGGACGGTCTCGACGGCCAGGTCAGAAAAGACGTGGCCGCACGGCACAACGTACACGGCCTTGCCGCCGGGGCCGAGCTCCTTGAGCGTCACGGGGCACTGCCAGCGCGTGGTTGTAGACGCTGAGGATGCCGGCTTGTAGGGCTTGCCGTGGAGACGCACGACATCGCGGATGGAGCGGATGCCCGTGTCGGCAAACGTCAGGTCGCGTGCCGCTGTCTCCGTGTCGTCGCTGGCCTCTTTGGGCGTGTCGCGTTCCGGACTGTCGCTGCTGCTGGCGCTCGGCATCAGGCCGTGCAGCACCGTCTCGTAGTTGTACAGCCGCCCGCGCCAGTCGGACACAACGTTGTCGAGGTCGATGGGATCGCCACTGACCGGGTCGTTTTGCCAGGCGTGCGTCAGCGCCTCCAGCGCCGTCGCCTTGAGCTCTGAAATTGTTGGAAGCCGTGCGGCATTCTTTACCAGCTCCCGGCGCGTCGGGATCGAGCCGCCGTCGTTACCCATGGGGGTGGTGAGATGATGTAGTCGCTGGTGGAGTTTGTGTACTGCGACGCGGGTTGTGATGATTATAGTCGGGAATAGTTGTCGATTGATCGTTCATGTTAAGGCGGCAACAAAAGCTGGAAAATGCGTCGTAGAGATAAGATAGTGAGAAGTCAGTGGCAAATATGTCGTACAGCGTCGCAACGTTTGTCTTAGCGTTCTGTCAGCACGCTGGACGTAGTGCCTGGGTCTTTAACAGCGCGAATTACAGCAGTGAACTAAGGGCTTGACTGGTGTATTACAGGCTTATACGAATGCCTATCTGTTCACAACATAATGACGCTGTCATCTCGAAACGACACAACGGACTTGGCTGGTCAACATGTCTTTCCATTGATTCTAGGGCAGATTGCACAATTCTCACAATGTAATGATGCCAAAAATCGACCAAAAAGAAATGTGAGGCTATAGACAGCACCGCTCGGCTCAAGTCATGGGCAAGACGATCATCCTCGCCGGCGCGCCTGACGCTGCCTCGCTGGACTGGTCGACAGTAGAGGAAACGGCAGGACCGGAGACAGTACGGCCATGGACGGTCAATATCAATACCACAGACGCTGGTCCAAATAGTCACCCCGCGTGGCGCGTTGTGCCGTCCCAAGTGCCCGGCGAGGCCCCGCCAGAGCGACCGCAAACGCATCCAGCGCTGGAGACTGCCCAGCTTCGTCTCGTGACGGAACACGAAGAGCAGCCACCGGCCGCGCACGACAGCCTCCGGCACTTGTATGGCCGTGCCGCGTTTCTTGACCTGACACAGGCGACCCAAGAGTCGACTCAGGAGTCAACCCAGTCAACCCAAAACGGTACACAGGACACAGGTAGTCGTGCGCCGTCCTCGCTGGACGAGGCATCTCTCTCGCTCCACCTGCCCAATGCTCTTCCCCAGACGTCGCCCCAGCTGCCTTCGATTCCATCACTGCCGTCGGTGCCATCATTGCCTTCACTACCACCGCAGACAGTGGCCTCTGCCGCATCCCAAGAGTTCATTGAACACTCGCTGGCCGTGCACGATGCACTGCCGTCGTCCCTGCCGGTCTTTGACCTGCCGGCCGTGTACGAGACGGCAGCCAGCTTCGACGAGACGACCATGTCTCTCTCTCAATCGCCGTCCGAGCCGCTCTCGTCTTCGGCGTCACGCCTCCCGCCGCTCCCGGCCGACATGCCCCGCTGGCAGCCCCTGACACACCTGGCCGACGTGCCCAGCGCGGCGTACCTGCTGCGTGTGGCACCGCAGACCGTGACGGTCAACCTGGTGGTGGCCATTGTGTCTGTGGGCGTGCCTCGCGTGGTTGGCAACACCACCAACGGCCGCCGCCGCGACCGCCCGCCGACGTCCCTGGTAGAGCTCGTGGTCGGCGACGAGACACGATCCGGGTTTAGCCTGACCGTCTGGATGGATGGAGGAGCCCAGCCGGCCGGCCCGTCGTCACTGGCGACGCTTCTTCCGACACTAGCACCCCACGATGTTGTTCTCTTGCGGCACGTTGCGCTCCATGTATTTGGCGACAAGGTGTATGGAAGCAGCCTGCGCAAGGACCAGACTAAGATGCACCTGCTGCACCGCGGCGGCCCCGGCCATCGCAGAGGTGGCCTTCTGCGACAAGAGCCGGCACACGATGCACTCTTCTCGTCCGCCCATCTTGCGGCCGCAGCGCAGTTGCCCACCAGTACACAGGCCAGCGTCGCCCATCCGGGTGACCTGCAGCTTCTTGCCCAGACGGCCCGGGTACGCAACTGGGCTCTGCGGTTCGTTGTCGTCGACCCTGTTGGTATGCGTGACAATGGTAACGAGGGTGACGATGACGGCGTGAGCCTGGATCAAGCTGAAGATAACCGGTCTCGGCCACAGCAACTGCTCGCATGGACGATGCCTCCCGCCGATACGCAGTAAAATCTGCGGTTAGTTTCCGGCTTCGATAGTAGGATACAACTCAATAACACATGATACCAAATAGGAAACAAATATTAAACCAAAACAAAGCCAATCGAAATACAGACACTAATCAAAATGTCCGAAGTACATTTCGCATCGCATATCCATTCTGGGCAGCATCAATGTCCCGCCCGCGTCCTCTCATATCAACCCCTAGATGTAGTACATGTCGCGGCGCACGTCGGGGTGCACCTGTGGGAACACTCGGTCGGCCGGGTCCAAGTCTGCACCCTCCATGGCCTGGTTGAATAGCTTGCTCTGGTACAGCCGTGCCCGCGTGCACACAAGGTCAGCATAGTATGCCGGCGGGCAGATGCTGACCGACTTGGTCGCCCGGCTGAACAGGTAACACATGTTGTACGTGATCTTCTCAAGCTCGCCCGTCGCCATGCTGGGGTCGCCGCCGCGGCTCTGGAAGATCTCGTCGTAGATCACCGTGTACCGCGCGGGGCGTGCCGTCCCCTGGATGGCGGTGTGCGCTGTGAGGAAGAAGTCCCAGTAGCGCTGCAGCGTGATGCCACGGTCCACCACCGTGCCGCACTCAATGTTCCCCGATCTCGACATCTCCTCCGCCTTGGTCGGGAAGAAGCGCGTGTTATGCCGCTTCACTGAAATGACTATTGTAATCTTCGTCTGCGAGCGGTTGATGCTCTTGAGCGCCGCCTTCATCATAGGCAGCTCGGTGTCCAGTACCTGCTCAAACTGTCCCTCCGAGACGCCATCGCGGTACACCAGAATATTGTCCGGGTACGCATTGTTGTGCTCACGCCAGCGCTCCAGACAAGACTTTATAGCCTCCGTCAGCTCGTCCGACGCCAGCTCCTGGCGACCTGTTTGGCTCCACTGGCACGCCGGCCACTGGGCGAGGTCTTTGCCGATACTGGCCACCAGACCGACATGGCTGGGCAGTTCCTGCACATCTTTGCCGGCGCCCAGGTTCGTTGGGTGGATGATATCGTACCCAACGACCATGGTCTTGCCCTCTGAGATGATGCCGAGCTTGTCGGGCTTGTCGAGCCTGTGGTTGACACCGCCGAGCTTGAGGTTGAATTTGAGCGCCACGTTGGCGTAGTACTGCGCGTCGTTTCTAGTGAACTTTTGCGATACTACGCACACCGTGTGAATGCCGTAGACTGTGTCACCGAGCAGCTTGATGCGCTCGTACACGTACTTGTCGTTGTCGGCCAAGACGAACAGGATGATCTTCGGCTTGGGTGCGCCCTGGACAGTACGCCTGAATGCGGCATCAATCGCATCGTCTTTGCCGTCGAATGTGCGCGTGTCGAATCTGTTGTAGTCTTCCTGTCGGCCGAGCTGAACAGGCGCCTCACTGACCGGCACGCCAAGTGCCTTCAGTGAGGTCATAAACGAGGTCATGGCCATTCTCACGTCACCGCGAGAACCGGGCATCTCGTAGTACGCCCACTTGACGTTGCTCATTTTATTTGACCCGCCCTGAACCAGCTCACGCGAGGCCAGGTTCCAGGACCCGCTCCGCGGCGCCATCTTGAACTTCTTGCCGTAGACCAGATCAGGGGCAGGCAAGACTCTGGCGTTGACCGTGATAAGCTTGTCGCCAACCGTGATGGCGTAGTCCTTGAACGAGGCGTTGAGGCTGTCCAGTTGGAGAGCCTGACGACCGACACTCACAATGGACTTGGCATTCAATTCGGGCCAGCGGCATGCAAATTTGATCATCAACGAGGTATCATCGCCAGACAGCTTCCGATTCCAAGGCTGTCCAGGTAGCAGAGCGCACCACGAGGCGGGATAGAATACGGGATTGCTCTGGCTCTTGCCGACATTAACGGCAATCGTGTCCGCAAGGTTGCCGGCATTGAATTCTGGTAGAACGTGTGAGCAAAAATACGTACTCGACATCCAGTCATTGAACTGGTGAAGAAAACTTACTCTCTTTCAAGTAGTCTTGGACAGTGATCTGCTTGCCCGTAGACTTCTGCGCAGACGATTTCTTTCCGCCCCTCTTCTTAGACGGGCCCGAACCAGGCTCGCTCAGTGTGAACGTGACCTCGCTGATCTTCTTGAACCGGGTCTCCCCATAATGAGCACCACCACCGGGCTTCATCGCAAAGCCAGACACGGTGTACTCTTTGCTGGACTGGTCCGGGTAGGTGATGCGGACGCGCGCCCCCTTCAAAGATTGCTCTAGGTCGCGGAAATGGCAGTCGCGGAAAAGCTCAAAGAACGGCCACTCCCGTGAGGAGCGGAATACGCTGTGAGTGACGTTGACATTGAGGAACAACCGTCCGGTAGACGGCCGCACACTCTGGAAGTAGCCGCGCAGAATCTCAAGGGGTCGTGATCGCTGGAAAAGCTCGGCCTCTCTTGTCTCGTCGACTGGGAAGAAGCGACTGCGGCCCACAGCCACGGTGCGTGGGTTGTCCTCGTGGAGGTTGGAGCCACCCATCCGGGGGCCGTGGCCCATAATAATGCCAATGGCATCCATCAGACTTTGGAACTTGGGGAAGGTCAGATCTTGCACATCGTGCTTGTCGCGCATGGTGTCAAGCCAGGTCCGGAGACTGTCCAGATCGAGAGTGTGCGGCCCGTCCAACTCCACTTCAAAATGGTCGCCGTCGAATTGGGTGTCCTTCAGCCGATCGATTGTTTCCTGAGAGATGCGCTGGAGCGTGATGAGCTTGCTCTGAAGCTCTGTCCGGGGTGACAGCCCCGGCACGTCCAAGACTGTCTCTAGGACATGCTTAAGCAACTTGCGCAAAAACGGCCCTTTGATGTTGGTGTTCTGTTGGCTGGTGGCGGACGTGCTCGCGTTGTCATCCGAAGGCAACCGCCCCTTGTGCACGTGGAACGTATAAAGAAATAGAGTTGGCATTTTGGCGATGCCCAGCTCAAAGTAGTTGGCCCAAACCTCGATAGCCTTGCCGTCGCGGCCGTACGACGGCCGGTGAGGGAAGCGAAACTTGTCTGTAGCCGCCGATTGCTGCGACCCTTTGCCTAACGAGGCTTCCATAAGCCGGTCCTCGAGCTTGACGATGCTCTGATCGGGGTGTGGCGTTGCCTCGTTTTGGTACCTTAAAGTGGTGTTAGAGTCTATAGCAGAAAACGCTTAGTCCAGTGCAAGGGGAAGGGGAACGGAACACGCACACAAAAGGCCCGGTGATCTGACCGTGGCTACCACCTCCACGACCACCGTAACCGCCACGGCCGCCCCGACCACCGCGCATGCTGACCTCGAACTGACCGCCGCCGCCGCGCCCTCTATATCCGCCACCACGGTCACCTCCACCACGTCCACGATCACTTCCGCCACAGAAGTCTCCACGATAACCACCGCGGTCGCTACCCCGGCCTCGGCCACCTTCACTGCCACCTCGATCGCTGCCACGGTGTCCTTGTCCGCCTCTGGCGCCCCTGCCACCTCTGCCACCGCCCCTAGCAGGGGCAGGTTCGCCTGCATCGACTGCTGGGCCGCTTCTTTCTCCGCCTCCACCTCCGCGATCACGGCCTCGCCGACCACCACGTTCACCACGGTCACCACGGTCACCGCCTCCACGGCCGCGTCCTCGGCCTCGCAGGTCATCGGCCATATTCGGATATGCTCTCCGTCGGCAGAGTTGTCGCGTGTGAAAATTGGTGTTTGTGAATCAATGGGGCGATCTAGTTTAAAGATAAGTTCAACTGGTCATAGTGAACAATGCTTTGTAGCTGGAGAGGCGTGTGGACCTTTTATGCCATGATAACACGGTGAACCGAAGCAGTTAGCTGTTGTCAAGCTACCTCCAAAACAAGCTGGCTCCGCCTTGTTGGGGGAGCTACCGACGCTAGCGAAATGGTCTTTTCCTTGTGAATGTCGGGAATACGGAAGAATGAGACGCTGGCATCAGTGGCCGGGAGTGACGTACAAGCTAGCCGTTCCCGGACTATGGGCTCCACCAGTCTGGATACCACAGTGTACCGAAACGTGTTTCCGTCAGCCGGGATGCGAAGCTGGTTGTCTTCAATTCTGTTTGCCTTCGCTTGTCACAGATTCGTTTGTCCTCCGCCGAGCCGAGCGTCGTACCCGTGACCTCTCCCGTTTTATGACTTTGTCGGGTTCGGCAAAGACCATGCCCAGGTCTGCAAACACTGGTCAGTTGTCGGTGCGACTTTGTGTTTCTTTGAAGAAATGACCAGCCGTTTTTGGTAGTCGTTTCGAGAAAGGATGCAGGGGTTGGGATATGCTCACCGCTGTTCTTGTTTGCAGTTGAGGTGTGGTTCTGCGGTGGTCCGGATTTGGGTTTGCTTTTGCTTTGGCCATATTGACCACTCATCCTTCTAGGGACAGTGCACAAACATGAAGAAATAGAGGTGCGTATGATGAGTGGGCACGCTTGATTTGTCTGCCCGATGCGCCTCCATTTTCGTGATGATGGCATTTTATTTGTCGCGTGTATCGCATGCCGTCATGCGGTGCTCCCCAGCACGAGAATGACGGCTCGCAACGGACCAATGCTGTAGCGCAAGGGTGCCGAAGGCAAAGTAAGCTGAGGTTGCAAATTCAGACAATATACACCGTACAATGAGAAGAGATGGAAAGGGAGAGAACATAACCGTGTTTGTGATAATATTCGAAAAGGGGCATAGTTTGAGGGAAACTCTCAAGACGGCAGGTGTTAAGAGGTGGCTCTTTCCTCGCAGCTGCCAACATACAACTCTTTTGACACGTCCGGTTGTTCTTTCCATTTGTGGCAGCGCCACTTCCAATCCGCAGGAGCAGATCACTATGTCACTACGTCACGGCGTCACCCGTCAAGTCATTGGTATGACTGTTTAGATGAGTTACATACGCGGACGGCTGTTTGTTTTGTCTCCGTTGCAAGTAACAAACGATATACAACAAATTTGACGAGGTACAAGTGCAGGTTTAATGCTGGTGTTTTATTGTATAAACAGTATGTTTATATGTTTGGGCCAACCAGGCAAGGTGGATATGTAAAAAAAAAAAAAAAAAAAAAACAAATGCTGGCCTTTCCCCATGTAGAATATCTACAGTTTCATCCATGACAAAATGTCGATACATCCAAACGGCAGTATCGTTCATGTCCAGCGTATGACTTTGATGGTTTTCTGTGTTAGTTGCCGCCGCTCTGGCCGAGAAGCACCAGGTTCGCAATGTTCAAAACCGTGATGAATATCCAGATCAAAAGACCCAGGATGGCCGTGGGCCACGAGTTGGCCATCTTGGCAGGGGCCTCGTTGCCTTGACGGTCACCCTCCTCGCCGTCGGGAGTACCCTGGACTTGGTTTATACTGCCAATGTTACTCGTACTGCTGACTGACTTTCGGTACCGCACACGCAGCGCAAAGCGGGCGGCACCGGGCTGCACGGTCATGTACTTATCGAACGTCGTGAACCAAAGCAAGGGGGCCGTGATAAACGGAAGCACAATGCTCAGAACCACCTGCGAGGCATTGAGGGCGGCGTCCAGCCCGTCGCGCCCAACAGCCCCCGCAATGACGATGCTCGGCAGGATGCTAATGGACCGCGTCAGCAGGCGCCGTAGCCAGGGCGCGATCGTCCACTGCAAGGCGCCTTCGCAGACCATCTGGCCAGCCACGGTGCAGACGACACCGGCGGAGAGGCCCGACAACAAGAGGGCAAGCGCAAAGACGGTGCCCGCTGCCTTGGATAGCGTATTGGACAGGAGTTCGTGGACAGCAAAGATGTCGGCACCCATGGCGATGGTGTTCCGGTAAAGCGCAGCACCAGCCACGATGAGAATGGCCGAGTTGACAAAGAGAGCAAACGAAAAGAGCGAGACGGCGACCTCGACAACCGAGTACTTGTAGCAGTGGCGGATGGCACGCAGCGAGGGGATGTATGTGTGCGTCTGGGATCTGTCCTCGGTGTGCTTCTTGGCAAGGTAGAAGCGGTGCGGACGGGACGCGTCGGTGTCGTTGGCATTGCGGCTGTGGCCGTCGTCTGATGCATCGTCGTCTCCCTCGCGAACCACGATTTGCGGTCTTTGGTCTTCTTCGGGTGGAAGGAGGCCACACTTCTCGTCGTACTCACGAAGCCGCGCCTGCACAATGCCCGAGCCCAAATACAGGCTGTGAGGCATCACCGTGGCACCCAAGATACCGCACGCCTGGTACAAGCCCTGCTGCTCAAGGACGGCGGCCGACGGCAGATAGCCACGGAATACCTCGCCCACAGTGGTCGTGGTGTGGTCGATCATGGACAGCTGGATGCAGAAGCAAATGACGACGCCCAGCACCAGTGGGACGACAATGAGCTCAAAGGCGCGCAAGCCGCTGCGCGTGCCGTTTTCAGGGTTGCAGAAGAGGAGCACAACGAACACATCGATAATCGAGATGGCGCATCCGGCCACGAGCGGGATCTTGGGCTGCAGCAGGTTCAGAGCAATGGCCGTACCGATGACCTCGGCGATGTCGGTGGCGATGATGGCGACCTCGGCAAGGATGTACAGGCTGATATTGAGCCAGCGCGGAAGGAATGCGCGGCAGGCGGCAGCAAGGTTGCGGCCACTGACGGTCCCCAGCTTGATCGCCATGCTCTGCAGGTAAATGGCAAAGCAGTTGCTCAGCAGCACGACGAAAAGCAGCTTGAAACGGTACGAAGCACCAGCCGCGATGTCCGTCGAGTAGTTGCCGGGGTCGACTAGAGCAGGTTAGACGAGATGCCATATACAAACATGCACACGCACACACACAAACATATATATGAGAGCCCAGGACGAGGTACATACTGTAAGCGACGGACACGATGAAGCCCGGTCCGACAAATCGGCAAGCCGTCTTAAGAAAAGAGACGACCTTCCCGAAGGGACCCTGGCGCTGGTTTCCGTCGCCATGTCCACCCGCTTGGAATGCCCCACCGCTGCTGCCGCTGTCGCCGTCGCGGCCGCTGTTTGGCGGAACACTGCTTTGGCTCGGCCGTCGCGCCGAGGCCACGGAGTCGACCCGGGTGGTAATCGGCCCCGCGGCGGCTGTCTTCTGATAGACAGGGTCGTCTGGATTGTCGACAGCGATCCCGAATCGATTTGTTTCTCCTGGAAGACCCGCCTGTAGGTCCTGAGAGGAGACCGAGCGCCGGAGACGGCGCCCATTGGCCGTGCCGTTGAGGTCCTCGTTGGTGGTGAGGTCGTTCGACAGCGCGTTGGGGCTCTGGTTCAGGCCATCGCTGCGAGGCGGTTCGTCGGTGCGTGACGGGCAGTTCATGATGCGTTTGATTGACCACAAGAGGACAGGCAAAGGGGCGTATCACACAATCGATGTGGGCGTGGTAGATGACGAGTAGTTCAGACAACTTAGGCTGGAAACTGGCTGGAAATAACGATGACGGTGTCCTGAGGAAGGAGGTATTGTTGCTCTTTCCTCGCTAAAGCAAGATTAAAGCTGATGAAGAGAAAAATGATTGAGTCGACGAAAGAATGCAAAGTTACGCTGCAAGGTTTATCAATAAAATCATACGTCGTGATTTTTAGCAATTGGGAACCGAGAACGGCAAACTACAGCGGAATCTTCCGATGGGGGGTCTTGGGTCTTGTTACGAGGTGAGAAGTACTTCTCGAAACAAAGACTAAGAAAGATAAATAGAAAAATGTTCTAGGAGAGTTCAACATGAATAAAATTTATTCGATAAAAAATTAGTAAAATGGGCCTTATTGGATGAGACGGTGGCGACGAGAGTGGCCCAGTATGTAGCCCTTGTCTTCCCTGTACGGCGACTGTGTGACCATTATTACGGAATGGTCGACACCCGGATAAGACGCTGGCCCGGCCACCTGATCTCCCGGCACGGTGCACTAAAAATTCTTTGTTCCTACCGAAATAGGGCAAAGATAGAAAGGAACGGAGGTCACGCGGCCAGAGAGCGGGGAAGCAGCCTCCGGCTGTTGAGGAACGTCAGACGTGCTGGCGCCAACGCCTAGACCATCTTCTGCGCACTTTCGAGTCCTTCTAGGCCCACTACGCCCTCAAAGTGGCACTTATGTCGCGTGCAGTTAGCAGTTCTGGTTGTTTCTGAGCGAGTTGATCCCGTCGTATGAGTATTAACTATTAGAAGAGAATGGCAAATCAGAGGCCGCTCAGTGGATATTACTTTCAACTAGGTTTGGCCGTTTAGTTTTTCTTGTCCTTTTAATTTTCCATTTCTATTTCGGCATCGGCGAGCCTCGCCGATATGCGAACAGATGACAGCCCATGGGCCATCAAGGTTATACGTTGCATCTTGTGGAGCATCAAAGCATCAAGTACACGAGCTTTTTCGATTTTGCTGATTTGGTGGGACGGCTTTCGCATTAGCACCAATATACGACGTACGATGTAGACTTTACCAGCGGCCGCGATGTCACGCAAGTTCGTCTGACGATGTTGGCTTTATCTACAGTGTAATACAGAGTACTTTCTATCTCTCATCCGCCTCCCCTTTGCAACTCTCTTGACCACTTCATACTCACCAACCCCATATGTACTTTCGTTAGGTGGAGGCGTCTGGCCGATGGTGTTGAAAACGGAGTCTCCGACTAAAAGTCCTCCCTTGCTTTGTGTCGGGCAACGAATCGGTCCGTTGTGGGGTTCTGAAGATTGCATCCCATGCGGGAATTTGCAGGCCTAGCCATCGCCGGCAAAGGCGGTTGTCGGTGCCCATGCCGATGAATTCAGACCGTCTTGGATCTGCCATCGATTATGGTTTCCGATTTGATGCTCCCGGCGAACCACTGCCCTGTGCCCTCCTGTCTTCTGCCCCCGTGTATTTGTTTACCCGATGTTGAAGGCGGGCAAAACACCTTGGACGCAGTGTCGCGGGGTGTATTCGTGTTTGGCGGCGAGCATGCCAAACAGAGCAAAGCTGCTGTGGGAGCATGTCGAATATGCAAAATGAAAACAACGCCTGTGCAGCCATCTGCTCCACATGGATGCTGTCAGCCGAAGCTGGTTGGTCGGCTTCCCGGTACTCGTTCTCGTCTCCATCCTCAACCTCCTGTCACCAACTACTTTCTCGGCGCCCCACACCTTGGTTTTGTTCTCTTCTCTTGCCTGTCTTCCTATCTGGCACCCTTTATCTTCTGCCATTGCCGTCGTGTGTGTTGAAATCTGCAGACCTAGGCACTCGCCTCCAATATGGTTGGTTTGTCTTCGTCCCTGTTCGCTCTTATACTCACGCCCTCACTTCAATACGCTCCTCTCCGCATCGATCTTTCGTGTTGAATACGCCGGCTCGCTGAACTGTCCTACTTCATTCACTGCTTCTTCTTGCTGTCCTTGTTGACACCGGCGGCACGTTCCGCATCGCGCTTGGCGTAGATGCTGGCCGTGAAGGGGTTCTCGTAGCTCAAAGCGACCAGGTACACGAACAGCACCCAGCCGGTGATGAGAATGCCCGCGGGCCGGCTGTAGACGAGCGCCGAGCCCAGGAAGCTCAATGTGCTGCCATAGTACATGGGAGCGTCGGTCACGTTGAAGGGGAAGCCGGTGACAATGTCGTCCATGAGGATGCCAAAGTAGTCGCCGAGGAAGGTGCCGGTGATGCCGAGCTGCCACGTGGACGAGATGACGAGCAGGTTACCCACGGCCACCAGGGCATAGCCTGCATACGTGACCTCGTCGGTGTCCAGGAGCGGGTGGATGGGCTGGTGGCGGAGGGCACGCTCGTAGAGGAGGTCGCGGACGATGCCGAGGGAGAAGATGGTCGCAGCGAGGAAGTAGCAGGCAGTCTGAGATTTGCCGCCGAACAGACGGGTCAGAACCTTGTTGTTGTATTCTAGAGGAGGATGCGATCGTTAGTTGTCAAAAGACGGGATACGGCCAGCCGCTCGATCCGGACTCGGGGTGGTACCTTGTCTCGCGACGATGCTGTACAGGTGTTAGCCGAGAACCAGAAAGGGAGAAGCTCAGGAGATGACGTACTTCCAGAACGTCGGGTTGAACGCTATAGCCGCTGCAGAGACTGGAAGATGTTAACCAAATAGTGCTCGTCTGCGAGAAGCGAGATTCATCGGACGACAAAAGCCGACGGGAGAGACTGACTGAAGAGGCTCTTCTGGTCGAAGTCAACCAGCTCGGACAATTGGAAGGAAGCCATGGCGACGGATGTGGACGAGGTCGTGGGGTGATGTTGGCACAGGGTGAGAAGCGACGGGTGGTGTGTCGATGGGGAGAATGTGAGAGAAGAAACGATGCGCACTTTGGTTTCGGTAGATGGAGAACGGGAAGCTTTTCTTGCTTCTCAACAAAAACAAACAGCCGGAATGAAATGCACGGCGGTGCGTAGCAGTGACGCTATATCCTCCATGAAGGCTCGTCATTGGCTGAGCGCAGAGCTCTCTGTATGTGTAGTGGGGTTAAGTTGGGGCAATTTGGGGGGCCGTTGGGCCTGTAGGGTTTAGTGCGTTTGTTCACATGCTTCTGACAGCTCTTCGCCTCAAGGGCCGCTCCAGGGGCAGACCAAATCCGTTTCAGTGCCCCGCCTAGCTCCTTTACCACTGGAAGCTGTTGCAAGCTGCGCTAACCCGTTGGGGAGCTCGTGCACTAACTTGTCCCCGAACTCCACGTTTCAGAAACAGCGATTTTACGTGTTCTGAGTCGCCTTGCGATTTATCAACGGCAGGTGTTTCGGGCACAATTTATATTCGTCGGCTTGAACTTTTCGTCGTCTTATATTGTTTATTCCGTTATCTGTTTTCCCATTAGTGTTCTTTCACAGGCAATGGCTGGCCGTGCCGCTGAAACTGAGCATCCGAGTTGGTGATCGTCGAATTTAGCTTCACATTTGTCAATTGCACACTCTCCACCCATCTATCCTTTATTTCCATTTGTTTTTAACGTTCATGTTCTGTATATCCTCCCAAGATGCCTCCCAAGAAGGCGGCTACTCGCCGCGAGTCGAGAATACCCGTGATTCCAGACGACTCCTCGTTCAGCCCCGAGAGTTTCGAGCGCGAGCTCAAGTCCCTTGCCGCAAAGGCCAAAGAGGACACTTGGGCCCGCGCTGCCGTCCACGAGGCGCTGATCTACGGCCGCGTCGTGGTGCTCCTCACACTGGCTGCTGCATCGGCCAATGCCTCTCTCGCCTCCCTGTCTCCCGTGTACGGCGCCATCCCCGCTGGCCTCTACCACTCTGTGCTGGTCGCGTCCGCCTTGTTTGTCGGGTGGTCGTCCAACCTGCATCTGCGCCGCCTGCTGCCGGCAGACACCCCCGTGTCTATCTACCTCCCCTTGATCGCCGCCTACGTCCCGTTTGTCCACTACACGCTGTCCAGCGGCTACTACAGCGTCAGCACATGGCTTGGGGCACGTTGGGGTCCCGTCTTTGTCGAGGCATTGACACTGTTCCCGCTGCTGGTCGCTACGGCCGCGTGTGTCGCGACCGATCTTGAGGCGGCCTCGGGCGTGGATGACTTGGTACGCTTACCGCGCTGGCTAGCGGATGCGCTGCCCGGGATTGGTTCGTGGTCCTTCTTCCGGTTTGCCGAAGGCGCGACAGCTGTTGCGGGCACCATTTCGTCGACGGCACCGGCCGCGCTGTCGTGGCTGTCCACGCGCGTGGCAAGCCAGCTCGCGATCGCGATTGGTTATGGATCTGTGGTACGGCCCTCGCGCATGATGATCTTTGCGATCCCGCCGTTTTTGCACGCCCTGGTTATGAACCCGCACCTCGCTGGCAGCCCCTGGGCCTTGGGTGCGGGCAACAATGGGCTGCGTCGCGACGGCTGGGTCGTCCTTGACCGGCGCGAATCCATCACGGGGTACGTGTCCGTCGTCGAGAATCTGTCGCAGGGGTTCCGTGTCTTGCGCTGCGACCACAGCTTGCTGGGCGGCGAATGGACGCGGTTCCCGGCGAATCCAGTGGCCGAGCCCATTTATGGCGTCTTTGTGATGCTCGAAGCCGTGCGGCTGATCGAAGTGCCGGGCAAGGCCACGCACGATGCTGACGCCAAGGCTCTTGTCGTCGGTCTCGGGATCGGCACGGCGCCCGCGGCATTTGTCGCACATGGAATCGACACGACAGTGGTCGAAATCGATCCGGCTGTGCATGATTTTGCAAGTCGCTACTTCCATCTTCCAGCAAACCACACAGCCGTGCTAGAGGATGCGGTTGGATATACCGACCGGTTGGTGACAGAACAAAGCACCGAGAGCGGCCAGTTTGACTACATTGTACACGACGTGTTTACCGGAGGCGCCGAGCCCATTTCTCTGTTTACTCTCGAGTTTTTGCAGAATCTGCACGCCCTTCTGAAGCCGTCGGGTGTTGTTGCTATTGTAAGTTCCCGCCCTCCATTTTGCCCTTCACATACACAGTGCCCGCGCTGACATTGCTGACATTTGCTGACACTTGCACAGAACTATGCTGGCGACTTTGCATTGACACCTATCAAGGCCGTTGTGCTCACCGTCCGAACGGTGTTCCCAGCGTGCCGTATTTTCCGCGAACACCCACAAGACGCGGAGAGTACGGGCGCCGACTTTGCCAACGTCGTCATTTTTTGCACAAAGAACGGGGAGCGGGACTCTGATATCCAGTTCCGGGCGCCGCGGAAAGCAGATTTGCTGAACAGCGAAACCCGCAAGCACTTCCTTGTGCCACAATATGAGGTGGTGGATGCAGATTTCCGGTCGACGGAAGAGGCTCGCATCATACGACGTAACGACACCGAGCAGCTTGCCGAATGGCACGCTGAAAGTGCTCTGGGCCACTGGGCGGTGATGCGTCGGGTTGTTCCTGCCAAGGTGTGGGAGATGTGGTAAATTTGGTTAAAAAACAGCGTGTCTTCACGTTGTATATTCAGTAGAAATTTGGTCATGTATGAATCTAAACGGAACGTGTTCGAAGTAAAAACAGCAAGAATCGGTCAAACATAGACAATGCGACATTCAGTCGTCCGCTGGATTTGTATCTTTCTTGCCTTCTGCTGGTTCTTCAGCAGCCTCGATCGCCGCCGCGGCCGAGCTCGTGTTGAAGTCGGCACGGAACTGCTCGAGATACTCGGGTACCACATTGACGCGGTTGTACGACGCTGGAATGGGCTCGCCCAGCGTGGTGTGCACCGGAAGCACACCCGCCCAGACGCGGTCCAGCACCGACTCGTCGTCCAAGTCACAGCGGCCATCATGCGTGTTGCCGGTGCGGATCTTGGCACTGCCCGTCACAATGCGCACCTTGAGCACCGACGTGCTCTGCATTTCGGCGTTGTTGGGCAGCACACGCGTCTGGTTCCAGCGGCCGGGCACGACGCTGTTGGTAATCGTCTCCATAGCGTACAGCTTCTCGGAGACGTCCGTGACGAGCGTGGCATACCCAAACAAGACGGCCGACCGGTAGTTGTAGGAGTGGGCGTTGGGAGAGAGTGCCAGGACAAGGCCATCGACGTGCGACACCGCAACCGTCACGGGCAGGCCGGCCGGGGTCTTGCCCTTGTCGCTCTCCTTGTCCTCCGCTGTCGGTGTCTTCGTCCGCGAGATGTTGACCAGCCGTGACGACACGTAGCCGTGGAGATACAGGTCCAAAACATCGCCCGTATCGGCACTGGGCCGCTCAAATGAACCCATTGCGCCGATCATGGGCAGGGTGGCCGGGAAGGGCGAGTCGTCCGGCTGGAAAGAGACATGGAGCAACTGAGCCTCGTTTACAAGTGAGTGAATAGTCCGGAGAGCGTATGATGCTGAGATTCGTTAGCGACGGAGCATTGGTAAATCCACGTTGGAAGATCGTGATGGTTCCCTACCTCGCGAATTGTACCGCTTGACGGTGTTGTGCGCCTCCTTTGGGTAGGTCAACTCGTAGCGCGGCATGGCGGTAGATTGGCTTGCTGGGATATCGGGATGTGGACGATAGACCGATTACACAGTGCTTGGGCTTCTGCAACTTCTTAGTCTTGTCCTGTTCATCGAGCCGTGATGCTACTTATATGACGTGCGAAGGCCCCCCCTCATTAGAAATCTAGCGTGACTCATTGGCCCATTCGCCGTTGTTTGATGCCCGACCTGTTCGCTCTTTCCTCCGTTATTTATTCTATTTCTGATCTTTCCAGCTTCTGCTATGTCGAACTACGTAGCCCTCTCCGCGCCTTCCTTCCCCGAATAACGCCTGCTGCAGGCGTACTTGGGCTAGTCCACGGCGCCGTTTGGCGTCCCATTGCAGCGGCTGCGGGCAGCCTCCAGGTGAGCACTATGCCTGTTCCAGTAGGTCCAGGCGGAGGTATACAACGAACAACAGACACTGGTGCATCTTGAAGGGTTGCGATCTTGATAATTGGACCTGAAATGAATCACACACGTGCCGGAGTTGCCTTACACAGGAACACGGCCGATAGAAGCACCACTGCCGCCGTAGCCACTTCCTAAAACGTTTCCATAGAGGCGCTGGTTGGCTAGACTTGGTAATATTTCCTGAAAGGGATATTCATCCACATCAACGTTTTAATTTGGAAGGTACAACCAACAGCTCCATCTGTGTTCTGCCGAACGATTTTACGTGTCGCAATCCGCACTTGTCAACGCTGCAGACAAGATATTAGATTCGAGTCATTATGGAAATACCACGGACAATATGTATGTATGCAAGAAGACGATAAAGACAGGCATTGTTTCAGCCTCCTCGTTTCCATTTCCTCGGCCTTTATCATTCATTGCTTGTCGCTCAAGTTTCACGTTCCCATTCGGTTCCTTCGGGCAAACTTCGCATAGTGTCATAAAGCCACTGTCTCCGGATACAGGTTGCCAAGACTGCTAAGCTCAAGAGCGACGTCGTTTCTTACCATCGTGAAGCGAGTTTTCAACAGTATTTGAGGCTGTTCACGATCGGATGACGCTCCTTCCATTTTGTGCAGCCTGCCGCTCGTCAGATGGCTTGTTTTGAGCTGGCCGATCCTCAACAGAAAGGCCGTTGGCTAAAGGGCGGTTAATCCCCACGGAAAGAGCACCGAGACAATAACAGGCAGAGCAATCGCAAAGGCCGGCTGAATGGGAAAGAGCAATGGAAGCTTTCGAAGCTTTCCTTTTGAAATGGCAAAACACATGATGCAGGCCGAGCAATGCTGTAGAGGAAAGAGCTACGAGCAAAAGTTAAGATGGAAGCAACGAACCAGACAGATTGCACGATTTGGAAAGAGCGTCTCATAATATCGTCTCATTTTGCGCAGCATTGTCACCTGAGTATGGTCACTCTGAGAAGCTCCTTCCGCGTTATTACTGCTTTCGAGTGCTCTTTCCGCACATTGGCTTTGTTGCGTCGAATGGTATCCCTGTGAACGTGGCTTCGCCTCTCCCCATTACCTTATCTCGTCTACATCTGCTTTTACTCTTGCATCATCGCTCAAAAATAAAATGACGAATAGGACCCCTGCTCTGAAAGGTGCACGAACGGTTGCAACCCCTCCCAAGCTGTCTCCCCCACATTGGACTTTTACGAAGAGACACCCCCTGGCCCAGACAGCAAGCCGTTTAATGTTGGGTGAATATTGCGGGCTGTTCGCTGTCCCTTCACAACCCCAATTGGATTTCTTATCATTCTGCTACCAGAGCTCTCTTCATTGCCATCATTTGCGGCTAACGAGAGAAACAGCTGAATTGCAGGCGCTCAAACAGTTCTCGATATCATGATGTTCTACAAGTAGTATGGCTCTTACTGGCTCTCGTTTAAGCTTCGCCTCTTGTCTCGTCGCCAAATGCGAGACAGTCTGCCAATTCTCCGACTGGACGGCAAGTGTACAGGAAGAATGGCAAAACGTCCTCGATACATTGAAGAAAAGGCTCTGTCTCTTCTGTTCTGCCTCAATTACCGTGTCCATTAGCAAACCGACAGCGCTCTTTGTTTCGATCGTCTCTGCACCATGCTCTACGCTGGTGGTGTGCTGGATCGGCACCATGAGCCCACGAGCAAACGATACAGGAAGCAGTTCTAGCGAGATAATTTTACCTGTGCCGTTTTACTTGCCTCGATCCGGCCGTGCTAGACCAATCGCGGGCGGCTTTTTGCCTACTGGCCTACTAACATCTTGAATGCTTCAATATTTGATCAGAAGATGATCGTCCTTTCAACAAATCTGCGTTGCTTTTGATTCCCGTTGCGTTCAATTTTGCAGTTTCCTACGGGTCTTTTCAAAGCACTCGCTTGTCGTGCGGCCGTCTTGGTTGTAAGCTCTTACTATTCTTTGCGTTTTCTTATGTCAGGGTGCCGCGACGTCTCGGGTTTCAAGTGAAACAAGACGCCATCAAGGATCCGCTTCACCACCCAAACGATACTACCCTCCCACCTCTGTGCCTTGCCCATAACGCAATCCTGCTGCAGTCCCACCAGCGTGGCCCACGGCCAGCCTTGCGGCCCGCCCAATCACTGCCCTGCCGCAGAGCCCCTTTCGCCGGCATGAACGACACCCATCGAGACATCCTGGGCAATCGCCCGGACCATCTCCTTCTGCATCGTGTTTGAGACGTCGTCCGACTGGAGAAGAGTTTGGCAGGTCGCTTGTGCATGCCAAGAAGGTCCACACGCGAAGTCGAAGAGATGGCGAGAGGAACAGTCGGGCTCGACTGGCCATCCAGCTGCAAGTGACGCATCCGTTTGCAAGTGCAACTGCCCACGGTTGTTCTATTTCTGTTCCCGCCGATGCGGATTGCCCTGTCCCAGACCCAGCGTGCTGTGTATCGTAGGAAACGCTATCGTGCTCTACATATGCCTACAGTGTGTGGGAGGAAGTGTTGGTCGGCCTGGCCGCCCGTCCTTCACTCACTACCTCCGGTGGAATGCATGGTGATGTGCCATGTCGACTCCACCCTTCTCCCCCTTCCCGCAAGTTCCCCCATCCCTCCTCGTTGAGTTGTCACGGTTCCCTCTGTCACTTCTTCTCTCTTTTCCGTCTCTTCCTTTTCCTCCTTCTCTTTCTTCCATCTTGTTGTCTAGCGACGAACTCGTTCTGTGCAGCGTTTTGATCCCTCGCCGTCGTTCGATTCGAATACCATCACGGCTTTCTCTCTTTTCAAACATGATCTAACTTTGCTTCTTCTTCTCTTTCTTTTTCCTTTTGTTCCATTCTATCGTCACCTGGCTGTCGTACGATCCATTCCTTATGTCCCATTGATTGGGTTTACCTTTGTGTTGCGGGCCGGTTCCCTTTCGTTTGACCGGCTGCGCCGTCACCATGTCGACTTCAGGAACGTCCGTCCCGGTCCTCGTCGCCGCCTTCGTGTTTGGCATCGTCGTCAACGCGGCGTCGGCGGCGCTCCTCCTCCACGTCAGCAGCCATCGAAGCACCGTGTTCCGGGACGGCCAGAGGCTGGTCCTCACCACATTCCTTTTAGGTGCCGCCCTGTGGGCGCAAACCGATTTCATTTCTATCCTCATCGACCCGACCGCCGCCTCATCGTGCCAGGTGGGCATCATCTTCAGCACGCTATTCGATCAGCTCGCCCGCGTCTCCATCGAACAGTATCTCCTATGGGCAATCAACAAGGGTGCCAAGTCTGGCGTTCAGCAAATGGCACTTCAGGCTCTCATCGTCTCTCGATTTATCCTTGGTTGTGTCTTTGTTGGCTTCTCACGGCCCCAGTTCAATCCTGCCTGCGTACCCATGTCCTCGATGATGCCAGTTGCCGTCGTTGTTGTCGTTCTAGACTTCGTTCTCATCGCGGCTCTAGCTATTCTCGCCATCATGGCCGGACTCCTGAGAGACGCTCAGGGGAGCAGTGCCGATGCTGGGCCAAGCAAGTCGATTCTTCTTGTTATTGTTGTGTTTGCCGTTTGGACCGGGGTATGTCAAACTTCTTTTTTTTTTTTTTTGCTCTTGCTATTTTAATTTTTTGAGAATTTGTTGCTAACGTGAATAACAAACTAGACCAGCGTGGTTATGCTTCTTGGGATGACCAGTGCCGACTTCCGCCTGCGTACTCTCCTTCCAGCGACGGGCATGTCGATTCTCGTTTGTAAGTTGAAAAACGGCAATAGGCTGCAAACCATTCGTGCTGCTAACTACGATTAGTTATTATCACCACCTGCAACGGTGCATTGACGACGAGCATCACAAAGTCGACAAGGGCTCCTGACGGTATCCGCAACATCACTACCGGCACTTCCATCTCTACTGACGCCTCATCCGATTATCCCCCAAGCCGGTTTGAGGATGTCAAGCGCTCCGAAATCATGTCGACGTACGCTTTCGAACAGCCTCGTGAAGCTCCCGGAATCCCACCAGTGCCTTCCAATTTCTCGCGGCCCGTAGTCATGCTGGCCAACGTCGAGGCGCCGCCGTTAATGGTACAAAATGAAGCTTTTGCTCCTTCCGTCTCTGCTTTTGCGACTGTTGCAGCTTCCGGCTTGCGCAAGGTAGACATTCGTCCTCAGGCGAAGACGAAGCGTAGCCTTCTCGATCTCAAAGGTGGTCCGGCAGCTGGCCGCGGCGGCAAGATGACAATCTCCAATCCGATTCTCGAAGCGAACGGCGATCGGAACCCCCTCAACAAGATTGCTACTATTAGTCTCGAAGAAGCCGCACGGGGTGAGCGAGAGAGACGTGCAAACGATCTCCAGAGAGATTCGGCCTTGATCGCCAAGCGACCTGCACCACTCCCCCCCAACATGTCGACAGAAGAGGCCATGAAACGATCAGTGAGCCTCAGGCGGAAGGAGGTTGCTTCTGTGTCTTCTCAACCGCCAATGCCTATTATGTCGAGTCTGGAGCCGAAGCCTATGGGCACAACATCCTCCGCCGAACTGTCACCGGGCGTGGAGGAACTGCGTAGACGGTCGCCAAGACAGCCACCCGCCGACAGCGACGCCGACCAGTCTATGCGAACAATGCCCACCGCCCTGCCATATCAACCGTCACCTACAATCCCTCATCCGTCACCTAGACAGGAGGTCCCGCGACACGTCAATGGGATTGACAGTGAAAATCAGCCAGAGAAAATAAACTTGACGCTCGAGCCACACCAGACGACAATGGATTTTATCATTCAGCCCGCCATTTTTGCGCCTCCGGCACGACCTGCAAGACAAGACGCCGACCTCCCAGCACCCCCTATTGGAGCAGATGCCAGTATACGCCGCCCCGAGATTCGGCCATCGCGCC
Source organism: Sporothrix luriei (assembly GCA_021398005.1). Classification (NCBI taxonomy): domain Eukaryota; kingdom Fungi; phylum Ascomycota; class Sordariomycetes; order Ophiostomatales; family Ophiostomataceae; genus Sporothrix; species Sporothrix luriei. The sequence goes on from WNLO01000002.1 coordinate 321,861, forward strand.
AACTTCCGAAAACGCCAACGCAGCCGGCCTCTGAGTCTCCCCAGCCACCTCTGCTCCGTCGTCCTACGAACGGCCTGCCTGGAAACCCGCGGGCAACGGCCATGCAATCCCCAGATCGCGAACAGGGCGCAGGACGACAGCAGACGGTCATGTTCATGAACAACATTGTATACGACAACCCGGAGAGAGTGCAGGACATTATCAACAGTGCAAGCAACAAGGAATCGAAGCGGAGATCCACGCAGTCCATTGTGCACCGGCCCCGTCCCATCCCCAGACATCTCGAAAAGGATCGGGCCATCTTCCCTGCAGAGCCGTCTCCGAACTTGGCCGGACACCGCCGCAGCAAATCGGGTGGCTCAATCGTCAGCCGCAAGTCAATCCTGTTGTCCAATCCTGGGAGCCCGACACAGCTACCACCATTGCCATTGCCTCCCAAGAACACGGCGTACATCATGGCGCGCCGCAATGCAGACCGCCCGCAGCCGAACGACACGAAGAGCATGACCTTTGATGAGAAAATGACTCTCCTGTTCCCTACACCGCCGAGTGGGGAGTCCCTCGCGCGTCGTCGGTCGTCTGTTCCAGACATGCCGGCAATGCCGTTGGACTACATGCCCATCATTCTATCGCCAACCGAGGGCTACGACCGCGATAGCCGCATGTCCCAGAGCACGACCCGGACTGGCCGTACCTCCGTCAAGACAGAGAATATCCTGGAGGTGAATGAGCTGCCTCGTCGAGCGGACAACATTTCCCATCTCAGCGGCGGCCGAAATCAGAGCATGAATGACGACGTCGGCAGTGCTTGGCTGCCCAGTCTGGCTGGCAGTGGCAGGGCTGCGAATTTGCCGACGGGTGGGAGAAAGCGTGCCTCGTCACCGGTCCTCCCACCCACTCGAGACTCGACCACAACCATGAGCACTGATGTTCGGACACACGACGATGCGACAACCAACTGGGGTTCCGTCCACTCCCCTGTCGTTGCAGTGCCCATCTCCGCCAACCGGCAGGTCGCACGGACCACGTACATCAATGGTGGAGAACGCGGGGAAGGGCTCACTCTGGCACCTGCAGGATTGGCTCCCAAGGACAATTCGGAACCGCTTCTGCCGCTGCTGCCCGCAACGACTTACAACGGTGGAAAAACTAAATCGTCGCCCACGTCGTCTGACCGGGACAGCGCGCAATGGCAAAAGAAGAGCGAGAAGCGCGAGTCGCAGTGGCATCGTCGTGTTGGGGACAACACGCTGAGTTTCTCTGACCGCAAAGAGAGGACCCGGTCACGGAAGATGCCACCTCCGACACCGCTACTTCTGAACCCCTCATCCACCAAGAACCCAGTAATTGTCAAGGCTGCTGAGCCGTCACCACTGGAATCACCCGAGCAGGCTCTTGCTTACATCCAGGAGCAGCTGCGGCGGTATGAAGAGCCGGGCTTGGCGGTGGCGGAGGAGACCCCCACCAGGCGCCTGGCGCTGCTGGACAATCTCGAAAGGGAAATGGACATGCAAGCAGGCCACTGGCAGGAGATGCAACATGACTTGCGGCACGATTCGCTCTCGTCGATGCAGACCCTGTCCCCTAGTGCAGAATCGCGCCGCCAATCTGTGATAAGCTCGCACAATGTCGCTACTGTTGCACAGCTGCCGCAACAACTGCCCGCAAGAGAAAGCGTTTCACTCCACATCGGCGCTGACCGTAGAGCAGCCCGGCGCTCCCGTATTCAGTCAAGTAGTTGGAACAGACTGACGGCCGAAGAATCTGTCCTGTCCAGCATCCCCGCCACCACGGTCCGTTCACTCCGGACCGGTGCCGACAAGAAAGGGCCGTTCTCGAACACCGTACTTGACCTCGGCGCTCTAGGGAGCCCGACGCCTCCGGATTCGGACGAAGAAGACCTGGACCTCCGCCTGCACCGGCCGCACGACACTCTCGAACCTGTGTTTTCGGATTCTGTCCACAACGCCTTGACACAAAAGACAGTCCGGACCCAGAAGCAGCTCTTGTGGACCCCGGCTGCTAAGCCCGCCGCAATGACGACGACGACGCTGCTTTGGACACCTGCCCCGGCAGTGCCGTCGCACCAGCCCACGGTCTTGTTTGCGTCGATTTCGAGTATCCAGCAACCTCTGCAATCATCCGCGAGAACGTCCAAGACTGGGAAACAGCAGTTGTCCGGGCCCCTGCAAATTGAATCTGTTTCTTTGTGGACGAAGCGTGCCTCTCAAGCATCACAAGTTGTCCACGCAAGCCGCGGTTTATGGATGTCTCACTCGCGGCCGGAGCCTGTTCAGCAGCAGCACGTCGCCGCATTGGAACTTACTGAGGAAGAGCTCATGATGAAGAAGATGCAGGATCTCGAGTTGGAAATGGACGCTATGGAAGCCGACCGCGAAGAGCGTGCCGAGTCCTCGCAGAAAGCGCCTCGCCCCGTCACACAGCGCCCGCCAAGACGGAACAAGCGCGTCACCCTGCTGCCCGATATTCTGGAGAGCCCCAAGCCACTTCCTGACAAGCGTGGTACACTCGGCATTTTCCAGTTCCCCTGGGGCGAGCGCTCCGACACTGCAAAACCTCCGACACCGCCCTTCCGTGGTGCTTCATTTGGGGCCATGCCGGGTACGATGGCATCAGGTGGTGGTAAATTGAACGCAAATCTCGAGGCACGTGCCAAAGAGCTCGAGGCGAACGAGTACTCCTCGTCCTTCTTCGACGACTACGACGACGACGAGGACTTTGATGAGGACGACAACGGCTTTGGCGAGGACGGGTCTGGCAGTGATGATGGTTTTGACGAGACGACACTGTGGGAAATCGCCAGCCTGTTGAAGACCGAGCAGGTCCCGTCGACTCTGAGCATGTTCCCGCCCCCTCTTTCGTCTGGATCCGTGATGGGCGACTACATCGATGACATGCAGTCCGACCACGACGTCGAGCATCTGAGTGAGATGGACAGCCGCAACTACGCCGATGCCGTCGATGTCGTGGCTGGCCTGAACACTCAGAGCCGCCGCCGCGATTCGCAGCTGTGGAACGACCGCCAAGGCGTTGAGAAGGCCAGCACCAATGAATTATCTATGGCACAGCCAGACAACGAGACCTGGAAGAGCTACGATACTGTGAGCCAAGCAGCCACCATGCGCTCCAAGCCCCGCAAGTCGGAGTCGTCTGTGATCGAAACCCGTGAGCTCTGGAACCGGCCAGCGATCAAGACACTGCCTGCCAACCCGCGGTCCAGCTTGTGGGCAGCTGCACAGCAGAAGAAAATGGAACGCGAAGAGAAGGCAGCTTCCCAGGCAAAGACATTGCAGATGGGGATACCGCAGCTCGAAAAGCCCATGTCGACTGGCCAGCGGTCATCGGCCAGCGGCCAAACTCCACAGCTGTGGGCGCCCAAGCCGGTCCCCAAGGTCAGTGCCAAGGACCCCTTGTTTGACCGCGACGTTGCTGCCGTTGAAACGTTGAACAAGCCGACTCGAAGGACGGACAAGACACCGGCAGCGCCCGACATGCCTCGCACGCCCCGCAAACTTGGCAGCACACCTTTAGACAAGCTCACATCCGCGAGCTTGTGGACAGCCGCCAACGGAAGTGCATCTCGGATGTGGGCACCCATGCCGGTTCCCAATGTTCTCGCCAAGGGTCCCCTGTTTGACCGCGACGTTGCCGCTGCCCGGAAGCTGCACACGCCGATTCGCACGACGGTCTTGGAGCCGGCCGCTGTGGACATGGTTCGCGCACCGCGGTCGCTGTCACACTTGCCACAGCTGCGGCTCGAGTCGGCCAAGCTTTGGAGCGCCGCTGAGACGTCGACACACCATGTTCGGAAGGCAGCTGAGTACAACTGGATCCTCGCCAAGGACCCCAAGACCCTGCCGGTTGTCGTCGACGACACCATCCCCGCGTCCAGTGTTGGGGTCAAGCAAAAGACATGGTGGGAGAAGATGAAGGCCGCGGCTGGAGTGTCCAGCGCTGCATCAGCCAGCCCGGTAGTGCCTCTTGCCTCGGTCGAGAACGAGATCGACAAGGTACGCATGGCGCTACCCGCTCCACAGCAACAACAGCACCTGGTGCGGCCCGTGGCTTCGCACAACGACTGGGAGGAGGCCCTCCAAGAGGCCGTGACCGCCAGCTACCCGTGGCTGCAGCGCCGCATCAGTGCCACGCCCAACCAGTGGCAGGCCGCGCTCGACCATGCCGTGGCACGAAGCTACCCCTTTGACGCTACACGTCAGCACCCTGTGCTTGCCGGCCGCTTGTCCGTTCCGGCATCTGTGAGCAACGACGCCAGCAAGGTGCATCCCGTGTTCTTCCGGTCTGTCGATAAACCAAAAGAGACAGTTGTCCAGCTTGTCCAGAGCAAGGCGGTCGCAGCGGCCCCGTCTCGATCCGATGCCACATACAATGCGCACATTGTCGCCTCAGAGACCCAGGCCGTCGCTCGTGCGCACGCCCCAGAGAGCGCAAGTCGCGGTGTTGTTCTGCGGTTTTAGGAGCAAATTGGGGTGATATGATTGGATAGGTGGGGAGAGGCATGGAAAAGAATAATTTCAAAAATTACCCGTGACGCTCTTTTTTTTTTCTTTGTTGTTCTTCTTTTCTTCTTTTTTTTTTCTTTTCCTGTTTAAATATGTACCTCTGTGCACGTACATAGTTTTACCCCTTGGCAGCTTTCGTTTTCCCTTTTTTCTTTTTTGTTAATTCTTTGTATTCCTTTGCTGCGATTGCTTTATTTTCAGACTTTGAGTCTTGAATTCCACATCTTGAGATCTATATTTTATCATATATTCATGTGGACACTCACTTTCTGCCACATTTGGATGATCTCGTCTCGTCTGTCGACTTTTCCACGTTGTGGATAAGTGGACTCTGTGCCGACACCATTCGCTAGTTTCCGTGGCGCAGCGGGCCTGGCCTCAGAAGCTTAATTGCTCCCCGCGCTGCCACCTCGTCCCAATATTTCTGCAAATCCGCCTTACCTAGCCTTTCGACGTCGCCTTTTTCCAGATGTTTTCGTCAGTGTTCTCTTTAATTCCGTACGAGTGTATCTTCTGTCATTGAAATGAAGTCGGCGCAAGTCAGGCTCCACGTCGCCGGCCCGCGCCTTGTCAACAAGCCTTCTCGACCGCGCCCTCCCTTTCTCTCCAACTCACTAAAGTAACAGACCACAACACTTCTCAAAAGTTGCCCCATTTTCGGGTATCGGTATCGTCTTCGCTCTCCGTGCTCGGCATTGGGCTACCGCCTCATCTCACGCTTTCCCATGGGCCGCCTTTCGCTTAATTCCTGCACATCTGCGGCTTCAGAACCTGTCCAATGCCAAGTGACCTTCCCAGCCCATGAGAGCTGGACAAGAAAGGGCGTTTTCGCGCGCGGGAGATAGGCGCCGCCCAAACTGGAAAGGCTCTGGTCAAAGTTGGCCTGCCAGGGAGCTTGCTTGCAAATGCAACCACACCTATTGAGTTGGAGGCGGTGGCTTGTATCAGTTGAGGCTCTGCATGGCAATGTCTCCACTACCCTCTTTGCCGCCCCCCTTTACTCTCCGTACGTGCTTTTTGAGGCGAAACGCAAGACGTAGAAAATGAAAGAGCAAGGGGTTTCATTTCCACACTTTTCTCCAAGACGCCGTGCGGCCAGTGGACAAATTAAAAATGGTGGCTCCGGTTTATGTGTTCTAGACTAGGAAACGGCAGTGGCTTATTGCTCCATATCGTGCCAGATGTTTTCAGCTCGACGTACATATGCTGCTGCATGGCGCACTTGGCGTCTGTTGAGGTCAAAGACCGCCTGAGCGTTGCACCGGAAAGTGTCCAGCCTTGCCAATCCTGTCATTTTTCTCCTATATCTCTACTTTCCCCTGGTGCATCTCTTCTTTCTAAATGCTTTATTTATGAAGCTTAGTCGTCCCCTCCCCCTTCTACTTCCAGCCGGTATCTTGTTGTGACATCATTCAAGATATTATTATTGACTTACGACGAGGTCACAAAACACAGCCGAAAGCAACCCCAAAGAAAGCGGAGCTAGAAAGTTGGCCGATCCCACACGCGTTCTCGTCTCCCTCTCACAAAATGCTTGACACAATAGTATCACGGCCCACGAGGCATTTCGCCGTGTCGTATTTCACGCTCTTCTTCGCTGCCTCCAGTCTGCCGCAGCTGACCGTCGCCGACGCCAATGCACCATGCTATGACCCGACTGGCACCCTCGCCCCCGGGTATTACCCTTGCGACTCGACGGCCTACATCACCAACTGCTGCGCACCCGGCTACACCTGTTTCAGTAACTCGCTCTGTGTCGTGACAAACGAGTCCAAGTCGTTCCCCAACCTCACTCTTGGCGCGGTCGAGCGCTCCATGTGCACCAACCCGCAGTGGAACAACGACATCTGTGGCGACTTCTGCATCACCGGCTCGGGCAATGCCGACGGTGACATGGTCGCCTGTGGCGACAACCGCTTTTGCTGCCGCGGCGACTACAACGCCGGGCGCTGCAACTGCTCGCTGTCGTCGCCCAACGAGGGCGACAGCTTCGTCGTGAACGCGGGCAAGGCGCAGACCATTGTGGGCGAGACGGCGTCCTTTACGGGCACCGTATCCTACCTGACGTCGCAGCCGACACGGTCACCGTCGCCGACGCCGGCCTCGGCCTCAGCCTTCTCGGCATCGCGGCCCACCAGCTCCAGCTCCGGCTCCTCAGCGTCCGCGACAAGCTCGCTGGCCGGTGGTGCCAGCACATCGCCAGCACCCCAGCCCGCCACGAACAAGCACACCTTGGCCTTGGGTCTCGGCGTGGGTCTCGGTGTCGGCATCCCACTGCTGGCCATCGCCGGCTTCCTCTATTATTGGTTCGGGCCGCGGAAGAACAGAAACGGCGGCGGTGGCGGCGGTGGTGGTGGTGGCAGTGGACGCCGTCGGACGCTCCCGATGGATCTGGCCCTGGACGGCACGGCATTTGGAGAGCAGATGGCCATGCAGGGCAACGCATATCGAAATGGCGATGCCGGCGCCAGTGCAAGTCTTCTCGGCAACGACGGGCTTCCTGGCCACCGTCTCAACCTCAGCGAGCTAAGCGAGGTGCCGCCACCACCGCCGCAGGTCCGTCACGATGTCGGCTGATGTGGGGCCGATAAAGGTTGTGAGGTAGTGTTCGTTGCAGATGTGCGGTTTGTCTCTTCGGTTAGCGTTGTAATGTCCGTGAATGTTTTCGCATTTTATTTCCTTGTTATCGTTGTCTCCAGCATGTTTTCGCATTTGCTAGCCGTTCTCGAAGTCGTGTTTCGCATGCGAGACAGAGTTAATTCATCAAAGTTGTATGGCTCTCCTTTTTTAACTTGAAACTTAATTTATTTCCCTCAATTATCACTCAATTCCTCTTCAGTTAGAATCGACGTGATCATTATCCATATGCTCGTCCAACCAGTCAAGTAGTATTGCCTGGCCATCTTCACCGAGTTCAAGGCTGTCGTCGACAGGAGCATCCACGCCGGCAATGCGCACGCGTTGCTCTGCCTCGCTGCTGCGTACTTCCATGTCGCTCTCGATATTTCTGTTGTCGATGTATTCTGGGAGCAAAGCAGGCAGTTTCTGTTGCAGTCGTTTCATCTCGACCTTGTCGATGCCACGTCGCATGAGACTTGCCATATCATCGGCCTGTATCGCAAAAGAGTTGTTACTGTTTGTTGATTCTGGTATTTTTCGCGGCCTTGCACTGGTGACCGCTTTTCTTGCTCTTGCTGGTTTTGGAGGTGGTGGGTGGTCGTCCTGTGATGTGTGCAGGAAAAGAGCAGACGGGATCGAAAGAGTGGACTTCATGGGCGGGAACGCGAGGTACGCTTTGCGAGACGTGCCCAGCAATTCCATGCCAAACGTCCGCTTGCCCAAGGCCTGTACACTGGCCTGGCCCTGCTTTTCCTTTGCTTCTTCTTCTTCGAGCCTGGCCTCCCTCTCCTCCAGAAGCCGCCTACTGATATCTCTGTCAAGATGCAGCGGAGCAATCAAGTGTCCGGCGGTCCGGAAAAACAAGCTCGGGCTCGCAAATGCGTCGAACAGATCCTGCGGTTGGCGGAACAGCTCTGGCAGCGACCGGATCCCAGGCGTAACATTGCGGATGGCCGCGGCATCGTCAGCCACGGGTATGCTGTCAGCAGTCATGCCCACATACGCCGTCCAGTTGTAAATGCCGTTGTACGCAGCCAACCCTCGTATTGCCACGCGGTGCGGCAGATGGGTCTCTGTCAGAGCGATCGCTGTAGCTAGTCCGGCGCCCAGGTACGAGCCATACACGTAAAAGTCGCGGCGTAAGAAATGTCGCCGGCCGTCGGAATCTCGAGTAGACGCCGAGAGTGGCGGCGACAAATTCTTTTTGATCCAGTCGTACGCGAACATCACGTCGTGAAGCGGTCTTGGCCACAAGTACGACGGCGGTTGAATCTGGCCGGGATCCTGTGTAGCGCCTGGGTCGTTCCGCGGCTCGCCTGTCGACCACCGGTAACGAATGACTGCAATAGGAAAGTTCTGCCGGAGAAGGAAGCTTGGCGGTGGCTGCAGTGCTGCCTCTTGCACACCTTCGGCGATGACAACGCCATCCTGGCTTTCAACCTCCAAAGGAGGATGATGAGATGGTGGCAGATAGAGGAGCAAAGGCTTTGTCGGCGGGTGGTTGTGGACATTGTACAGACTATAAGGTAAGGTCAGCAACTGCACTAATAACGCACCGAGCAGACAAATACCAGGCCTCACCTGACGATGATGCTGCCCGAAGATGCGCAGGGGACAAGAACGTGTTCGACGCGCTCAGACTGGCCGACGACGTCGACATCGTCTAGTGCGCGAGCTGAAAAGGCGCCCACGGGCGCGTGGAAAAGCCGACCGGCGAGACCTCCTATAATCCGCCGAGGTCGAGGTCGGTGCCTCTCCTGTGCGATCAGCCAGCCTGCGGTTCTACGCACGGCGCTGGAAGCTGCCCATAGTGGCCGCGCATGCCGTCCAAGGTGCAGCAGGCCATCGCCGATTGAGCGTGACATCGCCGCCACCCTGGTAGCTTTGGGAGGCACCCAACGCCCAACGACCGAGACCCTGCCTGGATTTGGTCCTCCCTTTGAGGCACTCGTCCTCTGATCCGTCGTCTTGTTCAAAACCCAAATTTCAGTTGGACGTCATGGCGGTCTAGAACCAGTTGGGAGCTTAGGGGGTGTCAACGATTGAAACCTGGCCCGGAAACGTGCTAGGGTACGCCACATGGAACTGCAAGCGAATAAGTAGATGGGAGTCCAAGAGGGCCAGAAAGACGCGTCCTCAAGGTTCAAAAACAAGGCGAGAAGTGGCCAATTGGGGATATTGGTGGGTAACGTCCGCTCGTCACCATGACGGTTGCTAAAGTCGTCAAAGACACGGTAATCTACGTCGTATGACGCTCAAACACCAGCGAAGTACAACGAAGCGCCGCTCGTGGGACCTTTGTTGAGGTTTGGCGTTTGCTGAAGCGTCAAGATTGTGTGGTAGCAGCGACGTCGTCCAAAATGCACTATTGCCTGTTGGTTCGTTTGGTCATGTGCCTGGTTTACATCAATTTGGCAATGTCCAATAGCTGTTCCTACCTGCCAAACATGCTTCGTCCCGCGATCCGTCAGGGAAAGAACGATTTGCCACCCTGAGCGCTAGTCCCAAAACGGTTACAATTTGCAAGTCATGAAAATAGCTGATGCAGAAAGCAAAGAAGGTCGAGATAACAGGTCGGGTGTTGAGGGGGAACGAAAGGTTCTTGTCAAGCCAAACAGAGAATGGACCAGCTCGTGATTTTCAGCGTCAAGTTGGGTGCATATGTTTGTTGTTTGAAATGCCTGTAAAAGTGGAAAATACGACATAGGATATTGGGGACATGCAACATGCAAGGCAGGAACCTGGTGAATTTGCTACGGTTGGTTCCCATTGTGGGGAAAGCGCGACTCGGACGAACTGGCAAGTACGAACGTATTACAGCGTGCAGAAGTCGGAATCCACTTCACGTCATCGCTGCAAGTTTCTTTCATGTCCGGGTCGCACTTTCCTCATTGCCACCTATCACCTGTCATTTATCAAAACTTAACATCTGTCCATCGTTCCTTCCACGTTTTGTCGAGGTCTTGGCAATTGCTTGTTTCTCGGAAGTCTCCTCTATTTTTGCGCGTCTTTGTCTCAAGTGCTGGCATCGCCTACTTTTGCCCCCTTCACATCTTATCCCTGGCGAAGAGCTCGCCCGGAACGGGAGGAAGCACAAACGCCCGCATCCTTAACCTACCAAGAGCTCCTGTCGTGCCGCATGCCATGTGCAACGTGCTGGCTGATGGCATAAAGCGAACGTGGACACAGCAGGCCACTTTGTGTTGCAGTGGCAGCTCAACTTCCACCTCATCACCGACTCCCTAGGCTGAATGGACGTGCAATAGCTGTATGGTTACTCTCTACGCTGGCTCCAGTCCACTCTTACCATGGATGACTCAGCAGGTCAGTCCGTCGGCGAGTATGAGGCCACATTCGACCAGCTGGGCCGGCCTGAGCCGCCATCACGCACAACCAGCTTGACCATGCCGACAGCTGCCAGCGCCCGCCCAGACGCCAAAACGATATCCGGCAACGGTGCCGACGAGGGCCGGCATCTCATGAGCCTCGATGCCATTATGACCGGCCGCCAGAGCAACTTGAACGAATGCATCGAAGAACTAGACAAGCGGCGCAGCTTCAGCATTGACCGTCGAGCCGTGGATGCCGCCGCCATGGCCTACGACCGCCGTGCCGCCGCCCTGGCCGCTGACTTCAATGCGGACCACGGCAACCCCAACTTGACGCCAAGTCGATGGTGGTTTGCCTCCTCGGCGTTTCCTATGATTGCCGCGACCCTCGGCCCGGTTGCATCGGCCTTCAGCATCTGCGCGCTCGTCCGGCCGTGGCGGCAGGTAATCCTCGAGGGCGAGACCATCGACACGGCCGGTTTTACGAAAGACCCGACATGGTGAGTGGCCAACGTGCCGACCTTCGGCGTGCCTCGATAGCTGTCCCTAACCACCGTCCAGGCTCACTTGTATAAATGCTGTCCAGCTCGCAATCGCCCTGGTGTCCAATATGTTTCTACTGCTGAACATGGCACGGCGTGTTCGGTTCTCCATTGCCCAGCCCATCACCATGACCGGCTGGTACTTTTCCTCGCTCGCTCTCATAGCATTGGTGTCCACCGCATCCGGCCCGCTCAAGAATGGAGTCACTTTGGACGGGCAGCTGGTATGGTCACAAGCGTTCTACTACGCCATCTACGCGGCCATCTTGTACATGGTTGTGGCCTCGCTCATGGTGGTAACGTTTATCGGTGCAGCAACGGGCCACTATCCCAAGGACTTCCAGCTCACAAACAGCCAGCGCACATTGATGTTGCAAACGATCATGTTTCTCATGTATCTGCTCATCGGCGCGCTGGTCTACTCGAATATCGAGGGCTGGTCGTATCTAGACGCCGTCTACTGGGCAGATGCCACGCTATTTACTATCGGTTTTGGCGACTTTGCAGCTCAGACGACCCTGGGTCGTGCACTTCTCTTCCCGTTCGCACTCATTGGCATCATCAGCCTCGGTCTGGTCATTGGCTCGATTCGGAGCCTTGCGTTGGAACGCGGCAGACACCGCCTGGATGCACGGATGACCGAGAAAAACCGGCGCCGGTTTCTCAACACGTTGCACAAAAAGGGAAAGGACGACATTCTTCGGCCTATCCGAGATCGAAGGGAGTCCATTGACGGTGCGCCTCGTGGTGATTACGACGGCTCGTCCAGCTTCGAAGGCCCCCGGCCCAACACGACTGGCCTCACCGAATACGAACGCCGCGAGGAGGAGTTTAACATTATGCGCAAAATTCAGCACCGCGCGGCCCAACGACGGCGCTGGTTTGCCATGGCTACGTCCGGCGGCACGTGGTTGGCCTTGTGGCTGATCGGTGCCTACATCTTCCAGACGTGTGAACACCCGTATCAGGGCTGGGACTACTTTGACGGCTTCTATCTAGCATTTGTCAGTCTTACCACGATTGGCTATGGAGATGTGGTGCCCGTATCAAACGCCGGCCGGTCCTTTTTTGTTTTCTGGTCGTTGCTGGCTTTGCCGGCGACCACCATTCTCATTTCCAATGCGGGCGACACCATTGTCAAGGCCATTAGCGACGCAACAAACGCAGTCGGCCGCATCACCATTCTTCCCGGGGAGCGTGGCCTGAAACGAGACCTCAAGGAGGTCCTTCGCGTGCTTACGTGTGGTGCCGTCTTTGACGATGTTGACATTGAAGAATCGCCGCCAGGCCTCCTGGGGGCGGCACAGCAGCCCCCAGAACAGCGACAGGAGTCGTTAGCGGAAGAAGAGGAAGCTGAAGAGGAGGAGGCAGAGGAGGCGATCAACGACGCAGAAAGAGCGTATCGTCGCCAGAATCCGTCTGACGACGATGAGAATGCGACACAAGGAGGTAGCTCCAGCAGCGGCGGCAAAGCAAAGAACGGCAACGAGACGGACGGGAACGACAAGGACGGCACAAAAACACGTCGTCCAAGCAGTGGCAATCGCAACGTCGGGAATGCATCAGGTGGCCCGCGAGACGCGGAGAAAACGAGCCGTGAAGACTTCGCTGTCCAGAACCGGCCGAATCCGGATACCAATGCCGATATGGAGCAACAAGACAACGTTGCAGAAACTGCGCCAAAGGACTCCCCATCACTGCAAAATACATCCCGAAGACCGGCTATGCCATGGAGGAAGACCAGCACGACACCTGCGGAGATGGCCGAACGGCCGAAAATGAAACGAGTGCACTCAGACCTGTCACGGAGCAGCACAAAGGCCGCTAGCTCTGGAGATGGCACGGCATCCGTGGCATCATGGCAGACGCAGACTGGAAACCAGCCGCTCTCCTCACGCCGCGTTACGATGCTGCGTGGCAATTCATCCGGACCAAACATCCCCAGGAGAGAGAGCGGCGCCGCGTCTGGGTACGCCCTCGGATCCGTGCCATCGGTGTCAGTGCCCCGGGTCGACTTGCCGCAAGAGCTCCCTGCGTCGCGTGCGGAGTATCACTGCGTGCTGATTGACGAGATTGCACACGTCACTGAACATTTGCGCCACTCGCCACCGCGCAAATATACGTTCCAGGAATGGGCGTGGTTCCTCAAGCTCATCGGTGAAGACGAACGAAACGCAGACCTCCATCGCCGCGCCCGTATGGAGACGCACAAGAAAAGCGGACGCGGCCGCAGCGGTGACGGCGAGGCCGACGCAAAGGACTCCAAGAACGCCATCGATTCGAACCCCGACAACGAAGACCCGTCGCGGCTACAGTGGAGCTGGGTCGGCGCGCGGAGCCCACTGATGGGCAGCCAAGAGGAGGCCGAGTGGATTCTGGACAAGCTGACGAAGCGCCTCCAGGCCGAGCTGCGGACAACGCGAGAATCCATTGCTCTCTATCGCAAGCACCACTCGAAGAGACTGGAAGAGGAAGAAGAGGAAGAGCAGCTCATGGTAAACAAATTCTACAACAACCAGACTGGCAACGACGACGCCGACGACGACGAAGATGGGCAAAAATCTGACCCGGGGCCGTACAGCCGCGCGGGGCAGCTCAAGAGGCGCGAAACGCACCCGATCAAAGAGGAGAGCTGAGATACGCCTTTAGCTATGCCATTTACTTGGAATTTATTGCCATCATCCGGGGAAGTACGGCGTTTGGATTATTCATTTTTTTTTTGAAGTTTTTTTTAATTTGATATTTTACTTTTTTTTGGTCTCAGTTTGTGGAATACTTTGGATTAGAAGCCTATCGAAGCATTGCTTTTCAAACGATTTCCGTCTTTAATCCTCACCTGACAACGTCAAATGACCATCAGACATAGCTTTCGTGTTCCCTCTTCTTTCGACATAACGGCCCGTCCGCGGTCGGCCGCCGGCGCCATCTGCGGCAAATCCATGACAACAACAAGTCAGCTTGAAAGCGGAGGCGTGTGAGCGCCGTGTTACGACGGGGCCGCAAAAGGGGCGGAAGACAGATGCAGAAAGCAAAAGGTGGACAGGCTGAAACATGCGTTGCCACCACCACGTTGTCCATGCGTGCTGTGAAGAGTACAGTCGTGGTTGTCTGCTGCATTGATTTGGAGTTCTGTCCCGATTTGGACAGCTGAAACTCTTGTTAGTTGAGCGAGATGCAGCGACGATGCAGCAGCAATGCAACCTTGGCACTTGCGACGTTTGTATGTGTGTTCAAATGTGTGCAATGCGTGCACATCGCCTGCTGGACGCTGAATGCAAGGCAGGGTGCACATCCAGCAACTTCTGCTTCTTCACCCTTGTTTTCAAAATTCAAATTCAAGAAAGACAAAAACTCAACTTTTTGCTTGGCCCATCTATATGTCTCCTTGTTATTGTGCTGCACTTTACCATCGCTCGCCCCTCCCTCCAAGCCAAGTATCACGGACTTTTTTTTGCCTCTGGGGGAAAAAGAATGATACGATGCACAATATTACTTTCTTTACGAGTGCGTGACATCAGGCGAGGGGCGCCGGTGTTTCAGACGTATGCAAGTTATGGAAAGCTCAAGATGCACCAACACGACTGTCGCGACCACGCTCACAGACACTCTCGTTACCACAGTATCAGACCTCTATATTGGATTTCCTTAATTCCTTATTATGCAGATCGGTAACTTTTGTACTACGGAGTACATTTCTCTCTTCTGCCATCTCCGACCGGAATTTTCATCGCTGACCACGGCCCGATGATGGACAACCAAGGGGATCCCCCCCTGAGACGCTGTGAAAACCACAACCATAGCACGGGCATTCGAGGACGCTTATCCTGCAGGCATCCCAAAGAGGACGGGAACGAGGCAGGCCAAAGCAGACGACGGACCAGACAAACGAGCAGGTCGGCAATATGCATAAGAGAGGATATATAATATAGTTCGTCCACGCACGATGCTGTCTCACCACTCCCGTTGCATTCTTTTTCTTTTCTTTTTTTATATTTTTAATGTTCTTTTTCACTACCAGCCCCTCACACGTCAGTTCAGCCTGCAGGATACACCTGGCCAGTGGTCGGTTCGTTTTTTGTTTCCTCGCTCCTCCCACCCTCGGCCACCCACATGCTTTGGACCTTTGTTCTCTGGTTCCTGTCTTCCCCGGGAGGGGCTTTGGCCAACAACCTAGCGCTTATGCTTCCCAAACTTCAGCCTGTTGCCAGCTGTCGCTCGATCTGGCCAGTTTCCGCCAGCCTTCCGTTCCTCTCCTGACATCCTCATACCCCCCTATAGCAAGTGCTTTGGGCGGGGGTATATTACAGCCAAAAAAAAGCGTGTGCAGACGCCTGCACAGCGTGTCTGCTGGCTAAACGACACAGGGAGGGAGGGGGAGGGGGGCTTTTCTTTTCACCGGTCGCCCAGAGTCTTGCCGTGGCTGGCCCGAGCCAGCCCCCAATATTCGGAGGGAGCATGCTCCCGGCCAAAGGTGTTGACCAGTGCGATTCATGCACTGGTTCCGGTGTACAGTGAAACGGACAAGAGAAACAAAGACACGGGCATATATCAAGAAAAAAGAAAAAAGAAAGAAAGAAACACCCATGTTCACTCGGGTCGGCGGCGAGAACCATGATCGAAAGAGGAGGGAGACGGACATTCTTTACAAGACCCGGGCGGAGCACAAAGAGCCAGGCACCAATGCCATGCTGCCGTCGCTGAACTACACATTCAGCGAGCAAACAAGCTGTTTCTGTACTGGTTCGACGAGCTTGTCGAATGAAAACGGAGGTTCTTGCTCTCTCGCTGGGATGGCATCCACCTCCAAAAAAAGGTATACCAAAAGCCGGAGAAAATTATGTGCCTTGTTTGCGTTACACGTATCCGTTCTCTGCGCTGTCTGGTGCATCTCCGGTCTGCGTGTGTATCTCTGGCACGCCTGCGAGATGCCGCTTTGGTCGACGTTTGGTCAACTTTTGGTCGACCTGTCGCCACCCGAGCCAGATTGGGAATTGTTGCGAGGTTGCGAACTGCGCAGCAGGAGGGGGGAAAAAAACATGGTTCTCCGCTGCTTCTTGATGTACAGTGCATCGGCAGTCCACTGCAAGCGCCCTCACTCCTGTTGCCCAGCCTCTCCCCCATCTTATTTCGTCACGTCCGCCGCCCCCGTACCAACCTTGCCAACAAAAGGGAAGGGCGCCATGTGCCCTCGCGTCCGCGTCAAGGAGGACAGGCCAGAAGCAGGTCCGCGGACGGGGAAGCATTGATCCCAAGGACCACGGTACGAATGGCCCGTATTGAATGTGTTGTGTGGGAAGGCCCGTGTTTATGACGCTGGGCCTGCTCCCATGGTCTCACGAAGCCAACAGAACCCGGTTTCCGGAGCCTGTCGTCGCGGTCCTGTTGTCTCTCTCGTCCACGACGATTTTGTCTCCCGTATACATGTTTCGGCTATGAGTATAGTTTCGGATGTGTCTTTCTCTTTGAAGATTTTGTTATTCCACGTCGGAGCAAAATGTCGTTTTTTTTTTCCTTTAAAGTCAGCAGAAACGTAAAGACAGGAGAGGTGCCGGCTCCATAGCGTGGAGCAGGAATGACCAGCCTCCGTATGGCCCCCGTTGGACAGAACATGCACAGCATGCGGTCCACGCTGGAAACAGGCCTCCAGCTCACCCACAAGCCTTGAATTGTTGGGTGGCGAGCACAGATGACTGCCAGCTCTACAGTCACACTTGCTAACTGGATGGTGCCCAGTTGTCGATAGCTGGTGTTGAGGCTTGTCGATAGTAAGATACAGCACCGGCCCAAGCCTGTGCCCGGCTATTTGTTTCGTGTTTCGTTGTCTTTGTTTCCCTTCCCCTTGCTCCAGAGCCTGGAGAGCCTGTCGTGCTCTCCTGCAAGGACATGACCAGCCTGGCTTTCCCTGCTGTTCAACTTTCTTTTGCTGAATGCGTTGGCCGTCCATCGGGATATCGTCTTGGCATCATCTGGAGAGTGTTGCTTCGTACCGAATTTGCGAGCGCCCTCTTCATTTCCCACACCCACCTTGCCCTCCCCTAGGCCTTCCGTTCCTCGCCCACAGTCTGCAAGAGAGAGGCCGCAACCTGGTGTGTCCCAACAGTGGTTGGGGCCTGCTGTCTCGGGATCCAGGAGGAAGACAACTAAATTAAGTGCTGCCCCTGGGAGATGAACGACGTGTCTTACGAAAGGCTCAGGCTGGTTCGTCCAAAGCGGGTAGGCACGCTCAGGCCTCTGAAGGAAATTCAGAGGGCGGATTGGACTACGAACCAAGAGAAGCAGGATGAGGATCAGCGGGAAATGAAGGCAAGGCCGGATGCTTGCCCCCAGGAAGGAGGAGGACCTACTGTCCCCGGAAACAGGCATGGCGATCAAGAGTATGACTATCTTGTCCATCTCGTTGTCGCAGTCCATTGACCTTGTTTATGTCTTCCGTGCTTCGCCCTTTTCTAGCCATGAGCGGAACGAAGATGACGATGTGGAGACGAACGCAAAGAAAGCAAGCGAGATCATGCAAGCGAGGTCCTTGAGCCCTTGGATAGGGACATCGAATGGGTCCTTGGTCTGGCCACGCTGGATACGCTCGGTCATATGTGATGCTCACGGGCGTGGAAATCAAAAGGAAGGAAATATCGTACGTTGTAAGGGAAGCGAAAATCAAAAAAGAAATGACAAAACGCTTCAGGTGGCCCACACCTCGTGTTTACCATGACAGTCGCAAAGAAACGAGCGGCTGCACTGCTCACGTCGTGCGGAGATGTTTCATCAGGTTGTTTCTGCGCAAGCGATGTTCTGCTTCGTTTGCACTATGTGCCGCCGTCTCTCATCCCGAGAGGACAGAGGGCCGCAGAACGGAGGGAGGGGGTGGCTACGAAAAAAAGAGGCCGCACTGCAACCAAATGTTGTGCTCTGCTCTCCGCTGCGCCTCCACCAGACGGGGTGCTTGTTCGTGCAGATGAGCGCGCAAGAAACGGCCAAGAACACAAACGCCACCGACCGTTACGTTTTTGTTTTCGACAATCGCTGGTCCACGTTGCTGTCTGGAACAAAACCAGTGAACGACAGCTTTGACCTCCAGAATAGGAAAAGGCGCGTGACGAATTAGGGAAGCGAGTGAGCGGGATGGGTTGAGGGACGTCTCGATGTTCTCGGTCGATGCTACCCTTTTGGCCTTTTGGCGTCGTCCGAGGGTCAAGTGCGAGGTCAAGAGCCAGGTCACGTATCGGTCAAGTATCGGCCAAGTATCGAGAACATCGCAAAGCTGTGTCCGCCCAGACTACGGTTGTGGCCCACAAGACAGACGGCCACCAGCAGCACACACCAGGCAGGACTAATGGGTCACGGAAAGTGCGTTGAAAGAGGGAAAGAATGCGAAAACTGCGCGATACGGGTCGAGACCCAGTGGCTCCGTGTTTTCACGCCTTCCTACGGCGCTACGCAGAAGCGTCAAACGGCGGCAACCCTGACAACGCCCGCACGCCCCTCCTCGCCTCCAGCATCGAGCCAATCTCCTCCGTCAGATGCGTCCTCGTTCTCGCAGCTATCTGGCCAGCGGTCCCACATGTCAGGCCTCGTGACATGTTTGTAAGAAGAAGGAGGTTAACGGCGAAGGAGGACGGTGGGTGGGTATCATGGGGAACGTGGGAGCACTACGGAGTACGAGGTACGCAGTAGAGGGCGAGAGTATGGGGGACTTTGGCTCCAGGTACAGTGTACTTTGGGCCCAGCCAACGATGGACCCAAGGCACCACGCCCCATCCTCCCATCCCTCCATCCCCTTCTGTGCCTTTCTCACCACTCCCTCTGGTCTCCAAGCACCAGGTTAACGTAGAGTGCGAAACCAAAGGGGTGTGCACGACGGTCAGGCCAGCAACGGCCTGGGGCGAGGAACGGGAGCCAACAGGGCACGGGATGGCTGGTAGGCGCCAGAAACGAATTGATGCAGAGAAGGGAAACCTAGAAACAGAAAGAAACAAAAAGGGAAAGACAAGAAAACGATCAGCAACGCCGCAAGACGTGGACATCGAGTTGGAAGAGATATGGCGCATGGCCCAGCCACCCACTGAAGTCAGAGGTAAGCCAGGTGGCTTGGCCGTTATGCAGGACTTGCCAGTTATGACCAGGAGAGAGGGCGTGTGGGTGTGTACGCCGATGGGGGGAGAGAAAGGTGGAGAGAGAGGCGAAGACGGTCAGGACGGTCAAGTCGGAGGCGAAATGGGCCGCGTGCGGGATACGTAGTAGGCGACGAAGCAAGCGAAAGCGGGACAACCACGAAAAGGGTAAGTGAGCCAGAGAGGGGGGGGGAGGAAGAAAGAGAGGAGGAGGGAAGAGAGGAGAAGGGACGACAAAGGAAGGACACTCACCTGGGACGTCAGTCGGCCGACCGTAGTGGCGTTTGGGGGAGATAGACGACTGAACAACTTACGGCATCATGCACGAACGGGACACATATTAATTAACAGCCACACCAACGACGGACGCACATCGGGCGCCTCAGGGCGCCGTCCACAAGCAGACATGTCTCCGTACGTGCTGCAGCCTCTTTTGGAATGTGTCTACACGGCTCAGGGCTCCAGCACCTCCGCGAGTATGACGACGAAGGGACTCGGCTGGGACGTGGCAGAGCCGCGCTGGCCTTCCCCGGTTCGTGAATTAATCAAAGCAATGCCGCTCTCTACCGCTATAGTGTCGGAGGATGGGCGGTCGTGTACGGAGTATTTTCTGTGCCTCTTGCTCTTGCGTTTTCTCTGCTCTCGCTGGCGACAGGCTGCCCAGCCATCGTCCGTCGTCCGCTGCCTGCTTCTCCAATATGGTCCTGATTTAATCAGTGTAAGGCGACGACGGTAGGCCGTTCCATTTCTTTTGCGACCACGGGTGCTGCTCATACCTTCTGTTCCTGGCTCTGGGATAGCCTTCTCTTTCTATTTTTATCGAGCATGACAACGGCACGTTGGACTCATTCCATTTGTGACGCACAACACCTCCCCAAAGAGGACAGGTAGTGTGCCCTGTATTGCATCGCGACGCGTCGGTCAGCAGCACACCCCGTAGTGGCAAAGCAGAATTCACAGCTTGACCCAGTCCGCACTCTTGGGACTGGAGATCCAGAGGATGACTATGGTGGCACGATAACAACCGAGACACAGGCTTTTTTGCTCGGCTCGTGTCTCGTCTCAAGAAAATACACATCACCTCGGCGAGTTCTGTGTTAGTAGTCTACAAAGATAAACATAAACGGCTTCTAGAACAGTCGGGACATCAAGATCTGTCATTGTTGCCTTGCTCCGACTCGTCTGTCTACAGAAGCAAAATCCGCACTGACATGATCGTTATGCAACAGTCGATCAGTTGCTCACAAGGTCAGTTGCGATGGCCATAAAGACGTTGCCTAGCGAATCGCAACCTTTGTCTATAACAAAGCAATATCTTCACTGGAGATCTTAAGGCATCGGTCAATACATGCCGTCTCCCCGGTGAGCGTTGCACAAGCAAATTGTGTCACAGACCGTAAACTGGGTAATTGCAAATCACCCGGCAAAGAGAACAATGTTAGAAGGCACGCGGTCGGCGGTCTTGATATACGCGACAACCAACTCTGCTTGCAAGTGGTTCTGCAGCAGATCACCATTCACCCGCCAAAACCACGAAATCAGACACGTCTAACCATGCTCCCTCCGTTTATGGTTGATACTGAGTGAAAGACCAGAAGCTGCGATACATCGTATAGAGGCATGGAAGTGTGTCGATGAAGGGATGGAAAAGAAAGGGACGAACAAGTCAGTGGGCTCTGGCATGAAGCGATTGACACAAAATGGGTCGCATCGGTCGCCGGGCGTGGAACGCATGACGTCCAGTGGGCATCAGCCAGAAAATCTGTGACGCCTGTACCCTTCTGGTGGCTTTTCAGGTTTGTTGATGGCTTTCACCCACGCCTGTTTTCGCCACTCTCTGGTATGCGGTTCGGCGTGCCGAGCTTCTTTTCCTTCTTTCTGGTGTACATGGTCCCGGATTTGCAAAGCCCCGTCCTGTCTCCCAGCCTGTCTCCCAGCCCGTCTTCCAGCCCGTCACCATGACGCAGGAGAGGCATCTTCGGAACTGGAACTGGCATGCCCATCTGCAACGTTGTCATGGCAGACGAAAAATGCAAATGGCGCATCCCTTACGTCACGGCAGCCGACTCTTGCTGCGTCTGTGCCGTTTGCCTGTGAACGGGTAAAATTTGCCACGAGATATGCAACTCCGGCACGGCCATGGCGGCCCATGATTCTGAACCACAAACCGGCATCGCGTTCAGCACACGTTTTGCAGATTCGGCAGCGAGCAAACCATGACCAAGGCATGCGAAGTACAGGCAAGGCTCGAAATCCCAGAGTCATGGCTATTGAAACGATGGCGCCGAAACGTGCACGCTGCAGAGTCAAGGAAGGTGTTCCCGGTCTTGCTTTACTTGCCACTTGAACCTTTGTCATTCCAGTGTCTGCCGTGTTTACGCTGGGTCGACATAAATTTTATTTTGTTTGTTGAAATCTTTCAACATGGTGAATTTGTGTATTTGTTCCAGCTTGTTTACATTTAAAGCAAATATTCAGATGTAAAATAATCGCTAAAAACGACATGAAAAAAAAGTCCAAGAAGATTATTCAAAGATGGAATCTTCCTGGTATGCCCGAAGACTGCTGTGTAATCGTTTTCTTCCGATCAGTGCCGGCCCGTTGTCTCCGCCAGGTGAAATCGGGCCAAGATTGCCTTTCAAGCGGTATTTGCATTTTCACACACAAAGACCACAACAAACAACCTTCAATGCCTGCCGGACAGCTTCTTTTTCTTCCATTTCTTTTTGGTTCAACAGCCATCACAAAGCTCACCGGTATGGACACAATACCCGCTATGGGATTGCGGTTGTGCGCGGATATTTGCGCGGGTATATGGGCGTGTGTCTGATGTTCAGCTGTCAACCACACTCTGCTCCTCCCTGTCTCTCCATCTCAGGTTGTCAAATTAATTCTTTCGTCTATTCCATAGAGTCTACACAGACACACGCCGCGTCTACTGGTTCTTCTCCATTATATTGTCACCAGCGGTGTTTGTTTCATGTTCCAGTCAGGCAAAGCATCACTGGACTGTGTGTATAAAACAGCAATTATTAGCCAAATAATTATCATTGGCACGAATAGGTGCATAATAACTGCTGCATTATGCTGTATTTTATTCCTATCTACTTATGTGGCGCCTAACTGAGCAGATGAACTGGCAAGAATATTCGGTAATCTTTCACATTTAATGTCATTCTTTTTCGAGTTGCTTCGCACATTATTTTACGCTTTAATATTTGTTGTAATGCAGATCTCTTCCTTCCCTAGAATCTATTTTCATCGCTTCAGCAAGCCTGGAAGCTCCTCGGAAGAGGGCGTCACCGAAAACAATACTACCTCCGCGCTATTTTGATGCCTGCTGTGCCGCTGAGAGTCAGACGCTTCTCTTCCGTTTCCGGTGGGTCCGTAAGCTTTACTAACAGCCCGTTCTCCCTCATCCTGTAGCTTGCATTTCCCGTTTTGGATATACGGGACGTCCACGACAAACACCATCCGAGCACACGTGAAACCCAGTTGTCGTACTCCATCGTGGCCTGGTAGACGGGTTGCTGTGCCGTTCTCCTTCGACGTGCAGCAAGGCCCGTGGGTAAGTAGTCTTGAAGGGCCTCAAGAAGAGGGAGGGGGGAGGGGGATGGGGAGGCGGGCAGGGCGGCCTGGATGTACATATGCAATGGAGAGGTAGCCCCCTCTCCTTTGATCTGTCGTGCACGGCCGCATGCCACGAGAGAAGGTGTCGTTGTGTGTGTGTGTTGCGGCCGACGTCAAGGCGGCCACATGAGAAGCGGCCAGGACGGCCTGCTAACTGGATCGGTAAGCCTGGGGATTCCGTGCACAGACAAACCCTGCCACGCCAAAACTTATCCTCTACGAAGTACATTAAACGTCAAAACAGATGGTGACTGAACATGGAAGAGGCTTCCGAATACTGGCGCTTTGCACTTTGGGTGAACCCAGAATGGGTCACTATATGAATACGGGGCGAACCGAGGAAAGTCCATAGTTTGCACAAGACGACGAAGAGGCATCCGGCGGAAGACAGTCAGCCTTGTCGTAATATCAAGGACCACACAGGATAATCTTAAAAGACGGGCGGGAAATCAGAGGAGTGCTGCCCCCAGACTGTGGCTCAAATAGGGCCGAGACGGACAGGCCAGGACAAGGACAGGCCTGTGCGAGGCAAAATGAATGTCAAGCCACGCAACCAGCGCAGGGAACAAAGGCAACGAAACCAAACACACTCTTCACGCTGATACTCATTTCCCCGGCAATCTCCATACGCAAGACCTTGAAGACACGTAGTTTGCCATAATGCTCTTTTCCAGAATTATGGCACCCCGGATGTAAGAAATACGGACGTGAATAATATAATTTGATGTGAGAATGTACTTTTTTTAGAATATTATGCCTAGCACCTGCTAATAAACTAATGGGCGACGGATGCGACGCTGCCAATAGCTATGACATGTTCAACGGCACAATTTAAAGTGAACTCTCCACGTAAGAATGGCAGTCCAAGAATAAACCGGTTGACAGGCCATACGACACGACGGAAATCGCAATATCAAAAGCAGGGTTCATCTCGAAAAGGCGGAAAGGATAGACAATGGCCCTCTTGGACAATTTGATGTGTTCATTCCTTCTGGTAACCGATGGTCATCTTCGTTTGCTCAAGATAGACTGCGCTCGAATTAACCACATAGGAGCATCTGTACGTTGTACGTTGATGTTTATGGAGCATCGGATATGTGACCGTGTGTGCTCCGTCCCGCTTTGTTATTATTTTGCATCCCGGTCTGATGCTTACCGGAGATGCACACACGGGACAGCGAGAGTCAGGAGCAGAGACGGCAGGCATCTCGACAATTAAAAGAAAATAGATAAAAATACGGCTGTGAGTGACAAATACCCACTGCTGGCATCCTTACCGACTGTTTCTATTTCGCTTCTTGTCGAGCACAGATGTCACAAAAATCACGCATCTAAAAAGGCAAGAAGCAAACGAATGTTGTCCTATCCCTTCATAAAATACAACGACGACAAAAATAGTCCGCAGTGTGGTCACAGCAAGAGCACGGGCGAGCGTCGGAACAGACTGCACGCCGGTAGCGTCGTACTCCAATGTGTACGAAGTAGACGTACGTCGTACTGTAGGTGTGTATCACAGAGAACAGGTGCAGCTCCTGTACGCCGTACGTTGGGATGCGCCGTGCTCCATTCTGGATGCTGTGAGACGGGACGCTGGGCATGGAGCAAGAAGCTGCATGCAGGGCTTGTCCCTTTTCGGACAGCAAAAAGAAAATTTCGGCCGCTGAAGTCACCGACTCGTCGACGACCTGATGTGCTGCGAGGATGTTTGCCAAAGTTGGCCAGATACGCTCCAGAGGCATCATACATAGGTCGTACAAAGTACTTACCCTGTTTGTGTGATTGTGAGATTGTTGGGATGGTGCACTTTTTACTTCCTGAGATTCTGCACTGAGCCGCCACATGGGGCCGCGATTGGGGCCAACGCATCGCGTTTGACTGGTCAGAAGACGCGAGGCGATACGGCGGCCATCCGTTGCGACTGGCCGAAAAAGCCACCATCACTGCACAGGACCGTTTTTGTCACTTTTCACTTTTCTTTCCTTTTTGTTGCGTCCAGGGTGGTCTCGGGAGCGAGAGGGCCAGCATGATGTCCGTGTTCGGCTCGCATGGAGGGCATGGAGGGGTCACGCAATGGCCGGAGCTGAGCAAAGGGAGCTACGTTGAGCGACATATATGTTGCACAGGTGTTCAACGTGCGCATGCACTAGTCGAGGCTTGTGGCGGTCGAGGCGTGGCTTGAAAGGAGAGGCATTTGTATTATTTTTATTATTGTTTTTTCTGGCAACAACAAATGGGCACCGACCGTGTACTCCTGCAACTCAGCATCTTTTTTTTGATAAACTGAAATCAATGAAATAGGAACTGGAGTAAATTATCGTCTTTGGTACTAGACAGTGAAAACGTCGTGGATATTGAAGTTGGAGTCCACTACTCGTCATTTCAGAGCGACGAATGACATGTACCACTTGGCTCGAAGCATTAATTATCTACACCACTGCCCAGTACAAAATACAACATACAAGGGTAGCTTGTTTGCTGCCTGTCAACCCGATTCAATTGCTCTGTAGCCCACTCTTCTCACAATCTAGGGCATCTTAATACGCTGTATTAATGGCACAAAATTCGAAGAAAGTGGTAAACGACCTCCACACTATGGAGCGAACGCAGCGGGATGCGACCTGGATGGAGAAATGTCACGGTCAGGGGCATGGATGGAGAGCAGCTGCCAAACGTACAGAGCACCTTGTAGATAATCAAAAAATGGACCCAGGCCTGTCAAGATCTTGTGTGATGTCTCGGACGGCAGTCGTGCTACGGCGTACAGTAGGGCAGTAGGGCAGAGGCGCAAACGCGTCCTGGGTAAATACGCTATGGAACATCCGCGGAAGGGCGATACAGGAGCAAAATGGCCGACAGGTGTCTCTGCTCCTCGTGTCACGCATAACAGACGGCGACGATCAGGATCGCTTGCCAGCCGCGCCGTCTCGACACACGATCCGGTTGACAGGTGGTCGATGCCCGTAACCGGTTTCACAACAAGACCAGAACGACCAGAACCCCAAACGACAGACAGGATGACGAGCATCATGGCGTGCCGGCTACCCGTTCCCTGTTACCTGGAACGGCCTGCCTTCGGAGAAGACCGAGGTGTGCTTTGACGCTGTGCCTCGCTAGCTTGCACGCTTCCGGCGACATTTTCATGCGCGCTTCTTCTGTAGCATGACCATGTGTCCCACCGTCACACATGATCTTGACTTGTCAGACGAAACACCGAGACATCAGACAAACGGCATGGCCCCGGGAGCATAATGCGTTGGATAGCCCTTGACAATTTTTGTGCTTTTTTTTATTTGACGTTCATCTTGCCTCCTACTACCTGTGTTTGATGTTTCCCGTGTTCGTCTCTATGCCATCTTCATTCCATCACCTCGATCGCAAAATGGTTCATCTTGTTTGGCCCCGCAGGCTGGGGAGACGTGACAAATGACAATAAAATGAGCTGATTTGGTTCTTCTATGGCCCATACTATCGTCAAGCCGTGTCCCGCAACATGCACACCACCTCGAATTTGAAACACGAAACATTGCCAGGGCGCACCCGTGGCGAGCGTCGAGTGCTGCAGCGGCGACATTTCGCAAGGACGGACGGGGGATGAGGGAGGGTTGGGTGGGTTCAGTTGCCGTCTGTGGGTGACCTGGGATCTGGGTTCGTGTTTTCTGCTAACCGAGACGGTGGCTTCCAGAAAGAAGGGCCCAGAGGCGGAAGAAACGAAAAAGAAAAGCACAGATCGCAGGAACAAGAGGAAAGTAATCTTCGAATAATAAAATGGTGGAAGAGGCGTACAGACACAGCTGTCAAAAAGTAAGCCGCAGAGAGTATCGTTCATCGACGCACAGCGCATGCTGTACAAATAGCTTTGTCGTCTTTTTTTCCTTTCTCTTCTATCAGGTAACATTGGTCTGGCCGTATCGTCTCAGCTTCTGCATCATTTGACATCTTCGCTTTCTTGTAATTTAATCTTATTTATTAGTGCCCGCTCCCCTCGTTCGCCTTATTTGACTTCAACAAATGTGTGGGTGTGCACCTTTTTGCTTGCACTGTTCGGCCCAGACTACTCAAGCGAGCAAACCACCAGTCGCATTGGGCAAAAAAGACGTGCGGCTGCCACAACGACGATCACAACGTGTTTTCCATCATCAAAAGTGGAGTTCCAGAACGTTACAGACTGCAGAGCAATTACGGAGTACGGCGATCGGGCGGAAGAGTGCGCATGAAAACACCCAAACATCATGACACTGGGCCCCCAGCCTTGCTCTGTGCGGCGTTGCACTTTTCAGGGAACGAACTTGAGAGGCGGCACCACTGAGGCACGATTGTGGCGTTCATGAGGTTGGACGTTTACCTCCTCGTCGATTAGTGTCCGCGCAAGTCTAACCTAAAAGGCTCGTGCCATGTGTTTTTTGTCCTCGCTGATTTTTGTTGCCCATGCTCTCCCATGCTCTCGCCTTTCCTCTTTCTTGCTAGCTCGAGGACTGTGCACACGGGAAGACTGACCAGGGTGGGTGTGGCCTGCACCAAAACGGTGTTGCACTCCTGGACGGTCCCCGTGCCTGTTTCTGTTCCTTTACGACATATGATTTAGCACAATACGATGTAATACTACTTTGCAGGTATTCCGTACACTGTCGGTTGCTCAAGCCCTGGGAGCCCGGCTAGTCAACCTCCTGTTCAACGCACTACTGCGGTCCATGTTCGATTGGGTCTTCCATTTGGCTGTTGTCTGCTGGGTCACTTTGCAAAGACCTGATTCCATGTCGTCAGGTGAGGGGAACGTAACCACCAAGAGAGAGCCCACACACACGCTGCCACCCTACCTCCTACTAAGAAGGGAAGAAGGGCTTCTAAACCTCGCAATCCTCCGTATGGGCACACACAAGTACGTTGTACGACAAGGGTTGTACGTCGTACGGGGTAC
Source organism: Sporothrix luriei (assembly GCA_021398005.1). Taxonomy (NCBI): domain Eukaryota; kingdom Fungi; phylum Ascomycota; class Sordariomycetes; order Ophiostomatales; family Ophiostomataceae; genus Sporothrix; species Sporothrix luriei. The sequence continues at coordinate 349,545 of WNLO01000002.1, forward strand.
GGAAAATCTGGTGAGCGGAGGAGTGGAGGACGTGTCGTAGCAGGCGGCAAGAGGAGAACAAAGAAATGCTAAACTACTGCCATCCCCGATGCTGTTGGTCGGCCATATCGCGAAATTAACTGAGGGGCAGAAGAGGAGACTGAAGACATGAGATGAAATACGGGATATTTCATCCAGATGCATGTGTTGGTGCAGCGCAGGATAACAACCAGTGATCCATGATGTGCATCTCTCTTCTCAAAAGATCTTGTAAGAACCATCAACCAGAAGAGTAGATTGACATCGGTTGATTCCTCCGACCTGCAGAGACTGGGCTGGGAACCAATCACAGGGCAAAGACGCGAGAACGGCACGTCGTTTCCCGTCTCTCGGGCCAGCCAAAGCACGCGAACGTGATGTCGTAAGATATCGTAGTATCGAGCGCTTCATTGCGCTGCTTGAATCCTCCTCCGAGCACGACCACCCACGGCAATTCCGATTCGAGCTATGCTACGACGAGCCACGCCGTGGGACGCTGAGGGAGCTTCCGAATGTGTCGTTGCCAATTTTGCAGCTCATCCCTTGCGTTGGTCTAGCCGTCGATGGTCTGCCTTCTTCTTCGTCGTTCTTTATTGTAGGGACAAGCTGGAGAGGATAACAAGGGCCCGTTAGTCACCAGCGGTCAACTAAAGGAAACGGCAGCAGTTGAAGAATGAGGCCAATTGCAGGTTTGAGCAACAATCCCTTTTTCGCCCTTGGACCGGCAGAGGACGTCGTACGAAATACTTTGCATTTCGCCTTCCTAAATCGAGAATCATCGGACATGTTGTCCATGATCGCCTGCGCGCCCACTTGGCGGAGTGTTGCGTCTGCCCTATCTACGAAGTATTTCGCGCCGACAACTTTGCCTCTTTGCCTGCAGGCTGATCATCCCTCGTGCTTCTGCTCCCTCTCCACAATCATATATTGTGTATCCATTTTCTGTTCAGGCCGGCTGGGGCCAGGCCCAAGCCACCCCGCCTAGCCTCCGCTTGGTGAGATTGCAGTAGACCACAAATAAAACCTGCCTTGTCGTTCACCACCGCGTGGAGAATGTCGACTATGACTGGTTGACTTGGCTGGCATAGCTGAGAGGCCGTCAGCAAGAGCCCTGTCTTGGGCCACGCCTTGGCCGTTGGCCGTTTCGCCTACCTGCTAGTTCTGTTCACTCTGTGTGATACGTGACTCCCATACAGGGATGGCCCTTCCAGAATATGCAAAATACAGCCAGCCTTGTATCAAACCGATTCAGCCGTGTACGAAGATACTTGTGGAAGTTGGTCCCTTTCGGTGAAGAGCACCAAGGCACGAGATCGGTATTTTATGATGGTCATCGAAAGGCCCCAGTCGCACCCTGTGCGCGTCGAGTGTTTTGTCGTGCTGTCAGCGCGAGAGGAATGGCGGGAGATCTGGCGGACACAGTGTCGGCTGGATTGGGAGCTTTGGCCAGATGTTGTCTCGAGCATACTTCGTACGGCGACTGCTGGACGCTTTACGACGTCCTTGATAAGGGAAGAGCGAGGGAATGGCTGCCCCTGAATGTACTTCTTGCCTTGTCAGGACATCTCAAACAAATGGAGCTTCTGTGTTGATGGGGAAAGGAAGGAACGATGGCCCCGTATTCTTTCTTCACGTTCCTTTCGTTTCGATCCATTCCCTCATTCCCGATACAGCAAGTTGCCCAAGCACCCTGGCCGCTCTTTCCTTGCTTGACAACCAACATACGTCAGCAATCTCCACCGGTCGTTTCTCCTCTCTGTGTCAAAAGTCGTCAAATCCTCCTGAATCGCTTCTCACTCAGCCTGGCACACTTTGCCGCAAAGCACGCACGAGGTATGGAGTATTACAGACACTTATGCTCAACCGCCCCGCCCTTTTCCCCTGTCCCGCTTCGTTTGCGTGCTGCCCTCCGCCTCCTTGGCCGCCTTTGGATATCAGCCTCTTGTTGGCTGCCACGCTTCTGCGATTTTGGTTTCAATGGCGATCTGCATGCGCCGTTCACGACGCCGGCCGTCCCCTCTCTGTCGACAGTCGGTATTTTCTGTCCATCTATATTTTATTGTGATCTCGATCATGTCGTCGAATCGGAAACCATGTACGAAGTACAGAACTTGGGCATGCCCACCCTATCGGTCCCTGAAAAAAGACGTGCGCAATAGACTCGCGTGCTCTGGGCGGGCGACGCGTTAAAGTCGACAAACATGTTGCATTCTGTTTTGTCGATCACCCCGTGCGTCGATCGGACAATGGGTTCGTCACGTTGTTTACAGTGCTACGCAGTGCCCGGTAGGCGGGCAGTTTGTTTACGGCTGAACCATCGCATGCGGCCGCCTCGAGCGGCCGCTTTGCACAATGGACAATATACCGAAAACAATGCTGCGGCGTACTCTTTATTGCTCAAAGGCCTTTGTTGGTCGGCACCAACGCAGCCACGATGCTCGCATGAGTCGTCTGCCGGCGGTCAGGCCACAGGCAGCCGGGCCTCCGCCTCCACATGCTTTCGCCCAGGTGTGCAAGGACCATGTAAGGAAGGCTACAGCCGTGGCAAGGGTAAAAAAAGCCTGACGGTGTCTTGCATGCAGAGAAGAAAAGCAACACGGCAAAAGAGGTGCAGTGGTGGCCCGGGGGCCTGGCCCAATGAAGAGGAGAGGAACTCCCAAAAATCGACATTGTCGTGATCTAGAAATCTGTGTGGATGAGCGGATGGAGCATTCTGACTTTGTCTAGTTCGTCGTGTGGTTGTGCAGCTTTCCGTGAGCGCGTCCCATTGGTGGTGGCCAGAGCGTGTTCTCTTTACGCGTGAGACGAGGTAGACCGGACATGGCACGTCGTAACGAGCGCCGGCCCAGTTATTATGGGAGAACGCACAAGACAAAAAGGCTATCGGCATGGGGTCGTCATTGTGGGCACAAGGTGCAAGGGGCCGCCTACCTGCAAGTCACTTACGGCGTATGAGGCTATTGAGGGTTACTACTTGCCTATTGGGCGCCATAAAACAGGGGGACAATTGTTTGCGTGTCCTAAGGAGCATCGAAGTCTCGAGAGCCAATCCGTCTCCGAGACGTGCCACCGACCAATACAGCACGCAACACAAAATCCAGGGGGAGTGAACTGGCACCGTCGTTTGCTGTCCGTTGATAGTGATCGACTCGCGCATTGGCGTTGTGTGATGGACAATGATGGCCGAACCTTGCTTGGGAACGTTGTAACTTGCAACGGAGAACGTTGGGTTTTGGGACACGTTGAGACCTCGTAGCGCCGCTTCCTGACCTATCTTTGGGTGGCCGGGGGCGGCCCAGCAGCCGAATGGCCCGCTCCTAGGGACTTTGTTTTACCATGGCGAGGCGATCTGGACGATGTACAGTGTCTGCGTCTTGCCAGGAGGCCGAGGCGGCGGTTTGTGGTCCTCGGTGGCCTTGAATGGTGGTTGTTTTGCATTCAGCGTGTCCTCTTTGCCGGTCACTGTCTCAGTGCCTTTCTTTTCTCACAGCCGATACCCCAATCGGGCAATGAGAGGCGTTCTCCACGACCCGGGGAAGTGTTCCCTTTGGGCCTTCTTTTAGTGAGCTAGTAGTTGGTCTCACAGCCTCTCAATGCCTTGGGTCTCTGTCTTGGTAAAAGTCAGAGATTAACAAAGAGGGCGTTTTTCTGTTTTGTCTCGGCGTGGTGGTGGATGTTGGGTCAATGCCGATCTTGACGTCTTGACGTTTCTTTTCTGATCATTCTTAACGGGACTTTTATTTACATATTCGCGCGTTCCTCTGGTCGCGTCGGTCGCATCATGATGTTCTTGTCGAACTGGGGACAGACCGGCCGGCACAAATAACGCCATTTTTTGCCCGGTTCGTGATGTTTGGCCAAACGCCTCGTATTGTCCCCTCTAAAGGATCACGTAGAGGCTCAGAAGAACAATAGTGGACGCGGGCGTGTCTAAGTAAATTGCTCGTGTGTGTCTGTGGTCACTTCGAAGGTTCTTGTGCTGCGTTTGTTTGGCCCCCATGTCCATTCCTGCGTTTTCCGTTTTTACGTTTTCGCATCATTGAAGATGGCGAGGAGGAGCTACAAGCGTAAGAGCAACGTAGGGATAAGCAAAACAAAAGTAAAAATCGACAAACCGCGTAATCCCGTGCATGCTTGTATGGAGCATCTCCCGTCCTGTACGGTGTGCGACATGCGCGTACGGCGTAATACTCTGCAATGCGGCCCATTTTCCTTTTTCCAATAATACCGTCACAAAGGGATGCCGCCAAGAAAATTTGCAGTCTCATTAATACAGCTCAGGGGTCCAACGGGAGCGACAGGAAACAGCCAAACGGAAGGTACTAATAGTGTTAGAGGGGCCTGCGGCTGTGACGGGACGAGGGAGATAATAAAACACACGAAGAGAGAAAAAGAAAGCGGGAAGAAATTTGCCAAATAGGCTGACTGAATCAAATACAGTGACGCTGAAAGGAAAAGAAGCAAAAAATGCACGCATGACAGGCACATGAGGTCGAAATAGGAATGTAAATAGAGACAGCGGCCCATGTTTCTTGTCCTCCTGCGTTTTCTTTTTTCTTTTCTTCTTCTTTCCCTGGTTCTTTTTCGGCCTTGGCTGTTGTTGTTCATTATCCGGCCTCTGATAGCCTTCCAAATGACCTCTCAGGGATCGTTGCCTCGACACTCGATGCATTTGTACAGGGATCATTGTGCGTTTTTGGGCTGGTCTGTGGAGAAAGCTGAAAAGTCATGACGACAGCCAAAGGGGGGCAAAAAGCAAGCACCTGAGGCAGGCCAATATAACCCGCTCCACTGCACGACACGCGACGTACTTTTGTAGACACAAAGTATGAGGTCGAAGGGACGGGCCAGGCCTTTGGTCGCGAACAAGTACAGAATACGGGAGCACAATGTCTTTCTCATCCACAATTTAGACGCCGAGACGCAGATATGATCGTTCTTCTGTTGTTCTTCTGTCTGTCTCTTTACGATGAGCTCTTGTGGATGGAGCTCTCGTTTTGCCATCTGTCGATTTTTGCTGTGGAGTTGGCGAGGCAGTGCAAAGTTTAATTGGTTTTCCTTTTTGCCCCTGCTTTCCAATAGCAGTCTTGATATAACATCGAACCCATAACATGCTATTGTATTGCCGCCACGACCAGACGGTACTGAAGCGACAGGCTCTTTGTCTAGCCCACATGGTGGTTTATTCTATTTTCTGGTAAGTTACCAATACAAGCTCCTGAAGACACTCCGGGTGCTCAAAACAGGTAACAAGTCCACAGCCAAACACAACCGATATTGCAACATCTCATGAGAGGGCCCTGTAAAGTAAGATACATATCAAAGACCGATAGTTCTACCCCGTCCCATTTAAGTCCCTTTAGCTTCGTTAGAATATATGTTGCCGTGCCAGACGGCTTGGCCAACGGCCCCTTCTGAATCTGGTCATAGCTTGCTATCTTCTCCCTTGCCTTCTCGATTTTGGCTTGGGAGCTGGACGAGGCTTTTGCTGTGCTTCTGGCGCCCTGCTTTTTCTTCTTCCTTTTGTACTTACGGACCAGTCCCTTTCTTCACCGTACAGCTGGCCCGCGTCTTGGGACTTTGCGGTTCCGATGGGTAGCCGTGGCGCGTCGTCTTTTCTTCCTTTCTCGGTTTGGTTTCCGTGTGCTCTGTTTGATTTGTGTTGATTTTTGTTTGAATTTCGTGGTTTTTTCTTTGCCATTTATTCAAGACCCGTCGGTGAGACGGCGCGATATGGTTGGCTGGAAGCTTCTGCCAACGTGGTTTTCAATTAATTTTTACCTTCTCCGTACGAAAATCCTTCTGCGCTTTGTCTCATTCTCGCTCTCTCTCTATCTGTGCCGTGTTTCAACCATACCCGCTCTGCCCACGATTGGCGTTGCATTTGCAAAGGGCGTGCACTCTCTGGTCTCCGTTTTCTGTAGAAGAACGCGTCTAAAAAAATCACGATGAAAATTCTTCATATATCTTGCCGTACAGTACGTCGTAGCTCACATCCACAATATGGAGATGGCTGCGGGCCAAAAGAAGCTCCAATAATTCTTCAATTTTCTCTTCGTTCCGGTAGCTGCGTACCCGAGTTTTCTCCTCCACAGCGGAGAAGCAATATACGGCGGGCGTTTCGGGAGTGAAAAATAAAGAATAAAAACCGAGAGGCGATAAAATGCAAATCGCGAGCAACGAGCTGGTCGGCGACGAGCTGGACTAGCAGCTTGGGACAGGAAGACGAGACACCGACAGTCAACGAGGCTGGTATCCCAGGGACGCATGGCTGCCAAAATATGCCGACGCGGTGTCGGTTTGTTTCACGTCCGCCAGAATGGCACAGATGTGGTTGAATCGTTTTGGCGACGTTGTCCAGCAGGCTGAGCACCTGGCCGCCGCCTGGCAGCCTTCCCGTCGATCAAAACGGCAGGCCCAGAAACAGTCGTCTCGATGGGAAGGTGTGAGGGGCTTGTGGCCAACCGGCAAACCAGGAAAGCACGACTACGATGCACGAGCCCGCTAAACGTGACCAAGGAACTCGCAAGTGATCGCTTCTCTTCTTCATTGTCCGCAGAAGGAACGATCAACGAAAGACGACGCCCGGCATCCACTCTCCACCTACGTCGTACTTCATACGCACCGTTCTTGGTGTTCGGGCGCTCCTGCCTGCCAGCCTGCCCATCTCACACGCCAAACGCCCCGCTCCACCTTGTGTCTTCATTTCTCTTCCTTCTTGCAGGGAAGGTGCTTGTCGACGTGATGCATGCAAGCACTGTGTACAAAGCATAGGATGTATGGAATAGTGCCTCGTATGTGCTTGGAGCACGACCACTGATCCATAGTTTTCTCTTGGGATCCATTGGGCATCTCACCTTGTCGCAGGCAGTGCCTCAATCGCATGCTTGCCGAAACAGGGCCAAGCACGTTTGCACACGCGCCTTCGACACACAAACGCGGCGTCTTGTGCCTGCCCTTTTTGCCAATCACGCCAAAAGTCGTGATGCGGACCGATTGACCAATCGCCAGTCGCACTTTCCTTCCAGGTCCATGAAGCTCTTCTCCTTCGGGCCTCGACAATCCCACCACCCTCACCCGTTCCTCCATCGTCCCTCCCCGCTCAGACGCAGCACCCACAGCACTTTCCAGTACATGTACACCAGACTCCACCCAAAAACCAAAAAGCGCTCGGGACCAAGTTGCCCAAATCACCAGCAAATATAACCACCGAGCCACCACTGTGCATTCGAGATATGGAGTCGATCAGCGGCGCCAAGGGCACACCAGCAAACCGGCCAGGCCAAACACAGCCATGCGGGCGAGTAAAGAGGAGACAGACGGGTGGAGGCCCGACTGTATGATCTCAATCCCTCGTCAAGGAGCCTCCAAAAGGCACCAAAACAGGCTTGATCCTGCATGCTCTCACACTAACACGGCCAGGGACCAGGAAAACACGCCTCGGAACACGGCTTTAACACGTCTGTTTTGCACTTTACACGCTTTCGTGACGCCCCTCGACACGTCTCCATCATGACCGAACGCAAAACAAGACACACTCACCCACAGACACACGAGATCTGGCCAAAACGAGACAAGGCTCAGAAAAGGCGCGTTTGAAATATCTCCGCAATGCTTGCGACTGGCGCCGTTTCCTTCACCCCCCGTCCACTCGTCAAGGATGTCACCAAACACGCAGCATCAGCACGGAGTACTGAGTACTTTGTAAGCCATCACACGCCTCGTCCTTGACGCGGGTCTGCGCACGACACGCAGAAACCGGCGAGGCGGCCGTGTGTGGCCAGGCGCTAGTGAGCCGATGAGGAGTGAGGAGGGTTTGGGCGCGGTCCCTTCATCGGGACCTTTCGATGCAATGTCCAATGTTCTGCAGTGGCATGTGTAGTTCGTCGTCTGCAGAGTTACAGTGACCGTGGCTGCCCCCATCCCGCGATGGATTACATAATACCGCACCTGCCCCTTTCTTTCAGATTGGAAGGCACGTTTCCTGTCTTACCTGGAAGCGCCGTTCACTGCAAACAACTCGACTTCTCAAAACACAATCATCACTGCCTGTGAACACGCATTGCAATCTCCTCTCTCGTTGCCCCTCTTCGTGGCCTCTTTGCGTCCTGTCACCGCACTCATCGCTTTCGTTCTCCTCTCTCTCGCCGACGGCCTCGCCCCTCTCTCCACCTTTGCCTCCTGACTCCCCTTGTCCAGTCCATCTTCATCGCCTGGTCCTTGCACCTTTGCTCCAACACTGGCTCGTGGTTGGCTGCTTGCTTCTGCGCGTTGGTTGGTTGGCCACCGGATGGAGCGTTTTGGCGTGCTGAAGCTGGCGTTCTGGCGTGCTGGGCCACTTTTATGGCCGGGCCCTGGCCATCGGCTGGCTGGCCATCGGCTGGCTGGCCATCGGCTGGCCATGGACTTGCTGTTTTGCGTCTCAGAAGAACAAACGGACAAGCGGTACGTCGTAGTGCATCTGCGTAACAAAGTATGCTTGTCGAATCTGACTCTTCGAAGGCCGTACTTCTGTCCTTCTACTGGCAAAATGAGCCGATGCCTCTTTTCTAGTGGCCTGCTCCTTACTTGCCTGCGTAGAAATACACGCTCCCGATTCCGCTCCCGATTCGTCCCTTCTCTTTTGGGGCTTCCAGTTGCTCAATATACCCCGTACGTACGACGTACTGAGTAGTAGTTGCTTTTTCCTCACTCTGTATTTCGTACTCCGTAGCTGAACCTGGGCCCCTCTTGCTGTCTCCAGCCAATCTCGCCCACGCCTTAAATGGCTCTGACAGGCAGTATGCACACACCCCCTACACACCCCCTGGACCACGCTACGGAGGACAGGGCCAGGCCTACTTCACACAATGAACACCCCAGCAAGCAGCAAAGCACAGAAACAGAAGCAAGCACAGAAGCAAAGCACAGAAGCACACACCTCCACCACCATCCCCTACCCCCCCGGTCGACCCAGCCCGCGCCCACTTTACGCGGGCTCCATCGTATTAGGTGAGATGTGCACCAAAGTTGAGTTATTTGGTCCCAAAGCGTCGTTGACGGTGTGCTGCACCGTGCCGCCTGTGTGCTCTTTTGGTGCCTGTTGACCCTGTCAACCTGTGATGCCTCCCCAGCCAAACGCTGAGGCCTCTGTGCTGCCGTCTGTAATATGCTGTCGGTGGCAGCTGCTTTTCGACCCGTCTTCTCGCTGCTTCCTCTTTCTCTCGCACAAACTCACCCCGGTCTTCCCTTCCTTTTTTAATTCTCCATCTCCCCTCTTCCCTTTCCCTGTTCCGTTTTCCCTCTCCTTTCTCTCCTCCTCTTTCCCTTCCTCTCCTCTCCTTTGCTCTTTCTTTCTCTTCCATCCCTCTCCATCTCTCTTTCTCGTCATTCCTCTCTCCTCGCCGACCGTTCCTTCCTCTATCCCCCAGGAAGGCCCGACCAGCTGTCTTTGTCCCAGGCAAATCCGCAAATCTGCTTGCCTTTTTTTTCCCCGGACCAACCTCTTTCCTCGTTCTCGAACCGGAAACCTGGGCCGACAACAGCAGGAGCAAGCAAACGAACGTCGAAACCGATCCATCGATTTCGAACTACGGAGTAAAAAAGGGGAAGGAACGTCTGTCATCGACTGTTTTCCTTCGTACCTCTCTTTTCCTCGCCTCTTTTCGACTTTCGACTTCTCCTTTTTTCGTCTCGCAATTCCAGCCTTGTCTTGTTTTCCGTTCTGCTTTCGCCTTTCGCCTTTCGTCTTTCGTCAAACCCTCGTTTCTTACGGGGCCCGTGTCGTTCTTATATAGCATTTCTGGCTTCCTGTTCCTTTGTCCCTTTGTTCTGTACGTATTCCGTATTCCGAGGCTTGTGGCCTCCGCATATGCCATCATCCCTGATTTCAGATCCGAATCTCCTTTTCTGTTGTTGGCCTTCTCCAGCTTCTCCCTTCAGGGACTGTCGTCGCATTCTTTATTCTTTAGCTCGTAGTCTTTTCCCTACCCCTTCTCCCTTGCCACCTAATCAACCTACATTCCCATCGGGAGATTCGCCAAGTCGACGAATTCGAGCTGACCAAGGCATTTAGAGCCTCCTTTGCTTGCCTCCTGGCCGCCCTTTCGTTTTTCGAGCATTCCTTTTCGACGACGACCTCTTTCACGAGATCCGATTCGACTCGATCTCCGATTGCTCTCAACCCCCCCGCGAGACCACAGAACACAGACGTCGCCAGCAACAAAAAGCCGCAAACTTTTTGTTGTTTCCCCTGGGGTTTTCTACATGATCGCCTCGATCGTGATTTCGCCCTCATCCTTTTGAAGGCGTTGAACGTGAGGTGAGTCGAGTCGGCCGACAAAAGACAACGGCGCAGTAGAGCGCGGTGACGGTGACAGGTGGCCACGACGTAATGGCGGCAGTTGGTGCCGTTGGTGCTGGTGATGGCTGGTTTCTGGCTGCTTCTTTGTTCTGGACGCTGTTCCTGGATCGTCAGGCACAAGGCACCGCCAACAACCGTCACTTTTTCTTTAGTTTTCGTCTCGATGGCACAAGTGACACATCACCACTCACCAACTTGCAACGGCCCTATGGTGCTGTGTCACCTGTTACTCGCATCTGCTGGTCTCATCTCGTCCCTTGTCTTCATCTGCTAATCCATCTATTTCCAATAGCTGCGTGCCAGTCCGGCATTCTCTCCACCTTCGCGTCTCTCAAATCACACCGACCCTTTCCTCAGGTTCGCATTGCTCGTGGGACACGTTAACTCGTAGCTCCTACACTCTGTGCCTTGGAATTGTGTCATTCCTGCTGTCCTTTGCAGATTCCCACAATCATCTCACCGTGGCGGTAAGTACAATCAACTGCGCGCCGTCTCCTGCATTGCCAATTGCGTCTCCCTCGTCCATATCCCTTTCGTTCCCCACGCAAATTTCCCATCCGCCATCAACACGGCCCTCCTTGCCCTTACCTTTTGCCTTACCCTTCTGTCGCCCCAGCATCGACCCCTTTGCAGAACCGTCAGAACCTTGGTGTCTTTGCGTCGACCGTGTCACTGTCGCCGTGTTGTGGCCTGTGATTTGTCCGCCATCCGAACGGCATCGATCCGTATCGCGTGCCTCGACTCTCGCCGGCTACTGTTTTCGCTGTGTCTCTCTATCTCTCGCAACGGCAATTATATCAGGCACCAGATGTCCACCGCTCCATTGACGTGCGATTCCACAATTGTATTCGACGAGCCATTTTTAGCAGACGCCCAGTCTCTGGAACGTCCGAGGACGCGTTGTACAACAATGCGAGACATCGAGAAGCGGCGAGAGCAACAGCAACTCCACAAAAGGGCAGAATCTCCCGATGTGGCAGACCGCCTCGACGCGTGACATGATTTCAACGCATTTTTGACGCCTCGCCTGGTAAATTGGATTTTCGACGAGCACACACGACCATACGTGACACAAGGCAACACAAGGGCACACACTACGTCAAATCCTCCAGTAGAGGACAAGCACCACGACCCAAAAGTAGCAGCCAACATTCTTCAGCACGTTTTTTTGCAGCACACCTCATCTTCCCCATCCCTTGCTTGGCTCGCTCACAACCTTCACCCTCGCACCTTTTTTTTTTGTCAACCCCCACCCGCCCGTGTCTTTCCTCTTGCTCTTCTGCCCTTCCTGTCTTTTGCCCCCCTCCTGTGGTACCCCTCTTGTCCATCGTAACCGGCAACGAATCTTGCGAGCGGATCTGCATAGCTCTCCTCGAGGCTGTAGCTGCGACCGGTTCCTGTGCCTGTCGATCCATCGAGGGTCCAATCGTGGATCGGGGGATCCAGCGAAGAACATCCCTCGTCCCTCGCCGTCCTTTCTTCAGCCTGGCCTCGCTTTCGACTGGACTTTGGACTTTGGCAATTTGGGAGACGCGCTTGTGAACGCTGGCCCTTGGTTCACCACACGCGACCGCATTCTTCAAGGCCACTTCTAAACCCAATTTCCTCGCATGCCTCAAATTCCTGTCACGCTCGTTAATTGATTTGAGTCACCTGATCCACATCTCGCAAGACGCATTTCTTGCCCAACTCGAGCCTCTTTGCCCCCTTCTTTCTACCGCTGACTTGCCGTGTGCTTGACGTGGACCAATGTCGAATGCTAATATATAACCGCTCGACCTGCAGAACCTCAAGCAGCAAGGCCGTCTTTTCACTGTTGAGTCTTTGTTCTCTCACCGGCATCCTCTCTTTTCTTTCCTTCCTTTTTTTGTTTGCTTTGCAACAACCGGCCTCGTCGCCACCGTCACTCTTTTATTTTTAGTTTCTTCACACTCCTTAATATTCTAATAGACCATTTCGACTGGTTGGAATAATTCGCTCTCTACAACATCCTTCACAGTATCGATACCGATCGCTTCTACCGGCTTTCAGTTTCATTAATTTCCAACCCACCAACACTCCTTGAAGAGACCACCGATTGTTTTCGACTCACGGCGACCAACTCGCCCCGAATACACACGACGTCTTTTTTGTTTCAAGCTTCAAGCTTCCCGGAGAGCTCGAACCGACATTCTTTTGCATTATTTTTGACAAAAACGCAACATCGCAACCCCACAACCAACCGCCCAATATGGCTTACCATCAGACCAAGGACGAGACTTTCTTTGTCGAGTCCGACGAATGCACCATGACCATGCCACGCATGACCTCCCGCGAGGCCGCCAAGATGCTCGCACGGAACCGGCAAGAGATGATTGGCAACGAGCTGTCTCGTCTGGCCTCGGACGAGTACCTCGAGGACATCATGCAGCACATGCGGCACATGGAGGACGAGACCCTTCCGGACGTCAACCTGATCGATATGCAGCGCGAGATCCAATGGTTCATGCGCCCGTACCTCATCGACTTCATCGTTGAGGCCCACGCTGCCTTCACCCTCCTGCCCGAGACCCTGTTCCTGACTGTCAATCTGCTCGATCGCTACTGCTCCAAGCGTGTCGTCTACAAGCAGCACTACCAGCTTGTTGGCTGTGCTGCCCTGCTCATTGCCGCCAAGTACGGTGACAAGAAGGACCGTGTGCCCCAGATCAACGAGCTCAACAACATGTGCTGCGGCTTGTACGACGCTGGCATGTTCACCCAGATGGAGATGCACGTTCTCAACACGCTGGAGTGGAACATTGGTCATCCCACAGTTGACTTCTTTGCCCAGCTCATCATTGCCGACGAGCGGGACGACCGTGAGGTCGAGCACATGGCTGCCTACATCAGCGAGATCGCCCTGTACCACCGTGATTTCGTATCGACCAAGCCTTCGACCATGGCCCGTGCCTCGCTGGCCCTCGCCCGTGCCATCCTGGGCCGCCCGGAGGTCAACGACGGCGAGTGGGACCACGCCGACAACGTCACTCTGCTCACTCTGTCCCAGAACCTGCACCAGCCGTCCGCCACGCTGTCGCGCAAGTATGCTTCGGCCCACCTGTCGGGTGTGTCCGCAAAACTCACCGACTTCTTGGCCCGCCACGCCGCATCTATCAACAACAGCAGACTGGCTGCCAACAACAGCCGTGCCTCGCCGCCTTGCGAGTCGGCTGCCACCGCCGATATCTACAGCACGCCTCAGAAGGGCATGGGCGCTATGCCTGGTGTCGCCGATGGCTACATGACGCCGCCCATCACGCCCGACGGGCCTTGCTTCGGAGCCAACGGTGCCGTTGGGAAGGAGGTCTACCAGGCGCTGCCACCGCGGTGCCCAGTCACGCCAACGCCGCAGCCGAACCACGCCGCACCTGTCAACTACATGCAGCAGCACGCCCATCAGCAGTTGCACCCGCAACAGCAGCAGCCGCAGCATCACCAGCCTCAAGTACACCATGCGGCGCCATACGCGACCTACTACGAAGCCCACCTGGCGCATTAAGAAGGAGATGGGGCGAAGCCGATGTTACCTTGCCGCCTCCCCTTCCAACATTTCCCATTGAGGTGTGGGTTCGCCCCCAGCCTCGCAATCTGCGATTTTTGTCTTCATTACCCCACTGCGATACCTCCCCTTAGCTGGTCCGAGGTATTAGACTCCTTGATACCCTCACACCTCCATGACAACCCCATCCTTCAGAGGATGGGGGATGTGTGTCTGATAATTCTGCTGTTGTACCAATACTCCCACCACCCTCCTCATCCTGCGGTCAACAGCAGGATGGATACACAAACTTGACTCGCTTTAAAAAGTCGTCAACTCTTTTTCTGAACGGTTTTCCAAAATATTGTGGGTGCGTTTATTTCCCGGGAAAGAGAAAAAAGAATGTGCTCTGCTCTCTGCATCTGGCATACAGGATTTTTGATATGTTTTTCTTTCTCGCTTTATTTCTCGATTTTTATCTTCTTCTCATCAGCGTCATGGCATTAGCGATTGCTTTTTATCCTTCATTCTTATCCTTTGTCTTTTATTTCCTTTGTTGGTTGTTACTGCCTGTTTTTCTATCCCCTTGTGTCGAACATCTTTTTACGTGCAATATCCCACAACACCTTTCGACTATTTCGCCGACCGCACACACGCACCCTTACATTCTCAAACGTGACCTCGACGTTTGCCTCCTGGCACTCGACAAAGACACGACTCTTCTTCGTCTTTTGTTACGCCTGTTTTCACTCAACCTCGAAAACGGACAGCAACGGCGGTCGGCAAATGGATCGAGCGTCCTGAAAATAGGCTTTTGGCTTGTCTGCAATTGTCTACCAAAAAAAGCACACCTCACATACCGCTAATTAGTTTCGCCCCCTGTTGTTGTCACCATTATTATTTGTCACCAAAATTGAAACCTCGCCAACACACTTCCATTGACTGCGCGCGCCAAAATCACAACATCGCGAAACCGCCACCCCCCATCTTCACCAAAGCAATCTAAGCACAACGGCTCGCGCGACATATTGTCCGACGGGCTGTTTGTTTTCTGATTTAAAAAAGAACCTTTTTCATTCAGTCCCCTGGGAGGGACGTCGAATGGGGTTTTAATTTATTTTTTAGTTTCAGAAAAGAAGAAAAATAGCCATTTATGGATGTCATATGATTTGCTTCATTGCATTGGTCCTTTACCTTGCCTTGAATTTGCCGTGTGTGCTTATTTGTCGTGGCTTGCCCTGCCTTGCCCCTTACAACAGTTGCGATGATTGAGTTCCTTTTGCTTCTTCGGGATATTGCTGTACTTTGTTGACTGTGTAACATGTACGACGATGTAAGCATTCATGTGTCTCTTGTACTTTACTGTATGAATATGACTACCACAGCACTCAAGACATTGACAGTAGTAAAGCGTGCACATTGTCACCATTGACCCTCTTATGTCTGTTTTGTTTAACTCTTTGCTCGCTTTACTCTCTCTTCTCCTTCGTCACAGGCTCGCCCTCGACGGCATCCACATGCTCCCGCACAACGCGGTCAACGGCGGCCTCTGCATCCTCGCTGCCGGCCAGGAGGTCGATCCACGCAGTCCGGGTGTCCGGGTGGGCCAGAAGCAGGTCGGCCACGCGGGCCACGGATGCGCGGCTCACCTTGCCGTTGGAGCCCGTGGTGCGGCCCAGCTCAATGGTGCTTGCGGGCTCGTCCGACAGCGTGCCGGGCCGCAGGTTGATGCCCGCAAAGGCGGTGCCCCGGCGCTGGGCCGCGCGGTACAGGGCCTCGTCGGCGGCGATCTTGGCCTGGTAGTACGTGGGCAGCACCTTGGCGTTGACGTGCTGGGTCGCGGCACAGCTGTCGTCGTCCCACCAGGCGGGGCGGGCGCGGCGGCTGCTGAGGTACGAGACCATCAGGAAGCGGGTGACAAACGACGACGCGCCGGCCGCATCGATGACGTGCGTGGCCGCGTCACGGTCAATGGCCAGCGTGCGCTCGGGCCCGCCGCGGCCGCCGGCGCCGGCACTCCACACCACATAGTCGGGGCGGACCTGGTCGAGCAGCTGCTGGGCGGCAGCCTGGCTCTGGACGAGATCCTCGAGGCTGTGGACGAGGACGTGGAGGTGCTTGCGGGCGTCGGCGTCGGGGGCGAGGGCCTCGATGGCGGGCACCTGGTCCTGCGAGCGGATGACGCTGGTGACGGTCCAGGCGCGCTGGAGGAGCAGCGGGGTCAGGAGCTGGGCGATTTTGCCGTGGCCGCCGAGGACGAGGACGTGATGAGACATTGTGGTCAGGTGATGGGGTGGTGTTCTGCGGTCGTTCTGCAGGATGGCAATTGGTAGAGGCGTTAACAAATGCCGCTTGACAATAGCGAGATGCAATGGGGACGAGCGCCTTTATGTGCGGTCGTCGATGGAGGCCATGACGCAGGGCGTTGGGTTCGAGTTCTATGCTTGCTATACGACATGCAGCCAAGAGCCCCGGGGTATCGGGGATAGTACTGTTTGTACTGTTTGCGGTGTTGCAGGGCGTATCTGTGCATGTTCTCATGCTTGTGGTTCAGAGACGTGAGATTCTTTGTGTCAGCGCCCGCATATTGCGCGGGGAAAGGCGTGATCGCAGTGACGTCAAGGCGGCGGTTGGCGCGTCGATCCATTTCGGGTGCCTCTCATCACACCACAAGCAGCAAGAGCAGGCTGAAGACTGAGACTGAGAATGCTACACGGCGAGACTGCTTTACTGTGAGTAGATCAGCAATGTCTTATCCAACAATGATCATGATATTATTTGTGTAGTGAAATGTGTGCAAGCGTCAATGTTGTAGCCGCTTGATCCGAAATCGAACGAGAAGCAATTGGCAATAAAAACAAAATAAATCGCCCAGGACATGTCGTGCTGCGTCGCCGATAGCGATGATGGGGTGTGTGAGTTCGACAAA
Organism: Sporothrix luriei; assembly: GCA_021398005.1. NCBI lineage: Eukaryota > Fungi > Ascomycota > Sordariomycetes > Ophiostomatales > Ophiostomataceae > Sporothrix > Sporothrix luriei. Next base: position 366,333 of record WNLO01000002.1, read on the forward strand.
AGCAAAACGACGACGATGTGTAAATATTTTGGTAAATACGAATCTACCTGCTGTTGCTCTTTCCTCCAGGCTGCCCAGTGCCTCTTCCCTCTGTAGGCAGGTAGAAGGAGCGCACAAAGACTGGAGCAGGAAAGAGCCAACGCGTCCTTACAGGCGGTTTTTAGTTGACAGCCACACGTGATCACACTTGTATGAACAGCCGTTAGGACTCCCTGTCGTTCATCTCAAACTCATTTTCTTTGTCACTTGGGATCACGCCTCAGAATTCGATTCCACCGCCCGTACCTACCCCAGCCCATTGCACTGTTACAATGGCCGACCACCAAGCGGTCGGATCTGTAGGTCCGTTACACGCCGCACACCTCGCCCATGCAGCAAACGTTGACAACTCTGCCAGCCTCCCCTTCGACAGATGATGTGTGGACTGTAGAGAAGGCTCTGGTGGCCCACGGCATCGACATTCCTGAGAACGTGACGTCGCCCATCACCTTCTTCCACATCCTCGAGCGGCTCAAGACAACCAAGCGGCAAGGCTGGTTGCGGCACGGCATCAATTCGTGAGTGCTAGCCCCTACCCCCCTTCTCTGCACTTTATCTTTGTGATGTGGATCTGGTGTTCTGACAACTGGCAACTTAACTTTAGTGGAGAGTCCATTGCCGACCATATGCACCGCATGGGCATCATGGTCCTTTTTGCGCCGCCGTCCGTCCGTGCCGCCGTCAACCTCGACAAGTGCCTGAAAATGGCGCTGCTGCACGACGTCGCCGAGACGCTTGTCGGCGACATTACGCCGTCGGACGGCGTGCCGCGGGACGAAAAGTCGCGCCGCGAGGCCATTACGGTCGATTTCTTTGTCGACCGGCTGCTGGGCAGCGCGCACGGCGGCGACGACGCGTCGGCCGCCGAGATGCGCGCCGTCTGGAACGAGTTTGAGAGCGGCACCATTGACGGCGTGCCCGGATCCGCCTCGCCCGAGCGCGCCTTTGTGCAGGACCTCGACAAGATTGAGATGCTTCTGCAAATGGCCGAGTACGAGCGTCGGCACGGCGTCAATCTGGAGGAGTTTACGTACTCGGCCACCAATATACGCATGCCGGAAATGCGTGCCTGGGCCGACGAGATTCTCGCGGGCCGGGTGAAGCAGACGACGGCGGCGGGCCCGACTGTGGCCAGCCGGGAGCAGCAGGACGAGTACTACGGGAAGTAAGCAGCCTTGAGGCCAGCAGAGGAACAGAGCGCCAAACGAAAAAAATACGATTGCCAAAAGTACTGGACATGCCAATGGAACTTGAGCATTTCGAAATTCGAAAAGCCAGACGTAGCCACCACGGATTCATCATAGGCAGCCCATTGCTAACCACGAACTATCATCAGACCAGCTACCAGGAACAACATCTGCTTTGTCTTGGATGTCATGTCTGTAAGGGACGCAAAATGCTCTATGAATATGTCGTCCTAGTCTTCAAAGCTATAAGAGAATACATGCACCCCGATTGGCCCGTTGTCTGTCAGCGACCCATTTTTATAGAAGGTCCACTGTGCACGACGGCCCGCTAAAACAACCACTAAATGGGACTCGCCTCTGACCTCGACGAGTTCCACGTCCTGCCACCACAGAGCGACCGCTTTGCATAACTTGACGACCTCGACACCTCGACGGACGACACATACAATGGGCTCTGCTGCATCCAAAACAGCACGAGCGGCACCGCCGCGCAAATACCCGACGCGTTCAGCGGGCGCGTCACCAGCACAAACACAAACGCAGCCGCGAGCTCCAAGAGAAAAAGGACGAGATGCATCCGAAGCAAGACAAACAGAAAGCTCTGCACCAGAGCGACCGCCACGGCCACCATGGCCACATGAACCAGACCCGGCGGCAGGCCCGACGGCAGAGGCAGCAGCCAAGGCAGACGACAAAGGTAGGCCTCCTCTTCCGTCCCGTCGTTCGTTTCTCACCCGTCAACGCTCGTACTAATGTTCCGAGACTTGCATTTTGCGGACCGGCTGCGCCAGATGGGCATTGTCCAGCCCAACCCGACCTTCTCGCCCTCCTCGACCGCAGGCCCTGTGCAGCTGCCGACGACTGGAGCACGGCCCACCGGCGGCGCTGAAGTCCGTGGCCATGACGACGACATGCTGCGACTGATGGCCCGCAACCGAGAGCAATACGTCCGGTCACCGACTGCCCCCCGCCCCAACACCACCCTCTCCGTCCTCGACGCCCGCCGCCGCATCCAGGACCTCGCCGCCGCCGATGATGAGGACATGGCCGCGTCGGGCCGCGAGTTTTTGTCGGCCCTCACACTGCGCGATGCCCTCGTGCTGCGATCCCGCGGCGTCGACCCGGCCGCCATCGAGAAGCGCCTGCGCCTCAAGGGCGGCGTCGTCGCGCGACTGGGCCCACGCGGCCTGGTAGAGGCACTGAATGCCGCAGACTCGTCAGAAGAAGCGTCAGAGGCCGAATCGAAGCGATGAGAGTATGGCCGCAAGCAGGTTGCTCCCACGGCTTTTCTTTTTTTTTTTTTTTTTTTTGGCCGTTCATGTACAACATACCCTTAGAATATCTCACAATATCATGGACTTGGACGACACTGTGCACGAAGGGAACGAAAGGTCCAGCTGAGCCGTGACAACCATTTTATTGTGTTCATTTCTGAAGCCTCTTTTCCTGCCTCTTGCCGATGCTGCAGTTGTGTCCTCCAGAGCTCCTTCCCTCCCTGCGCTTGTCGCTGTCGTTCCTGTTCCGCCGTGCTGTTCGCGACAACAAAGGAAGGCACAACCATGCCGACTGCTCCCTCTTTCCGTGTTGTACACCGTCGCTCCTTCCCACTTCCCACCGATGCACCCGAACACCACAACATGCTGTTCACCTATTGCATCTGCCCCTTTTCATCCTCGTCACAACATCACCACACTTCCCTCCTGTTCATCACCATTCACATCTCCACCACCGTCCCGCCATGGCCCTATATATATGTCCAACGATGCCTCCCTTCTTCTTCTTCGTTCCCCTTTCTCTCTTCTCTCGTCACCCGCTCCGCCCCCCTTCAAACTTCTTCCCTTCTAACAATCCCCCCTTTTCACAATGCCTTCGAACTTCCTCCTTTCGGTGGGTTTTCGAGCCGACTTCCTCATCGGCTTTATCGAATCGGATCCTGACAATAACAATGACAACCTTGACCATATCAACAACCGCCCGAACGATGGGGGGCCTCCCGCAGTCCCTTCCCCGCCGCCGGACCCGGCCTCCCAGCTGATCCGACTACCCGTCCGCAGCAGCCCCGAGAGCCACGACCGCGTGCTCTTCGATGCTGTTGTCCACGCAATGGGCAACGCGATCGCCGTCTCCGAGTACATCGAGGAGACCGATCCAATGCACCCATTGCTGGCAACCGACGCCATGCGGTATCCCCCCATGTTCGCAAAAAGCCAATTTTGGTTCACACACAAGTGGTTTGTGGCTTCGGCCGCTTTGCACTCTGTGGGCCCACTGATCCCCGTCATGCTCCCCCGATCCCCTCCACCTGGAGGTCGCCCTCGGGCACCTTCCCCCCTCCTAACGTTCTCCTGGCGTCCAGTCACCATTACAACGCCTGTGTTCATGGCCTCGGATGTTCTTCCAGACATGTTCCTGCTACCCGGCCCACAGCAAGATCCACATGATTTTGCCAACCACGTCTTCGAAGCCCAGCTGCGCTCCAATGCGCTTGTCTCTGCCCCCCTGCAGGGCCTGCGCTCGTCCGTCCTTACGCAGCTCAACGATTCGTGCTCCTTCGTGGTGCACGTCGGCTTGAACTGTTCCGATGAGGAGAACGACCCGCGCCGACTCCTGGCCTTGAAGAAACTGGTGACCATCCTGTGGCTGGGTGGTGAGGCGTTCCTCGCCAAGCTAGCAGGCCCCAAGGCCGTGGCCGTGACACCCTTGCTGACCGAGTCGGTAAGTCTCCGTGTGCGGCCCAACGGCTTTGCAGGCCACCTGTTATCCATCTTGGACGACAACCAGGGCAGCAATGCTGCGTACGACGAGTGGCTGTCTCCTTTGTTGGGTCCCGCCCCCGTCCTCGCAGATGTCCACAGGCAGGTTTCTCAACGTAACCTGGCGGACTATGTCCTGCGCCAGGAGACGCAGAACGTGAGCACTTGGCCCGCGCGACGCAGAGTCCGTTTCCAACTCGACAATCCTGACAACGGTCTCTCTGCCACCCCGGCCGCGCTCGCTCCCGCTCACCCTTTTTCGTCCCTCTCTGACCCAATCAGTGCTGCTGCTGACCCAGCCCGACGGGCTGCTCTCTATCAACAGTTCGGAGTCAATGCCGACCTCACGGTCTCGCACGAGCTTTTCCTGCTCTGGCGGGCTCGTGACGCCGACACCATTGCCAAACTCATGACCCCGTACTTTTGGAAGGGCCCGTCTTGGGTCTCGCTGCAGCATTGCGCCGTTGACTTTACCAACCTCCGCAACGATGTGCGTGAAGAACGCCGTTCTATGCATCATGCGACCATTGCCTTTCGTCTGTTCCCCGCAACGCTTGATCCCGCCATGGCCTTGGCCTGGACGCGCCTGTCTGCCGGCTTAGCGGCGCAGGCGGCTTTTACCTCTCCGGCCCAGTTTCTCAAGATTTGCAACCGCCTCACCAGCGGTCCGAAGGGCGACAGCAATGGCTCGCAGAGCCCACACAGCAGCGACGACGGCAACGAGGGCAGTGTTCGTAGCAGCAGAAACGGTGGCGGAAGCTCCGGCAATGAAGGCGACAAGGAGAGCAGCGACAACAGCAGCGACAGCGATGGAGGGGACACCGTCCGAGGTGCCCAGCGCTCCAATGTCGCCCCCGACCTGCTCATTCCTTTTCGTCAGGCGTCCACTTCCACCGCCGCTCCTCCTGTCGACAACTGGGTCGCCCCGCCCGGACTGGCGCTTCCCATTGCACACCCCCCGGTCCGGTTCATCCCTGGCTATGCCATCGAGGCCCCGGCTGGCAATCGGGTCGACGACCCTACACCCGCGCTGCCCATCGCCCAACCTCTGGCACGCAACCATTTCAGTGTGGCGCTTGCGTCCGACAACCATGCCTCGGGTAGTACCGACGGTTGGACTAGCGATAGTCTGCCCTACACGACGGCAGAAGAGGAGAGCACCGCTGCTCCCTCCGGATCTCAGCCAATGGATTCCACATCCGGCGACGCGGAGCCGTCTTCCTCTTCCCAAGACGCACACCACAGTGAGGTGTCTCCTCCTCCCCAGAACTCTGGGCGTCAAGCTGACGACGCAGACGGCGCTTCTGATTCGAGCGGATCTCAGCCAATGGATCTCACATCCGACTCGTCGGAGTCGTCCTCTGCCCTCCATGTATTTTCGTCTGACAACCACGGCTCGGGTACCGACATCACGACGTACGAGTCGGCTGCCTACCCAGACACGAGTACCGATGGCTGGACAAGCGACAGCCTGCCTTACACGACGACTGACGAGGAGGGCGCTTCTGGTTCGAGCGGATCTCAGCCAATGGATCTCACATCCGACGAATCGGAATCGTCGTCCTCTGCCCAGGACGGAAATGACAACGAGTCTGCTTCCCATGGCTCTGACTTTCCCTATGACAACCCCGGCATGGCTGAATCTGATAACCACGACTCGAACTCGGCGGGAGACACTTCAGCCGAGGAAGAGGAGGCTTTCACTCCGACACAGCTTATGGACCTCTCGTCTTATGACACCGAGCCGTCTTCCGTTCCTCCCAATGATTCAAGCCACAACAATGATGAATCTGACCGCAACCGTACGGATACTGAAGGTTGGACAAGTGATAGTCCCCCGTACACGTCGGACGAGGAGCATTCCTGCCCGTCCGTTGTGCACGACGCCAACCTTGACTCTGTCATGTCGGACGAGTCTGATAGCCAGTCTATGGTGCACGATTCCGCTTCTAACCACGCCACTCCTAGTGACAACGACCAAAACGGCACGCCACATGTACGCGACAACAGCAACGTCCTGGACGAGGATCCTTTTGATGTCTGGGCGTTTGCGCAATGGCTGAACATTGGCGACGGGCCGCTTGCAACTCTGCGCCAGTTTGTCGACGTGCACGGCAATATGAACCCCCAAGACCAACCGCAGGCGGACGGCACGCTCCCCACCGTTCCCCGGTAAGTTGCCACAACAGGCTTGACAATTGAACATCTAACGGCAACTAGGAACAGGTCTGCAGCGGAACAACATCCACCAGCGAACGCGGAAAGAAGAAGTCTAAGACGGAGAACTGCAAACCCCGTAAACGACCAAAAAAATATGAAAACAGAAAACATCAAAAATAGGGGAGTAAGTGAAAGGTGAGTAGGTGAAAGAGCTTCTTCAGCTCCCTGCACCCAATGCGAGTGCAGGTTTTGATGGTTGTTGGTTTGAGGTGCCAAGCGCACTGGTTTCTAATCTTCACTCTAAACAATTAAAAAATCGAAAAAAAATCGAAAAAAAAAAATCGAAAAAAATAAAAATAAAAATAAACACACGGAATACTCCCTTCATGCAATGTGACATTACCCAACTTACAACTCATTCACCGTGAATACACTCTCGTCCACAACCCTTCAGTCAATTCCATGTTAAGGCACCCCCGCGGCCATTGCTACGGCTTGTTCATATAATCATATGTCAGCATGGAAGTACGGGAGCTCCCCGATGCTGATACATACAGATGAAAAGGAAACAAAAAACACATAAAAAACACAAAATACGCCGTACAATCGCAATAAGTCACCGCGGGGAACAGACTCGGATGCTCCCCGGGCGTATCCACTATTGATAAGCACGCATTGGGTAGGCGACCGTTGGCACGCAGCTGTGCTGATGAAGCAGGCGCCACTCTGCCTGTACGAATTACGCCGTATTGTTTCCGCTGAGGTGGATGCGCCATAGCCTCTAATTTAAGTGGGGCTCAAATATTTGTCGTGTAAGTGGTGAGGGGATTGACCTCATACAATTCGCAATCACTTGCGTAAGTGCTATTATGTCTTTGTGTAGTTGCTCGGTAATTATGAACTATGAACAGGAAGTGTATGCCAAACACGTCCTTTGCGGCACCAAGTACAACGTAAATGATGTGTGCTTGAGTACGAATGTATGGCCCTCACTTTCCTGATCACGACAGCAGGATAGCGCCTTCCCTACGCCCATTTTAACTCCGTATGCGTGCTTGCCCCCGCTTCACTGGCATCATTACAAAGAGAAGGAGCTGTCGGCCTAGATCCTCGCCATTCGCAACTGCCTCGCGATTCTATAAAAGCGTACATTGCCCCTCCTCCTCTCCTTCCATTTTCTGCCGCTTCTCGTTCTCTCATCCTTCCCTCGCCATCTTCTCCATACTCACCTAAACAAACCTCATCCTCAACAGCCCCAACAGCAACTTCTCCAACTTACGCACATTCGCCATTCGCACTATCACCAGCAATGGCTCCCAAGATCTTCATGTAAAGCGTTGCGTCCAGTTCTTTTATACAAATTGATGTGTTTGCTAACGAATCTTCGTCACGTCTAGCACCGGTGCCACGGGCTACATTGGAGGAGACGCCTTTCACTTCCTCCAAAAGACACACCCCGAGTACGACTACACGCTGCTCGTGCGCAGCCAGGCCAAGGCCGATGCCGTGAGCAAGGCCTATCCGGATGCCAAAAACATCCACTACGTCGTTGGCGACAATGCGAGTGCCGATGCCATCTCGGCTGCCGCGGCCGCCGCCGACGTCGTCCTGCATACCGGCAACTCGGCCGACGACATCCCGTCGGCCAAGGCCATCATTGCGGGCCTCGTCAAGGGCCACACGGCCAGCCAGCCGGCGGCCTACATCCACATCTCCGGCACGGGCATCCTGACCTGGTACGACAAGCAGAACAAGCGCTACGGCCAGCCCCCGCTGCCCGAGCAGACGTACAACGACTACGACGGCGTGGAGGCGCTCGTCAGCGGTCTGCCCGACACGGCTCCGCACCGTGACGTCGACCTGGTCGTCCAGGCTGCGGCGCGCGAGCACGGCGACGCGGTGCGCGTTGCCATTGTTGCGCCGCCTACCATCTACGGTGCCGGGCGCGGGCCGGACAACTGGCGCAGCATTCAGGTGCCGGCCGTGGCCGCGTTCGTGCTCAAGGAGGGCTACACCCCGTATGCCGAGGGCAGCGGCGAGACGGTGTGGGACCATGTCCACGTGTACGACCTCAGCAACTTGCTGGTGCGCCTGGTCGAGGCCGGACTCGACCCCACCAAGCGCGACCGCGCTGCCGGTGGTGGTGACGGCGGCAGCAGCAACAAGGCCCCCGGCGGCCTCTTTGGCGTCTACAGCTACTACTTTGCCCGGGCCGGCACGCACAAGCTGGCCGACACGGCGCGCTGGGTGGCGGCGGCCGCGGCCGACCAGAAGCTGGTGCCCGACGCCGTGGCCAAGCCGACGCCCGTGGCCGAGTTCACGGCCAAGGGCGTCGACATTACGTGGGCGCTCAACTCGCACGGCGAGGCGGTGCGGGCGCACAAGCTGCTGGGCTGGACGCCGACGGAGCGCAGCCTGCAGGACGACGTGCCGCAGCAGGTCGCCGACGAGGCCAAGCGCCTGGGCGTCTCCGCCAAGTAAGTAGGCGGTCCACGTGCGCGTGCGTGTGCTCGCCGTGCGTAGGCGGGCGTGGAATGGTATTAAAATATTATGGGATGAAGTACAGAGGACGAACAGGACGAACAGAGGACAATCAATTGTGATTCGGGGTTGCTAGCTCCTAGGATGAAACGCGATGAAACTCGAAACCTGTGCCGTCCGTCACCTGCCTTGACCCAGCGCAACCTCGTCAACGGAAATGTAGACCGTCAGCTGCACCTCGTTGCTCATCATGGGCTGGAAGCCCAGCTCGCGCCACGCCCGCGCCGTGTCAATCTCTAGCACGTGCGGGTCCTGGGCCGAGACGGCCGCACAGTGCGCCGGGATCGGCTGGCCGCGCATCGTCACCAAGAAGCTGTCCGCCACCGTGCGGCGCCCCTCGGCCAGCCCCGACACGTACAGGCCGAGAAGGCCGGGCGCCTTGAGCGCTGTCTGCAGCGAGACGCGGTTGTTGTCGTCGCGCTGGCTGTAGGTCGTGCCGACAACGGCGGCCGCGCCCGCCATTTTGCCAAGCAGACCGAGGTTGGCGACATGCAGTGTGTTGTTGTTGTTGTTGTTGCTGTTGCCGCCCGCAAAGGAGTGCACCTTGTACACGCTCACAATCTCGTACTGGTACGTGTCGAGCGCCAGCGTCAGCAGCGCGTCGGCGCCCACGGGAACGCCCGTGATTTTGCCCGACGTGTGAGCACGGGCCACATACAGCAGGTCGGCGCCGCCGCTGGCATCCACGCCCGGCACGCGCGCCAGCGGCACCAGCTCGTGCACGCGGCGGTCCGACACGTTGAACACGCCCAGCAGGCCCGTGCCCGCCGCGTTGCCGTGGTAGCTGCCCACCTTGAGCAGCACGTTGTCGTGGAAGCCGACGTACTGGTCGAGCGAGCGGCCGACGACGCTGGGCCGGAAAATGACGGTCTTGTCGTACACGCTCGTGCCCGTCATCTGCCGGATCAGCCCCAGGTCGTGCTGGCCCGGCGCGTCGGTGATGTAGATGGGGCCGCCGCTGACGCAGCGCGCCGCGGCGTGGAAGGCCGAGTAGCTGTGGACCGTCTGGAACATGTCCCAGTCGGGCAGCACGTTGAGGTGCTGCGTGAACAGGTTGTTGTGCGCGTTGGTCCAGACGTGCCAGGGGTGCGACGCCGGCACGTCGGGGAAGAAGTCGTCCGAGTTGCGCACGAGCAGCGGCGGCCGGTTCTGCGGCAGCTGCGAGTAGAAGAGGATGTCGGGCGTCTGCGACATGCAGCTGACGGCGCGGCTGCCAAAGTGGCGCAGCGTGGCCACCGTCCAGGCGTCCTGGTACCGGGTGGTGAGCGCGCGGCGCGCGGCCGCCGACGTCCAGGTGTCGAGGACGAACTGGGCGTCCGTCTTGACGCCGTCGACGCCGCAGGCCGCGAGGAAGGCGTAAAAGTCGTCGAACAGGCGCTGCACGTCCGGCTCGTCGACGACGACCATGGGCCCGGCCACGGGCAGGTCGCGCCGCTTGGGATGCGCGCGCGTCACGACGCGCGTCGCGTACGTCTGGGCCAGCTCGCCGCCGGCGGCCGCGGGCGTCAGGCCGCCCCAGTAGCCCAGCAGCGCGTGCCAGACGGCGACGTGCTCGATGGTCGGGTGGCGCGCGCGCACGCGCTGCACGGCGTGCTGGAGCCCCTGCGGGAACTGCTGCGGGTCGGCCTCGAAGCGCGTCCACGTGTACTGGAACTGGCCGTCCGGGTGCGTGCGGTCGATGGACTGCCAGTTGTCGTCGATGATGAGGTTGGCGATGCGGATGCCGTGGTCGGCGAGCGCGTCGACGGCCGCCACGATCTTGTCCTCGGACAGGTTCTGGCCGAGGCTGTTCCACGTGCAGAAGCCGAGGCCGTCGTACCAGTTCTCGAGCCACGCGGGCTGGACCTCGTCGGCGAGCGTCTGGATGTCGTCGGCGACCGTTGCTGCTGTCTGTTCGATGTTGGTGTTGGTGCCCGCCTCCGCAACCGCCATCTGGTGCACCAGCGAGCGCGCGTGGTACATGACGGCCGCGTTGGCGCTCTCAAACGTGTCGCACGCCGCCACGAGCACCGTGGCCGTCTCGGTCTTGAGGCTGTCGCTGCGCACGCTGAGCACCAGCTGGCGGGCGTCGTCGGGCCCGCCCTGCAGGAGGCCCTGGACGTGGTCGACGCCGCTGATGGCCAGGAAGACGAGGTGCCGCCCGTCGGTGCCGCTCAGAAACGAGCACAGCACGGCGTCCAGCGCGCCGCCGTCCAGCACCTGCCGGCCCTGCCGCGGTGCCAGCCACGGCGACCACAGCCGCGCGACCGAGAACCAGCGCAGGAAGCCGCCGTGCCAGGGCCGGCCGATCGGGACCGTCGTGTAGGCCGACTGGTCCGCCCCGTCGTCGGCGACGGCCGCCACAGGCACCGTCAGCTCCCACAGCTGCGCGCCCGGGGCCTGGCTGCGCGGCGACGTGACGCGGAAGGCCGGGTTGAGGTCGCCAATCAGGTCCTGGAGTCGGGCGGGTGGCGGCGGAGGTCCCTGCCCGTCAGTCGGCCCGTCAGTCGGCCCGTCAGTCGGCCCACCAGTCGAGGCCCTGGGCGGCGGCAAATTGGGGATGGGGATGTGGATGGGGATGGTGCTGCTGCGGCCGTCGTCGGCGGCGGCTCTCTGTGCGCCTGCGACGTGGTCCCGCACAATGACGGTGCCGTCGCCAATCTGCTGCTCCTCACCGACCCAGCGCCAAGTTAAGGTGCTGTCGTCGCTGTCGTCTCTGTCGTCGCGGTTTGTCTGCGTCCGGAACCTGACGGTAAAGTGCAGCGGGCCGCCGCCGGCTTTCTGGACGACCGCGCGGTAGTAGTGCCGCACCACGGCCGGCTGCTCGCCCTTCGTGTCCTTGCCCTCGTTCTGCAGCGCCCAGAAGATCGGGGTCTTGCCTGCCCCCGTCGTGTCGCTGGCGTCTCGGCCGCTCTCATCGACCAACCGAAACTCCGTCGCCGTCCACTCCGGGCCGTCGTCGCCCTCGACCCCGGCCGCCCGCTCCGTCGGCGAATGCCAGAGGTTGACCTCGAGGGGCGGAGGCGACCCAGAGCTCTTGTCGGCCTCCTGCTCCACGACGGCATAAAACGTCACGTTGCTGCCGACCACCGTCGTGACTTGGCCCAGCGGCGGATGCGTGGCAACAGAGACCGTCGCACCCATGGTCGACGCTGCCGTCGGCCCAGCTCCGCCTCCGCGTGGCCTGACTGTCGAAGGCCGCTTCTTCGGCAAAAAGGCCGCAAACTCTGCCGCGAAGCTATACGCGCCGTCGGTCATCGTGCGAGAAAATAAAAAGTAAACAAAGCCGTGAAGCTGCCAAGCCGTCACTCAATTAAGCCGGTTGTGCCACAGACAAATAACCAGGCCAGCCGATCGACTCAATCTTGGGCCTCAAATGTCTAGAGTAGCAGCAACAATGTTAACGGTCTGTTTCTGTCAAGCGATGTCGGGGGAGACGACAACTTTATACCTTTCAAGTTGTTTCTTGCCGTCTTCCCTCTTATAACCTTTCCTTTTTATGTCGGACGTATTCGTTTCTTTTATTCTTCAATTCTCGTCACGCGTGACGACCAATCGTGCCCAATGCCCCCACACACGCCCTTTCTGTTCCATTGTCGTTCGTCAACCAGCGGTCACAAGATGAGGCGCATAACGCATTGGCTCCAGACCAGAGAGGGGATGCAGGTCGGGCGTCACGGGGAGTGAGCCGTGGCGCTGAGACGGCGAACGGACAGTGGGGTGGTGGGTAATACGGTGCATACAAGACGCCGTAATACGGAGCGTCTTCGAGGTGTGAGAAAACGGTCACCGGTGCCGTATTGTCACATGATACATCACATGCGTTTCCCATCGGCCCAATGGGCGTCGAGGTAATTGGCTCGGTCGTTCCCGGGCTGCACTTTCCTTGCTCTGCCCACCAAGGGTGCCTCACTAGGGCGCCTGCGTGTGCTCTGGCCTGACGTGTGAGGCACCCAAAAATTGCTCACTAGCTCCTTCCCACGCCTGAGCCGAAAAACACAAGACGAGCGAAAAAGTGCATCGACAGACTTCCCTGAGCGCCTTCCCACCCATTCCGCTTCCGCACCTTCCCTCCGCCCACGGCACCAAAACAAGAAGGCATCGCATCGACGACCTCCTTCGCTGCGACCAATTCACCCACCGACCTCCACCCCCCCAGACCCAGACAACCCTCGCCCCCCATGGCCTCCAGACGGCTGGCTCTCAACCTCCGCCAGGGCCTCAAGGCCCCCCGGGCCGGCCTCTCGCTGCCCCCCCTGCGCCGCGGCCTCGCAACGCCGGTGGCCTCGCCGACGCTCCAGACGCAGTCGACGACTCTGAAGAACGGCCTGACGGTACGGGTGCCCAATCGAGGGCCAATTGGCAATTGCATTTGGCCGGAACGGTTGACTGACACATGCACAGGTCGCCACCCACTACTCCCCCTACGCCTCGACCTCCACCGTCGGCGTGTGGATCGACGCCGGCTCCCGGGCCGAGACCGAGGAGAACAACGGCACGGCGCACTTCCTGGAGCACCTGGCCTTCAAGGTGGGTTGGCACGGCTGCCGCCATGGCCCCCGGCACCGCGACACGGGCGAGCACATCATTAACAGATGCTTCGGATAGGGCACCGCCAAGCGGTCGCAGCACCAGCTCGAGCTGGAGATTGAGAACCTGGGCGCGCACCTGAACGCGTACACCTCGGTAAGGCGATCCCGATCCCGATCCCGGCTTGAGAATGACGCATACGCGTGCAGCGAACCCCGTTGGACCTCACGCTAACAACGCAGCGCGAAAACACCGTCTACTTCGCCAAGTCGCTCAACGACGACGTCCCCCAGTGCGTCGACATCCTCGCCGACATCCTGCAGAACTCCAAGCTCGAGGAGTCCGCCATCGAGCGCGAGCGCGACGTCATCCTGCGCGAGTCCGAGGAGGTCGAGAAGCAGCTCGAGGAGGTCGTCTTCGACCACCTGCACGCCACCGCCTTCCAGCAGCAGCCCCTCGGCCGCACCATCCTCGGCCCCCGCAAGAACATCCAGGAAATCACCCGCACCGAGCTCACCAACTACATCAAGAACAACTACACGGCCGACCGCATGGTCCTCGTCGGCGCCGGCGGCATCCCCCACGAGCAGCTCGTCGAGCTCGCCGAGAAGAACTTCACCAGCCTGCCCGCCTCGTCGCCCCAGACCGGCGCCTACCTGCAGTCCAAGAAGCGCTCCGACTTCATCGGCTCCGACGTCCGCATCCGCGACGACACCATCCCCACCGCCAACATCGCCATCGCCGTCGAGGGCGTCAGCTGGAACGACGACGACTACTTCACCGCCCTCGTCACCCAGGCCATCGTCGGCAACTACGACAAGGCCCTCGGCAACGCCCCGCACCAGGGCAGCAAGCTGAGCGGCCTTGTCCACAAGAACGACCTCGCCAACAGCTTCATGAGCTTCTCCACCAGCTACAGCGACACCGGCCTCTGGGGCATCTACCTCGTCTCCGACCAGCTGACCCGCATCGACGACCTCGTCCACTTTGCCCTGCGCGAGTGGTCGCGCCTCTCCATCAACGTCACCCAGGCCGAGGTCGAGCGCGCCAAGGCCCAGCTCAAGGCCTCCATCCTGCTGTCCCTCGACGGCACCACCGCCGTCGCCGAGGACATTGGCCGCCAGATCATCACCACCGGCACCCGCACGAGCCCCGCCGCCATCGAGCGCGTCATCGACGCCATCACCGAGAAGGACGTCATGGACTTTGCCAGCCGGAAACTGTGGGACCAGGACATTGCCATCAGCGCCGTCGGCAGCGTCGAGGACCTCTTTGACTACGCCCGCATCCGCGCCGACATGAGCCGGAACTTTTAAGCGACGGAACGTGCACGGGAGACGAGACGGGCGACAAAAGACAGAAGACAGAAGACAAGAAGATGAAGGGTTGGTCGTTTTCGTTCGTGGCGAGGCTGAGACATTGAAACCAAAATAATCACTTGTTCTTCGCCATGTTTCGTGTTCCTCGCATTGGTGTATGTACGAATAGGCGGCGGCAGGCCACTGGGCGCAGGTAGAAATCTATAGAGACGAGCGCAAGTACAGCCGACCGTCTGTTTTCCTTTGACCGTCTGCCCCTTGTCTATATCATTTGTATACGTTATTTACTCGTTCTTAGGTATCTCCACATCGATGCTTCGTGACTGCCTGTTCTAACCCGCTCCGCGGTTGCTCCTGCCATGTCTTCGCCCTCCTCATCGCTCCTGCCTCTACCTCTACTGTCCTCTTGCCAACCAAAGCAGTAGTGCCTCCTTCCTCTGCCTTACAGTCAACGGGAAGGCGTGACCCAGCTTGTTGACCGCGGAACATTGTTTTGTTTACACTTTTGCCCCCAATCCCAGTCCCCTCCTTTTCTTCCCTTTATTGCTTTCTCTCTCCATTCGTCTCTTCTTCTTCCCTCCTCTCCGCCTCATCAACAGCTCTTATCCCAGCCTCGCATTCTCGCAGGCCTCCACACACAACACTTATCATTCCTGTATCAGAGTTCCCCATACTCACGATACACTTATACTTATCCCCATCGATCGAAACGGCCGCTCTGCTTGCCAGAGCCCCGTTTGACTGACCATTCGTCGCCGGACTGAGCCACGCGCTGCTCTCGGCAGTGCCTGACACAAGTGGGATGAGTCTCTTTAGTCTGGTGCGCCGCGTGGTGAGCAACCCCTTCGTCTGCAGCGTCATCGGAGCCGCCGCCATTGTGGTCACCTCTGTGCCCCAGTTGGTCAGACATTATTTCTTCCCTGCGGCCGTCGAAGGTCGTAGAGCCGGCCTTGGCCCAGGAAACGTTGATATTGGCCAATGTCCCGCCCATCTTGGCCCCCCTGTGGCGGCCGACCTTCACAGCCCGGCCGGCCCTCACCATTCGAATGACACGTGTCCCGCGGCCCTCCGGGTCAACGTGTTCGACCCGGCAGAACTCACCTGCCCAGTGCCCGTGCCCAATGGCTCCACGGGTGTGGAAGCCGAGCAAGAGGCCAGTTCACAGGACGAGAGCGCATTCGCCCGGTGGATTTCCGGCGCAGGCAATCTCAATGCACGTGAGCAGCTCGGGCACTTCTCCGACCTCTTCCAGCCGCGCCAGTTTTTCGAGGCGGCACGGTACGACGCCACCGACGACCGCGACGACCGCGACGACCGCGACGACCGCGACGACCGCGACGACCGCGACGACCGCGACGACCGCGACGAGCTCTAGCTTTCCTCTAGCGACAAACAAGACAGCTTCGGGGCGGCCGGGTCTGCACGAGAAACCGGTGTACGGGGCCACATGGCCAAAGCAGCGAAACGGCCCAACGTGGTGAGAAAGAGGCCCGGCAACAAAAGGCGCCACGCAGACGTCGACTGTGTAAAGGAGTGGATCAAAAGAGGCACGCGATTCGACAATTCTGGGGTTCTGTACCGGTCGGCGCCCAAACAAGACCCCCCTTGCCTCTGTCTGGCACGTTCGTGGGTCGACCCATGGGCGTGCGACTGTTGGACGTGCAGCCGATACGACAAACGCATGGAGAGGGCTACTTCGACGGCATCTGATGACTGTTTTGACAACGCCGGTGAACACGTCCCTCGCGACGAGGTCCTTGCCGACTTGGCGCCTGTTGTTGGTGGTCTGCCGCATGCCAATGGACGGCGAAGTTCGATTGTCGGATTCACGACATTTCGTTGGAAGGACTGGCAGTTGAAGTCGGATGGGAAGGTTGTCGTGATGAAGAAATACTGATAGGACGGGATGAGTAGCGGTTTTCGACAACGTGTCTGTCTCAGCGTTTGCTTTTTCTTTGCTTTTTCTACAGTGTCTTTACTGCCCTTTTTTGGACAATTTACAGCGAGGTCCGTCTCAGCGATAGCAGACACAGAGTAGCGAATCACACTGGTATTTACAGAACAGAGTTCATTGCGTATATATGTAGACAAGACGGCGACAATGCTGTTGTCTTGTCGACGAAACGGTATATGCTCTAGCTATAAATATGCTCTAGTCGCGGGACACGGAATATAAGGACAAGAGAGAGGACATGGCGATTATGCAGCGGCCAAAAGGCAAGAAACTGGTGAATATACAACAGAACAAGGCCAACCAAATGGGTACCGATATAAACAAACAAAGAAAGAAACAGAAAACAGCTACAAACGTACAGGGCTCACGGCAAGGGGCTCCGACGCCGTCATGCCTTGATGGGGTGCTCGGGCGGGTCGCCCGCGTTGCCCCATCGCTGGGTCTCGTCGCCGCCCTCCCAGTCCTTCTCGACATAGCCCAGCTCGCGCTTGACGCGGTCGACGGTGGCCTGGTCGCCCGTGTTCTTGCCGGCGTTGTCGCTGATCTTGACGGCCGGGTGGCCGTTGGCGGAGCTCAGCTTGATGACAATGTTGAGCGGCACGGACTTGCGGCCGGTGGTCAGGTTGACAAAGTCGTTGGTCAGGAACGTGCCGACGCCAAAGGTGGGCTGGAAGCCGGCGGCCTCGGACACCGCCTTGTACTCCAGGCAGCGCTCGAGGTTGAGCGAGTCGGAGAAGACAATGACCTTCTTGTCGGTGATGCCCTGGGCGTCGTAAAAGGCGCGCATCAGCTTGACGTACTCGGTGGGGTCGCCCGAGTCTTGCCGCACGCCCGTGAAGATGTGGGCGTAGGTCTTGTTTGTCTGCGGGCCCGTGGCCGCCGGTTGTGACGGGGCGTCGGAGGATGCAGATGTGAACGAGTCCGCGGCCGATGGCAGCGCGGGGCGGTTTGCCGTACTGGTTCGTGCTGTTGCTGTTGTTGTCGTCTGGGCCTGCGCGTCCCCGTCATCCCCGTCTGGGTGCCGCACCGGCTGGCCAAACGCGCGCAGAAACTCGGGCGTGCCAAAGGTGTCGGTCAGCGCAATGCCCAGCACGCCCTCGCCAAAGCAGCCGACCCAGCGGCACAGCGCCTCCTCGGTCGCGTGGCGGTACGCGCCCGACAGCGCGGCAATGCCCATAAACCACTCGTGGGCGACGGTGCCGACGGGCGGGATGTTGAAGCGCATGGCCAGGTGCACGTTGCTCGTGCCGGACAGCTTGCCCGGCAGGCCGCGCTTCGCGGCCTCGCGGCTCGCCTGCACGAGCCCGCGGAAGACGAGGGCCTGGGTGTGGTAGTCGCGGCGGCGGCGCGTGCCAAACTCGGACAGCACGCAGCCGGCCGCGAGCAGGCGCGTGCCCTTGTCAAAGGCGAGCTCCTGCTGGCCGTCGTAGTTCCAGTCCGTGTCCATGAACTTGAAGTAGGCCTCGGAGGTCAGCGCCAGGATGGGGATCTCGTACAGGATGGTGTCGACCCAGGCCCCGCGGATGGCAATGTGGACATCGCCGAGGTCGTCGGGGCTCTCTGCGCCGCCGCTGCCGCCGCTGCTGGGCGACACGGGGACAAAGTCGATGGTGACCTCCTCGCGCGGGTTGAGGCGGAACTCCTTGAGAAAGTCGAGGTAGGCGGGCGTCAGGTAGGGGCAGTGCAGCTTGAGGAAGGCCAGCTCCTCGTCGGACAGCGAGATGTTGCCGAGCTTGCGCACCTGGTCGCTGAGCCACTGGTAGGCGGTGCGCGACAGCTTCTTCTCGGGCGTGCGGTTTGTGAAGGAGTAGGTGACGGGGACGTCCTTGTAGTACTTGAGCACGGCGCATTGCATGGTCAGCTTGTACAAGTCCGTGTCGAGGAACGAGATGACGCCCTCGGGGTAGGGCGACGAGCTGTTGAAGTCCATGGTCGGGGCGGGTGCGAAGGGGGGGCCGATTCGAGGACCGAAGCACAAGAGTCTCGCGCAGCCTCGCAGAGACGATCGTTGCCCAGTGAAGAGGGCGAGCGGGGACGGCCGTTTTTATTCAAACTTTCTAGTTTCCAGATCAGCCAGGTGAGCGGAGAAAGAGAAAGGAGAGAGCGATGAGAAAGAAAATAAACCAAAGAAAAATGAAAATGGATGAAGATAAAAAGTATAAAGAAGATACAAAATCAAAATGAAGAGAGGAGACAAATGAGGAATGAGACAAGAAATGACGAGAGACGGACAAGAGACAAGAACTGTACGTGGGTGGACGAAGGATTGGCGTCGATAAATAGCAAGCCGGGCAAAGCTGAAGCGACCGAGCCCTCTGCATAAGGCGTGCGTGCCACAATGTGTAAGTACCACTTTCGCGTGCGACGTCTCACAAAGCCCGCTGTTGTGAGTCTGCCTTGTCCGAGGACAGGCGACGTGGACTGGCCGATTGGGAATGGCCACGAGACAGTGCCACAAAAAAGGCGACAATAAATGGGACGGGGCG
This sequence comes from Sporothrix luriei, assembly GCA_021398005.1. Classification (NCBI taxonomy): domain Eukaryota; kingdom Fungi; phylum Ascomycota; class Sordariomycetes; order Ophiostomatales; family Ophiostomataceae; genus Sporothrix; species Sporothrix luriei. The sequence goes on from WNLO01000002.1 coordinate 385,281, forward strand.
TGGAAAGGCAGAGGAATGCAACGACCATACAAAAATCAAAAGTGAGGGTAAAGAGAAAGTCTGTTTTGCTGGGAGGCGATGCAAGGAAGCAAGATGACGCACCAGGCAGGCTCCGACATAGGAGGGAAGGCGCCGGCGATGCGCAGGGGCAGGAGCGAGCCGCACGACGAGAGACAAAATGGTGTGATGTTTTTGGCTCAACTTACGACGGTCTTTACGGTGCGCAGCGCGCTGTATTCGGAAGGAGTCGTGTGTTTGGGCATGTGCGGGCAGGTGCAGCTGTCGTGTGTGAACGGCGTGCGCGTAAACGGAAGGCGCGGGGCACTCGCAGGATTGCATTGAGCTGGAGGAGAAGTCGCTACCGGGGTCAAACAGGCGCCAAGGGCAGGCACGGTGTCTAGGTCTCGATTAGGCAAGCGCGGGCGGTGAGGGACAACCGACTAGGCGGTGGAGCCCAGCAGAAAAAAGTGATGGCAGAAAGCGCCCAAAAAAAAAAAAAAAAAAAAAAGAGACATAGCATCGCAGCAAAACAAATTGGCAGCCGCTAAACGGCTTCGCTTGCAGCCTCTGCACGACGACTTGCGAAACCAAGCCACGGCACGCACGACAGACGACAAGAGCTGCCAAACGGCGAGGGGAGCGACGAGTCGACGACGAACGAATCGAAGCGACGAGAAGCAAATAAAAACAAATCAAACAAAACAAACGAACAAAACAAAAGCCACATCGACACACACACAATGGATATCCACCGCTGTCGATTCGTGCCGTACAAGGCATCGGCCATCAACGCCGTGGCCTTCTCGCACCCCCACCTCCCTGTCGACAGCAAGTTCAGCCGCGGAACGCCCGCGCGGATGGCCATCGGCCGCGCCAACGGCGACATTGAGATCTGGAACCCGATGCAGGGCAGCTGGCTGCAGGAGACGACGATCCCCGGAGGCCACGACCGCAGCGTCGAGGGCCTGGCGTGGGTGGTGGGCGACGACGAGGAGCTGGACGCCGGCACGTCGCACAACGGCACAAAATCCCGCGCCGTCGTGAGCCACGGCCAGCTGCGGCTCTTCAGCATCGGCTACACCAACACCATCACGGAGTGGGATCTAGAACGGGGCTGCGCCAAGCGGCACGCCAGCGGCCAGCACGGCGAGCTGTGGTGTCTGGCCACGCAGCCAAAGGCAGCGGCGGCGGCGTCGTCGTCGTCGTCGCAGGCGGCCGCCTCGACACAGCGTCTGGTGGGCGGCACCATCGACGGCTGCCTGGCGCTGTACACGACCGACGACGACGAGCTGCGGTTCATGCGGCTGTGCCGCACGCCCAAGAAGAACGTCAAGATCGTCAGCATCGCCTTCCAGACGCGCCAGCTGGCCGTGGCCGGCTGCTCCGACGGCACCATCCGCGTCTTCGACATCCGCAACGGCGCGCTGCTGCACGCCATGACCATGGGCCGCGACCTGCTGTCCGAGCGCGCGCCCGGCCCCAGCGCCCGCAACGTCATCGTCTGGTCGGTGCGCTGCCTGCCCAACGGCGACATTGTGTCGGGCGACTCGACCGGCCAGATCTGCATCTGGGACGGCGCCACCTACACCCAGGCCCAGCGCATCCAGAGCCACACCCAGGACGTGCTGAGCCTGGCCGCGAGCGCCGACGGCAGCTCCATCGTGAGCGGCGGCATGGACCGCCGCGTGGTGCTGTACCGCGAGATGGCCGGCCCGGCCGCGTCGCGCTGGGCCAAGGTGTGGCACCGCCGCTACCACCAGCACGACGTCAAGGCGCTGGCCGCCTTCGAGGCCAAGGGCATGAGCGTCGTCGTCGCCGGCGGGCCGGACGCCGCACCCGTCGTGCTGCCCCTGGCGAAGTCGGGCACCGAGCACCACCGCACGCTGTCGCACCTGCCGCAGGCCGTGCCTGTGGCCAGCGCGCCCGACGCGCGCCTCGTCATCGGCTGGTGGGAGCGCCGCATCGACGTGTGGGCCTTGACCACGCCGCTCGACCAGGTCCTGGGCGAGGGCGCGTCGCCCGAGGCCGGCGCCGAGGCCGAGGCGCTGGAGCGCAGCCGCCGCCTGGTCGGTCGCATTGTCGTCAAGGGCGAGGCCAGCATCACGGCGGCCGCCATCAGCGCCGACGGCGCGCTGGTCGTGGCCGCCACGACCAACGAGACCAAGGCCTTCCAGCTGCGCAAGGACCCGTCCGGCGGTCTGGCCATCGCCAAGGTGGCTGTGCCGGCGTCGGTGGCCGGCAAGGGCGCGTCGGGCGTCGCCATCGCGCCCAACGGCCGCTGGGTGTGCCTGTCCAGCGGCGTCGACAACCATGTGACGGTGATCGAGGCCCTGCGCTCCTCCGACGACGACAGCGCCACGATTGCGTTCCGCGCCAAGGCGGCGCGCCTGGCACGCCTGCGGCGGTCGGTGCCGCGGCACGAACTCTTCAGCGGACTCGGCCGCTACGACCGACGCATCACGCGCCTGGCCTTTTCTCCCGACAGCAAGCTGCTCGCTACGGCCGACCTGGCCGGCTATATCGACACGTGGATTCTGCGGGGTCCAGATGGTATCACGGACGACGTCAGCGGCACCACCGACGGAGCCGCTGCTGAGGCCGGTGAGGATGGTGACGATGCGATGCCCGATGTGGACGAGGAGGACTCGGGCGACGGCTCGTCCGACGAGGAGGCTTCCGACGCCGAGGACAACAGCAGCAACGGTGTCGTTGCAGCGAGCACGAACAAGTGGATCCGGAACCCGCGCGCCAAGCAGCTGCCCAAGCTATCGGCTACCCCCGTCGTGCTATCCTTCTCGGCCGACGTGCCCGGCGCCCCCGCCGTGGCCGGTGAGCCTGTTACCTCGTCCTCTTCCTCTTCGGCCGTTGCCCGCGACTACGTCCTGCTGGCCGTCACCGCGACATCCCGCCTCTTCGCCTTCCACCCGCTGCGCGCGCGCCTGGTGCCCTGGCTGCGCCGCCTGAGCCCGGCCAACCTGCCCGTCGAGTACCGCAACATCCGCGACGTGGCCAAGGGCGTGCTGTGGCAGGGCCCGCGCGTGTGGATCTACGGCACGTCGTTTTTGTTCATGGTGGACACGTCCGTGGAGCCTCAGACGGCCGCACCGTCGGCGACAACGGCGTCGGCGACGACTACACAGGTCGCAGCACCGGCCGAGCCGGCCAAGCGAAAGCGCAAGCGCGGCGACGACTCCGGTGCCGGCGGCCGCATGCAACGCACTGGCCTGGACCCGCAGCGCGTGCAGATGGCGGTCGGCGGCGAGTGGGTCGATGTGGCCATGGACGACGCCGAGAACAAGGGCCCCCGCTCAGTCGATGGCGGCGACGACGACGACGACGACGACGACGACGACGACGACGACGACGAGTCCGAGGAGGAGGGGGAGGAGGAACAGACACATGCGATTTTGTCGCAGCAGCAGCAACAGACACACCAGTCCAAAACGTCGCCGGGAAAGACACGAAAGCAGAAAGACGGGCGTGCCGACGCCGATGCCGATGCGGCGGCGGACAAGCAGCTCCAGCAGCACCTGCGCTCGCCACAGCCGCAGCAGCCGCGGTGGTGGCACACGTTCAAGTACCGCCCCATCCTGGGCGTCGTGCCTCTGTCGTCGACGACCACCGCGCCGGCCGCCTCGTCGGGCTACCCGTCCCTCGAGGTGGCCCTCATCGAGCGCCCCGGCTGGGACATGGACCTGCCGCTGCGTTACGAGGACTAGAGGGTGGACGCGGGGGAGTACGAGAGAAAAGCGCGTCACGGTCAAGATGGAGGGAGAGGAAATCCGCAGGAAAACGAGCATCTAACGTTATTCAGTCATTGAGTCGTCCGGCCCATTTTTGGTGTATTTGTGTATTACCACTGCAGTTATTACGCGGCGTTTTGTCAGGAAGAAATCAAAAGCATTGTACACGGATAGAAAGCGCTTTACTGCACTCCTGTACACAGTTCGTAGGCCGCCATCGTCGGCACACCGCGTCCTTGTCGACACCAATACGACGGATGTCTGCGTGGACAAGCCAGGTCAGCTCCATCATTGTCGTCGTCGTCTGTGGAGGTTGTCTGTACTTTCTGGTGACTCTCCAAAGGGACGTCACGGTGACGTAAGACATTTATGGGAACTGTTTGATTTTTTTTAATATTTTCGTGGGTTATTTACGGTTCTATTTTGTTATGTCGTTGTTTTATACCTTTTTTGAAATAGATGATGACAGAAACATAGAAATATATAAACGTTGTACATGATAGACGCAAGAACGACGACTCGTCCATGTCCCAAGAATATAAGAGACTGTTACGCTGCATCTCTGCAGTGCCGTATGTCGCTTTATAGTAAATATATTGGAATCTTGGCACTGGCTTGATGTGAACACGATGATCATGGCTCGGCGAGGAATTGTCATACTGGAGCTGTTATACCAAGACCTGGCATCTGGTCTAGACGTCAATAGACCCCTTAATCGCTTTTGGCCGCTTCACGGCTTCACGATGGCTCGTCCCCCTTGAGACCTTGTCCAATCATATTCTGTGATGCTGTCATCGCAGCGCCGCACCATCGTGGTCTCCTAGTCATCTGTTTGTGATGCGTGACTTGAAAGCCTAGAACGCGCGTTCGATCAATTTTTGTACCTTGTCGTATTGTCGTGTACCGTCCTTGTTGCTACATCTGACTGTCAGACGGCTGTCGTTGAAAGATAGTATCCCCTTGACATGAGGAGAGCCCATCTTGGGAGAAACTAGAGTTTTGTTGACCTACCTGCTCGTCTATACTCTGTCAACGAAACAGAATCGATGAATGGCAGGATGTACCGACATAAAGAACCATAGTCTGGCAAAATCCCGAACGCTCTACGGCCTTTATCACGGAGAAATACAGAAATAGGCCAACGTGGTGAGTCCGAGCTGTAAATCAAAATAGATGCTTTGTAAAACCTCAAAACAAATCGTTGACTAGCAAGAGCTGGGACACCACCATTGTCGTCACTCGGCTGGCCAAGTACACCTCATCACTCGACGACCTCCCAGTCCAACCAGCTTGCGTATACCCCCCCCTCTCGTTCTGCCCAGTATTTTGTCGTCTGTTTACACCTTTGCATCACATTTTTTTCAGCTTGCTTCGAATGCTTTTGCCCTCTGTTAGTATTTGCCAACCCGGGCCAAATAAGATTCTGGGCCGGTCCATTTTCTCCTTTTCTCCTCGGCCCCCTGCGATCTAAGCCATGAAAGGACGGTTTACAAAGATATTTGATGAGGCGTCAGCATTAAGACGAGGACTGAAGGACAAGACCGTATAATATATTAAGCACACAGAAAGGCCTTGTACATAGCGCCTTGCACCTTCCTCAGCCGTGGACATTAAGCCTGATATGTGAATAAGCTTCCCCCTGCCTCTCCCTTCCTTCCTTCCACGTTCTCGGCGAATGCCACGTCAAGCAACAAAAACAACGGAAGGTGTACACGATCGCCAAGCCGTGAGCCCGCACGACGTACCACGGCGGACAGCAGGAGCGGCCGCGTCGCCAACCCGTCGTTTCCCAACATGGCATGTACATGTACAGGGCAAAGGGGGAAGGCACAATTGGATCGCCGGTTTGGGGGCGCTCCTGCCCGGACAGGACATTCACCTGCCCGTTTAAGGTTATGTAAGCCGTCTTCAGAGGGCACAACAACAGCATCGACTGGAAAGTCGTTTCCTCTTACAAAAGAGGCGGTCGGTTAATTGGTAATTGGCCGAAAAACGCGCAAGCAACCAGGCCTTGCTTTTTGTTTGATAGGACATTGAAGAAAGGGGTGTGTATTTGTGCGATGCTGTACAGTTTTGTGTTTTTGTGTTTCTGTGGTTTTTGGGTGGGTGAGCTTGCGTGGCCTTTGATTTTCCTATTTTTATTTTATACAAATTTAATTCCTAAAATAGCCTCCGCTCCCGTTCCCATGTTCTCTTTTTTTCTGTTCTCTCCCTATCAACCAGCCAAGCTTGGCCTGGACCTGGCCTTGCCTTACCCTTGCCCTGGCTTGGCTGTCTTCACCCTCCATCCTTTTCTCTCTGACATCCTGCCGACGCTTGCAAAAGCACAGTGGCTCTTTACCTTTTGTTGTTCCGAGAGCCGTGGAGATATCAAACGAGTCTTACGTATATGTACTGTGTTTGTGGGCGGTCTTCTAATGTTCCTCTTGGCTCTGCATCGTGTCCCCTGAGGCCTTTCCCTGCACGTCGAACGTTGTTGCACGGTATTTCGAGAATCTGAGGAACTAGCTATGAGGCTAGCTGACGGTTGAAACAAGCATCTGGGACTGGCTTGCTGTATTTGATATTTGCATCGGACGGTCCTCCTTTCGGTTTCTGGTGTCGTCCTGATCCTGGTCTTGGTTGTTTCGAGCTTTGAGCTTTGTAGCTTTGTCAAAGAAAGCCTTCTAAACCGTCTTTCCCCTCAAACCCCCGGTCTTTCGCCACTGCTGGCGCTTTGGGAACGGGCCACACTTCAATAGTGCGCATTCAGTGCCTGTTCTCAACAGTTCTTCAGCTTTTGCCCCTGACTGTCGTCAGCTACGTAACGGCTTACGGGCAAAAAGTCGCCATGTCCATGTTATTCAGCTTTAATGATGGAGATAAAATGGCAGCCTCCTGCTTCCTGTTTGCTGTCTGCCGTTCGGAATCTGTCAGTATGCCCAGTTGAATTGATATGCGGACGCTACGCCGTGAGCCAGTGCCAGTATCAGTCCCCGCCCGCTGCGACATACAACAGACGCAAGCCGAGTTTCGCTCCGTAGACAAGCTGACCAAGGCTATCGAGAGGCAATTCGATTCGGTCTTGGCGAACGCGGGATGTAACAATCCCTTTTGCAGTGGTGAGGACGCGCGAAGAGGCTGAGTGTTTGGGGTGATTGCCGTCGGTGGGTTTTACTTTTTGGCTGAAAGCACACACGTCGTATGTACGTCGTATCATGTCGTAGCAATTAATACAGCCGAAGGAAGGGCAAATGCCCACGACAATCTGCAAGATAGAGAAGAGACTCGACGACCAGACGGCATACTCCGCAGAGATACCAACGGGCTTGCTCTCGGACAATGTCTCGTCCATATTGGAAAGAAATCAAAATAAAATATACGGCGGGCTTTCTGAATATGTCACATTTCGCATGTCGTGTCTCGAACGCACTTCGATCTATCCGACGGTGTCCGTTACGATCCCAGGAAGTCGGCAGTGGCAGTTGGAATCCCACCCGAAACGACGCGGCCGTCTGTTTAGAGACGGGCCCTTTTTGAATCCTGTTGTCTGTTGTTGGTGCGGTGTGCCTCATTGTCAGGATGATCCCATCGATCGCTAGATCCCCAACCCACTGGTACGTTTTGTCTTGTGGTGAGGCACAGCTTGAGGTTTGTTTTGTCTTTTCTTCTTTGTTCTTGGTATTGCCCAAGAAACGTCGACCCGCTTGATCTCGACTTCTGGTAACGCGGCCGTTATCGACGTGCGGCAACCAGCCGGCCTAGACCTCATGAATAGAATAAATCGACGCAATATCGAATATAAAGTGTCTTATCTATACCATTCCGAGCCAGGCGAGGAATAAAAGAAAATAGCCAAGAAGTGTCGAGGTGTTTGAGGAATATGAAGATATGGTCATATAATACTCTGTCGACACAAGAGGCAGGTGCAGCCCACGGAAGGGTCAAGACGAGCCCAGACCTGCTCTGTAGATGCACCGTAGATGCATCGTCCAACGGAAGGTGCGTCTACGGGACTATATCATTCTAATTGCTTCTCCGGCCAGGAAACTGTCGTCTTATCTACACCGGCGTTTCCTACACAAACGCATGCCGCTCGCGTGGCCGCCCTCGCTGGATCGATGCCCGCTGTGTGATCTGCCTCTTGCTGCGCATTTGGAGGCTTCTTTCAGCCACACCCTCCAGAGCAATGCTCCGCACAGGAATAGGATGCCATAAAAAGCATGCGCCAGCTACGCCTCGTCATCGCCCCCTACCCACCCCTGTTAGCGCATGGAAGGTGCAGGTAGGTTGCACTCAGGGTCTACCATAAGGCAAGTCCAGAACTGGGTCAAAAATACACACAAACGTCATATTAATACTGTCCCAGGAGCATGTGCTAAAGAGATGCCTGAGCAGGCCCTGATGGCTCTTGCTCTCCTTCCCGCTTTCCCTTTCTTTCCCCTTTCGCGACTGCCTGGACGTGAATGGGAAAAGGTGGAAGGTGCGGATAGGCAAAAAACGAAGAGTGTCTTGAGTGCATCTGGCATCTAGCAGGCAGGCGCGTGCCCGCTGGCTGACGCTGCCGGCAGAATGTGGGAAATAGATGGCTTTCATACGTATGCGGTCTTGGCATTGTGAGAAAAGGGAAGGCGAGGGGGAAAGACCGCCGTGACGGGCATGGAAAGGCAAGAAGCTCAGAGACCACTTATGAATATGAATGAAATCAGGAAACTACGAAGTACGTGCCGAGAGAGGAAGCTGCGATGCACCGTACGGAGGACATCGTTCGACAGATCACCAGGAAGGAGCCAGCGAGGGTCCGCCGGCGAGCTGCGCCAACGTCGCGCTATGGCACCACAGTGCCAGAGTGAGGCCCATACAAAGGCACCAAATGGACTGGCCTTGGTTGCACGAGTACGATGTAATTGCGTCGTAGGTGTTGCCATGTCAGCGAGGAGCGTCTTGGCGTTTGTCTCCCAGAAGCAAGAAGGCTTTCGCACGCTGTTCCATTACCTGTATTTCCCACTCCGTGTCCGCTGTTGTTTGCAGTGTCCCAGCGGCCCTGGCGGCCCTGGCAGGCCTAAGCCTGCAAAAGCGTGCCAAGCCTTACCGCCATTGGTCAGCCGTCCTGGAAAGAGACGCGCGTTCACTGCCCCTTCTTTCTCTTCTTTTCCTTTCTCTGCGGCTGCACCCACGCCCCCCTTCGATCGCTGGTTGCTCTTTCCCATTTTTACGCTTGGTCTTGCGATACTTCTTGTCCTGGTGCCTGGGCGTCGTTGGCTCCCATTCTGTATGCAGCAGCACTCAGAAAAACTGCAGCCTCAAGACGCTCGCCTCAAGGCTCCAGCAAAGATGGGCGTTGTCTTGTAGCTTGGAGAGGGAACCGGAGAATATAAAAGGAAAGCCAGGCAACGCCAAAATACAATACTGACGGTGCACGCGGAGGCAGCCTTCTCAAGTACTTTTTTGCGTCATATACGCACAAAGGGTACTTGAAAGAACGGCCGAACTGCGATTCCATACGAAGTACTCTGTATGCTGCTAGCGCACTTTCCCTGTTGGCGGACAGCCCTGTAATTAGTTTCTCGCCGTCAGGCTCTGGCGAACATCCCGTATGATTTTGGACATTCGGTCGGTACAAAAGACGCAGACAACAGTCAATAAATGGGGACTCGTCTCGAAATACCCAATTATAATAGAAAACATTAAGACCTCCTACAGTACGAAATAATCCACCGTCGCACTCGTAGTATGGCGTAGCGCAGCAGGCGAGACAAGGGAAGACACGCAAGCTCGTCCGTCGCTCTTTCCTTGGAGAGGCGCATACGTACGCTTGTTCGCCATCCATCGCCATCGGCCGTTTCCACCACACCCCCCTTCCTTCCCCCCATGCATTCCCATGCCCCAGTTCCGTGGCTGCTTTTTCCGGCCGCCTACGCCTTCGGAAGGCAGCAGACAAAACACAAACCGCTACCCAAAGGGCAAGAAGGCACGACTGACGACAGCGCTAGGTAGTCATCGACGGCACGCTTCTTTCCCATCATTGCCTGCCTCTTGGTCTCTCGGTCTCTCCTTCCTTTCTCCATCTCGAAACTCCAGTCGTATTCCTTCCGCTTCTGTGCGCCCAGAGACGACTCTCCTAGATCCCAAGTGACGATCCCTTTCTCAAACTCTTCTTTCCTCTCTCACACCCAAACCACATTTCCTTTTCTGCTTCTTCTTCATCCATCTTCTTTCTCCACGCCCCGTAATTCGACGGACGTCCCACGTCCCACGTCCCACGTCCCACTCTCGACTCTTCTCCTCTTCTCTCCAGTCTTTCTCGTTTCCATTTGACGTCTCCTGCGTCCGCTGCTCTCTCCGGAACGACTCGACTCGGTCCTGACTCGAATAAATTCTGCTGCGCGACGGCGTGGAATAGGAACAACGACGAATTGCGACCTGCGAATGGCAAATCAAAACTGGTAGATGTGCACGACATCGACGAGCACAGGGAATCACGGCATCCACTGGCAGCGACGGCATTTCGACGGCACAAGACACAGCAAAGGCCACCGTCAATACTTCACCTCCAACTTGGATATCTTATCCTGCCCTGCCTCCGTTCTTCACGGGGTCCGCTCGTTTTGGATTTCTGATTTCTGATTCTTGTAGCCCGTTGCCGGTTTGGACTTTTTGTGCTTTTTTGTTCGAGGCATAGCGATTTCTTCTTCTTCGACTTCGGCAGCGAGCGAGACGGATTTGTTACATAGATGCAGCCATATATACAGACCGAACGACTTCGTTAAACCGAGCGAAACCCACGAGACAACGGCCGCCTCTCATTTCTGAGCAACGCTCCACTCGATCACGGACCACGGACCACGGATCACGGATCACAATCACGCATCCTTGCGCTACCCACGCAATCATTGCATCTGCGTGTGCACGCCTTGTCCCATTGGCTTGTGGACGAGACGTGGCTGCATCGTCTGCCTCTGCGCTGCATTGACCAACCGCTACCACGCATCGACCGCGATAGACGACGGACACACGACTTGTCGACCACGAAATAGCAGCGCACAATTGCTCAGAATTTCCTTCTTGCTTTTGCGTAACGACTCTCTCGAGACACAGAATCGCCTCCAGCCTCCTTCCGGCACCTTCTTACGCACATCGTCGTTTCAGGCACCACCAGAAAGAGCCGCGCGTTGTCTGTCTTCGGCTGACGTTTCTCGCCGCCTGGTTTCTCCTTCTTGGCGACCCTGATTGACTTCCCATAGTCGACAGGCAGCAGCCGTTTCCATTTCGTTTCTCTTTCCGCTCAACACACACAAAACACATACACACCACAATGGCATCGAGCCAACCACGAACGCCCGCGGGCGTCGACGACGATTTCGGTGAGGAATGGGCCCACGACCTCCGCCTGCGGTTCGAGCAGCTGCTGCGCACCCGTCGGTTAAACCACCTGGCAGAAGCACGGTCACGTCGGGGCGGTTCGCCGTCACCGCGCGAGACCGCGTCCTCCAACAACCTACGTGCGCTCTCCGCAGATCCCTCGTCCCCCGGGCGGCCGTCGACCTCTCACGGTGACGACCGCTTTGGCTCACCCATGGTACAAGGCAATGGTGATAGCTTTGCGTCGTCGTCATCGTCCTCCTCTGCGTCTTCGTCTTCTCGTATGACCCCTCCCACGCCGCCATCCTACTCCTCCTTACGCAACCTGCCGATGATCCCGCGCCCACCAAACGACCGCGAGCAGCAGTTTCGAAGTCTTCTTGTCACACTGTCCACAACGCCATTGAAGTACGAGAACCCGGGTCTGCTCGACGAGGCGCTGCAGGTGATCCCGCTTGACCGGATATACAGCGAGGCCGATGAAGAGTGCCAAGTCTTCCGTGCCGAAGCCGAGAGTATGGGTGACGGCCGCCAACCTGTCTGGGGCTACCAGGACTGTGTTGTTCGTGCTCTATTAAGGTATGTTCACCCCTCCTTCTTGGGTCAAGCAACCATTCCTGTTTTTTCCGTTGCCTGTGGCCTACTTTGCCAATGCTGACCGAACTCCCTTTAGATGGTTTAAGCGGTCCTTCTTTTCTTGGGTCAACAACCCGCCATGTCCCGTCTGCTTCTCGCTCACCGTGGGCCAAGGCAATACACGACCCACGCCCGAGGAGAGCGCATGCGGCGCCTTGCTTGTTGAATTGTACCGCTGTTCCAACCATGCCTGCGGCGCATACGAGCGCTTCCCCCGGTATAGTGATGTCTGGCGGTTGCTGCAGACGCGCCGGGGTCGCTGTGGCGAGTGGGCGAATTGCTTCAGCATGCTGTGCCGTGCCGTCGGCGCCCGCGTGCGGTGGGTGTGGAATGCCGAGGACCACGTGTGGACGGAGGTGTACTCGGCGCACCAGAAGCGCTGGGTCCACGTGGACGCATGCGAAGAGTCCTGGGACAACCCACGGCTGTACACGGAGGGCTGGGGCAAGAAGATGTCATACTGCATCGCCTTTTCGATTGACGGCGCCACCGACGTCACCCGGCGCTACGTTCGCAAGAGCGAGTTCTCGCTGGAGCGGACAAAGTGCCCCGAGGCCGTGCTGCTCTACATCATGGCCGAGATCAAGAACCTGCGCCGCACCAACATGAGCAAAGAGGAGCGGTTCCGGTTGGAGAAGGAAGACTCGGCCGAGGACCGCCAGCTGCGCCAGTACGTCGTCAACTCGATCGCCCAGGCCGTCACGCGCCTGGTGCCCGGCTCGGTTGCCGGCCCCAGTGGCACCAACGGCCAGGGCCGCCCTACAAGCAGCTCGGACGACACCAAGCTGCCCGCTGAGGTCCACGGCCGTCAGAGCGGCAACGCCGAGTGGGTCGCCGCCCGCGGCGAGGCCGGTCGCCGCCAGCAGCAGCAGAACCAGCAGCAGCAGCCACCGCACAACCCCCAGGACCCCTCGCACCGCGGCTTCCCGTGACCAGCATGGCCAGCATCGTGAATTTAAAATACTCACACACACACGACATGGACCACGTTCGTATCCATTCCTCCTGCGATCCTCCTGCGGTCGCTTATCTGGCTTGGCTTGCAGTGCGGCGTCGAAATGGCCCATCAGCCGCTTTGGCCTGTATATATATTGCAGCCAAGCTGAGCCAAGCCCAGGCCAAGCTAGCCAAGCCCAGGCCAAGCCAAGGCCTTGCAGTGCCTTGTGGCTTTGGACGCAGAGACAGAGGCCTGCACATACTCCGTAGATGCACACCCATTCAACCCCGTGACCAGGTCGCAGGTCTCCGATATTGGACATGCTTTCGGATATTGGCCATCTACCAGGCTCGGACTGCTCACCGCGACTGCCCGTGTTATATATTACCTGATGCCGGCCGATGCCGCGGCGTCCTGTTTCTGTATCTCTTAATCAACCAGCTAGAATCGGCATGCTACTGGCGCTGGACGACATGACAACGTTTCATTTGTTTCGACCTTCGGAATAAATCAAGCTCTATTTTTTCTTCTTGTTTTCATTTGTGCCATTATTTTGTTCATTAATGACGCTCTTTTTCAGTCATATATTGTCCCTTGTGTCTTCTTCACTTCTTTGTCTATTCTTTACAAACAAAGGATTGCAACCGGCGCATAGCATTGGAGGACATACTATATACATCTATGTGCGAGAGCTTTTGTTATTTAGGGAAGGCCCTCTGGCGGCATCTTTCGTGACGGGAACAGGACTTTATGGGAACCGGGACACAGTGAGGCACTCTGGTCTCCTCATAGGAGGTTTTTAATTTCATATAAGTTTACCACAATACCGGTCATTGAGTGTATGATTGAACGACATACATCAGACGAGCATAACTGGATGAGCTTGTTTGTAACAATGGGATCATTTACGAGGTGATATCCGTGTAAAAATAGTGGCATTCGGACCAGCGGCCGTCCGTTGTCGTCGTTTTGATGCAAACGGCCAATGTGTCGCAGCCTGGCAGCCGCTCTGTTGGTCATCGATGGCGTAAATTGGACTTTGACGATCGCTCTTGCCTTGCTCGCAGCCTCGACAGCCTATCGTTGCTGGGACGGCTGCCACCTGCCATTGGTGGGCCGTGTTGCGCCACCTGCCCAAAGTCGCCCCTTCCCTCCTGCTTCTGCCCTACCCGCGCCCCTGCACAGATAAGATACAATTAGCCGCCCCCAGCAACAGCACCTTTTTTTTTTACAGGCCTGTTGAAGTGCCTCAGGCGACGGTAAAACTCGCAATCGGCCTACAGCCGCCAAGTTTTTCGCCCGCTCCATAGCCAATATCCCCTAACACTCCCTATAGAGGCCCCCTAAAACAGGCCCCCAGAGCCTGGAAATCCCCACGGAAGGTGCCAAAAAGCCCGCACGAGAGAGAAACAGGGAGACAGGCCAGGTCAGGCCAGGCCACAACCACAGTAAAGGGAAAGAGCGACAGTGACGAGCGAACCCGCAAAAACCAGTCATACATACCGACTTTTCTCACTCCGCCTGTTTTTCTCGGCTTTTCCTCCTCTTTTCCCTCTCCGTCTGCCGGACGCCTGACCACCACCACCTCACGCCAACGTCCCACCCCCGTCACTTCCCCTCTCTCCGATCGTTCTGAGATCTGAGACGGGTATTGGTATTTTCGCGAGTCCGCCTGGGACTCTCTTTTCTTTTCGTCTTCCCCGATCTCGACGTCGATCCCTGTTTTTCCCTATTATCGACTCATCATCCTCCTCCTCGTCCTCCTTCGCCGCCGCTGCCGCCGCCGCCCACCATGTTTCCCTCGGTTCGCCGTGTGGTGGCGTCATCCGCTGCACCGCCGGCGGCCGCTGCCCTCGTGCGGTCCGGCCACTGGCCAGCACCATCAACAGCAGCCTCGGTCGGCCAGATCCAGCCCGGCCAAACAATATACCAGAGCCGCAGCCTGACGCCGCAGCCGTCGCAGCAGCGTCGCTACTCGTCGTCGAAGCCTTCCAGCCCGGACAACGGCTCCAAAGCCCTTCCGGGTGTGCCGTCCACGCCCTCGAACTCGTCCTCGTCGTCCTCCTCGTCGTCTTCGAGCGCCTCCTCGTCCTCTTCGTTCAAGCGCAAACGCAAGGCCAAGCAGGACGCCTCGCGGGCGTCGGTGCCAAAACTGCCCAGCGTGCCCTCGACACAGCACCTGCCAGTCGAGAGCCTCGCCCTGTCGACCTTTTTCTCGCAGCACCGCCCCATCTCCATCACTCACAGCCTGCCCAAGGTCGTGTCCGAAGATGCCTTTGCGGCCATCTTTGCGCCCCGCGCCGGCGGTGGCCGCACCAAGCCCTCCGAGGTGATCCACACGCTGTCGCGTGCCGTCAACGATCTCGAGGGCCCCATGGCCGGCCTGTCTGTCAACGACAACACCGCCACGGCAACGCAGCCTGCCCAGCGCGGCTCGCGCGCCCGCCAGGCCAAGGAGCAGGCCCGGTTCGCCCGCCAGCAGCTGCAGCAGCAGCTCGAGGATGACGCGGCGGCGGCGGCCGCCGCCGCCGCCCACGGCGAGAGCAACGCTGCCTCGTCGTCGTCCTCACAGCTCGAGTTTAAGAATGCGGACGGCTCGGACGCCGGCATCTACGTGCAGCTCGACACCCTGCAGGGCCAGTTCCTGCCGTTCCAGCCGCCGCCGCCGCCTGTGCCGGAGATGACCGAGGCCGAGGCCGAGGCCGGGACTGGCGCTGCCGATACGACGACTCCGTCGTCGTCGTCGTCGGCCCCTGGCACCATCACCTTTGAGCTGGACGGCGGCGAGCTGTCGTCGACGGGCAACAGCGCCGCCCTCCTCGACGAGGCGGCCGAGCCGCGCAGCACGCGTGTGTTCAAGGCCATCCTGACCATTGAGGAGCAGCTCGACGAGAACGGCGAGGTGCGCATTGTCGCCCACTCGCCGCAGATCCTCGAGGAGGGCGCCGAAGAGGCCCTGCCGCGTGGGCACCGGCACCGCCTGCCGTCGGCCTACCACGACGGCACGTCGGAACTGCCGCACATGGAGGCCATCAGCGTCAAGCGCCAGCGAAAGCTGCGGATGAAGAAGAAGAAGTACAAGAAGCTGATGAAGCGCACGCGTGTGCTGCGCCGGAAGCTGGACCGCACGTAAGACTGTCGTGTGTTGCGAGGGGCGAGTCAGGTATGGCTTTCTCTCTCTGTTTTCCTTTACCTCTCCTGTCTGTATTATCTTTAGAATCATTTTCTAGTTTCTATCTTGCAACTTCATTCCTTCAAAGTGTTTTCCATTTTGTCTTTTTCCTTTCTTCGGTGTATCTGCTGTTTGCCTTGACGTGTTTCCGCTTCTGTCTTTCGTTTATCGCCTGCATCGCGCATGGTTTCCTGTCACATCGTACACGATAGAAAGGACCTGGTGGCCGTGGATGGAACATAATACATTGCATCATGGAACCAAACGAGACACATATCTGACGTATAAATCACCGTAACGCGTAGACTCGGCCTCATACTGGTCCTTCTTGCCGTCAACTGTGAAAGCCTTTTTGGCAGCCCCACTTTTCCTGGCCCAGCACTTCTGCCCCCCTTGACCGCCCGGCAGAACATCTCTCTCCGCCAATTTTTTTGTAAGAAAGAGCGACCCAGGAAAATTCAGAAACAACACTGAGGTGAGCCTTCCTGTTTGGCCAGTAGACTCGTTGATTCCTTCCCCGTCGACGACATCTGCTCTCAGGAGAATCCTGTCTCCTTTTCTCTCTCCCCCTTTCCCCCTCTCCCCCTCCTTTTCTCCCTTTCTCCTTTTCTCTTCTTCCTCACAACACATCCCCCACAGCCACCATGTCTCGAAAAGCCGTCGACGCCCGCATCCCGACGCTCATCCGCAATGGCGTCCAGAGCAAGAAGCGCAGCATCTTCGTCGTCGTCGGCGACCGCGCCAAGGACGTCATCGTCCACCTGCACTACATCATGTCCAGCATGGACGTCGCCAGCGGAAGCGCCTCCTCGGCCGGTGCCACGCCCCGGAACAAGTCCGTCCTCTGGGCCTACAAGAAGAAGCTGCTCGACTTCACGAGCCACCGCAAGAAGCGCGAGGCCAAGATCAAGAAGGAGGTCAAGCGCGGCGTCCGCGAGGCCAACACCAACGACCCCTTTGAGCTGTTTGTCACGCTCCACGACATTCGCTATGTCTACTACAAAGAGACCGACAAGATCCTCGGCAACACCTACGGCATGTGCATCCTGCAGGACTTTGAGGCCCTGACCCCCAACATGCTGGCCCGCACCGTCGAGACCGTCGAAGGCGGCGGCCTGGTCGTGCTGCTTCTCAAGAGCATGACCAGCCTGCGCCAACTCTACACCATGAGCATGGACGTCCACGCGCGCTACCGCACCGAAGCCCACACCGACGTCGTGCCGCGCTTCAACGAGCGCTTCATCCTGTCGCTCGGCGGCTGCGACGCCTGCCTCGTCATCGACGACGAGCTCAACGTGCTGCCCATCTCGCAGGGCAAGGAGGTCAAGGCGCTGCCGCCCCCGAGCGACGACGACGACGACGACGATGGTTTGCAGTCCGAGAACACGCGCAAGCTCGCCGAGCTCAAGGACTCCCTGAGCGACACCCCGCCCATCGGCAGCCTTGTGCCCCTCGCCCGCACGCTCGACCAGGCCCAGGCCCTCCTGACCTTCACCGACGCGCTCGCCGAGAAGTCCCTGCAGGGCACCGTGGCGCTGACGGCCGCCCGTGGCCGTGGCAAGTCGGCCGCCATGGGTGTTGCCGTGGCTGCCGCTGTCGCGCACGGCTACGCCAACATCTTCATCACATCGCCCTCCCCCGAGAACCTCAAGACGCTCTTCGACTTTGTCTTCCGCGGCTTCGACGCCCTCGGCTACCTCGACCACGTCGACTACACCATCATCCAGTCCACCAACCCGGACCTCGCCAACAAGCCCGTCGTCCGCGTCAACATCCACCGCAACCACCGCCAGACCATCCAGTACATCCGTCCCCAGGACGCCCACGTTCTGGGCCAGGCCGAGCTGCTGGTCATTGACGAGGCCGCCGCCATCCCGCTGCCGCTTGTGCGCAAGCTCATGGGCCCGTACCTCGTCTTCATGGCCTCGACCATCAACGGCTACGAGGGTACCGGCCGCTCGCTCTCGCTCAAGCTGATCAAGCAGCTGCGCGAGCAGTCGCGTGGCGCCAGCAGCAGGTCCGCGTCCAGCAAGGACAGCAAGACCGCCGTGGCCGACCGCTCGACAGGCCGTGCCGCCAAGGTGCAAGATCACCTCGACTACCAGGGCGGTGGCCTCGGCGGGTCGCGGACGCTACGGGAAATTACGCTGTCGGAGCCCATCCGATACGCCCAGGGCGACGCCGTCGAGAGCTGGCTCAACACCGTGCTGTGCCTCGACGCCAAGCTGCCGCGTGCCCAGGGCGGCAGCCCAGCGCCGTCGTCGTGCGAGCTGCTGCAGGTGAACCGCGATACCCTCTTCTCCTTCCACGCCGTGTCGGAGCGCTTCCTCCAGCAAATGGTCGCACTCTACGTCTCCAGCCACTACAAGAACACCCCGGACGACCTGCAGCTGATGAGCGACGCGCCCGCCCACGAGCTTTTCGTGCTGGTGCCGCCCATCGCCGAGGACAGCAGCCGGCTTCCCGAGCCGCTCTGCGTCATCCAGGTGGCACTCGAAGGCCGCATCAGCCGCGAGAGCGTGCTCAATGCCCTCAGCCGCGGTACGCGCCCCGCGGGTGACCTGATCCCCTGGCTCGTGAGCCAGCAATTCCAGGACGACGGCTTCGCGTCGCTGTCGGGCGCACGCATTGTCCGCATCGCCACAAACCCCAACTACGTGCGCAGCGGATACGGTGCGCGCGCTCTGGAGCTGCTGTGCGACCACTACGGCGGCAAGTTTACGAACCTGTCGGAGGCGGACATGGAGGCCCTCGAGAACCACGGCGCGTCGGCCACCATGAAGCGCGTCACCGACGCCGAGCTGGCGCAGACGTCGCTGCTCGAAGACGACGATGTCAAGGTGCGCGACATCCAGTCGATGCCGCCGCTGTTTTCGCGCCTGTCCGAGAGCCGGCCGCCGGCCCTGGACTACGTTGGTGTCAGCTACGGCCTGACGGGCGAGCTGCTCAAGTTTTGGAAGCGCGCCTCGTTTGCGCCCGTCTACCTGCGCCAGACGGCCAACGAGCTGACGGGCGAGCACACGTGTGTGATGCTGCGGCCGCTCGAGTCCAGCGCCACGAGCGGCGACGCCTCGTGGCTGGGCGCCTTCGCGCGCGACTTCCACCGCCGCTACCTGTCGCTGCTGTCCTTCCAGTTCCGCGACTTTAGCTCCGTGTTTGCGCTGAGCATCAGCGAGGCCGCGCGCCTTGGTGCGGCCCGTTTTGCTGACAAGGACGACGCTGCCAACGGCGGCGGCGGCGCGCCGGTGCCCCTGACCAAGGCCGAGCTGGACGCGCTGCTGACGCCGTTTGACCTCAAGCGCCTGGAGTCGTACGCGAACAACATGCTCGACTACCACCTGATTCTCGACCTGGTGCCGACTGTCGCCCACCTGTACTTTACGGGCCGGCTGGGCGCGCCCAAGCTGTCGGGCGTGGCTGCGGCCGCGGCCGCGGCCCATGGCGCAGGGAACAACAACACCAAGGCCGGTGTCGAGCTCACGGGCGTCATGCAGGGCATCCTGCTGGGCATCGGCCTGCAGCGCAAGGACATGGACACGGTGTCGGCCGACCTGACGCTGCCCGTCTCGCAGCTGATGGCCATGTTCATCAAGATCCTTCGCAAGATCACAGCCCACTTTGCCACCATTGTCGCCGCCGCCGTCGAGGCCGAGATGCCGCGCGCCGCACGCGGGCCCCTGGGCGTGTCCCGCGCGAACGCGGCGGGTGTGCACGACGACGAGGTGGTGGACGACAAGTTCAAGCCGCTGTCTCTGTCGGTTGCGGATGAGCTCAACGTCAAGGCCGGCACGAAGAGCTTGGGTGTTGGGGTGGACGCGGACGAGGACGAGGACGAGGACGAGGAGGATGTGGCCAGCGACGACGAGGACGAGGAAAAGGTGCGCCGGCGCAAGCAGCGCGAGCTGATCAACGCCCTGCCCCTCGACCAGTACGAGGTCGAGGAGGGCGATGTGCCGGGCTGGGAGGAGGCCGAGCGGCAGGTGGCGGCGGCCTTGCAGAACGGCGGCGGCGGCAAGACGAAGGGCACCAGCACGACGGTGAGCATCAAGAGCAGCAAGGCGCCGTCGTCCAAGCGGAAACCAGGCGACACGACGGTGGCAGAGGTGTACGACGAGGCGTTTGGCGAGAAGAAGAAAAAGAAGCGGCGGCATTAGGCGATGCAGGGCGGCCACCAAGCTCCACAGGCAGGGCCGTCTGTCCACCAGGTGAACGGAGTTGCTATCTTGAACCAAAAATCTGCCATGGTATGGGCATTGTATATATAGACATAGGGTGCGCTTTGTTTTTGTATGTTCCTGTCCAACATTTTCTGCCCGGTTAATTGCATTCGTGTTTTGACATGATATTTGCTGCGAATTGGCTGGACACTTTGCCCTGTTCGTTCTTGCCGTGGTGACGCCCCGTGGACTTGGCTGTCGCTCTTGCCTCGCGATCGCGCTCGGAGCAAATCAGAAAAGGGGTAAAATGCGTGCCTGCCCTTTCTCACTCTTGCCGTTTAGTGGACCAAATTCTCCACCGTGCCCATTCTTTCTGAATTCGGCGTACTTTTAGAGTTTAATTAGGGGGGGAACGGAGTGTGGTAGGTGCGAGCCAATGCAACCGCGCGACTTCCGCGCCAACACCCAGTTCGTGCAAGAGCGACGGCAGGAACGCTCACTATGAAGGACGCCGTTCTCTTCCTTCCTGGACATCACGTCCTTGTTTTGTTTTTCTTTTCGTTTTGTCTCTCTTTCTTCTCCCTCGTTTTCGTTGCTTTTACGTTCTTCACGTCTGTCCCTCCCTTTCGTCCTCGCCCCTTTTGCTCTGCCCAGCCGCGTCGACACCAGCTCGCGCTCGCTGAGCTTTGCTGCACCACTCGTTCATTGCAGCTTTCCCAGTGGCTTTTTCAAGCACGTCCCTTCGTTTTCCAGCATCGTCACGTACGACGTGTACAAAGCTTAACATTGCGTCGACTTTGACGCGTCCTGTTCTCTCAGTGGTTTTGCTGCCTGCTAGGAAACGCGTGCCCACTCGCTGTTCTCCTGTTTGCTAGTATTTCGTACGCCGTTCTCCGCATCCGGCGCTTCCGTCTTCTGTCGACATCTCGAACGTCAAAATGCCTTCCTATCGCCGTCTTTTGGCGGCCATGCTGGCTGCGGCCAGCGCCGTCCATGCCTCTCCCGCACCGGTTCCGGTTCCAGCTCCTGATGCTGATACCACGACCGCCCCGCTGGCACCCACCGACGCCTGGGTGTCGGTCGGCAGCGACGGCACCCCCAAGACCATCACGCCCCTCCTGACGACAATCAGCGGCACGCCCACCGTGCTCTCGGCCAAGCCCACGACCAGCGGCACGGCCTCCTCCACCCAACAGCCCGAGGCCACGGCCACCAACGGCGCGGGCTCGTTCCCCGTCTGCAGCAATGTCGACGGCTACCTGGCACCGTTTTGCGCGCCGTCCAACGGCACCACCCTGAACCCAGGCATCACATACTACGGTACGTCACGTTTAGCGGGCATGCACGGGATACGAGAACGTATGGCTAACTCCGTCCAGTCACCTGGGACCCCAGCTTTTTCTCGGCCTCGCCCAACACGACGGTCATCATCACGGGCAACTTCTTCAACGAGACCACGGGCGCCATCACGACACAGGCCTTTTCGTCCGGCACCCTGGCGGCCGGCTGGTCCTTTTACGCGTGGGACGTTGACAAGTCGCTGCTGAACGGGGCCACCTCGGCGGGCGTCAACATCCGCGTCTCGATGGCCTACCTGTCCACGGGCAACAACAGCACGCACGTGGCCGGCCCCATCATCACCGTGGCCAACCCGCCGCCGTACCGGCAGAAGCCCGCGGAGTTGCCTTCGGGCGCGGCTCTCTACATTGGCCTGCCGTGCATCCTGGGCTTCGTGGCCCTGATGCTGATTGGCACGTGCATCTGGAACCACCGCACGCGCCGCATCGGCCTCGGCAACGTCATGGGCCGCTCGCGGTTTGGCAAGCTGGGCGAGCTCGGGCAGTCCAAGGGCTACGGCGTGCGGAAATCGAGGCGCCAGCGCGTGGGCGCCGTCCACCTGGACAGCAAGGACGCCATCGACCTGCAGAACCGCGCGGCGCGCGAGAATGGCAGCGGCAGCGGCAGCGGCCACGATGGAAACAACGACGACGACTACGACGACTTTGGCACGTCGTGGTCCAACACCAATGTCGGCCGCGGGCCGTCGTCGTCGTCGCCCTATGCCGACGCGCCGCGTGATGCGCCCGGCGGTGGTCCGCCGTCGCTGACGCTTTCGGGCGACCATTGGTCGGCGCCCCAGCGGCCCCGCCGCGACAGCGACCTCGGCAGCCTGGCGGGCACGCCGACGGACGAGCGGTTCGACGACGACGCCAACCGGTCGCGGGCCAACAACGACAGCGGCCGTACCGGCAACGCCTTCCGGGACGAGCTGCGGCGGCAGAAGCAGCAGCAGGACAATCTTCTCTGAGAAGTGAAAGATGTGGCGTCCGCTGTAGTTGGCCCTTGAGGGACAAAAACACAAGGAGTGACGGGACCCAAGTAAACACAGGTTCTCAGTACATAGCGCCTATAAGAAATCTATTTCAAGATGAACAGACATGCAACGCAACGACTTTGATTTAGACTAAAATAGTAGGGAGGGTTCGAAGTCGTACGAACCAAGGGAAGAACGTGACGCATAATCAATATAACGAAAGGAGGTAATCTTACGTTAGGCTTAGGTGAAAATTGGCTATCCCAACTCAGTCTTCGCCTACGCCCTACGCCCACGACAGGTTCCACTCGCCTTCCCAGACACCGGCACTGGTGCTGTCTTGCAGGCCGGTGGCCTGCAGGAGCTGCGTGCTCGTGCCGTACGTCCACTGGGTGCTCTTGAGGACGGTGCCATTCCACGAGACGTTGGCCGGCTGGCAGGCCACACCCATGATGGTGATGTTGGCCAGAGCGGGGGCGCTACCACGGCTGCTGCTGCTAACGGTGTAGTTGCCCGTGGACGTCGCCACCAGCTGGCCCGAGGACGCCGCAAAGTGCACCCAGGTCGTTGCGTTGGGGTTCACGCTCTCGCCGTCGTCGAGGTACAGCCTGCCCACGGCACCGCCCTTGGCGTCCAGGGCGACCAGCAGGCTCCAATCGTTGGCGCGCGATTCGGCGGTAGTCATGCCGGGCTTCTGCATGGGCAGAACGTGGCCGCCGCGGACAAAGACGGGGATGTGGCCGAGGGGCGCGTCGATGGTGACATTGTTACCCGGCGCCAGCCAAGCCGAGTCGACGGCGGTCTGGTTGTACCAGTCGTACCACAGCGTGTCCGATGCCGAACCGGAAGAGCCACTGGAACCGCCTGGGAACACGCCATTCACCGTCGTGGCGCCCTGCTCGAGACACGGTGTGACCAGCAGGGCCGGGCCCAGCATGAACTGGAGATCGGCATCGGCCAGCCAGGGCTCGTTGGGGAACTCCCAGGCCAGGGCACGCATGACGGGGGCGCCGGTGTCGTGGGCGTCGGCAAAGAGCGTATACATGTACGGCAGCAGGCTGTAGCGGATGGCCATGGCCGTGCGCGAGGCGTCGGCGACGGCGGCCCACACATAGGGCTCCTGTGAAACGGCGCTCAGGGTGTTGTGGTTGCGGTAGAAGGGGAAGAAGGCCGACAGCTGCATCCAGCGGGCGCACAGCTCCATGTCGGAGTTGCCGTTGAAGCCGCAGGTGTCGACGCCGAACATGGGGATGCCAAAGACGGAGAAGGAGAGCGCCTGGGAGATGGAGAAGACCATGTAGGCCCACAGGCTGGTGTTGTCGCCGCCCCAGTGGCCGGCCCATTTGCCGGAGCCGGCAAAGGTCGAGCGCCCGATGATAAAGGGCCGCTTGCCGGGGAAGACGGACAGCAGGGCGTTGTAGGTGGCGTTCAGGATCTGATGGCCGTAGAGGTTGTGGGTGTCGTACTCGAGCACGCCGCCGTGGTGCGTGGCGTTGGGGCTGACCGCATGCACAGCCAAGTCGCCCTGGACGTTGTTGATGACGTAGGGCGGGTAGTTGACGTTGCGGGCGCCGGGCGTCGGCCTTGTGCGGAGGTACGTGGTGCTCGTCGACGGAGAGGCGGGCGTCGAGGTGGCCGCAGCCTGCGACGACGCGACGGACGACGCCGACGACGCCTCGGTGCTGTTGGTGATGTTGAAGCCCTCGGGGAACTGGGTGATGAGGTTGTTGGGCTCGCCGGGCAGCAGGAAGCTGGGGTGGACGGGGTTGAGCGTCAGGTTGTTGCTGCCGCAGGAGCCGACGCAAAAGGACGAGACCTCGGACATGTCGATCCAGATGCCGTCAAAGGACACGTTCTCGTGCCAGCTGACGACCTCGTCGGTCCACCAGCCGAAGGCGCCGGAGCCGTTGAGCACGGCGCCGATCCAGTCGGGGAAGACGGTGTAGCCCGGCCAGACCTGGCCGATGTAGAGCGAGCCGTCGGGGTTGAGCAGAAACGCGTCGGCAGCCACGCCGCGGTCGAAGACGGGGTAGGCGTCGCTGCTGTTGCCGGGGTTGGGCACGTAGATGGCCGAGTCCACAATGGGGACGTAGTGCTGGCCGTTGGCGTGCAGGCGGCGGAGGAAGTCGGCGCCCTCGGCGTAGCCGAAGCGCGTCTGGTCGTTGTCGAAGTCGCGGTACTGGTTCATGTAGTCAATGTCCGTCCAGATGGTCTCGAGCGGGATGCCGGCGGCCGCGAAGCTGTCGACGACGCCCTGCAGGACGGTCCAGTTCTCGTAGCCCCAGCGGCTCTGGTGGTAGCCAAAGGCAAAGTACTGCTGCAGGGCGGGAAGGCCGACAGTGGTCTGCTGGTAGGACTGCATGACGTCGGGGGCCGAGGGGCCGGCGTAGACGTACAGGTCGATCTCGCCGCCGAGCGCGCGCCAGGTGATGTTGGACGCGCGCAGGAGCACCTCCTGGGGATGGGCATTGCGGAGGAAGACGCCGTGTGTGTAGGACTCGTACGCGGCCGCCGACGAGCGGCAGTCGGCCGTGGCGTTGGCAGCGTAATGGCCGGTGGCTCTGTCAAAGTAGCGCGTGTCCAGGTAGAAGGGGTGGCTGCCGTAGATGTTGCCGTCAATGGGGTCGCCCGCGTCGGCGGCAAAAATGGTGCGCGTCAGGTTGTTGCCGAGGCGGAAGCCGTGGATGACCTCGCCGAGGCCGTACAAGTTGTAGTTCTCGGGCAGCGGCGAGACAAACTCGATGAACTGGTCCTCGTAGACGAGCTTCGTGCCGTCGGTCGAGAAGAGAACGTCGCCCGTGGAGACGCGGGTGAGGGTGAAGCCAAAGGTGGGCGAGTTGGACCAGCTGAATGCCAGGTCCGACTGGGTGAGCGAGCCCGTCGCGGCGGCTGAGCGGGACGACGTCGCGGCCGGTGGCGAGTAGGTCCCGGACGGCGTGGGCACCAGCACTTCGGGCAGCTCGAACCAGGAGGCGTTCTCGGCGCCGATGTAGCGCGGCACAATGTTGACACGCACACGGTCGACGGCCTGCAGCTCGACCGTCAACACCAGGTGCTCGATGTCGTTGCCGTACACGTGGCAGGGCTCGCCGGCGAGGTCCAGGTAGGCGGTGAAGGCAGCACCGACGGCCGAAACAGTCGTGTTGGCGTCGCGGCCGTGGTCGTCGTGGTCGTCGTCGTGGTGACCACCGCTCGAAGTCACGGCTGTTGCAATGTAGCCAGGGCACACAGCCTGCGGGTCGACGGCGTTGGGGTCGTTGATCCAGGGCAGCAGGCTCTGGCCGACATCCGCTGACGCCGGAACGGTGAACTGGGCTCTGGCGGCCGAGCCCGTGGCCGTGGCCGAGGCCGAACCGACGGAGGAGGCACAGAGGCCCGCAGCCACCCACCAAGCACCGGCCAGCACGACGGACGCAGCGACCATGCTCGTCGTCGTGGGGATTGTGGGTCGTAAGGCGCCTCACAAGGACACGAAGAATCCAGGGACAGGAGAAGAAAGCAAACACAGAAGCAGTGTCTTGGTCGTGTCTCAGACGGATTCAAGCGGAGCGACGTGGGCGAGGATATGAGGAGATGAGGAGATGAGGAGGAGACGAGGAGACGAGGAGACGAGGAGACGAGGAGACGAGGAGACGAGATGAGGAAATAATAGAGAAGAGAGGATTATAGGAAGAGAGCTATATAGGAGGTCAATGAGAGCTCAGGAAAGCTCAAAGGAGCTCGACGAGATCGACGAGACCAAAGAGATCAGAGACCAAAAAGGTCAATGAGGTCAAAGCCAAACGGGAGCTTCCAGCAGCTGGATGCCCCGGCGTTGTCAAACAAAACACCGGAAGGCGGGGCAATCGGCCCGCCTCTTGTCGGCGGCTGCGGAACAGGGCCTGCAGTCATCGTCGCCACCAAAGGCGTGGCACATGGCACAAAGGGTGTCGATGACGATCGACAAAAGTCGAAATACGCCGGAAGTACATGCGGGCTATAGCATGCAGCAGCCGGGCTCTGGGCACTGGGTGCTGGCAGCTGGTAACGTCGTGCAAAGCGCGTCATACTCGTATCTTGTTCGTTGTCGTCCTGTATTGTCGCGGTTGTCGTGGCTATCGTCGTCGTCGTCGTGTTGTTGTTGTTTTGTTGTTGTTGGACTACGAATGACGACATGTACTTTGGGGCAGATTTGGGTGCGGCAGAATGTGGTAGCCCCCCCCCTGAATTCTTGTCCTTTGTCTACAAGGCAGGTGCTCCCATGCCTCCTTCCACAGCGACTCCTTTCTGTTGTTCTTGTTGTTTTACTCTATTTACTCCATTTATTGTGCAGGTGGCACTTTCCTATCTCGCTTGATCGGATTTTGCTTCGGCAAGAACAAGGAGCAACTAATGACGCGGCGCGCGGAAAGAGCAGACGCTGTGCGGAGCTTGCCGAGACGAGAAGGAAGTAAAAAGCAGAATAAAGCAAAAAGAAAAGCGAAATAAAAAAACAGCAAAACATGCCCACACAAAGTGGTGATAACGCCTATTGTTACGACGCTCCAGTAGAGTCGATGTACTGCCACGTACGAATACACCTACTTTATGGCATGCAGAGTATTACGGAGTACAGCGCCCGGCAGATAGCCCGGGCACGTGGCATTTGATGTGCTCTTTGCCGTGTCTCACAAGTCATCGCTACTCTGGCGTGGCATGAGACGAATAAAACGACATATCAAAGTCAAGTCTGTACTGATCTTGCAGGTGTCGACGGCCTTGGAGCGCAAGACTCGTCCGATCGTGTTTTGACAGTTCGTCGGCCTCAATGCATCGAATGGGAGAGCAATCCACCAAGAAAAGACACCTTGTTTTCTGAGAATCGTTGGCGAATAAGACATCCAAGCCACATTTGAGTTGACAGAAGATCGGCAGACGAAACCAGGGAGCGACCTTGGCCTCCGCAGTGGGCTCCGACAATCAGCGGAGCCGGACCACTGCTTTGTACATAAAGCTGATGCAGACACTACGAAACTACCCCGTACGTCATAGTGTGATGGACTTTCCCCGATCCCCTGTTGTCCAATGAGGCTTTCGAGAGATGCTACCCCAGAATAGAGGGACCAACCGAGGCGAAGGACGGAGCCGACAATGGGATACAAATTCGCAGGACTGCCCATGCAAGGCAACAAAGCAAACCGGATATCTTGGATACTGTATTTGGAAAAGGACCGTACTCCGTCTTGGTCTTGACAAAAGGTCGCTCGATTTGTCACGGCGCAGGTAAAAAAAAGATGAAAAATACACAACGGGCCGATCAGAAAGAGGGGGTGGTATTGGCTGCCAGTGAGCGACCAAGGGAACTGCGAGGATCCACTCACATTTTGGGTGAATTTCCCCAGACGCACTATTTCCGTAGCTTCGGACGGGGTGTGGGTGGTCTGCTGCAGTCTGGGGATGAAGATTGTGCAAAGGAGTGCTCCGGAGCAGTCTGGGGACAAAGACTGTTCAAAGGACTTGACAGTGGACAAGCGCCGACGACGTCTACAGTCAGTGTGGTATGTCCAGTCGTCCCTGAACGCTGAAGCGGCATGGTGCGTGGTGTGTTGATTTCTCATCGTCCACTTTCTCATCTCACCTCCCCAGACCGTCCCGCCAAGTTTTCTCTGCTGACAGCGAGTCTTCTGCCTTGATTTTGCCGGACAAAATACGACGAGACAATACGCCGTACGGCGCCTGCCTCGATGCACAGCGTAAGCATAGAAATAGGTCCGATGGGCACACCAGGAGTACCATCGCACATTCCTCGTCCAGCAAGGCCGAGTACGAAAGTACCAGACAGGCAGAGCGAGAAGAGCCGGCATGCAGCACGCGGCGGCGGTTGCCGGCTCGAATGCCGCTGGCCGTGCCAGGGGACGAAAGGCGCATTAACCCTATGGAGGTCACTCGGTCGTGTGTCGAACACAGTGTAGAAAAACAAGTGACCAAAATTCAGCGAGGAAGGCTGGGGATGGGGAAGAGTGTCGAAACAAACCTTGCTGGGGGAAAGCACCGGTCGATGTGCAATGCATGATGGGCAGGGAATGCGGAACACGGCGTGCATGGGTCAAAGGGCCGCTTCGGGGAGGGGGAACGTATTGGGAAGCGACCTTGGTTACTCCCCGGAGAGTCCCCGGAGCGAGACATCGGCCGCCTGTCGACATAGGAACGGAGACACGGCCATACACCGAGTAAAATTGCGGTACTTTCTGTCGCCATGCAAGAGACGCTTTGCAACAGGAGAAAGATTGTACTGGGGGTTGCTGGTTTTTCCATGCCGTCTCCTTCACTCCAACCTCCTTGTCCCTTTCGGGGATTTGCTCGCCGCCTCTCTTCAGCGTCGAGCGGCCTGTGACGGTCATACGCTGTCCATGGATCGGTTAGTAACGAATAAAGCCAAGGTCGTAGACGGGTGGACCGACAGTGAGGCACCCACAACATATGAAAAGTAGATATGCCAGACGCAGAAAGCAATAGACGCTTTCACGAATGGTTGCGTGGAAAGGCTACAGCCGTTGTCGACAGGTCGTGTGTTGCAAGTCGTTATAGATCGCAGCGTCGGTATCTCATCGTCGTTGTTAGTCCTCTGCAGCACAAGGCAGGGCAAAGAGCAAGCTTTCACAAAGTATTGATGGTAATAATAGTAATAATATTGTCCCCAGTTCTCCCAACTGTGTCGCCTGGTAAAGAAACTCCTTTTGAGATCGATCATAAAAACTCCAACGCTAGCCATACCCAACAGAGATAAATAAGAACTAAGAAAACAAAACAACCAAGGGAAGAAAGTCTTGTCCTGGAAAGACAGTAGCTACTATACAAAATAGAGGTAGAATATAGTATAGTATATGGCGAGTGCAAAAGAGTGGGTATGTCGATGCGGTAAGCCAAGTAAAATTAATTTTTTTTTAAAAAAACGTAACAAAATAAAGGAAACATGTCCAAAAATGTAAAGAGCGCAGAGAGGTATCGTATCGAGACCCCTTTTGTGTTCGCCGGTACCGATAACAACCAGATGTGGAGTATGACGACGAGACGTAAGAAAACAGGAGCAAACAGCATGCCTTGTCGTTTGTTGGAACGGACAAAGTATTAGGGGTATAATGAGAAATGCAAAAACAGCGTGTCGTAAACGTTCAGGAAGAGCAAGAAGCGGATTCGGCGTCGGCGATGACATCACGTTCTCTTTTTTTCATTAATAAGAAAAGTCCACATGTGCCATCGAGGCCAGCATCTTGTCAGCATCAGACGAAGATGATGACGAAGCGGCTGTTGTTGAGGATGTACTCGTGCTGATCGTATCGGAGCGTTCTGCTGCTGTTGGTGCGGGAGTATTTGTATTTGTATTTGGTGGCGGGCGGCGCTGTGGGTTGTTTTGCCGGTAGGCGGGCAGGGGGGTGGCGGGTATATTAGGTTGTTGTATTGATGCTGATGCCGTGCTTGCTGCATGCGAAGTCGGTCCTCCTGCTGTTGCGTGGGGCGTGTATTGCGGCGGCGCGTCGCCGTGGTCGTCGCCGCCGTGGCCAGCCTGGTTGCCATTGGCGTCGTCGGTCATCTCCTCGGGCGGAATGCCGCTTTCGGAGAAGCCAAAGTCACGCATCTGCTGGAAGCTCCAGCTTGGCTCAAACGACTTGCTCTGCCACGCCTTGGGCACCCGCTCGTACATCTCGTCAATCTGCTCGAGGCTGATCTTGCTTGTCTCGTACACCATAAAGTACACAAAGGCAATGGCGACAATGCAGAACGAACCCCAGACGAAGAAGACGCGGGAGCCGAGCTGGGCCGAACCCTGGCCCTCGCCAGCCATAAAGGGCGACCCGTAGGCAATGGCAAAGTTGAGGATCCAGTTCGCCGCCGTCGACATGGACATGGACTTGGCGCGGACCTTGAGGGGGTAGATCTCCGACGTGACAACCCAGGCCACGGGGCCCCAGGATGCCGCAAAGAAGAAGATGTAGATGGCCACGAAGATGACCAGAATCTGCATCGACGTCTGAGCCATGTCCGACGGCGCGGCCGCAGCAAAGGAGGCGACGATCAGCTGGCTCACGGCCATGCCGGCGGCACCAATCATGAGCAGGTTGCGGCGGCCCCAGGACTCGACCACGAACAGGCCGGGAATGGTGGAGACCGAGTTGACCACGTTGATGATCAGCGAAACGGTAAAGGCGTTGCCCAAGCCGGCCTGACGGAAGAAGCTGGTGCCGTAGTACATGATGAAGTTGATGCCAGTCAGCTGCTGCAGAATTTGCACAATGCAGCCGGTCAGTGTGCGGCGGCCCAGGTGGGGGGAGCCGAAGAAAGCGTCCCGGTAGGTGTCCGGGCCAAGGGCCAGCTCGTACTCGTGGTTTGCGATGATCTCGGCCAGCTCTTCGATGAGGGCCGGATGGGTGATGTCGAGGCGCCGCAGCCGGCTCAGCGACAGAGCGGCGGCTTCCTTCTGGCCACGCTTCACGAGGTAGCGCGGGGTCTCGGGGAGGACAAGGAGGCCCAGAGACAAGACACAGGCCCATGTCAGCTGCAGGCCCATGGGGATGCGGTAGGCTGCGGATCCGTTCATCTTGTAGGTCAAGATGTTGACAATGGAGGCAGCGAGGAGGCCGATGGTAATAAAGAGCTGGTAAGCACAAACAAGGGTACCACGAATCCACTTGGGTGCCATCTCCGACTGGTAGAGCGGCACGAGAACAGATATAGTTCCGACGCCGACGCCAGCAAAGAATCTGTGCAGGATTAGAAACGGGTCATTCATTGGCGGGAAACAGGCAAAGAGGTAGACATGATCACAACGAGCCTAGGCAATATATGGACAGAGAGCATGACGGCGGGAACGCACCTTCCAACGAGCAATGTCGGGATGTTGGTTGAGCAGATCTGGAAAATAGCGCCGAAGACGAAGACGCCGACGGACGCAATCATGGACCGGCGGCGGCCAAAGTAGTCGCCAGCGGGGGCGGCCAAGAGAGCACCGACAACGGTGCCGACGCTGAGCATGGCGACGATAATGGCTTGTTGCTTGACGGGTAATGGCGGTGGTGTGGAATCGGGTGTGCGCTCTACACTGCCGTCGCCAGCGAACTGGTATAGGAAGGATTCCATGGCGAGGATGCCGTTGACAGAGCCGGTGTCGTATCCGAAGAGGAGGCCGCCGGTTGCGACGAAGAAGCCGACCATGATTGCCTGGGCCGAAGAGCCGGCAATGTTGTCGGGCCGTCGCCAACCCATGGCGAAGATCGCCATGGCGAAGGACACGCCGTGGAGGGGCGAGCTGGTGAGAACCGGTGACACCGTATCAGTCGTGTGTCGGAAGAGCAGGTGTTCCGGACGTGGCGACAGGGCCGGAAGACGAGACGAAACTGTCGACAAAAGATCACTAGGATCGTGCGGATGGCAGACGTGAGGTGCGGCGAGTGCAGATCCGCATTGAAGAGGATGGTGAACGCTCCAGTCCCGTCAAAAGATGGTCGAGTCGTCGCCGTGTCACAGCAGTCGTCGAGAGGGTCGTCCGGGTAGTTCGTCGAGAGTCGTCGTCTGCGCCCAAAGAGTGTCGTCCTGTTCCGTCAGGAGATTGGACGCGAAGAGTTGCACAGGTTCCGTCGTGCGAAGTAGTCGTCAACGGGTCGTCAACGGGTCAACAGGTCGTCCGTTCAGTCGTCAATTACTTGCGTCGTCGTATGGGAAAGGTCGACAGATTGAAATCGTGTCGTATCGAGGCCAAAAGTTGCATGACAAAGAGTCGAATTTCCTTTCGATGCCTCGTTCTGTTTCGTAGGTCGTCGTTTTCCAGCAGGTCGGCTTCGTCGCTGTCGCTTGTCCGCTCGTTCGATCAGACTCTCCAAAAAGTGCGTAAGACACAAGGCGAGAAACGTCGTGACAAGAACCCTGAGATGTTCTTTGGCGACAAGCCAAGGGCGGGCGCTGCTGCCGATCGTTGCGCGTTTGATTGCCGGAAAAAAAGAGGAGTCGGGAAAAGACGTAAAGCAGAGCCAGGGCGAGACAGCCAAAGGCTAGGACATTGCGAATGGCGCGCACGATTGGAAAAACGACAAAAATCTGTTCTCTGAGTGCAAAACACGACGCAACAGGATGAAGTCAAAATGTGCCAGAAGAACAGGGAGTGAGAAGAGAAAGAGGTGGATGCGGATGTGAGAAAAGTGGAAGGGGTGTGGCAGTTTGTAGGAAAGAGTCGAGGGTCGGTGGAAGAGCAGGAGACGGGGAAAGAGGAGAAGGAGCGGATGGGTCTGGGACAGTGACTGGGACAAGAAAGGAAGACTGGGGAAGGAGCCAGGAGGTGACTTCCTACAGCCACAAAGAGTGTGGTGAGGAACAGACGACACCACCCAGGCGTGAGGAAAGAGCGACTGGGGTGGACAGGGGGGAGGGAAAGAGGAGGCAGGAGCGACAGAGAGGCCTGAAGCAGGAGGGCAGACAACGATGAAAATGAGGAGAGGAGAGGAGGAGAGAATGAATAGAACGCCAGGGCCTGCACTCCGCTTTTTCTGGCGAATGGGGCAGTGCCCAGAGACGAAGGGGCCGGTGGAAGAAACGAAGACAAAAGACT
Source organism: Sporothrix luriei (assembly GCA_021398005.1). NCBI lineage: Eukaryota > Fungi > Ascomycota > Sordariomycetes > Ophiostomatales > Ophiostomataceae > Sporothrix > Sporothrix luriei. The sequence continues at coordinate 418,136 of WNLO01000002.1, forward strand.
GGTAAATTCTGGTTAAGTGGTAGTTCTGTTTGTGGGTGGTTCGGGGAAGGAGCGTGCAGTTTGTGGGCGGTTATGGGTGAGTGGGTAATCAGAAAGTGGGGCCAGGGAGGGAAGAGGAGAAGCGACGACGCCACGACAAAGGAACCAAGACACCAAGACACCAAGACACAGACACCAAGACGCCAAACCGGAAAGTGCACAGCCAGACTGCGGGATTTGCCTGCCTCGAGCCTGCCTGAACATGCCTGAACCTGCCTGAGAAAGTGAGACGAAAAGAAAATGCAAAAGGAAAGAACGACCGGATTCATACATCGTAATAGACTAGAACGAGGGGTCGAGGAGCCCAAAGGGAGCCAGGAAGGAGCGGACTAGGGGTGACTGGATGTTGGCAGGTGCTCAGTATTACGGAAGCCAGTATTGCTTCGTAGATAGGGCAGGGGCGGCGGTTGCCACTAAACCACTAAAAGCAGCGACTCGCAGGCATTCTGTCAGGAGGCCAGGCTGGGCCAAGTGGCTCAAAACCCGATGTTGGCACTTGCGGCTCCAAGTTCGAAGGAGGACTGACACACTACTTCGAACATCGTAGGGATTTTGTACCGACTACAAAGTGTGCGAGGCGTCGTGCGCCGTTTGACCCCCCTCTGGCGTGGCAGCGCCCTGACCCTTGGCGTGTTGACCCGGTCTTTCCCCCAGACAAAAAGACAAAAGGCCCTAAAGCAGCCCAATATAAGATTTATTCATTTTTCTGGCATTAAGTTTAATTCATTGACATGGGCAGGAGCCACCACTGCCACCGCTGTTTACCAAAGGGCAGGCAGGTACTTTGCACTTGTACCCGGTACCTCCTTCCTCCTTCATCCCCGCGAGGAGAAAGGGTGGGTCGAGACGCGGTTCCATTGGTTCATCGGTCTCGTGCGGACCCACAAGACTCCATCCGCTTTCTCTCATCTCTTGCTCTGCCCTCTCTTACGATGTATTATTTGTTTTCTTTCGTGTCGCCTGTGCGCTGTTGACCCAACCGTTGGCTTGCAGGGCCAAGGGCCGACAGCGTGCAGCACCGGCGCAAATGCACAAGCACGAGGAAAGGGATAGGAAGTAATCAAACGGCGTCGTGGGCGTCGGTTTACGAAGTACTGATAATGTGGACAGAACGCGAACGGTGATTCTGAAAGACAAGAAGAGGTCGCAGGAACATGTCGACGACCTGACAGCACCTCCCGCCAGTACTCGAATTGGGTGGGCTGTTGTATTCCTCCGCTTGTATCAAATACGAGACGGTGTCTGCTTTCACCAGCACAAGTACACGCCGCTTTCGACATGTTTTCGACGACGGGCAGCGGTCGGCTCTCGTTTTCTCGTCGTCGTCGTCGCACGTCCTCGTCTTTTGTTGTTCTCGTCGGCCCTTTCACCCCGAGCCCTTGGGTGGTCTTGGTATTCTTGGGTTCTTGGGTGGCTTGTCTTTGACTGCGGCATTCTTGAAGTTTATTTGGTCGTGCCATGGTCTTTCTTGGGCCTCTCCACCGCGTCCGACAGTCAACATACGACGTGCGACTTCCACGGTCCAATACACTGTACAACGACACTGCCCCTGTTGTGTCTAACCATGTTCTCGCTCGGCGTACGAATGGACTGTTGCAGTGTATTCGTGCGACCCTGTGCGTGCCTGTCCCTTTCGCTTTTCCTCGGCCTTCTGTTCCTGGGCTTTTGTTTCTTCATTTACCCGCCCCCTACGTACGGGAATTTTGTGCCCCAGGAGCATACTTCTAGTGCATGTACGGGGGATTGCTCTTCTTGGCTCTGTTGTCTCGTCTGTCAGCGGATCGTGGGAAGGCAGAGGCTTTACTTGGACCTGAAAGATTCCCGTTCCCCGTTCCCTCAACGGAGCAAAGGCCAACTCATGTTGTCGGACGTCGTAAGGTCAATTCCCTCGTTTCGTTTCCATCTGTTTTAGTTGGGCTTCTTTGTATTTCGCTTCCAGTTTCTCTCATTCTCTCAAACTGCCCTCCCCTGCGCCCTCGCTCCTCTCAAAGACAACGGCACGTTGGCTGCATTCCGTTCCGCGGGCCATGAATCCGCAGCCAGACTTGACTGCGCACGGGTAAGAGAGGCCTAAAATAAAAAGGGGTGGGCGAACTGGGACTTGGTTGCTGTCGAGAGAATGCCTGTTTCTTTCAGGTCCTGCAGCTTGGGCAGTCTCGCAGTGTCGCCGTCCACTCCCAGGGCTGACCACTCGTTCGTGCCACGGCTACGCTGGAGGCAGTTGATCCTGAATTCAGTATTCCGTACATCGACAAGCCCACTTCAAACGTGCTCGTCCAATCCTCGTGTGTTCCAGCAAATCGCAAATGTGGACAAGAGAAGACGCGGGGAGGTCAGACGGAATAGCACAAAACGAGCGGGCGGGACGCAGAGTGCACCGCCATGAGTATAAAAATTAAACCGGAATCAAATCCGTCCAATTCCAGGGTCACGTACGAAGCTGGGGGGGACTGGAGAGGCCCCAACAAATGGCCAAACTCCGTACGATGTACGTAGGGAAAAAAAAAGTCATAAACAGGGTAATATGGATGTTGAGCAATATGTACGACATATCGCGGTTTGGGTTGGTGGTCCTTACTTGTATGTAGCACAGGCCCCATGATGAGGTACATCGGTACAAAGGTACAAAGGTACATTGGTACAAAGATACAAAGGTACAGATGTACAAAATACCTCCAAGACCGTCCAAGGCCCCTTCCCCTCTTTTCACTCTTACGACGGGCTTTGCTGGTGGCTACTGCCGCTCTTGACATGGCCCATGCGCTAGGGCTGAAAACGGAGTAGCGCGTTTTCACCCGCTAGCGTCAAGCGCCCGTTCTCCTCTAATTTTACCCTTGGGAAAGTGAAAGAACTCGTTCGTCAAGTCGAAAAAGGTCTGAGCAAAAGTCAGGCCAGGAGGAAAGAGCGAATGGGGCCACATGAAGGGGCGAGTCGTCTCTGGACGCAAGATTACCGAAGCTGAAAAAGGTGCTTGGATCGTGCTGCTTCGTGTTATTGGGACAAGGGACGCAACACAGCATTCACTGGTTGGTTCGCTTGGTCCAGCAAATCGTCGAGCTGATGTAAGATTACTTTTCCGTTGCAAAATAGGCCAAGCTGAAATCGCGTACGATGTATCGTATACAACTCGAGACCTCTGTCATGTGGGTTTTGCAGAAGGGGCCAGGCTGCGTGTGAGAGTGTCCCTACCTCTGAGCAGATCCAACCGATCAACTTCAGCGGTCTTGGGTTCGTCAGGCGGCCCTACAGCGTGCCGATCCCTCCTGGGGCAGGTTGCGACGGGCCACGTTGCTGGTCGCTCTCATGGCACCGCTGCGCGCGCTGGTCCCTTCCGTCTTCAGCCGTCTCTGGATCGCTGGATCTTGACAAAGCTGAATTGCTGGGGTCGGACGATGCCTACCACGCGCCATGCAGTCATTGTTGCGACGTTCTGAATGCCAGTGCCTCGAAAACGCGCGGATGGAAAATACCGGTACGCGGACTTGTCGAGAACGAGTATTTCGTGACTTGCTTTGGAATCAGGTCATGAAAGGTCGACGATATAGGTACGACGTACCAGCTGTCCGGAGACGTAATTACGTGTCAACGTCACAAAGGGAGTCTCCACAGGGCGGGTTGTTGGCGTAAAATACATCGTACGTCGTCGGCGAGAAAATGTAAATACTACAACGACCAGACAGCGAACATACTCCGTACAGTTTGGATCAAGCACGGTAATTCATCGTATCGTCCCTGAACAACATGCTCGGCAACGCTCTGCAGAGACGGAATGGCAAGTATCAAAATGGCTCCTGACGGCGCCGCAATTCGTCACATGGCGAAGCCGAAGAAAAAAGGAGAAGAAAACGGCCTGTAACACAGAGACATGCCGAGGGCCCACTGTCTTCCATCGTCGCTTCACTTCACTCAGCCCAACGCACGACCTTTGGATTTGCCGTTTTGTTTCACGGACGGCGCGCCCAGAATGCGACGGTAATCTCCACCAATATTCGACCACCCGTGGGCGGACTCCGAGAGGACCCTGGAGTGAGGCCAGGCCAACGCAAGGAGACAGAGGCACAGTAGTGGGGAGTAGGGTGATGTGCAGGTGCAGCAGTATTCCGTATATGTAGACGAGAGGCACGACGACGGACCCCCTTGGAGGGAATCCGGTGAGCGAGAGAGCCGGCATTTACTCGACGGCCACGAAAGACTACGATGTATTGCTCTGTTGAGACAGCAACCACGGCAAGCTAGAAGCATGCAATACGTCGGTAGTTGGCACGTTCTTTGCCCCGTAAGGGTCTGATTGCCGCCGTCGCAGTCGGTGTGTCTTCTGACACCTTTCGCGTGAAACTTGGTTCGACGTTGCAAAACATCCAACATGGAGCTCGATTTCGTCCTCCGCCTCCGAGTCATGTTGCTGTCTCATCCTCATCATCCTTCGCATACAAAACCCATGATGAATGTCAACGAAGTGCTGTGTTGAAGCTCAGAGTGGGTCGAGCTGAACGATGATCTCCACTTTTTTGTACACGCGAAAACCAGTGCATCAATCATCCTCGGGTGTTCCTGCCCCTAGAGGATGCTGCCGCGCCTGCCCTTCGCCTGCCCTTCGCCTGCCCTTCGCCTGCCCTTCGCCTGCCCTTCGCCTGCCCTTCGCCTGCCCTTCGGCTCATTGTGCTTTGCTCCTACTGTGTACGGAGTAGTCGCTTGCAGGAATACGCCGTCTACAGACGGTCTCTCTCGGCTGCTCTTTCTCTGTTTCATCTTCTCAGGACGTCTTTCCTCTCGAGGAAAAGAGGCGGTTGCATGTGCACGAGCGAGGAAGGTGCACGGATGCCTGGTCCTTGCACAATCATCGCTCTTTCTCCGTGGACCGCTTGGCTGCGTGGTCAGGAACCCAACGGCCATTCCTCTCAAACGCGCCCAGCGTCTTCGACTTCCCACAGAGAAGGCCCCAGTGGGCCGGCTAAATCCGGGTCATAACTCTAAATTCGCAGCCTATGGAGCACCGTCTGTGGGGAGGAAGGTGCAGGCTGTAGCGGGTCTGGTGAACAACTGACAAGACGAAAAATCAGGAGGTGGCACCACATACATCACGAGATGCGATGGGATGGGGAGAGGGACGAAGGTGACAAACAAATGCGATGGTATCCGAGTTTCTGTAGATGTAGACATGCGACAAGTTGAGTAATGTCGTTCTGTTTGTTTATTGTGGTTGTCGGATTATGTATTAGGAATCACAAGGAAAAAGTGAATAAAATACATGTATAATAATATAATAATAAACGAAAAGAGAAGAAAGAAGGAACAGTGCTGGAGAAGTACCAGAATAACTCAACCACAGGTAGATAAGCCAGGCGAGAATAGCAGTAAAGTAAGAAGACCATATCGCAACTGTATAGGGTGGAAAGCAAACCCTCCTTCAAAAGTGTCACGGGAGACGCATCGTCCGTAGCGAGCACAGCATCTCACTGCAGGTCGGCGATGCCTCGCTGGACACTCCTAGGGCTGCAGAACACAGCATCCTGCAGTACCACCTTTGCGTATTGCGGTATGGCACACGGTTTTTATTTTCTTGGTCGGGACTGCTGTTCTCTGTGGCTCTTTATCACTCGGCGGCATCGATTGGACAAGGCCATCGTCAGCGCTGTGCGACCCAAGGCGAGTACACGCATCCGGCCGGCGTCGGTTGTGTGTGTCGTTTGCCCAGTCGCTCCCCTTCTGCCTCCCGCGATGGCCTCCAGTCTCATCGTCATTTCCAGCACCGAGAGCTCCATGGCTGGGCCACCTGCCCTGCATCCAACTTTGTTTCACCAATCCGCCGTTCAAGGCCCATCGAGAAAGGCAGACATGTTTCTGTTTGGTCACGTCTCTTTCCGTCCTCCCCAAAGAGGTACGATGTATGCATACTGCTGTCGAACCTTGCACGGTGAAATGGCGAAATGGTGAAAATGCAGGATGTCTTATTTTTAGGACGTGAATACTGTGCTCCCCTAGCCGAAAACAGAGCCACTGTGTGTGGGCCGCGCCCTGGGGCTGGACAGAAAAGGATGTTTTGACGAGATTAGCGGCTCAAAGCGCACGGAACGGAGTACGAAGTCTTACATCGTTACATCGTACAGGCAGCACGAGAACCAGGGAAACGGTCCCAGAAAAATGGAGAGAGACGGGGGGACGACGGCAGACGTGAAGTCTCGCTTGGACCATCGCTTCGGTTGCCCACGAACTCAACCCACAAGGTGGTATTTCGGTATGACCGTTCCATAGGCGGATCAAAATAGAACCGCACAAAAAACAGACGTTAGAAAGAGATCCCACAGACAACGACTCGAGGAGAGAGTGGCGACGAGATGGCTAGCCAGAGGATCAACCTCATCCTGCCGCGATTCTCGTCACTCAAGAACCACTGTAATTATGGGAGAGGGAGAAAACAGGAGACGTGGAGCATATAACGTTACTTTGGATTGGAAAGGAAACGGGACAAACCCCCAGGACGCCGGAAAACGAGTACGCCCCTGGAGACCTGCCTCTTCCTGGCCACATTGATACACATCACCGCGTGTAAACCAAACGAAGCAAGTTGGGCCTCTCCAAGGGGAGAGCGACGAAATCGACAGGTGTCAGCTATTCCGGCTGGGCCTTGGTGCAGTATAGACGAAGAGGAGCGGTGATCTCTCTGCTCGTCATGCCGTCGTGCCGTGTCGTCGTGCCGTCTGTCGATTGCCTCTGGAGTGATCCTAGGCCCTGGACAGCGGACTCGCATTCTCTCTAACAACCCGGCAATCTGGCCACAACACTTCCACTCTTGTCTTCGTCTTTTTCTTTGTCCCTGTATTCGTCTGGTATTGTAACACTGTCCCTGCCTGACCGTGGGTACAGGCAACACACTGCCGTGCTCCCTCGGAACAAGAGCGTAGTGCATCCGGTGCGGTGAAGCGTCCTGCTGTAGTTTGTTTGATACCGTCTTCTCTTCTTGTGCTTCATATACATGTACTTACGGCCAGACATGTGCTCGTACTTGCGTATGCCGTATCGACCTGAGCCCTGGCCACCCACGCCTGCAGAGGTACAAAAGCGGTGATGCGGCTCCCCGGGGGATGCAGATCGCAACAAGCTGGTAGACACGCTGAAGCACAAAACGACGATGTCTCTGCGGCCGTCGCGGATCTGCATCTTGCACGACAGGACAGTAACGTAGCATGAAAGATTGTTGGCATCTGTCACGTAGGGGTTATGAAAGAAGTACAGAAAGCAGTATGCTGGTGGCCTCGACGTCCTTTCTCTGCTTCGTGGTTGTCTTCTAGTCCTTGCGTACCTCGTCGGCCGTCTCGGCCAACTCGATCAACATATCGGGAAGACACACCGGTCGCTGTGATTGTAGTGAAGCGGAATTTGTGGTCCTGTCTGCCCGACCCGCACACGTCGGCCATGGAGCGTTGGCCAATCTCTCAGGTCGCATCAGAGGCCCCAGTACCGGTGCAAATCGCCGCAAGGCCTCGGATTGCCCGGACTCGTATGGTTATGCCCTTTGGCTGTCTCCCAACGCTCAGGGTGTGTGCCAGGCTGCAAGAGACCACACGGGCCCTATTCCGGGACATGCTGTTCGGACCCGGCCAGAGGTTTGTCCTACCGCCCGCGAGTGAAAGATCTCTATATGTTGCCCACAACCACCTCCATGAAGGGCGGTGCCACGGACCAGATAAATAATGCATTCTCGCCAGGGAGCTTGTCTAGCCGCTCTGTGGCAATGAATGCTTGCTCGCTTGAAGTCTCCGTAGTGCAGTTGTAACGATGCCGGGGTATATTGGAGCTCCTCATTTATGTAGGTTTGTCGCGCATTTTGGTTCTCCTCCAAAACAGATCGACCAGCGTTTCTGGAAATGGATATAGAGTTGCTCCTTCCTGCTACGGCGGTCCTCGATACAGCATGGCTGCCGTCTGCGGCAACCATCCGATGGAGGAAAGAGCAAGCCTCGCTCATTGCACCTGCCTCTTAAAGAGCATGAATTTGACAGAACGGAAACGAATGGAAACTTCAGTATCTTTGCTGCCCATAGCACATCGAAAGGATACAAGGAACATAGATAGTCCATCACCATTACGTTCGAGTCGGCCTTCTGCAAGTGCACACATATCATGCATCACATTTGCGCCACGTCCGCCAGGATTTCCGAAGACGGCGGAAAGACGACAATGGTGTGATATTGCATCGCATTTTCCAGACCATTTGTCTTTGTCGAAATAGAAAGATACAACGGTCGAACCGGCCGTAACATGGATGGAAGTGGCGTTACAATCTACGCCTCATGGACCAAACGTCACGGACCAAACAACACAAGCCCATCTTATCGGCCAGTGTGGACGGCCATGTTGCGGACAGGGCACCGGGGGACCTCTTGACAACCTGCCTGGCCGTGCACATAATTTTGTTGCAATGGTATCCCCTGCCCCAACGACCCTTGGGACAGTCGTCCATACCGCCGGGCGAGGACGAGAGGCGAGATACCGAAGCTGTCATGCTCTTGACCTTACATCGGATCCAGCACTGCGCAGATCGACGGCCTATCCATCTCCTGTCTCTTGTCAATGCGGTGGATTGCAATCGACGATAGACCCCGACGAGTCTATGTGCAAGGCAACGACGATCTACGCTACGCAAAGCCACTTTGACCGGAGACTCTCGCCCACGACACGGTCAAACTAATCTACGCTTCTACTGTATCACGACACCGCCCGTGGTATGTGTATCTCGTTCTCACGGGGAAAGCACACAGGAACACTGTGGTCGCAGTCGTTCCCACATGGTCCTGACGTTGCTGACAAGGCGCCGAGATGCTGTGATGCAGACGCCGCCCACGAGCGCATCTGGACCCAATGCGGCGCCCCGGACGATGGACGAACAGCAACGGCAAAGCAGCGGGCTTGGGGGATTGTATGCACTCAAAACATGGTGTTCCGGGACGGCGACATGACAACAGATGTACCGACCGTCGTAAGGAAAGGATGGGAGGTGGGATCGCGGACGTGCGGGTTTCGTTGGATGGACACGGACAGACGCAAGCGGACACGAGGGGAGCAAAGGGGTGCTTCGTTCGAAGACGGAGGAGCAGAGGATCGTGTGGTCCGGCGACGGTCACGAGAAAGTAGGATGGTTAGCAAATCCAGGCGGGAGGCGTCCGAAGGAGGCATGTCGTAATGAAATGACAGAATATAGCGGCCGACACGGCCGACACGGACGACACGGACGACACGGGAGGAGCACAGAAACGCATACTTCGTAAAGGCTGAGGTTCCAGGGCTGGGCTCTGGTTGGACGGTTGGTTGGTGGTGGCCGCATTTTGGGTCAGATGCGCGGAGATGTGGGTCAACTAGCGAAGGGGGCGACTTTCACATGACCGGCTTTCGCATGGGCGCTGGGGACTTTCACATGCCACGTAGGGCGGCATCGGACCACAGGGCATCGTCGGACGGCAGCGCTCACGTACGACGATGTTGCAATTACTGCTCATTTGTTTTGTCGGGCAGTGGGCAAGTGTCGCAACATATTTTTTGCATATTCACAGTTTGCAAGCGATAAAGGGCAACACTTGAGGAACATTTTTTGTAGCCTAACAATTTGTCTCACTTTCTTTTGTACACAGCCCAAAGGGGGCAAGTAAAGAAGACACAAGAATCAAAAACAGTTTTACAATATAGAGTAGTAGGACAAAAGGGATGCAAAATGCGACAAAAGAAGAAGAAATAGAGGCCAATTTACAAGCCAAGGACCAAAGCTCAAGTCATATCCAACACTGGGAGAACCCCTCCGATCGCGTTCACTTCCTGTAGATTTTTTTGTGCCGTTATCGTTTGGTCTGGCCATACCCCTAGAACTCCAGCGTGGGCTTGACACCCTTCACGCGGCCAATGACCTGGCTCGGGGCGTACTTGGGGATGACCTCGTCGTCGTGCAGCATCTCAAACTCCTCGGTGGCGTCGCGGCCCATGAAGTTCATAATGGCCTGCGGGCCGCCCGGGTGCTCGTCGAGCCAGTTGGTCAGGTCCATGACCACGCCCTTGACCACCACCCACAGGTCCTCCTTGGTGTTGTGCTTGGCAATCTCCTCCATGGTGTACTCCTTCTCGGGGATGGCGAACGCCGCCTTGGCGCCCGACGCGGAGGCCTTGGCGCCTTCCGACGCGCTGCCGCCCGCGGCACCGCCGGCAGCACCACCGGCGGCGCCGCCCTCGCCGCCCGTCTTGGCCGACGCCGTGGATGCCTGGCCGTTGCCCCACTCGACCGAGACCTTGCCCGGCTGCGAGGGGTCAATGTGCAGCGAGATCTGGCCCAGTCGCTGGGCCGCGGCGCCGGCGCCGCTCGACTTGAGCGCCTTCTGGAACAGGTAGTTGCTGGCGGTGTCGCCGGCCACGCGGCCGTAGACGACGCAGCCCAGCAGCGACGAGCCGCCCAGGCGGTTGGCGCCGTGGACGCCGCCGGCCAGCTCGCCGCAGGCGTACAGGCCCTCAAAGGGCTGCTTGTCCTGGTTGAGGACCTGGGCCTTGTCGTTGATCTCGATGCCGCCCATGGTGAAGTGCAGCACGGGCTCCATCAGGGCGACGTGGAAGTCGTCGTTGATGTCGAGGGGCAGGTTGTGGAAGAACTTCTTGCCCCAGGGGTCCTTCTCCTTGCCGTCGGCGATGCGGTTGTAGGTCTGGAAGGTCTTTTGCAGGTGCTCGGGCGAGCAGCCAATGTCCTTGGCCAGCTCCTTGCCCGTCATCTTCTTCATCAGGCCGCGGCCCGAGTAGTGGCGCGTGTGGAAGTCCAGCACGTTGGACGCCTTGGAGTTGAGGACGAGGCGGATGGGGAACTTGCCCTTGTCCTTCTCCTTCCACATCATGCCGGAGACGTAGTCGCGGTGGCCCAGCTCGTCGCAGAACCGGTCGCCGTCGGCGTTGAGCAGCAGGCCGCCCTCGCCGCGCAGGGCCTCGGCCGCCAGGAACTTGGTCTTGGCCGTGGGGTCCTTGGGGTCGACCAGGCCCGTGGGGTGGACCTGGACCTTGTCGAGGTCGATGCCGTTGCCGCCAATCGACATGACAATCTTCTGGCCGTCGCCGGTGGCGTGCGCGCCGTTGGTGGTCGACAGGTCGTAGGTGTCGGGGCGGTACTTCTTGAGCAGCGACGAGTTGGTGAAGTCGGCCGCGTAGCCGCCGGTGGCCAGGACGACGGGGCCCTCGAGCGAGCTGGTCTCGCCGTTGGCCTCGTAGGTGACGCCGTGGACGAGGTTGCCGTCCTTGACGAGGCCGGTGACGCGCGCCTTCTTGATGATCTGCACGCGCTCGGGCTCCTGCTCGGCCAGCTCCTCCAGGCGCTGCATCAGGGCGTAGGTGATGGCCATGCCGGGGAACTTGGCGTCGTGGCCGCGGTGGGTGCGCGGCTGCGAGTGGCCGCCGAGGCGGGACACGAGGGTCAGGTCGAGGCCGAAGACGTCCTGCAGCCACTCGATGGAGGAGGCCGAGTTGTAGGTCAGGACGCGGATCAGGTCCGGCCGGGCCTTGTCGCGGGCCGACTTGAGCGTGTCATTGTAGAACTGCTTGACGCTGTCCTGGATGTTGAGCTCGACCTGTGTGCGCGTCAGGGCGCCGTTGATGCCGGAGGTGGCCTTGGTGGAGTTGCCGCCGAAGAAGCCTAGAGTGGTGTGAGTTGGTGGTGAAGAGGTTAAAAAGAAAAAGAAGTCTAATGTCACTTACTCTGCTTGTCGAGGACAACGACGTTGCCACCGGCGAGGTAGATGGTGTGAGCAGCGCTCAGGCCGGACACTGGAAGAGCGGTTAGCAATCGATGTTCAAAGAAAACCGTGTGGTGGTGGGTTGGCCGTAGGATGTTGCATTGCGAGCTGCAACTCGCGATGCGATGCGGCTGGAATCACATGTGAAAGAGGGCCGGGCCAGGTCAATACGTACAGCCGCCACCAACAACAATCACTCTGGGAGCCATTGCGATGGATTGTGTGAAGAAGAGGATGGAAAGGAAAACGACAAGAAAAGAAGCTCAAGGAAAGAAGAAGTAAGACGAAGACGTTTGGTGATGATGAGGGATAGGTGAAGGGAGGAGGAGAGAAAGAGGGACGAGTTGGAGACAATGGGGAGAAAGAAAGAAAGAAAAGGAAGAAAAAGTCGGAAGAGGGTCGAGAGTCTGAAGAAATACGGACAGGACGGTAGAAAAAGGGACCAGCAGCGGACACAAGGACAAACGGACCACAAGGTGGAAAACGAAGGAAAATAGTCTGGAGAACTAAAAGCAGCAGCAAGAATGGTGGATGGTCGTAGTTTGGCCGCGGATCTGACGAGTGCCTTGGCTACTCCAGGCGGAGCAGGAGCGGTGGCATGCGCCTGCCTCGTTGCTTTCGTTGCTTTCGTCGTGTAGCACGCCGTAATACTGCGTCGGAGAGCTACTTCACCACGGCTGTGGGGCTGCCCTTTCTGTTTTTGGCTTGTGCTTGCCTCCGTCGCTCTGGAATTATGGGGCTGTGGACTTGGAGTTTGGAGTTCGGCACTGGGGTTACGGGGGCAGTTGCGATGGGCGGTTTTCGCTAGCTGGGGCGACTGGAGACGGTTTCTCCAGTACAAACCGCCTAGAAACAGGCGGCAATAGCGCCCTGCTGGGCTCTTTCCTGGCGAGCTAAGCCGAACTTCTGACACGCTGATTCGTCCACTGGAAGGTGCCAGCGGACAGGAGTGGAGCTCAAGAATGCCGAGGTCAACCTGGGAGGGAGTGACTTATCACGTCACCTGCAATCGCTGCTTGCCACAGGGCGGCCAGGCCATCGTTGCCACGAGCGAGCCGTCGGTTCACCTCGTCCTGTTTGCCTCAGTAATGCATCCTGAGAGGGCGAAGGATCTGGATTTGGGGGTGTATTACTTTAGTGACTACTTCGTAGGAAGGCGCTTCAAGGCCAGTGTCTTAGGGCTCGCTGCTGGTAGTCACTGTAAGGCCTCTCAGCAATTGCCCAACCCGGCAACCACTCTGCTGCAAGCGGTACGTTCGCTCCAGCAGCATGCCAGGCCGCTGCTTCTTGTTTCGGCCCAGCATTCCTGCGCCTGCCTTGCTCGCATTGCCGTTTCCAGCTCGATTTTTGGACAAAAATGGGTTGAACATCGCTCATACCACGTTTCCAGTCCGTTCGTTCCTTCCTGTGGTTATTTGATTCTTGTTCCTGCTCTTACCTGCTTGGCGACATCGCCAATGCAGTTTCTCGCGGTCGCTGTAGCTTAGGCCGAGCGCCTGCCCACACGAGTCGCGCACCAATGTACCCGTGCCTGCGCAACGCGCGCAGTAGCTTGTGCCGAGGCCCGCTGCAGCTGGTTCCCCATGCAGAGCCCACTTCTACAGGGAAGAAGTGACCAGCCGGAAACGACTTTCAGGAACCAGCGCATATGTCAGCCAAACGGCAGGAGCAGTCACAGACAGAGACGACGATGATACATCGTATATACGACGTCTGTGGTGTCGCATGAAAAAGGACAACCGAGTGACAAACAGTCCCGAAGATGCCGCTTAACATTCGCAGCACCCCAAACCTCACCAGGTAAGGTGTCTCGTCCGCTTCCTTTGACGGACGAGGAAACGCATCGACGAGGCGCCCCAGGTCAACCGTCGTCCTGCCCTGTCACTTTCATCTGTTCCTTGCGCTACGGCATATTCCTGAAAACGGTCTGCTATCGCTGTCTTTTCTCGTTCTTGAGATCCACAATGCATGTGCGCCTGCTCGAAAAAATGTTTCTTGTAAGATATACGATGTAAATTTTGAGCTGTCTAGACGTACTTTACCCTCCACCTTGGAACTTTGGGGTGCTGTCACGAGGGAGTCTCAAAGTGGCAATGTTCCCGACTTGCGGGTGCTTTCACATGTCACAGGGAAGTCCGGGGTCTCCGCAATAGCAACCTCCAACCTCCAACTCCCAAACACAGCTGTCACTTGAGCAACGCCTCCTGGGGGAAATCGCCCATCGACCCGGGACCAAAGGCGCAACGTCCAAATAAGTGATTCTGCAACAATACAAGATGACAGCCCCATCCTTTAATTTTCTGAGGACCTTTTGTCGGCGACGTCGGTTCGGTTTGTCTTTTGTCTGTTTGTCATTTGACTGAGTCCTCACGTGGCGAGGTCACATGACTTGACTTTCCCAGCGCCATTGCCGCTCCGAAAGTAGCGTTTCTCCGACAGCGCCGTCCGTCAGCCAAACGCCTCTGCCGCTTTTGTCACTTTACGAAACGGAAATAATTACACCGTACGAGAACGGATACGTCTGTCATGGCAAGCTTTTCCTAGTCGCCTTGATAATACCGGGCGGAAACCCTCCAACGTCTTCCTGATCAGGACATCTGTGCTTCTGACTCCCTATGCGAGCCTCTTGGCTTTTGGAAACTGTGGTCTTTCGCACCGGTGTCGGCCCCCAGAGTTTACGGAGCTGGAATTTCCCGTTGGCGGTGGGTTCCTCCCGACGGCCGTACCTGTAATATGCAGTCCGTACTTCAGCGCGGAGGAGGATCGGGGACATTGTCCGTTTACGGCGTGGGTTGTGGCGTCTGGTGGACTATTTGGGGGTTGACGTCGCTACTCTGCACGACGTGAGATGCATCGTAGGTTGAGATAATGCACCTGGGACGTATGGCAGTCTTCGATCATACCTAGAACGGCAGCTGCCAGAGTCGCGGCTGAGGAGGCCGTTTGCTGGCATTTGTTAATGGCATGTTTCCAGTGGCACGGTCACGTGGCTTGCTTTGGTTACTACTTCGTAGGCTGCAGATCCCCACTCTCTGACAGGACGATGTGCGTCATTGTCTCAGGCAGGTGACTGCACTCGCTGTTGGTTACTTGTAGTTCCTCTCTGTCATTGTCATCCAACACAGACCGTGCGCTGTGGTATGCTCTTGCTCTGACATCATTGGATCCGCACTGCAGCTCCTGCCTTGTCTGTTGCCAGTAGCCTTACTGCCTTACTACGATCGCCTCGTGGCCCTTGAGCCTCTGTTGGGCATCTCGCAGTGTCGCTCTGTTGCCCTCTTTTCCTCTCCCCTCACCCTGCTATCAAATCGCAACGATGAGATTAGCACACGTGCCCATCGTCGCATCGCTGAGTCTCGTTTCTGTCTCACAGCTGGTCGTGCAGCAGCAGCCACAACCCCCCCGCATTGTTCTCGACGCTGTCGCCGACGGCGAAGCAGCCCCAAACCCCCTCGCCATGCCGCTTCCCCCTCCGCCTCCGGCCGGCCCGGCGATCCCAGCGACCCCGTTGCAGCCCGGCGACGGCTCCGACACGACGGGCCCGCCGCCCGAGACCGGCACGGTCATCCTGTCGGATGTCATTGGCCGCGACCGCAGCATCAACGTCTTTGCCGGCTTCACGCGCGACTTTGCACCCATCACCAACCGCTTCGACGACGCGACGCAGAACTCGACGGTGCTGGCGCCGCTCAACTCGGCCATTGAGGCGCTGCCGCGCAAGCCCTGGGAGGACCCGCAGGACTACCACACGCTGGGCGCCGATGCGTACGAGGGCAGCGACGGCCAGGAGCGGGCGCAGCAGAACCTGCGGCGGTTTGTGGAGGCGCACATTGTGCCCGTGAGCCCGTGGCCGGAGAAGCAAAAGGCCAGCGCCATGGCGGGGGCGGGCGAGGTGTGGTGGGAGGCGCGCCCGGACGGCACGAAAGTGGTGAGTGCGAGCGGAGACGTTAGGTTGCGTTCTGGGTGTCCTTGACGTCGTTTGTGTTCGCGTGCTAACAGCGCAGATTCAACCGGGAAACATTGAAGTCGCCAGTGTCGCCAGCACGGTCGCCAATGGCCAGGTGGTACGTTGTCTTCCGGCCTCCTTGATTCTCTCCCATTCCGTTTCATGCTGACCTGCTTCTAGTGGATCATCAAGGGCGTGCGCAATTATTCGTCGTAATCGCTGGAGGATTTGACGCTGCCGCCGATGTGACGGGGCCGTGCGTGCTGTGACGCGATGGACATTCCTTTCTACCTATGGCACATGTCTTCCTGCGGCGTATGGCTTGCGGCCCCGTCTGCTTCTGCTTTGCTTTCTCTCTTTGCTTCATTGGGTTTGGCTTTCTATGTCTTGCTGGCGAGTCTCTTTTGTTACTATGGCGTTGTCATTACTGATGGGCTTTTGGATGTCGTTTCACCTGGAAGGGGGACAACATGCGAAGCTCACCTACGAGGAATACGAATGCACAAAATGAACCTGCGCTTCCAAGATATGTGTTCTGTTCTGTTCCGTGTTTCTCTTTCTTGCTTTTTCTCGGTAGTTTGAGCTGTACGGCTGCCTGTCACAGCGTCAAATGGCCCGTTAACACCACAATAAGCACGGCATACGTAACAGATATCCTCCTGTCCTTGAGTCCTTGACACAGATATAATACTCGTAAAGTTCTGCCAACGGAGTTGTCTTTCACCGCAGACATAAATCACGTGATACAACACCAGTATTACCACGTGACGAAAACTGGGGAGCAGCCGCCGTCAACGGACTGGAGACGCGCCCCTTCCCCCTTTGCTCTTTCCTTATCGCTTATCGTTGTCGGGCCGGCAGAAAATCCAGCCCTCTCCTTTTGTGCCGTGACGCCAGGCTCTGGGGGAAGGTGCGAAGCTGGGGGCTGTTTCGGCCTCGCTCGCGCAAAACTCGCTGCCCTTTCCGGCTTCATTTCCCTCCTCTCTGTCCTCTCTGTTTCGCCCCCCCCTTCACACGCCTTTTGCCTCTGCGAGCGACGATTGCATGCCGACCAGCCTGGCCCCGAGCTCGATTCTTTTTGCATTTTGACGTATCAACCCCCCTTTTGCGTTTCGGTCGTCGCATCGCACGTGGCGTCGCCTGATTGTCGCTTGCTGCGCCGCGTCTCCTCTTTGGCCTTGACGGATCGTCTCGTCTGATTTCTGTTGTTGACGAGCATCGTCGGACGCCGACCAGTCGAGAGCCGGGCCTCCGTCTTGACGAGCAACGGTCTGCGGACGAGGCGCAATTGATTTCAGGTGCGTTGCTGTTTGAGGCCCCTCCCTGTGTCGCCCACTTTGCAGGGATCACCACGATAGCAAACAGGGAGCTCTCGACCTCGTCACGTCTTTCTGCTGCCGCTTGTCGTATCATGTCTAGCTCTCCTCTAACAGTTTCAATCCAGTTTCGACCATCACGTCCCTAAATGTATCTCGCCACGCCGGTTTTTTGCGTCGGCGAGTTATGACCAACAAGCCTCCCTACCATTTGACCGCAAACTTCATCGGAATCTAATCGACCTCAAAAACGCGAGCACGAGCCATAGCTCAGCCATCTGCGATACCTGCTCTTTTGAACTGCTTAACAGCATCACACAGACACACACACATACACACATACACACACCCAGACGCCATGGCGCATCGTGACCGCGAACGCGACCCGCGCGAACTGCAGCGCGAGCCGTATCCGCCGCAACCGCCGCCGCCCTCGCAGCAGCAGCAAGGCCCGCCCCAAGGCCAGCAGCCGCACCACAGCTCGGCCGGCTCTATCCCCATCCACCAGCCTGTGGCGTCGCGCATATCGGGTGCCATCCACAGCCCCAACGGGCTTCTGGCCAACCATGGCGCCGGTGCCGGCGCTGCGCCTCCTCCGCCCCAGCAGCAGCAACAGCAGCAGCACGGTGGAGGTCCTCCTCCGCAGTCGGGCTATGGCGGTCCGCCGCCGCCCATGCACGGCGCTGGCGGCGATCCGAACCGTCCACACCCGTCTTCTCTGCAGGAACAGCAGCAGCAGCAGCAGCAGCAACAGCAGCAGCAACAACAGCAGATGTACTACAACTCTGGACCCGCTCCGCCAAACAGCGCCATGGGCCCGTCCGGGGGACCGCCGCCTGGTTTTGGAGGCCCGCTTCCGCCCGACAGCCGGGGCGCCCAGCCGCCGCCTCCGTCATATGGCGCCAGCGGCATGGGTCCTGGCCATGGCGGACCGCCGCCAGCTGGTCCTCCGGGACCGCAAGGCGGCCCGCAGAGCGCCCAGCAGCCGCCCTCGGGAGGCGTGTCTCAAGGCCAGCAGCCGATTCTCAATGTGCGTTTGCGTGTTTCTCTGTCGGGAACGCTGTACTTTTGTACTTTTTCTCTCGTTCCTCCGCGGTGCCATGGTTTTGCTAACCCGATTCTATTTTCTCTTCCCATAGGACGCTTTGAGCTACCTCGACCAGGTCAAGGTGCAGTTCCACGAGCAGCCGGACGTGTACAACCGGTTCCTCGACATCATGAAGGACTTTAAGAGTCAAACGTGCGTCCTTTCTTCCTTACTCCTTTTCTTCCCCTTCTTTCTGGGAAATATCCCGGCTAACAACTTCCCCAGCATCGATACGCCAGGCGTCATCAACCGCGTGTCCGACCTTTTTGCTGGCCATCCCAACCTCATCCAGGGCTTCAACACGTTCCTCCCTCCGGGCTACCGCATCGAGTGCGGCCTCGAGAACAACCCCAACAGCATCCGCGTCACCACGCCCTCCGGCTCGACCATCCACTCGATCGGGGCCGGCCGCATCATGGTCCGGGAAGGGCCCCACGACCGGCCGGGCCAAATGTTCCTTGGTTCCCGCCCCTGGCCCATGCAGGATCAGCAACTGCCGCCGTCGGCCCAGCACGTGCAGCACAGCGTCGAGGGACCCGACGCCCAGTACGGCGGACCGGGCCAGAATGTCCCTCCCCAAGGGCCTGGCCCCTACGGCCACGCCGGCGCCGGATCGGCCATGTACGACGGACCGCGTGGGCCTCAGGGCGGTCCTGGTGGCCCCGGTGGACCCGGCCAGGCTGGTGTGCCGCCGCCTGTGCCAAGGAGCACACACACGCCCGCGCCGTCCGGTGCTGCAGCGAACGGCGCCGCGTCTCAGCAGGCCAGCGGCGAGAAGCGTGGCCCCGTCGAGTTTAACCATGCCATCTCATACGTGAACAAGATCAAGGTATGTGCCTTTCTGTGCCTTTCTCACTTTTGCGTGACTCTCGCGTTTTGGCAAACGACGTAATTTGACCCCACGTGCGTTTGCATGCGAATGCGTCCATAACCAACCTGGTCCACTCACCTACCTCTTGCTCCCCGTCCACCATTTTCTGACTTGCCACCCCTTCTCTCCAGAATCGCTTCCAGGACAAACCCGAAATCTACAAGCAGTTCCTCGAAATCCTGCAGACATATCAGCGCGAGCAGAAGCCGATCCAAGAGGTCTATGCGCAAGTCACCACCTTGTTCAGCGGCGCTCCCGATCTGCTCGAGGACTTTAAGCAGTTCCTCCCAGAGTCCGCCGCCCACGCTAGACCGGCCGGCGGCCGTCCCAGCGAGGACGTCCCTGCCGCCGCCGCCGCCGTCCTGGCCGCCCAGACGACGCCGCCCAGCCAGACCGCGCGCGACGGGCCCAAGATGCCACCCGTCGGCAACTTCGCGCCGCCCTCGAGCACCACCAAGGAGAACAAGAAGCGCCCCCGCCAGGACAAGCAGGCGCCTGCGCCCGTCCCCCCGCCCGCCGAGCTCGCGTCGGCCGCCACATCTGCCGTGCGTGGCCTGGCCCCCGTGGCCGCCAACAAGCGCGCCAAGCTTGCGCATAAGGGCGCGCTTGACGTCGCTCCTCTGGTGGAGCCCACGCTGACGCCCACCATGCCGGGCCCGCTCCCGCGCGTGGGCTACATCCAGGACACCCAGGACGGCCTCAACTTCTTCGAGCGCGTCAAGAAGTTCCTGCCCAACAGGACCACCATGAACGAGTTCCTCAAGCTCATCAACCTGTACCGCCTGGGCCTCATCGAGCTTAACGTGCTCGTGGCCAAGAGCCACGCGTTCATCGGCGGCAACGCCGAGCTCTTCAACTGGTTCAAGTCCTTCGTGGGCTACACCGGCGAGGACGAGATCGTCGACAACCAGCCCGCGCCGCCGTCGGGCAAAGTGTCCCTCAGCAACTGCCGCGGCTTCGGCCCCAGCTACCGCCTCCTGCCCCGCCGCGAGCGCCTCAAGCGCTGCAGCGGCCGCGACGAGCTCTGCAACTCGGTCCTCAACGACGAGTGGGCGTCGCACCCGACCTGGGCCTCGGAGGACTCGGGCTTCGTCGCCCACCGCAAGAACGGCTACGAGGAGGGCCTGCACCGCATCGAGGAGGAGCGCCACGACTACGACTTCTACATCGAGGCCAACCAAAAGTTCATCCAGCTGCTCGAGCCCCTGGCCCAGCAGATGCTGACCCTGGCCCCCGCCGAGCGCGAGAGCTTCCGCATGCCCCCCGGCCTGGGCGGCCAGAGCACGTCCATCTACAAGCGCGTCCTCAAGAAGGTCTACGGCGCCGACAAGGGCGCCGACGTGGCCAACGACATGTTTGCCCATCCCTTTGCCGCCGTCCCCGTCATCATGGCCCGCCTCAAGCAAAAGGACGAGGAGTGGCGCTTCTCGCAGCGCGAGTGGGAGAAGGTCTGGATGGCCCAGACGGAGGCCATGCACCTCAAGAGCCTCGACCACATGGGCATCCAGGTCAAGTCGGCCGACAAGCGCAACCTGTCGGCCAAGCACCTCGTGGACCTGATCAAGACGAAGCACGAGGAGCAGCGCCGCGCCGCCGCGTCGGGCAGCGGTGCGGGTGCGGGTGCGGGTGCGGGTGCGAGCGCAGCCGGCGCGCACCACTACCTCTGGGACTTTTCGGACCGCGACGTGCTGCTGGATCTGCTGCGCTTCATGATCCTGTACGTCCTCAACAGCGGCCAGCACGGCGCCGCCGAGAAGGAGCGCATCACCGACTTCTTCGAGACGTTTGTGCCGCAGTTCTTTGACCTGCCCGAGGACCTGGTCCTGCAGCGGCTCAGCGACATCGACCGCGAATCCGGCGACGAGGACGGCGACGACGCGACGCCCACCGAGCTGACCAACGGCCGCACGCGCCGCTCGGCCAAGAAGTCGGACCTGCTGCGCGGCGTGCTGGACCCCGGCCGCAACGGCAGCGCCAAGCCGGGCGCCGCCTCGCGCCTCCAGAAGGAGGACACGGCCGGCTCCGCGTCCAAGGAGACCACCCCCGACGTCAACTCGGCCAACGAGGAGGAGATGCCGGATGCGCCACCGTCGTCGTCAGCGGCAGCGGCAGCGGCGGACGAGCGCACATCGGCCCTCGAGCTGGCCACCGACCGCTGGCTCCCGTCGGTGCCGAAGCCGACTGTGGTGACGGGCGAGAACCCGCTAGCGGCCGACAGCGACCTCAAGGCGGACGGCCTCTTCAAGCGCCAGTGGTACAACTTCTTCAGCAACCAGACCATCTTTGTCTTCTTCAGCGTCTTCCACACGCTGTACCGGCGGCTCAAGGACGTCAAGGAGAGCCGGGAGAGCGTGCTGCAGGAGCTGCGCCGCGAGAACGCCGAGAAGCCCGGCCGCGCCCTCGGCATGATGCAGGCGCCCCTGGCCTTCTTTGACGCCAAGCACCCGGAGCAGTTCTGGCCGCAGACGGTCGAGCTGATCGAGGACTTTCTGACGGGCGAGATCGAGGAGAGCCGCTACTTTGACGTGCTGCGCCACTACTACCTCAAGAAGGGCTGGACGCTGTACACGATCCAGGACCTGCTCAAGACGCTGTGCCGGCAGGCGCTCGTGTGCAGCGGGTCCGACGCGCGCGAGAAGACGCCCGACCTCGTGCAGCAGTTCCTCGCGAGCCGCCAGCAGGACGAGACGAGCTACGAGATGGAGATCAGCGCGCGCCGCTTCGCCGAAAAGTGCATCAAGGACGGCGAGATGTTCCAAATCACCTGGTACCCGGCCAAGGACGAGGCGGCCGTGCGCTGGCTGCCGCGCGACGAGCCCACCTTCAACGCCGACACCATGGCCCTGCAGGACCGCTGGCAGTACTACATCTCGACGTACATGCGCATCGAGCCCACCGAGGGCGTCGACCGGTCCCGCCTGCGCAAGTCAGTGCTCGCGCGCAACCTGCCGTCGGCCCACGAGAACGAGTCGGACAGCGGCGCGGGCCGCAAGGCCGTTGCCTTTCACGAGGGCCTCGTCATGCGCGTGTGCCTGAACTCGTTCACGCTGGTGTATGAGAAGAACGCGAGCGAGTTCTTCATCTACAACCACGACCACGGAGCGGAGGAGGAGGAGGAGCCGGAACCGGAGGCGGAGGCGCTCGATGACGACGACCAGGACGGCGAGGCTGCCGCCGGCGCGAAGGCACAGGCCGATGCGGTCGAGGGCGACGCGGACGAGGCCGGCCAGGACAAGAAGGCGGCCAAGAAGGCGGCCAAGAAGGACAAGGAGATTGATGGCGCTGACGCCGCCGACGCGGACGACAAGGCCCAGCAAAAGAAGCTGGCGGCCCTGGCCGCGCGCCGTGCCGAGCAGCACCGCCAGCGCATCAAGCACAAGGCGGACCAGGCGCGCCGGCGCCAGCAGTACCGCGAGCAGCGCTTCCGCGAAAAGTTTGTCATCAACAACGCGTGGATGAAGAACAAGACGCAGGAGGAGGTCCGCAGCCAGACCGACAAGTTTGCGCGGTGGGTGTCCGAGGGCGCGCTGCCCAACGGCGACGCGTCCCACGGTGCGGCTGCTGCGTCGTCGTCGTCGGCGGTGGCGGCCGCTGCCGTCGACAAGACCAAGACCAAGGTCGAGGCCGTTGATGGTGCTGCGTCGATGGACACAGCCGAGTAGTGAATGGGTGGTTTCGAGAAGGCCGGATACGATAAACGATCGGATGCTCGTGATCCTTTTTGTGTTTTGTGTTTCAACAGGGCGAAAACGGAGGGCGTGCTGGGACCCAAAGGAGGGGATACTCTTGGCTTTTGTTTGATTTTCTTCGTGTGTTTGTTTTTCTTTTCTTTTCTCTTTTGTTCTCTTTTTTTTTTTTTTTTTTCTCTTTTTTTCCCTTTTTGTTCCCTTTGCGTGTTGCGTCGGACGTTTGCCATCTTATGTCGCCCTGCTTCCCTTTATCTGCCTGGTAATTGTTGCTGTCTGGTCGTGATGTCCGACCTTTCGCTCCTCTCATAGTTTACGTTGCTATGTTTTGTTTGCTTCTTTCATATTGTTTGCTACGATCTACTCTCTTACGTCTTGTCTGGCAATGGAGCGCCTTTTCAACATGTCTTACCCCGGTTTGTAGGGTTGCACGGAGTATACTCAAAATACATCGCACATCCAGCTTTACATGTATGGACGTTTAGGTCACATCTTGTTGGTTTCTTTCGTATATACTTGCCGGTGCACATCACAGGTTCGGCTTCAGCTCCGGCCGTGTCGGTGGTTGCGATCTATAGTATGCCATTGCTTTTAGATACGTCACGTTTTGAAAGAAACAAAAGACAACAAAAGACAGGCAGAGGAAGTCGGCACAAAATGACAAAACACCTTTCCTTCACGGAATATCCTCTCGTTCCATTACATGCGTTTTGCTGCCCCCTCCCCGCCCTTCCTTTGTTTTCGGCGAACACGATCATGTCTCGTTTCCCTTGCACGCCGTAGCCTGGGGACATTGTTATGGTCCTCCTTTTTTAATATCTCGGCTGGATTTTGCCTGTCCCGTTGCCCGGTTCTTGGGTCCCTGCTAGACTCTTCTGTATAGGTTCTCCCTTTCACCCCACGCCGCAAAACAAGGAAAACCACTCACTGCAGGTTCTCAATGACAAGCGCCGAGGCGCCGCCACCGCCGTTGCAGATGCCGGCCACGCCGATCTTGGCCTTCTTCTCCTTGAGCACCGTCGTCAGCGTCGTCAGAATGCGCGCGCCCGAGCAGCCCAGCGGGTGGCCAATGGCGACGGAGCCGCCAAAGACGTTGACCTTGTCGGCGTCGAGGCCGAGCAGCTTGATGTTGGCCAGGGCCACGACCGAGAAGGCCTCGTTGATCTCGTACAGGTCGACGTCGTCGGCGCTCAGGCCGGCGTGCGCCAGCGCCTTGGGGATGGCCAGCGCGGGCGCCGTCGTGAACCGCTCGGGCTCCTGCGCGGCGTCGCCCCAGCCGCGGATCTTGGCCAGCGGCGTGAGCCCGAGCTCCTTGAGCTTGGCCTCGGACACGAGCACCACCGCGGCCGCGCCGTCGTTGATGGGCGCCGCGTTGGCGGCCGTCACCGTGCCGCCCTGCGGCTTGAAGGCGGGGCGCACCGTCTTGAGCTTGTCGATGTTGAGGTTCTTGACCTCGTCGTCGCGGTCGACGCGCGTGGCCGGCTTGCCGCGGGGGCCGGGGACCTCGATGGGGGCGATCTCGGCGAAGAGGCCGGCGTCGGTGGCGGCCTGGGCGCGCTGGTAGGTGCTGATGGCGTAGGCGTCCTGGGCCTCGCGGGAGATGTCGTGGGTCGTGCTGCAGAGCTCGGCCTGGATGCCCATGTGCTCTTTGCTGTAGGCGTCGGTGAGGCCGTCGTTGAGGACGCCGTCCACCAGCTGGGTGTTGCCGTACTTGGAGCCGGTGCGCAGGGTGGGCAGGTAGTGGGGGGTGTTGGACATGGACTCGGTGCCGCCGGCCACGACGATGGAGGCGTTGCCGGTGATGATGGTCTGGGCGCCGAGGATGACGGCCTTCAGGCCCGAGGCGCAGACCTTGTTGACACCCGTGCAGACGGTCTTGTTGGAGAGGCCGGCGCCGATGGCGCATTGGCGGGCCGGGGCCTGGCCGAGGCTGGATGGGGGGGACACAGTTAGCCAACTGCGGGAGCGCAGCACGTGTGGCCGTCGCACTTACTTGGCAGACAGGACGTTGCCGAAGAAGACCTCCTCGACATCCTCGGGCTTGATCTGAGGAACACGCTCAACGGCCGCTATTCAGTGTCAGTAGGGTGGAGGACAGGTGAAGGACAGGGGTGGAGCACGGCACGAGGATCAACGCACACTTGATGGCGTGGGCACCCAGCTGGACGGCCGAGAGGCTGGACAGAGAGCTGTCGGAGAAAGTCAGTCAGTCTGAAGATCACGAGATCCGTCAATGGCTCGAAACGGCGGGACTGCGAAGCAGGGCGGGGCAGCATACCCAAGGAACGAGCCGACAGGGGTTCTGGCCGCAGCCACGATGTAGACGGGGGGGACGGTAGACATTGTGATGTTGCGTTGGAGAGACGGAGGACGGAGGACTGAGAGAAAAAGACAAAATGTGTTGAGAGAATGCAGAGGTTCAAAAAGGAGGCAAAAGATGCGAATGGGAAAGAAGTCGAGATAATGAATAGGAGGCAGTCGCGAGGAAGGAGGAAGGAGCAGCTCGCCGGACCGGCGCACGTAATTACTTATCAAGGGGCGACGGCCCCGGCGCTACACTGAGTGCGAGCGGCAGCTGTGGTGGGAAGGCGTGCCCCACCGGAAAAAATATTGTTGAGGGTCCAACCTTCCTCTGTTGTCGTATCCTGTCGTTGCTGCCCCTCGCCGTTTCCAGCGGTGGATCTCGCTCAATGGGCTGTTCTTTCCCCAATGGCTCGCTGTCACACCGCCCTCGCGCTTGCCCCTGTACCTTTATTTCCCCTTTCAGGCAGGCGCGCCATTGCCGTTCCGGGGATGGCGTGCAGTAGGACTTGCGGCCCACCGGTGCTCGTCCGTGGGTACAGCTATGGCACCTGCCGCCAGCCTCATGCAGATGGCAGCGAACGTCGCTGCTGTGGAAGGTGCGTTGTTTCCGGGCAAGCTTCTCACCACACCTAATTTCGCTGCCTTGCGCTGTTGCGCCCTGCGCCTTCCTGACGGAGACGACGCGCCCGGAGGTCAGACTCGGTCGTAGTTTCTAATCCTTGCGACGCCAAGTTGAGCTGTCTATTGCTGCTGCCTTGTTGGTAATTTGCGCCATCGTACGAGGCCCCCTTTTTCTGTTTTTTTTTTTTTTTTTTTTTTTTTTTTTTTTTTTTTTTTTTTTCCCATTCCATCTCCGACAACGGCTCGACACAACCGCAAACACAACACACGACGATCGATACGGCATTTGGGCACGGGCACTGAGGCGCACGGCCATCCGGGCCCTCGTGCTTGCTCCAGGGGTTGGAGTCCAGCGAATCAGACGCGAAACGGGCCGAGACCAAACGACATGGAATATAGAAATTAAAGGACAAAAAAAGAGAGAGAAAAAAAAAGGCAGAGGAACAGGTGTGACGTAACGATGGACGAGCAGACGGCTGCCCAGCTGCGGCAGGCCTTTGAGACAGATGACGAGGTCTGCATCGGCTTCGGGCCGGACAAGCTGATTGGCTACGACGCGGCCATGCAGAGCGAGGCCGACATCCCACACGAGCGGCAGCAGTTTATGGAGTCCATGGCGTTCTGGTTCCGTGTGTCACGGCATCGGCCGGCTCTCGAGCGGCTGGTGGCGCGGCACCTGGGCGTCAGTGCGGCCCGTGTCAAGATGAGCCACCTGAACATGTGGCGCCAGGGCGCATTCAATGTGGCCATCCCCATGCTTGTGTTTGACACAAAAGCCGCGGCCGAGGCCGCCCACACGCCGTCGCCACAGGGCGACATGCCGCCCGAGGTGCCAGACAGCCTCCGCCGCGTGATGCTGCGCTTGCCGATGCCGCCACGGTGCGCCGAGGCCGTCTACCCGGGCTCCATCCTGGAAAAGATGCGCTGCGAGACGGCGACATACGTGTGGATGCAAAAGAACTGCCCGCAAATTCGCATCCCCCACCTCTTTGGCCTCGGCTTTCCCAACGGGACACATGTAAGTGCAACGATGCGGCGGTGGCGCTGTATGTTGGTGGCAGCACGTGTGCTGACAGCGGGCGGACAAATATAGTATACACATAGCAGTCGACTATGGTTTGGCCGCCGTGCTCTGCTGTGGATTCGGCAGTGGTTTGCATCCTGGATGCGGCGGCCTCTGCTGTCAAACTACGTCGCGATCTCGGTGCCAGCGGACGAGTGCCCTGTGGACTCGGGCTACATGATCCTGGAGCACTTTGGTGCCTCGTTTGGACAGGAGCTGTCGTTGATGGCGCGCGACACCAGGATTGTGGAGGACGGCGTCGAGTACTTGCAGGAGCCCATCCAGATGCTGGCGCAGCCGGCCAAGATGCGCAATTTGTTCCGGGGCGTGTCGCGCATCATTCTGGCCTTGGCCCGTGTTCCGCAGCCGCGCATCGGCGCGTTCCGGTTCAACGACGACGGCACGATCTCGCTGGATAACCGGCCCGTGACGGCGGACATGTTTGTCCTCGAAAACGCGCGTGCGCCGCGCACAATGCGTGTGGACACGACGTATACGAATGCCAGCGAGTACGTGAGCGACCTGCAGACGTTCCAAGAACAAAAGTTCCTGGCCGCCCCCAATGCGGCGGTCGAGGCAGCCGACGCCACGTACCAGATGGGCATCATGGCCTTTTTGCGGGCGGTCGCACACCACTTTGTCGGCGGGACCAGTCGCTGGCGAAACGGGCCGTTTGTGCTGTACATGTCCGACGCCAACGCGTCCAACTTTATGGTGGACGAGCACTGGAACGTGACGGGCATGTACGACCTCGAATGGATGTTCTCGGCGCCCGCCGACATGCCGCGCGTGCCGTCCTGGCTGACCTGGTCCTCGGTGGACCGCATCTCGAACCCGGCGACCGACGAACACGCCGCTTACAGCGCGACACGAGCCGCCTTTGCCGAGGTGTTTGCCGAGGAGGAGCGGCTGGCCGACACGGCCGCGCTGGAGACGGCGCTCGGCGGCACGACGCTGAGTGCGGTGATGGAGCAGAGCTGGGCGTCCAAGACGTTTTGGTTTTACGCCTCGCTCCTGTCCATTACCGGCATGACGCATGTGGCGTCGCACCAGATCCTGCCCTTGTTCGTCCGCGCATGGGCGCAGGAGAAGCGAGATGCGTCGGCATCGCTTGCCGATCTGGCCCAGCTCTGGAGCACGACGGCCGCCGACGTCATCGCGCAAAAAGTGGACGACCACACGAGGCACCTGGTCCACGTCGCGGCTCTCTTTGGACGCGCGCCGCCGAAATCCACGGCCAGCCACGATATCGAGACGGGCACAGTCAACGGGGGGGACGTTCCCCACATGGAGGAGAAATTGTCGCGTGACCAGACGGGGACCTGAAGAAGTCCGTCTACAGAGCGGAGGTTAATTTTTGGAGACTGCGCAGAGTGTACAAAACGGACTGCCATTTTGGGTGCATTTTACTTGGATATGAATACACGAGCAACGATATAGAAAGGACGATATACGAGACATAATGGGAGACGGCAACAGGACAAAAGGCTGTCGAGCAGCCGTACATTGGGTATACATATACATGCAAGGCTGCAAGTGTGCCTTTTGCAGGGTCCTTGCTTAGGGCAACGTGCACAGCCTTGTGCCAAAGAGGCAGGTGCTAGTGCACGAGAAAGACTTTTCAAAACAAGCAACGCCTTGAGGCCACTCGCTTCTGTGTCGTTTAGTCCCTGTCTGTGGAGAAATACGAGTCGTTCCACGGCCTGTCCATTATCTTATCGCGGTGAGGGGAAACGCCGGCGCCAGCCGCTGGTGAGCTTTTCTCGGCTCACGGCCGCCAACTCTGGGCAGATGATTTGATTTTGCAGACTCGCATCTCCTTCGCCGCCAACCTCTTCGCTCCCATTTGACAGCATCCTCTCGAAAGTCCTCGTCAGCGGCCAACGTGACTATGGCACCGCTCGCACAAGCTGTTACGGTGTCCCTCGAGGACCTGAAAAAGGGTGAGACCGAAACGATGTTTTGCGCAACCAAAACAAAGACCTTGTCTCCTAACACAACCAGGAACCGTCCCTCTCGACACGCTGCAGGAGGCGTTCGGCCCCGACTCGCTCGGCATCCTCGTCGTCCAGGACGTGCCGGCCGCCTTCGCCGCATTGCGCCAGCGCCTGCTCTCGTACGCATCGTACCTGGGCAACCTGCCGGCCGACGAGCTCGCGCGGCTCGAAAACGAGACGGCCAAGTACCTGACGGGCTGGTCGTGCGGCAAGGAGACGCTCAAGAACGGCCAGGTCGACACGCTCAAGGGCTCGTACTACGCCAACTGCGCCTTCTACGTCGACGCGGCGCTCGACTGCGCTGCGCCCACGGCCGAGTTCTCGCCGGCCACGTTCCCCGAATACCTGTCCCCCAACGTGTGGCCCGCCGAGTCGGTGCTGCCCGGCTTCCGCGCGGCGCTCGAGGACCTGTGCCGCCTGATCATCGACGTGGCCGTGCTGGTGGCGCGCGCCTGCGACCGGTTTGCCGCCCAGGCCATCCCCGACTACCCGCCGGGCTATCTCGAGGCGGTCGTGAGCACGTCGACGACGACCAAGGCGCGCCTGCTGCACTACTACCCGCAGACCGCGGCCGACAGCAGCGACAAGGACAGCGGCAACGACGACGACTGGTGTGCGACGCACCTGGACCATGGCTGTCTGACGGGCTTGACGTCGGCCATGTTTGTCGACGAGGCCGCCGTGGACACGCGTGTGCCCGACGCCGCGTCCTCCGCCTCCGCCTCCGCCTCTGCCTCCGCCCTAGCGCCCCTCGCGGAGCTCGACGCATCGCCCGACCCGGCCGCCGGCCTCTACATCACGTCGCGCACGGGCGACGTCGTCCAGGTCAAGATCCCGCGCGACTGCATCGCCTTCCAGACGGGCGAGGCGCTGGAGCGCATCACGGCGGGCCAGTTCAAGGCGGTGCCGCACTTTGTCCGCGGCGCGCGGCCCGTGCCCGGGTCCACCAGGCGCATCGCGCGCAACACGCTGGCCGTGTTCACGCAGCCGAACCTGGGCGACGACGTGGACCGCGAGCAGCACATTACGTTTGGCGAGTTTGCGCGGGGGATCGTCGCCAAGAACACGGTTGGGTAGGGGAGAGAGGACAACTGGGTGTGGTCTTTCCGGTTTGTATCTCGTTGGTGCTCCTTCCATAGCCTGTAATTGTAATTCATTTGACATTCTGTCCTTCGTTTTAGAAGGTGCAGTGTAGCGCACGTTCGTTGCTTCTTTGCGCGCCCCTGTAGCCTCCCGCGGAAAGAACCACCGACAACGGGTTGGCGGGGTTCGCCGTCAGCAGGCATTTGCGACATTGGAGCTGTTGCCGTTAACGTCATCGCTCTTACCTCGCCCGTTTGTAATAGTCCCGTTCCTTCCGGGCATTTGTATTTACGACGTGCCAGGTCAAAACAATCCCTTTTTTCTTACTTCTCCTTTTCGTCTCTCTCCTCTCTCTCACGTCTCTTCTCCAGATTCTTCACCCTCAATCTCGACTCCCTCGACTCCAGCATCAACGCCACTTTCACAACACTACCCCGCCCACCACCCCGCCCACCATCACAATGGCCCTCGCTCCCAAGTTCGCGGCCCACCGCCTGGTCTTTACTGACCTCTCCGCCGCAGCCGCCTCTGTGGCGCCCGTCCACACGGTCGAGATCTTCCTCGACTACGTCTGCCCCTTCTCCGCCAAGCTCTTCAACACCTTCTACACCGGCGTCGTGCCCGTCCTGCGGTCGCGGGCGAGCGGCGTCGGCAGCCGCGTGCAGGTCATCTTCCGCCAGCAGGTGCAGCCGTGGCACCCGAGCAGCACGCTCGTGCACGAGGCTGCCTTGGCCGTGCAGCGCGCCGCCGTGGCCGCGGGCCGGCCGCAGCTGTTCTGGGACTTTAGCGCGGCGCTGTTCAAGGACCAGCGCGCGTACATGGACGTGGCCGTGGTCGCCGAGGGCCGCAACGACACGTACAAGCGGCTGGCCGCGCTGGCGGCGGCGTCGTCGGGCGGCGCGCTCGACGCGGGCACCCTCTACAAGGACCTGGCCGTCGCCACCGAGCCGGCCGCGGACGGCTCCGTCAACACGGGCAACGCCGTCACCAACGACCTCAAGCTGGTCATCCGGGCGGGCCGCCTCGTGGGCGTGCACGTCAGCCCGACGGTGCTCTTTGACGGGCTGGTCAACAACGACATCTCGTCGTCGTGGACGGCCGAGCAGTGGCTGGAGTACCTGGAGAAGAATGCCGTCTAGGAAACACGGCCTGCAGAAGACGCGCGGGACGGGGCCGTCGCCGCGCAATGAACCAAGCATGTCCAAAATATAACATTGAACATTCAACAGTTTAACACAGTTAACAGACTAATGGTTGTGTCCGTGTACAAATTCGCCACACAATGAGGATCCATCGTGATCCATCGTCTACGCTACTTACACCCCCAGCTTGCTCTCCGGAACACCTGCCGACCGCGCGCAGTCGGTCGCGGCAATCCACGCAAACGTCAGGCCGGGGCCCAGCGTCGCCCCGGCGCCGGCGTACGTGCGGCCCATGACGCTGGCCGACGAGTTGCCGGCCGCATACAGACCGGGGATCACCGCGTACTGGCCGTCTTTCGTCTCCTTCAGGGCCCGGCCGAGCTCGTCAGTCAGTACGCCGCCTTTGGTGCCCAGGTCGCCGGGCCAGATGCGCACGGCGTAAAAAGGCCCCTTCTCGATCTTGCCCAGGTTGCGGTTCTTGTCGCCGTAGGCCGGGTCGCCCAGGTAGAAGTCGTATACGCTGGTGCCGCGCCCAAAGTCGCCGTCGACGCCCGTGTCGACAAAGCCGTTGAAGCGTTTCTGCGTCGCCTGCAGGCCGTCGGCGTCAATGCCCAGCTTGGCCGCCAGCTCGGGCAGGGTGTCGGCCTTGGTGACAAAGCCCGAGTCCAGGTCCTTCTGCGGGATGGCGCGGCCCGGCATGAAGCGGCCGGCGAGCAGGTAGCGGTTGCGGTGGTTGGTGTCCATGATCAGGTAGGCCGGGATGGCTGCGGGGCCCTCTGTGTGGCGCTTCCAGATGGCCGTGCCGAGGGCGTTGTAGTTTTGCGACTCGTTGAGGAAGCGCTGGCCCTGCTTGTCGACAATCATCGAGTGCGGCAGGCCGCGGTCGTACAGACACCAGATGCCCAGCTTGGACACCGGCTCGTACATGGCGGCGCCCCACCAGGCCGAGTCCATGAGCGCCGTGGCGGCGCCGATCTTCTGGGCGGCCGTGATGGCGTCGCCCTGGTCGGTCTGGCAGGCCGACGTCCAGTCGGCCGTGATGGGCGGCGCCTGATAGGCCTTGCGCATCGCGGCGTTGCGAGCAAAGCCGCCGGCGGCCAGGATCACGCCGTGCGATGCCTCGACCGTCACCGTGCGGCCCTCGTGCTCGACCAGGGCGCCCGTCACGCGGCCGCTCGCCGCGTCGACCACCAGCTCGGTCATGGGGCTCGACGTCCAGATGGGCGTGCCCTGCTGGACGTTCATGTAGACGAGGCGGCTGATCATGCTGACACCTAGGCACACGGGTTCGGCGCCGAGGAACTGGTTCGGGTACAACCGCAGGCCCCAGACCTTGACGGCGGTCCAGAAGCCGTCCCAGGAGCAGCGGGCGCGCACAATCTTGAACAGCTCGTCGGTGTAGAGCGGCAGCGGCGGGCGGACGGGGTTGATGTTGAGCATGTCGCGCCAGGGGCCCAGCAGGGCGGCGTCGTACATGCGGGCCTCGATGCTGCGGCCGCCGACCTGCGACCCGGGCTCGTCCTGGAAGTAGTCGGGGTAGACGGGGGTGCGGCGCCACTGGTAGCCAGCGTTCTCGAGCCACCTGACCATGGCCGGGCCTTGGCTGAGGAAGGCCGCACGGCGGGCGCCGGACGAGGCCGGGCCCGCGTCGCCGATGATGGCAGCCATGTAGGTCAAGGCCTTGTCGACAGAGTCGGTTGCGTCGCTGTGAACGTGGGTGTTGGGAATCCAGAGGCCCGAGCCGGAGAAGCAGGAGGTGCCGCCGACCTTGGCGCTCTTCTCGACGACAAGGGTGCTGAGGCCGAGGGACTTGGCGCGCAGGGCGGCCGTGAGGGCCGGGCCACCGGTGCCAACGACGAGCACATCTGTCTTGACAACGCCGTCCGGGCCGATGACGGCGCGCGCGGCATTCGTCGCCGGATCTTCTTGAAGACGGGCGCCGGCACGCTTCACACGAGACACCACGCTGGCGCCGACGGCCAGACCGACAATGCCGACGACGACGCGGCCGGCTGTCCTGCGGAGTTTCGACGGGGCCATGTGGTGGGTTGGCTGGGTGTGAGGAGGAGATGAATGTGTCGTCTCACTCTCGGTCATCTGTCCTTGACGTTGAGAAGGAAGACAAGACACGATGGTCGAGACATGCGAGTTCGAATTGAGAAGAAACAGACACAAAACGACTCCTTCTCCTCCCACCATCTGCTTTTCCCCAGAGAGGGGGACACCATCTTAAGGAAGCTGCCTGTACAGCGTGGGCATGGGATGGTGAATGCGAGAGCGGCCATCGTCTTCCGTTCATGGACAGCCTGAATTCGACATTCGGAGCACTTTTGTTTGTTGTTTGTGGGGTTCTGGGGTAGACGCCAGTGTCGGCTATCAATACCCAGGACACCATGCGCCGGCCTTTCATGGCTTCTCCATGCGGAGTGCATTCAGCGACGGCGGCAGCCCTACACCACTCAGGGACAGACCATACCCAACTGGGGCCGTTGGGGTGTCGAGGTTACTCCAAATCGGCTTCTGATGCAAGATTTGGAGCTGCCCAATCTTGACGCAGCGCATAGTGTAATTCCGGGGACGCCATTCGAGCGAGGTCAACGACAGATCACTACAGACTCGAAGGCTTGTCTTCATGACCTTTAGCCATTGTCTGTGATTGTGAAGAGATGGCGGTATGTACAAAAAGAAAACACTTCCCTATCCTACACGTTCTTCTCGACCACGGACGAAGGACTTGCGTTCTCCTCAAGGTGCTTCCTTTGCGAGGTCCGGTCGTTCGCAAACACTTCCACCCGTCCCTGTTACATCCACCTCTAGCTCTTTCGGCTCTGCTATGTTCAACGTGATGGACATGGCTGACTGTCGAGACGCATGCAACACGTCAATCCCGCGTCCCCACCAGACCGTCCTCCAGAGCTGTCTTGTCAAGGCCGTCAACATCTGCGCCTGACGGCGTCCCTCGCGGCAATGAAACACTTCGGGCCAGCTCGTTCCCGCCGGCTGACCGTGAAATCTGCGGAAACGATGCCAAATGGCCGCTGCCGGATCGTCGGTGACGGTGTCCCTGTGTTTGTTAGACGTGCAGGAGGGATGATATAAGAGATGATAACACAAAAGGGGAAGGGGAAACATCAGGCGCCGTACCAGGGAAACGTGTGACTTTGCTGGTCAACCTGCGCCGCCCAATCGTCTTGGGACCCGTCTGGAAGTACAAACGTTGACAATCCGCTTTCCGACGAGGGGCAGAAGCGGATGAGCCGCACGCCCGTGTGCTCGTGGGAGGGAGGCCGGGGACACTGGTAGATGGTGGACAGAGCATGGACGGCATGTCTGCTGGGGATGTTGGTGACGACGTCGGCCTGGAAGAGGGTCCAGAGAAAGCTGCGCAACGGACTGAAGGAGGTCCAAACAACGGGCAGCGACGAATGAAGAGGGACCATCTGGCTGCGGTGGGCTTGGCCGTGGAGAAGGTGCCGGGCGTCGTCGAAGCTGGCTAGATTGACGGCGAACTCGTCATTCACGACCGTGCCCGGCTCACAATGGCGTGCGGGTGCGAGGGTGCCGTGGTACACCGCCAGGGACGCGTTGTCTTCCGGCTGCCAGCGTGCATTTCGATACACTGGCGCCACAGCTTCGTCTTCCATGGCCCGGGTCAGCGGATGGGCCATCCACGCCGCCTTGATGGTCCGGCCCGTCAGGTGAATGTCCACGATGGGGCATCCCTCGGCTCGTGCCCGATGCGGCTCGTCAGGCAAAGCCGCGGCCAGCGGGTCTGGTTCGCCAGTGGCGGCACCCATCTCGTCATCTGCATCTGCATCTACATCTGCATCCCCATCTCCATCTGCTTCGGCCGCTTTTTCGGCCGTAAAGGCCATGACCATTCCGATACAGGAGACCCATTCTTGGACGCTTCTCGTGCTAAAAAACACGTCACTGACGCTGTGCGTGGATTCAGCTGCAATGCGGTCGAAATGTGCGGCACACGTCGTCAAGTGCGCGAGATAGCTGTCACTGAACACGACTCTGGCCAGAGCGGCAAACTCGGCCGTTGACTGGATCCGCACCGGCCGCTCGTGATGGGCTGCCATGGTTTCCTGCAGTGCATACAGCAGCCCTCGCTCGATCGGAAGGCCTCTGTATGGACTCTCGAGCCATCGTTCTGACGCTTCTTGACTCAGCAATGAGGTCAGGAACGGTCTCGAGGCGTCGTGTTGACGCTTATATCGGACAAACATGGGAGTGGAGGCCGCGAAAAGAAGGTTGCCGTCGACAGAGATACCAAGTAAGGAGAGGACGGCGAGGCGATCGTTGTGACACCAAGTTTTGTAGGCATTCTGCATCCACGTGGCTGGACGAGGGCAGAGACCTAGTAAAATATTCCCTGGCAAGTGAAAAACATAAAATAAACATGTTTGGATTACTGAGCCAGCGGCTTTGTAGAACGTTGCACAAGCATGTGACCTGGTGCCGGGTACAGTGCACGTGCTCAGCACAACATCGTTATATTGCTGTATTGGATGTGTTGGATGTGCTGGAACATGTTGGCGTGTTCTTTTGGAGTAACCGTCGTGCCATGGCTTTACTGACGACCACGTCTTCTCCCAAGCATGGGTGGCGAGTCCTCACCTGTTCCCCTGTTCCCGGCCCAGCAGAGCGCTTCTTGCACGACGGTACTGCTGGTAGGGATCGGGGATGGGTCAGGATGCTCTACATCCAGGCTGTCCCTTGGCCCTACCCCGGCTCCACCCCGGTGTATATCGCCAAAGGTGAACGAGAGACTGCATGATGTCATTCATTCCAGCCGGACCTTTGCTTTCCATCTTTATCATTCAGACAATAACGCCGCGGACGCATCTCTATCCGGAAGGACACGGAACGGGATCTCAGCTTGGCCCGTAACCCGAAGCACGGCACGGGCCGGCGTGGCGGCCGTGTTGCTCCTTCCCGGCCGATCCTGGTCTCGGTGGCGTCGCTCTGGTCTGCAAATACCATTCCTTGCTTTGCCGTACACAACTACTTTCCCTTCATCCTGCGAGCCGTTCGTGTTGTCTAATAGAGGTGCATTTCTATACTGACTCGTAAAATATCCAATGGTCATTTTATTATGCTTCCGTCGGCGATGCAATAAGCAAAGATTTGACGTCTCGGTGTTGTGCAGATGGACGACGTGCTATTCTTAGCCCCCAAACGCTAGGGCGAAGGCGCAATGCTGTAGCTGACTTGTCAAGGTCGGAATACAACCTCAAACGTCGCCCACAGCTCCAGTCGTCAACTCGACTGCACTCCATCACTTGTCGCATCACCAACCCGCCAACATGCCTTGGGCCACCACAAAATATGAGCTGAGCCCGCCGCCTCTAGACGAGCTCGCGGCCGTGCTCCAGACCGGCCTCCAACTGCACTTTGAGACGGTCTCGGTCCAAGTCACCCGCTGCCCGGACCTGCGCGAAGCGCCCTTTCACCTCGCTGCCGCCGGCATTTCGGGCCGCGAGCGCATTGGCGACGTCGGCGGGCCGCAGAATCTGCGTCCGCTGCCGCGGCTGGACCACACGTACCACCTGCGCGAGATTATGGATCTCATGGAGATGCAGGACGGCCTCGTCATCGGCGCTGGCGCGGGGCCCTTCCACCACGTCGGCGGCAACACGGAGCTGATGCCCAACCTCTGCTACACCGGCGGCGTGGCCAACAACCAGACGCGCTTTGCCCGGATTGTGCCGGCCACCGCGGCCGACACCGTGCGGGACATGGCCACCGGCACGCTGGCGCACAGGTGCCGGCCGCTGCCGGCCCCGCAATCGGAAGACAGCGCGCTGCTCACGAATTTGTACGGCAGCGACGGCGCGCCCGGCGACGTGCTCAAGATTGTGGCCCGGGGCCGCCGCACGCCAGAGAGCCCCGGCTTTACGGCGGCCATCCAGGACGTGCTGCGCAGCACCTACGGCCAGCCCGTCAGCCTCGGCGGCGTGTTTGTCCTCCGGCGCGGCCGGGCGCGGGTCCACGTCATGTCCGATTTCAAGACGGAGGCGCCGCGCCGGCCGGGCAACGCGGGCAATGCGGGCAACGCGGACAACTGGCTCAACTTCTTTGACGTGGCGGCGCCGCTGACGTGCCTGTCGGTCGTGCACGCGCGCGATCCCGGCCTGCGGCTGCACCTGGAGCACACGCACTGCTTTTCCGCGCGGGGCGAGGGCGGCCATTTCCACCACGACACGACGCCGGCCGACGCCGCGTACGAGGCCTATTTCAACACGGCCAAGGCCATCTACAGGATAGACGGGCCGGAGGCGTAGTGGGTAGGGGGTAGGGGGTGATGAAGAGCAGCAGACGAGGCAGCCGTACGTTGCGTTGGAAGCAGATCGACGTAAAGGCTATATAGTATGCTTGTAGACACATCGTCTCCGTAGGGGAATATCAAAAGTACAAAGTCCAAGGAGGGTAATAAAGCACAAATCGCACATCCACTAGCTTTGAGTCCAATCAGACGCTACGACAAAGGGGAAGACGACAGAGGACAATGGTACATGACAGACCCTCCACCACACTACCATTTCGGCTCGCCTTGCTCGATTTTGGGCGTGCCGACGGCGTTCCGGTCGGCGAACGGGTCGTTGTCGTCGTCGTCGACGTAGCTGTCGGCGTCCGAGTCGTCACCGCCCGCAGCAGACCGGTGTCGTGCGGCGTCGGCCGCCTTCATGGCCGCCGTGGGCACCGCGGGCCGGGCGCCAAAGTGGCCGATGGCTGGCTTGGACGTGGCCGAGGGCCGTGGCGGTGCCGGCGGGCGCAGGGGTTGTTGCTGCGGCGGCGGCGCTGCGGCGGCCGAGGGGACGCCGCTGTTGCGTTTGCTGCTGCGGCCGCTGGTGGCATCGCCGAGGTGGAGGCTGACAAAGTCCGGGACGACGGCGGCGGCGGCGGACGCCGAGGTCGGCGACGCCGGCGTCGAGCCCGACTCCTTGTCCTTGTCCTTGGCCGCCTGCTCCTGGATCATGCGGTAGCGGTGGGCCTGCTCGGCCAGGTCGTCGTCCGAGTCGCTGTCGGCATCGATGGAGCGGTCGAGCTGCTCAAACAGCATCAGCGCCGCCACCAGCTCGTCGTTGGCGTGCAGCAGGCTGCCCAGGTACTCCTCCGCGTTGACGAGGTAGATGTAGCGCAGGATCTTGCGGCGCAGCAGCTTGCACTTTTCAAAGCGCGCGATGGCGGCCGCGTTCTCGGAGATGCGCTCGCGCTCGCGGTTGATGGTCTGCAGCGTGTTCGTCAGGTCGGTCGTCGCGATGGACGCATCGGCAATCGTGGCCTTCATGACCGGCGTCTCGGCCGCCAGGTTGAACGGCTTGCGCGCCTTTTTGCTGCCGCCGCTCGTGCTCGACCGCTTGTCCTTGTCCTTGTCCTTGCTGCCCTTGGACGACTTGCTGCTGCTGCTGTCGCGGCCCAGCGCGCTAAACGACTCGATGCGGCCCGTCGGCTGTGTCTGCGTCTGTGCGGTGACGGTCCGGGACGACGACGGCGACGACGGGCCACCCGACTGTGCGGCCGCGGCCGCATTTGCTGCTCTGTCAGCCTCCTCCTCGTCGTCGTCAAAGGGGTTCTCCGTCTCGCGCACGACGCGCGACTGCGCCTGCGTCACGACCTGCTTGCGCTGCGGCAGCTCCTTGTAGAGACGCGCCAGGCGCTCCATGCCGGGCGTGTTCTTGTACTCGGCGGCCCAGCCGCGGAACAGCACCGAGCACTTCTTGCGCACGTCCGGGTCGGACATGTCGGACGTGCCGCAGACGCGCAGGCGCTCCAGCAGCATCTCGTCGACAAAGGACCGCTGGAAGCGCGGTCCCGCGTTCTGGATCAGGCCGTCCAGCAGCGTCAGCGCCCGCAGCTGCCGGTGCACGCTGCCGTACTTGAGCTTCTTGCGGATGGCCCGCGCGGCCTCCGTCGGGCCCGACGCCTGCAGCTTGATGACCTCGACCAGGTCGGGGATGCCGCTGAGGTCATCTTCTTCGTAGGCCTCGCCCGTGAGGTTCTCGATGGTGACCGTGACGGCCGAGTAGGGTTTTTTCTAGAGAGAGAGAGAGAAAGGAGAATCAGTACTGATATGGAGCCGCGATCTGGTGCTCTCCGGTACCGGTGGTTTTTCTGTTGTGTCTGGATTTTGTATGGGTCTTCCACGCACTTGAGAAAACATGTCTGCGGACCGCCTGGCTATCGGTCGACTCGCTGGTCATAAAAACAACACGATGCAGGACGTCGACAAGAAATACAAAGGCGAGCCTCCCTTGGAAAGAGAGGCTGTGGGCACACAACCTTGGCAGCGTCGCCTTGGCGGGCAGCTCGTGACGGAAATGGGGAGGCCGGGGGTCAGAGACCGTCGACGCACGGGGTCGGAGGTGGAGATGCGGTCGACCCCAACGCAAAGCCAGAGTCTGCAGCTCGTGTCGTCGGTCGTCGGTCGTCGGTCGTCGGTCGTCGGTCGTCGGTTGTGGTCTTTGATCGATTTTCGTGTTTTTCGTGTTTTGCGTGTTCTGCTGTCGTACCGCAGTGATGTCACACGGTCGGGCAGGTGAGGGGTGGGTGGGCTGCTCCACGTCCTGCTGGAAGTGCCGTGCGAGAGGTGCGGAGGAGCTGGGTCAGGTCGGCGTGCAACGAAGCGTGCAGGTTGGCAAACGGGCCAAAACGTCGTCCTTTTGCAAAATCGTGTCGTAGCAAAATCGCCCCGTGAACTTGGATGCGCGGTATGGCGCAGAAGAGGAAGGCGCAGGCGAGTGGTGACGAGGCAGAAGGAGCGAGCGAACAACGGCCGCAAGAGAGCGGGCAAGGGCAAAGGCAGTGAGGGGCGCACCTGCCCCTATGGCAGCAAGGCTAGCGAGGCTAGGCGGTATTCGCTAGTACTGTGTTACAGCGCAATTTGTGCCTGTCGCACCCCGCCATTAGGCTGCACTGTTGCTGTAATTTCACGTGTTCGCGGGGCTTACATAGTCGCCCATTGCGTTTCTGTTTGTTGCGGACGCTAGCCTCGCCAGGCCTCGGGCTACCCCGTAGCGCACCTGATAGCGCTTATCACTCACTGTAACTGCTAGCTGCCACCAGGCCGGCTCTTTTAGTGAGCCCTCGTTTCTGCTCTCACGATGCTTCACTTTCGTGTCATTTCCTTGACTTTGACATCCACTGTTCTTTCGTAACTGAAGAAGCCGGAATCGTCTACTTCCTCTGAGGAATCGTCATTTCCCACGTACTACCTTCCCCTGAGCACAACATACAATCTAATAGCAGCATTAATCAACCTCTGTACGACGACAGTCATATTTCTTAGCGAGGCCAGGATATTGGAACATGGACGGCGTAGGTCCGTAGACAAGAACAATACGGTCTGCCATCTGTCATCTATCCTTCTTGACCGTGGCCATTCACGATACCAAGAGCATGCCGCTCACAGATGTCCCCCAAGAATTAATAATGACGTCATCACAAGGCTGAGGATCTGAGGATCACGACCATGAATCTCGCTCAAGAGACAAAACGCGCGTGACGAAGAAATCCGAGCCAAGGCTGGCCGATGAACATTTCAATACATCGAGGCCATCGACGTACTGAAGCATTGTCACGTTTGTCGTAGTCTACGGTACTTTAGTATTTTATATGACAGCAAGAGAACCATTAGAGAGAGGGAAAGAAGAAACAGCATATTACATGTCAGGAACGGTAAGCGAGTCTCGTACTCCGAGTGCAGGGGCGTCACAAAACAGGGATGGGCTTCCCAAAGAAACGGGCCGGAATGAGGTGCTTCGGCTGGGAGAACTAGACGTTTTCGGCTCGATGGATGGCTATCCCGGCGGTGACGCGTGTGACAAGCCACACTGACAAACAAGACGCTTCAATGCTTGGAGGGCGTGCTTCGTCAGAGCAGCACATCGGTCGGGGGACTGTCAATCTCGTCACAACGCTCGGAACAAACGCCGGCCTCGCAGCGAGCGTCGATGGCCTGGGAAGAGAAAGGAGACTACGGGAAGAGTAGGGACCCCGGTGGGGGTGATGGGATGGAGGAGGGGTGGGCGGCACAACAAGACACACGATGACTCGTGTTGTCATGACAGATGACAGATGACAGACGACAGACGACAGACGGCAGACGACAGCGCGAGCGTGAGAGACAACGACCGTTTGACATATGTTTACAGCGTACGATGTACTTACAGCCTCATTCCAACAGACAGTTGCACTTGCCGCGCGCAGGGAAGAGGGCGTGTGAGGAAAAAGTCGGTGAACAGGACGGCAGGCAGGTGCGCATCCCGGGTTGACGACGTTAGTTTAGCGCTGCATGTGCGTGTTTATGCGCTGGGGGCTGGGGCTGAGGCGGAGGCGGAGGGGCAAGCACGACACTTCCGCCTGCACAGGCTGCACGTAACGGCATGAATCGACAGGGCAGGGGCGGCAACGAAGCGGGCACGGGGAGACGCGGAGGGCAAGAACAAGGCGGCCTGGCGGTGACGAGGGAAGGTGCAGCGGGGCAAGGCGCAACAGCGGAACCCCCACTGGCCAGGACACTGGCGGCAGGTGCGATGGCACAATTCAAACGCAGGAGACGAGGCAGCCACGGTCGTCCCGATACAGGAGGTTTGCTGTAATAGGGTAGACTTGCTGTGGATGTGTTGGTAAAAGAATCAGATAAACAAAATAAAATAAAAAAATCAAACAGGATATAGATAAAATAATGTAAAAAACGGTATGTCAGATACATGAAATGATGTGTTGCGCCAGGGCAGATATGCCTGCAACTCGATGAGGGACCGTTTTCGTCCGTTTAAATCCGATGCGTTTCTGTTTTTCTATTTCCAACAGTATTGCCAACAGTATTTACAACAGTATCTTTCTCTTCATTTCTTCTTTGGCATCTCTTTTATCTCTCTTTATATTTATACTTATTTGTCCTTCTGCCGAGACAACACGACGGAATCTGAACTCTCTGATGGTGACGGTTAGCGCCGGCCATATGTTTATCTACATGGAATGTTTCTATATATCTGCCTTATTCTGCCTTATTCACGTACTAGTTTCAAACTTCCGTCTCCCCGCCTTCCCCAGAATTTTCGTTCTGGCGGGGAAGACAACTTCACTGGAAATGACCTAAAAGCCGTTGATTGTGACGGATGGTCATGTCTTGGGCCATCACGAATGGCTGCGAAATAACGTAAAGTTGACAGAATGAGTAAAACCGAGTTCACATGGCAGCCTCCCAGTCAGCTCCGTATTTCATTGTTGACAGCCATTGCCGCTACCTCCGGTGTCCGAATCTTCTGTGACTGATGAAGAGGTGTCTCCTGGGATATAATAAGGCTTACTACCGTCGTCGAAACTCAATTCAGACACGTCGTAATGCGATACGGCATGGGTCAGTCAGATGCACCCACACAAAGGCTATATGGGCTGGTTCAGGGCAGATTTACGGCAGATAGCAAATATGTAAAAGCCGCACGCTTGTCGTCTTATGTCGAACCAACGATGATGGCGGTGAAGACGGCGAACAATGAAATGAATGTGTCAGACCAAGCACATCCGTTCCCGTCTGACCACCGTCTCTCACCACAGCGGTTCGTGTGTCCCGCCTTGAATTGTGCTTCCTTTTTCGTTCATCCGATTCCTTGTTTTCAGTACCTGCACAGTGAGTAAACAGAGACGGGGTACGGTCCCAAGAAAAGAGATTGACCTGTACCGGCCTGTGTGGCCGCGTGCTCCGTTGTCCGTCCTTTTTCCCGAATGGACGCCAGTTTCCCCGCGTTGTATGTTGTAGTCATATGTCCAGAAAACTTCGACCCGGTTCGACTGGCCAGTTCGTCCAATCTTACGGAGTATCTCCAAGTACTTTATTACATCGAAATGCCAATCGATCGACACGCGTTCCTTTCGCGTTGGCATGCGAAACGGCGATTGAATTGCACCTCTAAACACAATGAAACCTGAGATCTGAAAACGGTGATGATCCAATGTCGTATGGTATT
Source organism: Sporothrix luriei (assembly GCA_021398005.1). Lineage (NCBI taxonomy): Eukaryota > Fungi > Ascomycota > Sordariomycetes > Ophiostomatales > Ophiostomataceae > Sporothrix > Sporothrix luriei. Next base: position 461,022 of record WNLO01000002.1, read on the forward strand.
CAGAAAGGACTCCAGATAAAATGCATAAAATGCAGGTCGACTCTTGAATTTATCTGCCTCCGTATTTTCCATCACACCAACAAAGGGCGTCTACACTCACGCAAGGGGTACCGGGTACTTGGTTATGGCCAGGCCTTTATTGTATTTGTTCTCCTGTGTCTGTTATGTTGTTTGCGACGGTGCGGACACCTGCTCCCTTTCTTCAATGGGGAGACGAATGCCGTCAAGACAGAATAGCACAGCAGGGAGGGCTGTGCCGTCTCTGGTTCCATCCGTGTATTGTGATATATAAAGATTCTGGCCAACACATGATGAATATCGACCAACAACGGCTGGTCAAAGAGTTGCATCACACAAAGGGAGGTGTCTCTGAAGCGTGCCCCCAGACCTCTCCCTCTCGAGAGGATCGGGACGACAGTCAAAGAACCTGCCGTCATGGGGCCTCGCGAACAAAAAGCAAGCGGATGGAATGGAGAGCGTGTGTCGCACGGAAGTGAACTCTCTTTTTGGTACCTTGGCGTGTCTATTTTGTGTGGCAAACGGTTCCCTTGATAAAAACACGGGCTAAACGGACAAACCAGACAAAACGGGGAACGGGGAACGGGGAAACGCGAAAACGGATAAACATTCGCATGGCCTGTTACGGAGCCATTACGGAGTACTTCGTACTACCCCTCCCCCCGTTCAGTCGTCGCCGACCACCGTATGTCCCGCTGTAAATCATGTAACCCAGCAATCCGCTCCACTGTAACCCACTGTAACCCACCGTAATCGCTGCTTGTGCTGGGATCGAGCTGGGGCGAGCCAGCGCACTGGGCCGCTCAACGTCCATGGGCCATACGATGTAGAGTTCACATGCTTTTTTCTTCCCCCTTTCCAATGCCCGACCCATCCCCTTTTTTGATGATGGGCAGCGGTCTCGATCGTCTTGTTCCTTGCAGGGCTCTTTGTGCATTTTTGAATTACGTCGTCGACCTCCCGTTTTGGGAAAGCCGTTCCCTTCCCCATGCGAAACTGGGACTGGCCTCACCGACATCCGTAGGTTCTTTTGCCTCTGCAAGGGCCTTTTGTCTACTTTTTTCGCTCCGATAAGTCAACGATGGCATGAACGCCCTGGGGGGAAAGATGCCTTGGCGGGATGACAGATCTTCGTGACAGGTTCGTGGGAGAGAGTCTAGTGTGTATCTTACAAGTATGCAGACGGCGGTTTGACGGGCATGTTGTCCCATTGCGTGAGAATAAACATGCTGTTCGCGTCTTGACGACCAAGGAAGCGTCCCTTCACTGTCCCACAAACGCAGCGATCGATACAAAGAAGAGCCATTGAAATACGGCGTTGTCTCTGGGAAGAAACCTCAAGTCGGTCGAGCCGCTGCTGAAGTCACCGTCGCTTGTGGAAGGACCGTATTTGTGCGTCGCCTTCCTAGAGCGCATCTACGAAATACTCATATGGCAGCACGATTAGGTAATTTACGAGGTCGAAGCGGCTTCGTGTCAGGTGGCAGAGACGTGAGGTCCTTTTGCACGGCACCAAAGGCACGCCATCACCAGAGAGGGAAAATGGACCGAGCGACGCACCAGGAAACGGATACGAGAGTTCAACGGAACAAAACGAAAAGTGCCGTCGACTGTTGCTGCTAGGCAAAAAGGACAAGCGACACCAAACGTCGGTTCGTCGCCATGACGCGAAGCGGGACCTTGTGAGTCGGGAGGTCGTATCACATGCAAGATATACGGTGCATTGTAAGCTTGGCATCACGAATAACAGGACAAAAGGCAGTCGGGTCACGAACTCGTACAGTGTTCAGTGTTCTTGGTTTTGCTGCTTGTTCTTTTTTATTCTTTGTCTGGCTGTCCTATCATCAAAATGCTGGTATGCTTGAAACGAAAATCATAGAAAGCTCGCCTCGATTGTTTCTCTGAGGCTCCGATTCGCGATGGCTGCTTCTTTTCTTTCCCGGCTTTTCTGGCTTTTGGGTCGCTTTTGGGTGTTCCTCTTTCACAAAGGGGAAGAGGCAGGCACGAAAGAACAACGGAAGAGCAAACATGAGGAGACACAGCAATACGAATAAAAACAAAAACCATTGGTATCGTGAGAATAAATAGGATGAGGAATCATGTCCTTGGTTCCACAAAATGCCCCCTCCGTAAAATAAACACAAAGGTAACAAAAGTCACCGCTTTTTTTAAGGGAAACAACAGAACAGTGCGCGCAGCAGCAGCACATGCAATGGTTTCAGAAGACAATCAGACAAAAAACGCCGGTTGTTGAGAATGCATACATGACCGTTTGATATGTAACGATGAAAAACAACCAATACAAAAAAAGAAATAGAACAGAAATAACAGCCGCGCTGGATGCATGCTGAGAAGTAGTTGCAATGAATATTGGTACAAGAGAAAAACGCAAAAAGAAGAGGTAAAGACGGTGGCGCGTGGGTATCGAGTGCAAAGAGGAAGAACGAGAATAATAGGTTGGGAGACGGTGTGATATGATGGCTGTCGATATGCCGTAGTTGTTCACCAGCCCTTGGCGTGGTACCCGTTGTAGGCGTCACGGTTGAGATACTGATCAAAGCTGTTGGCGTTGGCATCCCCGCCGGCATCGTCGCGGCCCATGTGCACCGGCTCCGGGTACTGGCGCAGGTTGGCCACGTCCTGGGACGTGTGGCGTCTCTTGAGCACTGCATTGGCCGTCGACGTCTTCTGCGACCGCTCCCACAACAGGTGGCGGCGCAGCGACTCGGTCAGCTCCGTCGACAGCATGTTGCGGCGGTTCGTGCGCGGCGACAGCGCCGGCGCGTGGTTGGCCGCCGTGGCCGACGTCATGATGGGCTGGGCCGCGGAGCGCGGGATCTCGTTGATGGGGCGCAGCGTCGACTGCGGGCCGCGCGGGCGGTGGCGCATCATCAGGGCCGCATCGTCCGAATCGTTGGGCGACGCCACCAGCGAGGGCGGCTGGTGTTGCCGCCGCTGCTGCTGCTGCTGATGCAGCTGTTGCTGCTGTTGCAGCAGCTGACCCTGGAGGTTGTGCTGCGGACGGGCGCGGTTCAGGCCCAGCGTGGACTGCGACGTGGTCAGGCCGTTCTTGACCTCGCGCTCGCTGCGCTGGATCATCAGTGTGATCAGCGAGCGGCGCGAGGGCAGGTGCACAGTCGAGTCGACGCGCTGGAAGAGCGTCTTGTCGTCCATGCTGGAGCGGCCGCTCTCCTCGTTGGAGTCTTCCCAGTCCGACGAGTCGTCGTCGTCGTCGTCAATGGCGCTCTCGTCGATGTCGTCGGACTCGGAATCGTCGTCGTCGTCGGACACAACGGCCGGCGCGGGGATGGCGCGCGTCACAAGCTGGCTGCTGAACGACGTCTGCTTCCTCTGCGCAAACGAGTGGCGCGACAGGTGCAGGGCGCTCTTCAGCGAGCCCTCCTCGTCCGGCGTCGGCGTCGACGTCGACTTGCGCTTCAGCAGCTGGGACATGGCCGACTTGCGCATCTCGAGGCTGCGTGACGGGTCGCTCATGGAATCCTCGCACGACGACGAGCCGCCCAGGGCAAATGTGGCCGCCTTCTTCGACTGCACCTGCTTGGCAGCAGGCTCGGACGTCGGGTCGGGAATGGCATCCTCGTCGGCAGGCGCCGTCACCTGCTCGTCGGACGGCGGCGGCGTCAGGATCTGGGGAATCACGACGGGAATGTGCGACGGCGAAAAGCCACGGATCACCTCCGTCGTGGACTTGCTCTTCTGCAGTGGCGTGCTCGGGGTGGGTATCTCCTCCTCCTGCTGCTGCTCAACGGGCTCGGCTGCCAAAGCCGGGAATGGCTCAGCAGTCGAGGCAGCAACCGCAGGCTCATCAGCCTCATCAGCCGCCGTGGTCGGCATAGACTCAGGCTGCGGCTCCGACGGAGACTCGGAAACGGGGGCAGGAGCAGCGTGTTTCTCTTCTGGCTGTTCGGTGGCGACGGGAGAGATGGGGGGAGACGGAGAGGAGAACTGCACGCTGGAGGACACATCGCGGAGCGGGGCCTTGAGAGGCTCCGTCTCCTGGACAATCGAGACGACCATCTTCTCGAGGTCGTCCGAGGTGATGTGCCGTTCACGGCCACGGCTACGGCTGCTGCCGCACGAATCCTGTCTCCGTATCCGCGGACGCGCAATGTCCACGGCGCTCGACTCGGACGAGAACTCAACGGCGTCCTCGTCGACCAGCGACTCGACGCTGCCGGAGAGCTGGGGGACCTCCTCTGTGGAGGGGTTACTCCGGCGCGGAATAGATGTGGGCCGTCTGGGTGATGAGGCCGCGACGGACGCACTCTCGTCGGAGGATGCGACCGCAAAAGAATCGGACGAGTTGCTCGAGGTGATGCGCGCGGCGGCCTCGACACAAAAGGTCTCGCGCGTCCAAAGGCGCCAGCTGAGGTTCTCTAACCGGCGGCCCTGGGCGACGTTGTCTGCACACCTTGCGAACACTGGTCGTACGTTAGCATGCTGCATACGAAAGCAAGAGCGGGGAAGCCCAATGACAGAGACGCAAAGATCAGAAACTCACCGGTCCACATGCTGAAAAGGTTCTGGGGGTTGGAGGTGTCGACCTTGTGAATGACATTGGCATCCACCTGGAGCACAGGGGCGTCTAAAGACGACGGCATGGTGTCGTCTGTGGTGGTGAACGTCGAGAAAGACACGGTGACAGCCGAAAGAGGGACGGGGAAAGCGAGAGACTGTGGGGGTGCGCGTATGCGACGACCTGGAACGAAGACGAGATGCTCAGTTCGTCAGTCGAAGTCGGCGCTGGATCGTGTGAAAAAGACGGGTTTTCTCCAAAAGGTCAATGAAGGTAGAAGCGGCACCGGATGCTCTCGTGCGGACGCAGTCGAGAGAGCAGTTTACTGAAAGAGTTGCACGGTTCAAGCACAACAGGTCGGAATGGCCAGGGCGTTGTCAAGTCAAGCGTCGTGAGAATCGAGAAATACGACCAGAAGAGGCGTCAAAGGCACGAGAAAGCTGGCGGGATACGACAATTTGAGCCGGGACTGGAGAGTCGAGCGTATGTGAAATGTCGTCTTCTGAGATTCGATCGTAGAAGCCGAAAGAAGAGTGTGCTACAAGGCGCGGTGGGACGGCGAGGTTGGGCAGTTTGCGATGTTGTTGAAAGGGGAGGAAAAGAACGTTCGCTGTGATGTGTGTGGGGGGGGGGATGTATATGTAGGAGGCGAGTGGTAATTATGGTTCTGGGCGGCTGGATCGAGAAAGAGCGAAAATGTGGTGGTGGGCGTGGTGGGAGGGCAGGAGCGATTTACGTAGGTATTGGGACTCGGGGGGTGTTACGTTCGGTTTGGTGGGGGGGGGGCGTGTAAGAAAACTCAAAAAAGAAAGAGGGCGGGCGCGGGATGTGGTGCGTGGTCATGGACCGATAAAGAAAGAGCCAGGCTCCCAGACTCGCGGTGAGGTAAAAACATGCCCACTCCACCCACGGATCCGTTCTCCAATCCCAGCTGGGTACAAAGGACAGGGGAGGGGAGGTACGTTCCTGTGAAAGGTGGCCCCGTCCCACCATATCGTGGCAACAGGGGGGGGGGGGGCAGGAGCGAGGGGGGAAGGGGTAGCCACTTCCGGCAGATTACGCTGGGTGGCGACAGCCGACTGCAAAACGGAGGCCAAGACGGCCATCTGACTCGAGCAGAACGGAGCCAGTTGCCCAAAGAGGCTAGGCTGCGTGTGCAGCGTCCAGCAGCTTTCGCGGCAGTGCGTAACGGCAGAGGTATCTTACAGGGAGGCGCTACGGGAAAATGGTGACGAAGGCCCGATTGGGGCGTTTTGGAAAAGGGCATGTGCTGTTTTGCATATTTCAGGTTCATGTTCCTCGTCAAAGCGAAACAAACACAGGCACAGCACACGATGTGCCCAGATTTTAAAGAGACGCGACTTCGTGTTGTTGATACAGTTGAGCATTCGCTCGTCTCCTTGCAATGGTAGCCCATCTCGATTGACGAGAGCGTGCAGCGACCGCAGAGCACGACGCCATGATTCATGGCGGTCCGTGATGGTTTGGGGACGACTTTGGGGACAAAGACGAAAACGGTGGGCTTTTAGGTGGTAATTCCTCATACGGCTAGTCAGTGATTGGAATGCCTCTTTGGGAAACATAGCTGGTCCTGGCCCGTCACATGATGGGCAACGGTCTCTCCGTTATGCGGGCCTCGGAGCCAGATGGCGAGGCCCCACCAATTCGAGACCGCGGTCACGAGATCGCTCAATACGGTGGGAGGGGGGCCGTACCGTTTTGTGGCCAGGCTGTTGGCGGACGTCACAAACTGCAAACAGCGGCCGCTGTCTGTCACAGCAGCAGCGAACCGAACCCCAGCGGTCCAGACGGGCTAGAGAGCCGGTTTACCCAAATAGCCTTTGCGCGTACGTCACGAGGGAGGCATCGGCGACCATGACTGTCTATGCTGTCTGGCCTGCGCGTCTTTGTCATCGTGTCTTCGGTCATAAGTTGCCCTTTCAAGCCGTGTATATTACGTCGACCGCATGGGCGAGGTGATGAAAAGGGATGACAGTCTCGACGGTGTACGCAACCTGCCATTCATGATGGTTCTTTCGCAGGGAGACGGGCATCGTCACGCTTTGGGGGCGCTGAGTCTCGCCGACCTTCTTTGTAGCCATCATTGGTTCATTGGTTCATTGGGCCTTCACTGGCATGTTGACACACACCGGTCGCGCGCACTCCTCCCCAGACAGCGCCCTCGAGGATCCGAGCCCGTTCCGCCGCCAATTGCAGGCGCGCAGAATGGATCATCACAGTCACAAGCATCGTCGCAAAGTAATCTTAATACATGATAGAGACACTGCCCCTTCTGTGGCCTGCTGTGATCATTGGCAAGCATACGCGGTCTCGTTACTGGGCCTCTCTGCTGATGTCGCTGTGCCGTGCTGAAAAACTCATCCCATCACCGGGCGGCAACACAGTGTTTCTGACTGGGTCAAATGCTGCTGCAGGCCAGAGCACTGCCAGGTCTCGTCGTGACCAGACTTCCGCCACCCCCGCCGCCAATGCCCGTTGTGACTCCGCGATGACTGGGGTAGAAACCAAGGCTCAGTAGCCTCCGACAGCAAGTACCAACAGGTGACCTCCCTAACCTCCGCCGTTTTCACAAAGCGTCGGCAGTTCGCCGTTTTCACAGCCAGTGCGGAGTACTATGTAAGCTCCTCCCCCAAAAGTACGGCTAGTGTCCGCCCATGGCATTCCCGTGTTTCCCTCCAAACCCAAAACGGAGAACGCAAAGCCGCGACAATCAGCCATGCGCTGCCTCGTGATCTGTTTTGGCCAGAGCGTGACTGCGATCTTTTCCCGTTTGCTCGCTTCCCTCAGCAGCGGCCGTGGTCTCTCCTCTTTATTGCTTATGCGACATTTTCCATGAGCTTGCTCGCGTTTCTCCCCTTTCCTTGGTTTTTGTTCTTTTTGGTCATGCCATTCTGTCACAAGGCGCTCACGCGGCCATTCTTAAATTATGCACTTGGCTTCATGTGTTCGCACACCGGCAAATGAGAACGCGCCATATGGACAACAGTGAACGGGAACGACGAGCAGGCGATGCAAAAAAGCATGGAAAACACGGTCCGGCGACCAACAGACAGACCGTCTTGTGTGGTGGTGGTAAGGCTAATCAAGATACTGGCATAGGCGTCACTTTGACTGGGAGGGACGGTGCCCTCTCTACGCCCAGTAATGACTCCGGCGTACGGAGTACGCCGTAAGGGCAAGACAGTGCGAAAGTGCACAAGGTCGCCGACAGCAAAAACGTGGCTTTGACAGGAGGGTGTGAAAAAGCAGCAGCTCAGCAGGCACTAACGCTGAAAATACGGGGAAAAGCCACCGTTTTCGCGGACTTGGCGAGAGCAGGCAACACAAGACCAAGTACCTGGCAGTAGCGTTTTCTCGGCAGAGTACCTGTGCCTTCTCGGAAGCACGCAGCACAGGAGCGCCTCGGTAGTCGCTCAGGTGGCTTGGAGCATCTGCCTGCCCAAAGCCTCTCCCGGTTAGTGGGGTGTCTGGGGGTTTACCCACCAAATTGGTCGAGTTTCCTGGAAATCCCGAAAAAGTACTCCGCACACTGCTAAAAAGAAACTTTTTAAGAAAAACGCAAGTCATATCACAAGAAATGACAAGAGTATGTTGTCTCGAGATGTGTATGAAGTACGATGTACTGATAGGGTATAACGCTTCTGACAGCGCCAACTCGGCATTTTATCTCGAGGTTCTTCTGTCGTTAATTGTTTACCTTTTTTTTTTTTTCATCCCTACTTGTTTCGTTTTTCCCTCTTTTTCTCTGATCTTTAGACAGCTTATTCATGGTGGAACGGCTGTCCCGACACGAAAGCACTCTACGATGTATGTCACGCGAGGGAAAATAAGCCATGTTGACTTTTTCGTCTAGCGGGCCGACTTCTTATATTTCACTTCTTCTAATACAGAACCTCCTACTGGCAGTTCCCCGACGACATTGAGACGAACGCCAGACATCATACAACCGTAGAGAAAGAAAGACAGGCAGTCTAATACGAGGACGCCAACACTCGTTTTTACAATAACACGACCTAAACAAATGCACTAAAGCTTAGCGGGCTTGCCAAGCCAGATCCTTCCATCCGTTAGAAAAATGAGCCGAAAACGTAATTGCTTCGTACTTGCCGCCGGAAGATCATATACCCTCTCAAAACGGGAAGGAGCCACACTGACAGATCACCTGTGTGCTGTAAATTGCCTCGTAGCGTCGGGACATCGACCATTGTCTGCTCGTGACCTTTGGGTTGGTGCCGCGCTGGTTCGACTGTCCCGTTGACGACCGCCTCTGGACAATGACGAGGTAGCCTTGAGCATTTGCCGCTCTTACGGTGTAGAAAATCCTGTCATCCGGACATGCGTTTTTTCTTTGTTCTCTGACAAGAGCAAGGAGGGAAAGCACGAAGGGCGATGTACATTGTACGCCGGACGGAAATTTCCAGTATCCAGGACGGTTCGCTCTTTCTCTCGCGGGAGATCGGTTACGCGGCTCCGCATTACCGTATTGTCCTAGTTACTTTTTTCTTTTTTTTTCTTCGCTGTCCGTTCTGTGGGATCAACGGGCACCACCAGGAAAGTCACTTATTTTGCTGTAGCGACAGAAATTGCCTGCCAAAAAAATGGGGGGGACCTGGAACCCAGAATGTCGGGAAATAACCCTTGACCGATATTATGCCGCTGGCAGGTCCAGCTGCGAAAGCATCTGGCATGTGTAAGAAAGACAAAAGGTCTGCTACCTACGATTTACATTGACGGAGTACTTTGTACGTCGATTCTCGCGTCCGGGGTACAGCAAGCTTCGTGGACCATTCGCATGCTTTGGTGACCCGGCCCTTTGGAAACGGACTCCCCAGGCCCTGTCTTTGTCTCCACTGCACATCGCAACCCAAACGCTTGGCCGCACAATCCTGCCTTGTTCTCTCGCAAGATGGTCCATAAAAGCTCGGTGAATGCCAGACCTTGATGGCCCACGCCTCTTTCGCTCGGTGTTATTGTGGTGACGCGGAGCCGGCGGCCTCGTCCCACCCTCACTGCGTTGCAAGACTCTCTTTAAACGACACGGCAAATGCCGTCTGCTGTTGACCGTGAACGGAATACTCCGTACCTGTAAGTACTCCGTACATCGTACAATGTTGCAATGTTTGCAACAGTGCAGAACGTGACGTATTGTCGCTATGTTCCCTTACAATACACAATCGTTCGCAGCATCTCGTCGAAGATCAGGTCTCAGTCCAGCTCGGGCGCGCGCTCATCCCCCGGATGCTCCATTCCAGCCAGGGACAATCGTATGTTCGCCTATCTCCGTGTACGAGGACGAGCAACTAGCTTACTGCGCTGGTAAATCATGGCATCGAATATGTCCCCAGATTGTCTTGGTTTTCTCGGCTGTCTTGGCTGTCTTGCCAGTATTTGCCTGTCTTTGATTATCCCGTTACCACGATCGTACTATGCAGTGCCGAAAGGGAGAGGGAAGACAAAAGGCGGAAGTGTTTGCAGTTGGAGAGTGCCGATCGTTGAAGTTCACCGAAGATCGTTGAGAAACAAAACGACGTCTACAAAAAAGAAAAAAAGCATATCCTTTTCGTAAGTTGACTTACACTACTAGTCAGTGCCTCCGTACCCTCTTAATAGTACTCTGCCATTTCTGACACTGACAACAATGCGCCACCTGGTTCTCTCGGTAAAAGGGACCAGAAGCTCGCGCAACGCGCAGACTTCTTCTAGTCGATATGCTAATGGGGGAAATACCAGGATGGGGCAAGAAAAACATACCATCATTATTATTTCGACCTGTTTGAAAGCCTTGCTCGAGGCTGACCCAAGCAATATTGTAAAACAACAGGCTTTTGCTATCCAAGCAACTGCGACCAAACACACTACGCGCATTAGCAACTGCAACATCAGGAAACCGACCCCGTTTTCCGCCTTGGCCATATTCCCCTTGTGTGCTTTTCATCTGGCAACATTCCCAGCACCACGGCGACGGTCAACTTAAAATTTGTCGTCTGGTCACCAAGGGGACCATAATCCTGGACGGGGAGCCACTCTGTATGGAGCTCTGTAAAAAGTACAGGGCTCATTGGGCTCCAAAACAGGAATGTGTCATGCTGAAAGTTGACTCGTCAGTTTTGGAGAAAAGCAGTAATCGCGCAGCAATACTAAACGGAAAGCTTATGTCGCAACGACAATGTTGTCCGTCCACTCTCAATTTGGTGTGTGCTCCCACGAGTAAGTCGTTCCCTTTCCCCTCGCTGTAACTTGGCCTGGGCAGCGCCGGAGGATGAACAGGTCCCGCTCAGGCGAAACCAGGTTGCCGGAAATGACACCTGCAACTGAAGGGACATAACGGCCGTGTGAGGAAAAAGTCTCTGGGCAGGGGCCCTGGGAAGCCTTCACCTCGCGCCATCAGATATCAGGATTTGCTCACGGTGGCATGCTATGCAACATCAAGAACGACATCAAAACGAAACCCCACATGCCCCGTGTCCCACGATGCCCTCGCATCCCAGGCGGGTGGTATTTTAGCATGGTGTGGGGGAACAGTACTTTCTTAGCTCGGGGAAATTGCAACCGTACGATGTGATTCCAAACGACATCTTGTTTTTGCCATGGAGTGGTCAACCGTTTCCTTCCAATGTTATTTTAATGTACTCTGTAAGTGGAATGGAAATCCGAAGAAAGCAAGAAATGAAAGGAAATATGAAAACGGACGGCTCCGTTATCAAGCTATCGACAACGGAAACGTCTCTCCTTTTCACATCTTGTGATGCCTACTCCGTACTTCCTACTGTCTCGCCTCCGGAAAATAGTCCTGTTTTACTAAGAGTTCACAAAAATGACACGTTCAAAAGAGCGACAAAACCTGGTCAAAACAGCTACCGAGAACAACAGAAAGCAAACAGACAGGTCTCTTTTTCTCCTTGCCCCTTTTCTTGTTTCTTGCACATCCTTCAGGGAAACCTCCACGGCGTACATTTATTCGAATGTCATCGTATGATGTATGTGACATACGAAGTACTCCGTGAGAGTGACAAGGGGAAAGCAAAGACGATCGTTTTCGTTGTTGCAGGGCTTCCCGTTGCGTCTCGTTGGCCCACGGTTTTAATGGTCGCCGGGGGCGCCGCCCAATTTTTGGTCTTGACGGGCCGCCGGGGAGCACCGTTGCCCGCCCCATAAATAGAAAGCGGTACTTTTGTTGTTGGTAGAGCCAGAAGCGATCTGCGCGCAAACGGAAACCTTTGATTGGGGTACCCAGGATAAACTTTAGTGGTGTATTTCGTAGAGTGTGTCACTCAAAAGCTAGAAAAAGGGAAAGAGCGACCCAAAAAGAAAGCAGAATGTGAGGACTCAATTCCAGGCGTTGGTCAGGTGGACAAACAAAAAACGAGGGTCACCCCTTCCTTCCCGTCAACTGGGGGTCATCCAACCAATAGGAACGCTTTCCAAGAGACACATGGGGTTGAGGCCGCTGTAAGTGGGGGGTAATATTGTCCCACTGCCCCCTTCCATGTCTCTGGTTTTCAGTTGAGTGTTTCTCCTTACCTGGCTCGCTGGGAGCCTTGGCGGGAAGGGGAAGGGGGGGGGTTCGTTTGCGCCCTTCCCCCTGGCACGGAGCAAACACATCCCAAACAAAACGAAGACAAAAAAAGTTCCTGGGAAAGAGCGAGGGAGTGGGGGGGGGGAGAGTGGAAGGAAGGGGCAAGCTCGGCAAGCAAGGAAAGCAGAAAGGTATTGCGACGTGCGCCTTCTACATCCGGAGATGATACGTCGTACGTCGTAGAGGGCAAGAGCAGCGGAAACAGAGGAAGGAAACCCCCCACGCTCATGTGTCACGAGAGGTCGCCCATCATCACAGCCATGACTATCACCAACACCAACAACTGGTCTGACCTCCGTGGGGTGACAGGAGATGAAAGACAGGCTGTCGCGGATGTTGCGACGCGGCCGCGACTTGGCTTTGCTTGGTTGATCTCGTGCCGATACGCTCGGTAACGGTTTTAGGATCGCGTACGGAGAGCACGCCTTTTGCTTGTACCGTATGAAGCAGGGCACGTTTTTTGGAGTCGCTCGCGTTCTTCTCCAGTTCTGCCATCGTCGCGCCAGGCGTGTACATGTGCCGTGTTGTGCAGCATTGTGCAGTAATCTTACTTTTAGACATCGGACTCCATACATGTCCAGCGGCACGCGCAGACGGCGGCCGTTCCTTGCTTTAGTGTGATGCGATGCGGCCGCGCGGTGTTGTGCTTCTGGGCGGAGACGCGACAACGGCCAACAGATATGGGGTTTGAACGTGGGAGAGAGGAAAGAGAGGACTACCTTGTCTGGAGGTGCCGCTAAAAACGGATCTTCCGTGGAGTGCTGTTGGCAGTCATCCTATCCAACACAGGGCCTGTTCTTGTTGGTCATGTTGGTTTCTACATCGTACTGTTTCCCTGTTGTCATTGACGACCAACCGCGAATTGCTGCTGTTCCCCGTTGCGAGTCGAGTGGTCGAAAGGAAGAAGGAGATGGAGATAAAGAGACGAAGGAAAGCAATCTCGCAACGTGACCAACTTGACCAACGGACCAACTATGACTTGCTCACCACAAGTATGATGCGAGCAGAAAACGGAAACAGAGGCAAGGATGACCATGAGCTGGTTTCCTCTTTCGGCAATTCGACAGGCTCATGTGAATAAAGAGGTCTGCATTGATCTACGGAGTAGGGGAGCAATAGGCTGTGCGTATGGGCTTGGGCCTCAGACAAGTAGGACCCTACAAGTACGACATACGATGTAAGAGTACAACCATGCAAAAGGGACAATGAATCCTGTGAGAGGAAGGAAAGGATGGACCCAACCGCCGGGAACATTCCCCGCTCCCCCAAAATGCTGATCGCATTACTGTAATGCACCCTCAGGACGAAGGAACGAGGCGCCTCATCGTACCCCTGTATGACACTGTTTTGTTGCGAATTTGGGAAGGTGAACAAAACAGAGGCAACGTTGCTGGAGATAACAAAAACACCGTTGGCGGATTCAAACTCTTTCCCGATACGGAGGGAGCAGATCCCAGTTGCTTTGGGGCCTGCGTACATACTTGTACCATAGCGCAGCCAGTTACTCCATGGTTCCCTGCAATTACGGAAGATGTCCCCTGTTTCCGTGCGGAGACGAGGTGAAGGATGCTGAGCGGAGAACTGGCGACGCCGGATAACGAGAGAGGTGTGTCACGTGATGGGACGCCGTCCAGGTTGGTTGTCAGAAAGGATCCGTCTCAGTTCACCGAGGTCAGCTGCGCGGTACAATACAAGGCCGACGTACCTGTTTTCACGTTCCATATTGTGACATGGTAATGCGGTTGCCTCTTCCGACGTTGGCATCTAATGTGCTTGATGCATCCAATTTGTTTTGGTAACGTACTTGTACAAGTACGTCGTACGGAGCACATCGTACTCGTACGTCCGTCAACGGTCCTTCCGTGGCTAGAGACGAGGCTAGCGGCATTGGCCACATGGCACCGGGGCCAGGTGAGGAAGGGGCGACAACAAAAAGCCACAACAGACAACGCCTATGTGGAGCCGGCTGTGATTTGCAGGCCCAAGAGGCCTACAATAGAAGACGGAGCAGACTCCTAAAGTGGAAAGATGGGCTTGGTGACGGTGTACTTTTGCGTACTTTCGTAGTGAAAGGAAAGAACGGACGACAAAACAAAAGGCCGGCGGCGCGGCATCCGTTGTGAGGGAAGGAACACAAGCTCGACAACCAAACAGCCAAGCAGGGTAGGCACGGTCAAGGCGTTGAGCACAGGGAAAGAACAGAGCAGAACGGAGCAGAACAGAATGTACGTCGTAATTACGGAGCTTGCCGTATCGCTTGGGACGCAAAACACTCGCCACAATGGTGTCCGCTGTGCGTCTGGATGCCTTTTGTTCTGATGCATACGAAGGAGTGCGGTGCCGGTTTTTCACATGACAAATTCTGCCATTTTCCAATACGAAGTATGGGGTACGACTTTGTTGACAGTAGCGTTTCTCGTTCCCCAGCCCTATCGAAAGAACGGCAAATTCCAGAACGCTTCGCTTGGGAGGCTAAAAGGAAAGCGAGAGTCGAGAAACGGAGGACGAGAGCGCCCTAGCAGGGAAAGTGGTGACTTGGCCGGCGCTTTTAGCCGAATTTACCCGGGTGTCTACACGCGAATTTCGATACCGGCATTCATCGGTGAATTGGGAGGGTTTAGGGACGGTGCATGTTGTACGTGCGTGCACGCCGTATATCGTCCTCCGTATTTCATTGGGGGCGCGGAGACTACGAAGAAAGACGTACGAAGTGGGAGAACTGCAGAACAAAAACACCCTTCAGCATGAGTGGTGATGCTTTACCCTAAGTTTTACCGGGATTTAGCAAGGCCGCCCCGAGACTCCGCATCGATTGAAGGAATGCCAGAGAAAGAAGGCCCGAGAAGGTGCGGAGAAGGTGTGATGAGGGGGACGGGTGGGAGGGGGAGCGACTGAGACAGAATGCCGGTCAGACAAAGACAGCCTCGCGGTCTTGTGTCTTCTTCGGCGAAAGGGGCAATGGCTGCGTTCTCCGACGCAGTGGAGCCGACGGTGAGGTGCCGCGCAAGCGAGCACAGACTGGAAAGAGTGAGGCTGCAGCCCCGGGATAGTACGTCTGGAAGCAGCACCTTGCAACTTACATCGTACGGCGTAGGAAACTGCCTTTGGTATTATCGGTACGATTCCATCGACTCAGACGCGGTGATGCGACCCAGTCCAGCAGCCTGCTCCGTCGAGACTGCACCGAGCACATGGCATCGTGCCAATGCATGGCCGACGGTCTGGGGTATGGGGAGACCGTGCAGGGGAGATGAAATGGGACAATGCAGAAAGACTCGGCGAGACTCGAGCGACGAAGAGGCCGAGGGATTCATTTCGCACACACTGTATGTACTTCGTAGAGTAAAATTATCTGAAAAGCATTTGTCGACATGATGATGCCGGGCACATGTTTAGCTTCTCACCGACACGGCGCCAGGGTGTCAAGGCCCGTCTGGCCGTTACTGACTAGTGCAGACGCATTCCATCGTCAATCGTCAACAAGAACAGCTCTCCGTGGCTGTTTCGTCCTTCCTTGCCAGACGGAACCGCCGACGAGACGGGAGCCTTGCCCTCCACACGTCCACAGTCCCGGCGGCAATGCACAAACCGGGGACGGCCAAATTGGCCCTGACATGGCGCTTGGTCGCTTGCAGCCAGGAGCCGACGTTTTGCCTGCCGCCTCTCCAGGAGGCCTGTGAGGAAAGGGTCTCACGCCCGTGGCCTGTGCAGGCTTCTTGCTCTCTGTGGAGTAACATACTCCGTATTACTTACTCCATACGGAAGTACATCTTCTCCGAAACGGACTTGCCACTTCAGCCGCTTGGCACAGGACGACTTGTGCGCGACTCGGTGTCGTTGTCCGAGACCCCGAGAAGACGTTCCCCAAAAGGTTAATGCGAATCCAGAATCCAGAATCCAGTGTATCCGGGCCTGGCCCGAGATGCCACCAATCGGCAAACTCGTGTTCTCCAAAGGTGAAGATTTGCAGGCTCAGAACGCAATTACACATTAATCATCAGATCTTGGGTGTCGGGGATTTCCTGTGGTAGATCAGCTAGATATACACAGATGGTCTTTTCTAAGTGTGTAAGTCCCGTCCGGTCGTCTTGTTGTCATTGGACTGCTATGTCTTGTACTTCTGGTGCATGCGACCAAGGCGACAAAGACCCGGCTGCGGCAGCAAACCAAATGACCCTACTAAACGCGAAAACATACGCCAAAACATACGCCAACAAACAGGACCGGCCGATTCGACGATCGCCAAGGGCTCTTATTCAACGTTTTACCCCAGGTCGGCTATTTTCTTTGTTTTGCTGTCGGATCGCCTGCGCCAATGTCCGATGTATGGGATAGGTCTGCACAACGCCAGTCCCGTGCAAACGACTGGCAGCCATCGTGGACTGGCGACGGTGGCCGTCCTGACTCACAAACAGGCCATTTTCATATACTTTGTAGGCCGTTTTCATGTTCACGATGATCGTCCCGATGAATGAAGGGAGGATCGGTCTTTCCTCCTATTTGGCCGGCTACGACGTCTGGCCGATGGGGCGGGACACAAACATGACAATGAAGCAAAAGCATCCCGCGTGTCAAATGTCTCTGCCTCGGTTTTGTGCAGTTGAAGTCATGCGACGATATCGACGTAGGCGTAGACGTAGACGTAGACGTAGCCAATTCCAGAGTGTACTTTGTGCCTTCCCTTTTTGCACTTACCCCAACACTCCGATTTGACACGGGGCCGCCTGGGGGGGAGGAGCAAACATGTTAAAAGACCGCACCAAAAAAAAGGACGCGGTCCTCTCATCCTCCGCTTCCGTATTCCTCGCAACAAGGAAGGAAGGAGAATGAGTCCCAAACGACGAGCGCGAAAGAGACCTGCTGGATGCGGCCATGTGACCGTGTGCGATGTGCCGAGAAGGAACGCAACGCGTGCCTTCCTGCAGATGCTGGGCCGGCGGCCGTCAGGGCACGTGTGGGGGGATGTCGCGCACGATCGTGCCTGCTGAAGATATGCACGCATGCCGATGGGGCGCAGGCGCCGTCTTGGAAGGCACGATGGGTCATGCTGCCAAATGCAAATGGGGTCATTGTGGAGACGAGAGTAAGGCTGAACAGCCTCTGACTACATATACATCGTACTGCGACAGAGTACACGTACGACAGAGTAGGACGCCGCAATGCCAACGCATCGAGGGTTGGGCTTGTATGCCTTTTGAGACGCAGCTGCGGTGCATGATCACGATGGTGTGAGTGCCCGCCTCGCGGCTGCCCCTCAGCCCCGCCAAATGGCAGCCCACGCTGGAATCGCGGCATCGCGCATTTTGATCATGGGACGTTGCTTTTGCGAGTTGGCATGGCTATCCTTTGACGATGGCGATATAATAATGGTGGGTTGTTTTGTTTTGCTTTGATTTATGTGATGTTATGGCACTCTTTTGTGATGAATTTATTCGAGATTTTCTTTTCATCTTAATAGTCTTGAATTTGAAGACGATAATCTGACAGTTGATCTGAAACAGACTTCTCACGACAAACACATTTCGGTATATGTTACCGTCTTGCCACGTTGTTAGATGTATCACTTTTCACGTTGTTGTGATTTGCATTTTCTTTCCAAGGACCAAACCAAGGCGGACGTGTATTTGTCCGTCTCAAACTCATGTCTCGCCTTGCTGTCAGTCGTTTGCCATGTTGTTGTCGCCAACACACCACACCATCTTCGCCATCGTCACCATCTTCACCATGTCGAAGACCCTTACCCCTTCTGTCGGGCCGCAAGGGCCGTGACGCGCAACGGTGGCGGTTGCGGCGTGAAAGGGAGCAAGATTCAAGAGGGGAGAGGACAAGCGAGAGGGTGTGCTGTGTGTGGCAATGTCCACGGCGGTGAGAAGACTCGCGGGAGCCCAGACGGCCGGCGTGGCGCACCTCCTTTTTGCTTCTAGAGGCCTTCGATTGGTCGTCGATCAGCGCAGGCGTGCAAGACGGGGGCGATGGCAAGACATGTCTCAAACGTTGGCAACCTGGGAGCGAAGGAAGCGAGAGACGGTGTGTCCGTCGACACATCAGAATATCAGACCAAGACGGTGTGTCCGTCGACACATCAGAATATCAGACCATCCGACCATCAGAAGGTCGGCCACACTGAACCGCCTCGCAAGCCGACTGCAACTGCAACTGCAACCATCCATCTGGCAGTCAGTTGACGACAGTGTGTTTCGGGCTGTGTCGGTTTCGGCCACGGACGCACTGTTTTCGGAAGCGTTGGGCCGTTCGTTTCTGGATACAAGCAGCCGGTGAACAGGTTGGGCGGGTTTGGGGGCCAGAGACAGCCATCACGCTGGCCATTTCGTCATCCCAGGACTAAGCGAGGAGAGGAGGAGCAACGGGAACAGAGGGCACAGGGTACAGGGCACAGGGCACAGGGAACAGGGCACAGGAGTCCTGCATTCGGCCAAAACACAGAATGCAACAGCTGGAAGATGCAACAAACCATACGTCGTACAGGGCGCACACAAAATGCACGAATAAGACGCGCCAAACAAGGTCAGTCGTCTCGTTT
Source organism: Sporothrix luriei (assembly GCA_021398005.1). Taxonomy (NCBI): domain Eukaryota; kingdom Fungi; phylum Ascomycota; class Sordariomycetes; order Ophiostomatales; family Ophiostomataceae; genus Sporothrix; species Sporothrix luriei. The sequence continues at coordinate 479,715 of WNLO01000002.1, forward strand.
AAGCGGGGAAAGGAGCAAAGAAGCAGTCACGCTTCGTGCAGTTGTGGCAGTTGTATCAGTTGTGTCAGTTGTGACTACAGTGAATGGTGAGTTGGGATATGGAATATGGGATATGGTGAGCTGCTGCCTGTTGCTGCGCTGTCTGTCTTGCTTGTCTCCGCTGCTTTGCATATCGTCCCATTCCCTACGGGCAGGCGATCATTGCATCTCGTGGTAGTCGTTCGTGTGCCGTTATTCGCTGGACAAGAAAAGAACAGGCCAAGGCCAGCGGCACAAGCACAAAAGAGATCATGTGCAGGTGCCTTTATGCGGTCGGCAGATTGGATTGGACGGGCTTCCTTGCAGCGTCTAGGGCACAGTGAGCTGCCTGACGTGCTCGAATCGCCTACCGGAACGGTGCAACCGATGATGTCAGCCTGGAGTCAAGATAAGTTGAGCTGATTCATATGGCAATGATGTTTACATGACATGGCGGTTGGTGTAAGTCAAAACCGAAGGATGGTGAACTTGTTAGGGCAGGGCATTCGTGTCATAAAATAATAATAGAAAACGACAAAATGGCATCGAATTTAAATGCAAAAACAATAAGGGACACGTCACGAACACCGGCATGCAATACGTTCGTCATTGCCCCTGCTTGACTAATACTACAAAGTAGTGATGGAAGTAGACTAATACTACAAAGTAGTGATGGAAGTAAACAAATGGCTGCATTCACGTGTTAGCAGGCCAAACAATATTGGTTTCTCTTGACAAAGGTTAAATGTTCCTCTCGTATAAATCCGCTGTAATTTATTCTGCTTTACCGTCTGTGCTTCCACAACGTCCGCACCCTTTAGCAGAAAAGGGCCGAGCATGCTGGGTTGCACAGCGCTGATCAGGAGGGCGGTTGGAGGGACGCAGTCGTATCCTAGATAGACGCCGATGGTCGTGCATGGACTTTCGTGGGATACACTGCAACCAGCCACAGCAGGTCATTGTCGTCGTCGCCGGTCACGATGCTGACACCAAAAAGGAAGCAGAGACAGGGGGAGGGGGGGAGGGGTGGGAAATAGACGAGGAGGTACGAAGATAAAGGAGGCGGTGTACAGAGGATGTTCGGCTGTCGAGGCGAGGCGTTATTTTACAGATTTACAGACGTCACAGATATGCAGCCCGGCAGCCACACGCGCAATCGGCAGTGATGGCCCTCAACAATATCAAATAACAAAATAACTGCACTGCATGTTGTACTGCACCTGTCCTCGCCTCTCGCCAGTCTTATTTTCTGCTCAGGTGAGCATTTTTGTGCCATGCAAGCGCGGCTCGTCTGCCGTCTTCCATCTCCCGTACTACATCGTACATCGGCAGAGCCTTGCAAGCCCTTTTCCTTGTAGGAGTCCGTTTTGTCCATTCTTCCGTTTTGTATTTCCCCGTTTTCCAGACATTGAAGGCTTATTTTATTCATCTCACCTCTCCCAGGGAGGGATTCCCTGTCTTGCATTCACCGGTCCGCTGTCACCGAGAATAAGAGTACAGAACGGAAAGGTAAGACATTTCGATGAGTAAGTCGTTACGAAGCAGTTCTCCAGTGTTTTCAATCCCGTCCGCGTTCTACCCATCTGTCCATCGCCGGTCCCGAACGCACGGCTTCGGGGCGGTCTCGGACAAAGAGGCAACGAGGCAAAAACAGGGTTGCATTGTGGCGAGGGAAAGTCAGAAGCGCGGCGAGACAGAACTGCGAGTTGACGAAGAAGGAGTAGAATCGAGAGAAATGACCACGGGAGACCAGTTGGGTTGCAGTTTCATTCTCGGCCAATCGTCAAATTGATCCTGACGAGCAATATACTTTGTATGTCGTCTATTTCAAACCCAATTGCTGCCTCCGCGTCACAGTGGCAAGGACAGCATCGGCAAGGTTGGACCCTATTTTGCCCAATGCAAACCTTGAACGGTGGACTCGAAGTGAGACGCGAGGACACGTCGAAAATCGATATCGCCACGCCCCCACGCGCATCCAGCATCTTCCCCAGATTGTTTGACATTGGGGAGGCAAAGTACGTGTGGCGAGAGTGGGCGTGAGAGTGGGCGTGAGAGTGGGAGTGAGAGTGGGAGTGTGTGTGGCAGGTGAGCTGTTGCAGATTCAAGGTTGCGATGAATACGACGTCTGAATGGGAGTAACGTGCTGGAGGGCTGCTGTCTTTTATTTTGTTTATTTTATTTTATTTTCTAAATTAACCCTTTTCATGTCTCCAGATCACAGGATCCTACAGTGTACATCCCATACACCTAATCCGTTACGGAATGCCGCAATGCATCCCCGAGGCCCGGGCCAGCGTCTGACCAGGCTGCAGCCTTGCCCAGATGGTCTTGTGGCAAGGTGAGCGGCAGATGCATTGTCGACAGACTCTACACTGGCCTTCGTCCTGTTCGCCACACGGTCCGTCGTCTGTCCGAGTAAAGCACAGCAGCTGTGCCGTCGAGTAAATTGTGTCACCTGCTCCGTCCTTGACCAGCTGCCCAAAAGGCGGGATGTGCCATATAATGCCATATAATGCCATAACTGTACCATACACTATGCTGTGTTGTATGCGCGGCAATGGCAGTGCCTTAATATGAGGTCGAACGGAGAAAAGGATAGACCCACGGCAGGGCCCACACTCACTCACCGATCCAAAGAAAGGAAGAAAAGGTGTCAAGCCTCGACTGCGGTGCGGGCCTTCTACCCTTCAGCAGGTCTTCCATCCAACAATCTGCCCAAGCGCTGCCCATCACCCGAGCAAGCTTGGACTGTCGATGAAGCACGAGAGAAACAAAAGAGGGTGTGCACAGAAGCGTCAAGGCGGAGGGAATGTAAAAATGGCAAAAATGTCAAACGAAACGGCGTTGACCGTTTTAGCGCACAGACGCGGCCGTTGAATGGACGGCCGTCAAGCAAGGAAGAGGAACGCAGACATCTGGTGCTTTGTTTGGTCTGAACGGTTGAGCCACGCCTACCGTGTGAGCAGTCGTTTGGGGCCTGGGTATGAGTGCGCTGTCTGGCTCGTCAGCCCGTTTCTTCTACTGTATTTCGTACCGAACGAGACAAACAAGCGGTTGCAGGGTCCCCAACCAGCACAACGCGACGTCCTAAACGTGACGTACGATGCTGCTCGGCAATAGTGCAACATCGACACGATGACAAAAACACGGCCTGTCCTATCCTCCTTTGCGCTGTCTCTGCACCTGCTTTGTCTATCTGCATCACTCCGTCCTTGCGTGAAACGGGGATTTGCTGGAGCGCATAAACGATGACCGCCTCGTGACTCTTTTTGCGAACTGGATGTGTCCGGAATAAAAGACAGGACGAACAGATGCATATACCAGGGAGGCAAAGGGAAGACGGATAAAAAGAGACGGAAGTAAAAGAAAAGAGTCCCAAACTGGAGGTACTTAAACTGTGTATATTCAGACTTCTTTCTCTCCGTGACTTGCCACCCCAGATTTTGGAGATCACGAAACACAAAACACAAAACACAACACACGAAAGCGACACGGTCTGGGCCGTCCAGCGTCGCATCACCCGCCCTTCTCGCACTTTTTGCCTCCCCGAGCAGGCCTCCCTTCGTCCCCTTCTTCCTCTTTTGGATGCCTACCACTGTTTTCCGTCGCCTTTTTGTCATGGCGCGGGATGCGCAACGTCCGAGCGTACGGGTTCCTTTTGGCGTGTCACAGCCAGAGAGCAGAGCGAGAACACTGAAGCCCTTCGCCTGACCGTTTTGCCTCTTGACCGAGACATGGACCGCCTGTTCCCCTACATATATATTTCCCCAGATTTTCTCAGAGTATGGGGCTGCTATTGCTCCACAGCCCGCTTTTGTTGACATACGAATGCATTCAACGGTTGGCGACCACGGCATGCCGTCTCCTTCATTTACCAGAGGAACCAGAGAACAGGGTACGAACAAAGGGCAAAACGGTGCAACAATAAATAATAATAGAGGAAAGTGCTTTCGAAGAATTACAGCTCCGTTTTGATCACCTTATGTCTTGACGGTACTACACATATGCTCGATGAACCGTGGTCAAAAAGAAGAAATATCGATAAAATCAAAAAGCATCCCTTTACATTCTCTCGCAAAAGCTGAAAAATAAGATGCTGTCAGCGACAAACTCAAGAGGGTGGGATCATGATGCCCCTTACTCGACGTTTGCTGTAAGCGCGCGCCCCCTGTGGACATGCAGGCGCTTATGCCGACTGCAGCACTGTGCCCAGTGTGCCCATCTCTCCTATTTTTATCCTTTCCCTGCAGACGATCGCGCAACACTTTAGCTGTGTGATGATGTATCCTGCTCCCTCACCGTTTGGTGTCGATTGCTCCGTCTCGTCACGTGGCACCTCCGCGGAAGTCAGCGTCGGGAAACGGCAACAGCCGTTCGGTGCGCGGCAGCATCCTAGCCTCCTTCCGTTTTGGTTTTACCTCGTCCTGTCGTGACCGCCTCAGCCTTGTCTAGTGACATACTTGCAACATCCTGCTTATTCAATAACCACGACACAATATACGATACTGCCCGGTCCTCCGCTATGCGCTATATCGAGGGCAATGATCTGTCGGGAGGCCCATCCGATAGAGCGATGTGAGCACGGCCTGGCCTCGTTTTCGATACATTCATATTCCCACGCCCTTATTTATATCTACTCTACAGTTCTCAGAAGACGGCACCGGCACTTGAAAGAAAAGACGGCTAAATGAAGGCTCAATCTATGGAATCTTCCATGGAACGACCAAAAAGGCGCAAGCCAAAGGCAGAGCATCCGTCGAAATATTCAAAAAGGCCGCACCGCCGCCGCTTCCTTCGACCGGCTGCAGTCCCCTGGGCGTTCCCCTCGCCTCCCACGTGGCTCTTTTAGACTTTTGTCTCCCCGGGGGAACGCACCCCAACTGCCATTTAGCCAAAGTGGTGCTTCCGGCGGGTGGCTTGTCCCATTTCTCCGGACAGTGTCGAGATGTTGGAGCACCAGAGCTTCACCTGGAGTCACAGTGCAGAGCGGACCGTCCCCCGCGATGCTCCATGTGGCTTTTTGCCGGGTGCAATATAACATAGGGCCGAAACCACCGTTACGGAGAGATAACGGGAGGAGTATGGGGGAGGCGGGATGGGAAAACAAGAATTCGATTCGAAGGCGAAACGGAGACGGTGATGTCTTGATTAAGTCCATTTAAACGTTTACATTTCGAGTTTCACGCCGATACCCTCATTACGTCGTTGGGAGATCATGGGAAGGGACATGGGCAAGCCAAAGCACATCTCATATACGATTTACATAGTCCGATACGAATGCAAATGAAGATACGAATATATGGCACGGAATCAAGATACAGAACACAAATACAAATACAGCATACGATAATGATCTCGTCCGACAACGAGATAGGTCTGTTCTAGACTGGACTGTGGTCGTCTTTGTCAAACGCAGGACAGCGTTTCCAATAAATGTTGCGTGCATCTGCGCGACCCAGCTGGCGAGCATTGCGTTGCATTGCATTCTTGCGGCCTGGCCGGCTAGCATTATGTAGACTTGTGTTGCCGTATTGGAATACGACAGACATAATTGCAAGGAAATAAAATAAAATGGTCATAAACGGCTTCTTTCTTTTATTTATTTTTTATTTATTTATTTTTGCAAAGAAAAGCCAAAACGGTCCTCTCTACTGCACCTTCGGCCTCCCCATCTCCCCCAATGGACTGCCGTGCCCCCCACCCCTCTATCGTGTTTTCGCCCTGGCCGCCAAAAGTGTCTGATGCGTTGGCAGATAACGGCCAGGCGGCTACCCGTCGTCTTCCAGTCCAGATGACCATTTTTGTGCGGCTGGCCACAGACGTCGTGTGTCGTAATGACCTGGCTAGGCCTGGCCCCAGGCCAACGCAGCCACACCACTTCCCGTGCTGTCTCGCAACCCAGTCCGTTGGCTGGGATAGGCGGTGAGGAAAGTGGAAGCCAAACGAAGTAAGGATGATAGACGGATCGTTTATTCATTCATTATTGTTCATTATGTTTTCTTTTTCTTTATTCTTTTTGGAAAAGGTGAAAGTAGGCACTGCTGCCCGGTCAAGTGGACGCCGACAATCATTGTTTGATGCAAACTATTTTTAATGTTGTGCTGCCTGTACAATTACGTCGTATGTCTGCAGTATTTCGACTTTCAGCCTTACTATCTTGGCTGGCCTGGTTCGACAAGTCATCATACCAGATGACCGCTGCAGTCCTCACAACACACAAGCAAACATGATTAGAAGCGTCCTGCGAAAATGAACTCGCCAGAATAAATCCGCGAGTGCGAGGGGAGGACGACCGTCTGGAATTTTCATTCGACAGAAACACGAGCAGTCAACCTGGTCAAGGTACGACATACATAGAGCTGAGAGGCTGTGCCGCTGTGCAAATGGGCTGTGGCGACAAGCCACCCGCAGCACGGCGCAAACAACAGACAAACAGACATAAAAACAAAGCACTCGTGATTGTCGACTGCCAATGGAAATGCGCCTTTACGCTTGGGGCGAATTCATTGGCTGTCGTGGCAGGAGAGACGGCATTTCGTGTCAGCAGACGGCCGCGCTGATGCTCGTATTGACCGCCAGATGCGTAGAGGCAGCAGCCGGCAGTTGTTTGGACGGGCAGTGGATGACTTTACTGGTATGCGTTGGCTGGCATCAGCAATGGCACTGAAAGGTATCAATGTTTAAATTTCGCTTGATTGTTTTACTAATTTTTCTTTTTGGTAGCACACTCCCTCTACTGCTTCACCCCTGGACACATTTTGTATCTCCTGTGCTCACTGTTTCACAGTCAAACGATGACATAAAAGCGAGTGATTCATAAATACAGGGCTCCCCGACCACCAATGGCCCTTTACTCCTGGGCACGTTCTGGTCGAATCGGATGGGCCTGGATGCTGGTCGCCGCTGCCTCGCGTAGTGCATGCCACAAGATGGGCAATGTCCACGTCTGTATTACGTCGTACATGACCACCTCTCACTCAAATCTCTCACGCAATCCTTCCGCTGTGAGGACAAGCTGCACCAGAAGCAATAACATGACGAAAGTGTGGGAGCCTAGCAGGACGGCCAAAAAGGGCGGCTTATCCGCCTACATCATTCGCTGCTCTCGGGTATGTCATTGGCGGTGCGGATGACGGAAAAAGGGTGCAAAGGGTGTTCTGATACCCAGGCGAGGAAAGGTATTATCATGAAAGATCGGAACGGGGAGGCGCGGCCGGCCTTCGGATCTGCCCATGCCCCGGATGTGCCCGAGCCGCATCGGTGGAATGAGATGGATGGTCCAGGGCAGGAGCGCCGACGCGGCGGCCACTACCAATTTGGAAAGAGCGATGGCCAAGGGCCGTCGACCTTCTTGTTCGGTGTCCAACGCCAATTTGATGCAATGGCACATGGACATATTTTGAATAATCATGTATTTTAAATTTTAAGCGAGCCTGTCGACAACCATCTCACAGAACCTGTCCCCCATGTCGTCCTATCTCGTCCCATCGTCGCTCCCGAAGTCTCTGCCCCTTGAACATAATAACCAGTCGTTACAGAAGTGTTTAAACAATGTGCGTAACACGTCAAAGAAAAAAAAACGGCAGACAAAAGACTCCACAGAGCTTTGAGCCGGATCTATCAAAACGCTTACCGTCCACGCGGTTTTGGGGAAGGAATTTCATACCGGAATAGATGGTGAAAAATCGGTTAGAAAAGACCAAAAAAGAAGGATGAAAAGAACATTGCATCCAGGAGACTCAAAGGAAGACAAAGCCGTGAACGAAAAGAACCTTCTGGCAACTCCGGGAATGCAGTAGAAAGCAGGTGGACAACAAACGACAGCAAACGCAACGCTTTTACGTCCGGCCCAAGAAGCGGAAGCTCTGGCCGATGGAGTTGGCGCTGAATTTGATCCGGCCCTTGTCCGCCGCAATCTGCTGCGCCAGCTCGTGTCGCCGCTCGACCTTGGTCAGGTTCGCCTTGGTCTTGTCCGTCACGCCCGCCAGGCCGAGCGTGTTACGCGGCGCCGGGCGCGTCGACACCGCGCGCGCCTTGGCCGCGTTTGTGCGCCGGGCCAGCGCCAGCGAGGCGGCCTCGCTCCCCAGGCCGTCGACGTCCTCGTCCTCGTCCTCCGAATCAAACTCCACGCCGGCCTCGATCGCCAGCTGCATTTGCTTCTCGCGCTCCGCCAGCGACGGGTAGTTGTGCAGGTTCTGCCGGAAGTACCGATTCAGGGACCGGTGGCCCACGGACCGTCCGGACGGCAGGTGCAGCTCGTGCTCGTCATAGTACACCGCGTGGTTGTGCTTGTGCGCGTGCGAGTGCCACCCGTCTGCCTGGTGGTGGGACCGCGGATCCGTCTGGCTGTGGTGCGGGTGCTTGTCCAGACGCTCGTACTGGTGGATGTGGTTGTCCGCCGGCACGGCCGTCAGGTCGGCGGAGTCGAGCGACGATGCCGAGCTGTCCGTCTCCCAGCCGTCATCCGCGCCATCATCGCCCGTAATGTCACTTCCGTCCGCCGTCGTCGTCTTGGTCGCGCGCTTGGCGCCGAGCTTGGCAGCGGCGTTCTTCTTCGGGCCATTGCCATCCTCATCGTCGCCGCCGTCCTCGTCGTCATCATCATCGTCATCGTCATCCTCGGGATCGCTGTCCGAGTACGTGCCGCGGAAGTCGTAGAAATCGCCAATGTCCACCTGCTCCTCCAACGTCATGTACGGGATGCTGCAGTGCGCTTTATCACGCATGTGCGTCTGCACAGCAAAGACATCGCCGCGCACCTTGCCGCAGGCGATGCACGCATGGTCGTCGCGGATCCGCATCTCCAGATGCGCAAGCAGTCCCTCGAGGTCGACCAGGTACTGCTTTTCGGGAATGAACATGTTGTGGAAACGACCCATGTGAGCCACGTTAAGCGCAATCGTAGGCGATGCGTAGTTGCAAAACAGGCACAGCTTGAGCGAGTGCGCCGGCGCCGACGGCTTGGCGGCCGGGGCAGCAGACGCCGAGTCGCCCTCGTACTCTTCGTCCGCCGCCTCCCGGTCGAGAAGGTGCTCGCCCTTGTGCTGTGCCGCCACCGACAAGCGCGGATTAGCAGGCCGCTTGACGGGCGAGTGGGCCTCAAGTGTTGTCTTCTTGAGGCCCTCCACCACCTGTGAGAACTCCTCCTCCGCCTCCGATCCCACCGGCTCGGTCTCGGCGTTAGCCACGGCAGGCTTTGTCTTTTGTGTCGGCTCGCCCAGCGAGAAAGTCGAGCTTATGACCGAGCTCGCATCGTCGACCGGCGCCCTGCTGGTCTTGGTGCGCTTTGTGCCCGCCTTGGCCGCCTTGGCCTTGTGCTTCTGGCTGCCGATGTGGTTCTGGAACGAGTTCTCGCTGAAGTACGTCTTTTGGCACACGTCGCAGCTGCGCTCGAAGCCGGCACGCCCGGCCTCGGCCGCCGCACCGGCCCGGTTCTGCAGCGTCTTCTCGGCAAAGAGCTCCGACGAGATCGGCGGGAGTGACACCACGCGGCGCTTGAGGTTGTACCGATGCCACTCGCTCTTCATGTGGGTCTTCTGCACCTCGACATTGCGGAACGCAACCTGGCACGAGTTGCAGCTGAACTGATGTGTGGCGGGTGCCGCGTCCTCCGTCGGCTTCGTGACCGGCCGGCCGCCTGCTATTGTCGTCATGGTCTGCGGCTGTGCGTAGTCGTTTTGCTACGTGTTTGGACAGGGACTGGTAAACCAAGAAGAGGGATTGATCGTTGTGTTGTCAAAACTCGAGAAAGTCGACAGAGAAAATAGCTGTCAAAGTAATCGATTTTGCCACTGGTGGCAGAGGAAAATAAGGTAGCAAAAAAGTGGACGCTACTGGCTCTGGGGAGTCGGTTGGAGGGCTCCTGACGTATTATTGAGCACGGTGATGACTGGGAGACTGAGGATGACACGGCCGCCAAGTCTGAAGTCAGACTCAAAGCAGCTTCTGCTGAACCCGCAAAGAAGGCAAATAAGAATCGTCTCGATGGAGGATGGAGGCTCTGGTTGAAACGGTGGAGGACGAGTGGGTACAGCGAGACCGCGAGGATGACAAGCGTCTAGGGTCGTTGTGGGCGGTCGTTAAAAAGGAGTGCGTAGTGCAGGGGGTCGAGGAGGTGGAAAAAAAGGTGTGATAAAAAGGAAGAAAAAGGAAGAATGGAGACACAATTGAACGATGTGAAGAAAATCTGTGACAACAAAGCCAAGAGAAAAAGTTGAAGTGAGGGGAGGAAGGCACGACGTCAGAGAAGTTTTAGCTTTTAGCAGGAGCAGAGGAGACAAAAATTAAGTGGGATGAAAAAAGTCCGTCATGCAGGATTTCTTTATCGGGCGATTTTAGTGGATGGGAAGGCTTCTAGAAGGTGGGGCCGTTTGGGCCGTCTGGCATGGTCGTCGTTCGCGATTGCCTTTGATGTGTTTTGGAGATGCTTCAATACGAGCAGGCATTGACCAGAATAGGAAGTCGGAAGAACTGGACAGTAAATCGGCCTCCTTTTCGCGGCTCCTTCCAAGACTTTCTTTTTGACAGAAAGAGGAAGGTTCATTCCACACGCATTCAGTGGCTGCCATCTCGACTTGGGCCAATCAGACATTCAGATGCAATGATTCATAGATGAACATTCACGGAAGGTGCGGCTTTGATGTTGCAGATGGCCACGAGTCGTTGAGAAGGTGCGATCCTTCCACACACGTAAACTTCAAAGAATCATACACACAGGCGCAGAAGAATTGCAGATGCACAGTTGCACCTTCCACCTTCCACCTTCCGCCTTCCGGCAAGCAAGCGCAACGCACCTGCCGTACAAGTATTGCCACGAATACACTGTCGTTCGAAATGGAAGGATCGCGTGTGCCTGCCCAACTTAGGTCATAATTCGCCTCCTGGGACGGATGAACGCTGAATGGTCCGTGCATCGCCGCTGCCGCCCATGCTGCTTCCAGGAGGCGCTACTTCTCTTTAGGGCAGTCTAGCGCTCCAAATTCCTCTTTCCAAAGTCTCCGCAGGTCATCCAGCCCAGACCACGGCAGGCACCCCAGCCCGTCTCTCCTTCCCCCGTTTGCCCCAAGGCTGACGACAAATCGTCTCTGAAGTCGTCTCTTTCGACCATCTCAACTTTCCGTCATCAAACGACACGCAACGGCCTCACTTTCGCATCATCTGGTCTCCGCATTGGTTTCCTACCCGTGTCCATCCCATCCGGCTCTCTTTCGCAACCCGCGATTTGTGTCTCGGCAGGCGTCCCTTTCGTGCCATCCGGCAGTCTCATTGGCGATCTGGAGGACTTTCAACGACCTTCACGACGACACATACCTTTCTGGCGACTAGACTCCGACTACCGCTCGACCTGCACACCGGCCTTTGTCCCAACGGCCGACGGCGAATGCTGACCGCGTAGCCCTTGCCCACCCCGAACTCTGCAGTCGCCTGCTCGACATGCATCAACCCTTCCGTCTCGCCAGCGACTGACCTTTGAACGGACGTCATGACGATCGAGACACAACGGCCGCCCGCACGGAGCGGTGCAGGTGTCGGCAGTGGCGGCAGTGGAAGCAGTGGCAGTGGCCTGCTTGCCGGTCTGTGGGAGGAGGCGCCGTTCGCGAGACTGCCGTGGGACGCGCCGGCCGAGCTGCGGGAACTGGTCGACGAGGTCGAGAACCCGCGCCGGGTTTATGCCGTCCACCAGGCCAGCCGCCGCCACAACTTCCAGCTCCTCATCCAGTTGTATGTTTGCGGCACACACCGACACCACCGTGCTGATGTTCTGTCTGCTAACCTCGCCCCAGGTACATTGTGCAGCTCCGTGATGGCTGTGGCACGGCCACGTGTGGCAACGCGACCTGCCTCTCCTTTCGCAAGCGACTCGCCGGCAAGGCCCCTCTCCGGCGATACAACACCACGAGCGCACGCACCCTGGCAATCCACCTCGCCAGCCAGGACAACCCGGAGGCGGGCCTCTGCCCGACGCTGAAACTCCCCCAGGCACCACCGGACGCGTTGAACTCGGTCATCTTCACGGCAAAGCATGCGACTCTGCATGATCTTGCGACGACAGGGGGCTTTAAGCCGAATCCGAGCGCACTCCGTTCCCGGACATCAAACGATGAGGTCGCGAAGGGATCAACTGGCGTAAAGAGCGCAAATGGCACAAAACGGAGTCCGCCCGGGGCGAGCAAGGCAACGGCAAGACCGACAGGCAAGACGCCATCACCGCCCCCAATAGCACACCCTGCACCCCGTCACGGCAGCTCGGGAAACAAGGAAGAGCTTGAAAAGGACGAGCTGCACTTTTCCATCACGGAGAAACCCGTGAGCAAGGACTACCGGAGTTTTGCCGCCAACATGTTCGGCACGGTGGCCTTCAAAATGCTGGAATGGCTGACGCCTGCGAGTGTTGCAACCATGACCGACGCAGCCGATGCGCTGCAAGGCGGGCTGCAGCCAAGCGCAAGAACGGTGCCCAATCCCTCTTCTGGCACGTCTACACCGGACCAGCCGTTGCGCCAGTCTCCGGCACCGGCCCCCGACGTGCCGACAGGCAAGATGGACGGCAAAGATGACGACAGCACGGCAACGACTGGACGTGTCGAGCCGGGCGATCGTGGCGGTAGCCCGGCAGATCCGAGAGAAACACAACAGGACCAGCCGATAGCAAGCATCGCCCAGCATGCAGCCTCGCCTCCGAATGGTCACGCGAGCAGCAACGGAAACGGCAATGCGGTGCGGAATGCCAGCGCCCGCATGCGAGCCCCGACATCGACACGCCAGCCGCAGCGGAAACTGTCTGTGGATCCGTTTGCCGCCGACGCCGACGACAGCCCGCCGGTACGCTCTCCCCTCTTACCAGGCGTCCAGGGCGATCTCAACCCCACGGCCCCCTCGGCACGATCGCTGAAGAGCACGGCTCCCGCCATTGCACGCCCCATCTCCCAGCTGTCCAACGCCGGCTTCTTCGACAGCGTTCCGCTGGAAACGATGCCGCCCCTGAGCCTCAAAGGATCGTTTGAGGCCGCGCAAAAGACGGCACGGACGCAGGCCGATATGTTGACCCACAGCGGAAGCGATACCAGCCTTCCGCAGTCACGATCGTCCTCGTCCCGCTCCCGCTCCTCGGACCGCTCTTCGTCTAACCAGTCCTCGGCTGCCAACGACCTCGATGGTGCGGCGGCCGACGGTGCGGAAGATGCCGCGCTGGACATGCTGCTCCCACAGACCCTGACGCGGCTGAACGCCGACGTCGTGGAATTTGTGTGTGATGTGCTGCAGGACGACTGCACCCGCGAGATGCACATGCTCGAGCCGCCTGTCGTCAAGCCGTTTCACAAGCAGACGCGGGGCAGCCGCGCGCCTCCCCTCCGACGGAAGCCAAAGCCGCAGGGCGCGCCGCAGGACGTCCATCTCGCCGAGGACTGGCGCCTGTTTGTCGAGCAGAGCCTGTTTTACGTCCTGAGCGACCCGCGTGCCCTCATCGCCTCGTTTACCAAGCAGGGCCAGCTGTACGACACGCAGACCCTGTGGTACTGCATGCTCCGCCTCACGCGTGTCGCGCCGAGCCTTGTCCTGCACAGTCTGTGGGTGGCCGCCAAGGCCCTGCTGGTGCCCACCAAGACGCTCTTGGCACAGCGGCTGCCCGACGATGCGCGTCTCGCGCAGCACATGCAGCAGAACCTGCTGACCGACGCGGAGGCCGGGATGCTCATGGCGATTTGCCTGCATGCCCTGGTTGCCGTGGCGCCGGTTGTCCAGAGCGAGACGCAGGTCTACGACATGTCTCGCATCCGCGCCCAAGGTCTGAGCCTCGCCGGCAGCGGCCTGGTCGTGCGGCAACCGGCGGAGCTCTGCCTCCAGTACGACGACGCCTTCTCCAACGACCTTGCCCTGCGCCTGGCGCGGGTCTTGTTCTCGGCCATTGCGGCGCAGCGCACCTTCAACGGCGGCTCCCACGCTGACGGCACGCCTGGCCAGGCCACGCACGAAGCCGGCCATGGCCGCAGGAGCAGCCGGCGGGCCGAGGGGCCAATGGACATTCTCGCGCCGCTGTTTTCGCAGCTGGACTTTCTCAATGTGGACGCCGCCTATGTTCTCAATTTCTCGTTCCCCGACCGGACCCTCCACGAGACGCGCGTGCCGACTCTGCTCCTGGACTGGGCGCGCGCCGTCATGCTCAGCGAATGGAGCGGCTCGCCGGCCGTGCCCGGCGACGGCCACTTTGGCGGCGCCCTGGCGCTCCTTGCGGCCATCTACAAAAAGCGACAGGCGCTGCTGGTCGGCGACGTGCAGTTCCGCACAGAGTACTTTGCGGAGCGCCTCGACGAGATGGAAATGCCAGTGGCCTGGCTGTCGTTCACGTCCACGCCGAAGCGTCGCCACCTCTTGGACTTTCCGTTCCTCTTCAGCCCGACGTCGCTGGTCTCGTACTTTCGCGCCATCAACTTCTCGCGCATGAACCGCTCGTTTGAAGAGTCGAGCTCCCTGCAGAGCCGCATGAACGCCATCATTTCGCCGGGGAGCCTGATTGTCAACCCGCACCACAAAAAGGTGCTCCAGGACCTGCTCAAGATGGCGTCGACCAAGTACCTCGTTCTCGACATCCGCCGCGGCTCGATCCTCTCGGACGCCTTCGACCAGCTGTGGCGCCGGGAACAGCGCGAGCTGCTGCGGCCCCTCAAGGTCCGCCTCGGCGAGAACAGCGGCGAGGAGGGCATCGACTCGGGCGGCGTGCAGTACGAGTTCTTCCGGCTGGCGCTGGCCGAGGCCCTGGACCCGAACTACGGCGCCTTCACCGTCGACAGCCGCACGCACATGGCCTGGTTCAACCCGACGACGCTCGAGGCCGACTGGAAGTTTGAGCTGGTTGGCCTGCTGGTGTCCCTCGCGCTGTTCAACGGCATATCGCTGCCGGTCACCTTTCCCAAGGCGCTCTACCGCAAGCTGCTGGGCGAGCCCGTGGACGAGCTGCACCACATTGCCGACGGCTGGCCCGACCTGGCCAGCGGCCTGACGGCGCTGCTCGAGTGGAACGAGCAGGAGGGTGCCGTCGAGGACGTCTTTGTGCGGACCTACGAGTTTTCCGTCGACTTGTTTGGCCAGCCCGTCTCCCGCGTCATGGGGGACGATGGTGCGCCGTGGCCGACGATCCGGGCGAGCGTTCTGCACGACGTGGAGGCGCAGGCCACGGCGCCGAGGGGCATGTCCGACACACCAACTGCGGCGGCGGCGGCGGCGGCGGATGCTGTCGCTCCCGAGCCAGCAGAGGATCCCGCCCCCCCCCCACCACCGGCACCGCCGCTGGCCGACGGCAATCCGGGCGACGACGCGCCGATGGTGACGGGCGCGAACCGCAACGCCTACGTCACCGACTACATCCGCTACCTGACGGACGTGTCGGTGCGCGCGCCGTACGAGGCGTTTGCGCGCGGCTTCCGCACGTGCCTGCACCCCAAGGCGCTGACGCTGCTGACGCCCGCGCTGCTGCAGGCGCTGCTGGAGGGCGAGCAGACCATTGACGTGGACGAGCTGCGGCAGCACACGCGGTACGTCGGCTGGGACACGGGCCACGCGACGGTGCGCGACTTCTGGTCGATTGTGGCGGCCTACGACGAGCCCATGAAGCGCAAGCTGCTCGAGTTTGTGACGGCCAGCGACCGCCTGCCGGTGGGCGGCGCCAAGACGATGCAGTTTGTGCTGCAGCGCAACGGCGAGGAGGAGGCCGTGGGCGGCCACCTGCCGACGGCCTACACGTGCTACGGCACGCTGCTGCTGCCGGAGTACCCCAACCGCGCGGTGCTGCAAGAGCGGCTGGCGATGGCGCTGGAGAATGCCAAGGGATTTGGATTCTCGTAGGGGGTGGTAAGGTGGAAGACGCACAACACAAGGGCAGGAAAGCACAAAGAGTACGATAGTTAGTTGGGCGCGATCATGGGTTTTTTTTGATTCTTTCTTCCTGTGCCCTTGGGCGTATGGGAGCAGACATTGCTTTCTAGCGAGCGTTTTCGGGTTCCGGCTGCAAAAGTTATGGTTACCACATGGCATGACTCCTGTATTACTTGGTTACTATACTAATTTTATCTTTATCTTGTAAAGCACACGACATCCCCTTCCGAAAGACCGACAACCCAACGTGGTTTGTTCATGTTGTATTTTGTTATATGTATTTTCAAAACCGTTCCTTGCCCAGTCCCAGTCACAGAACACAGGGGGTATACAGTCGTGCAACGGGGCTCCCTGGTCAACCCCGTCGTCGTACGTGCTTTTATTCTATACATGCTCCATGGTGATGGATTCCTTTAGTTCGTTTTCCTTTTCCTTTTTGTATATGACGTTTACATCTCCTCACCCTTTCCCCCTAAAAGTCGTCCTCGCCCGAGCCGCTGATGATGACGTTGTTCACCTTGAGCACCATGCGGCACAGCTGGGTGGCCAGCATCAGCTGCTGCTTCTTGCCAATGAGCGGGTCGATGACAAAGGCGTCCTTCATGTCGTTGGAGCCGAGCCCCATGCAGTCGACGCCCAGACGGCCGCGGGCGGCGCCGCCCTGGGCCTTGATCTGCTGGCTCTTGACCTCGGCCAGGGTGGCGATGGGGTTGAGGCCCGAGTTCTCGGCCAGGGCCATGGGGATGGCGTCGAGGGCCTCGGCAAAGGCGCGCATGGCGTACTGCTCGAGGCCGGGCGTCTGGACGGCGGCGTCCTCAACGGCGAGCGAGCAGGCGATCTCGGCGGCGCCGCCGCCGTAGACAACGCGGTTGTCGCGGACGAGGTTGCGCACGACGCAGAGGGCGTCGTGCAGGGAGCGCTTGGCCTCGTCGATGATCATCTTGTTGCTGCCGCGCACGAAGACGGTGACGGCGCGGGTGTTGGCGCACTCCTCGATGACGAGCATCTTCTCGCGCGTGGTGCCAAAGGTCATCTCGCGCACGACGCCGGCGGTGCCGAGCTTGTCGGCGGTCAGGTCCTCGAAGCGCGGCACGATGCGGCCGTTGGTGGCAATGGCAATCAGCTCAATCTCCGGGCCGCCGACCCAGCGCACGGCCGGCAGCTGGTTCTGCAGCAGCAGGTGGTTGGCCTCGTCGTCGAAGCCCCACTGGCAGATGACCAGGTTGGCGCCCGTGTCCTTGATCTGCTGCATCATCTCGACAAACTTGTCGTGCTCGTACGTCTGCAGCTTGCGGAACTCCTCGACGGACGTGATGTCGAGCTTGTGCTTCGTCTTGGGCTTGGGCGGCTCGAAGGCGCACGTCAGGATGGCCATCTTGGCGTCGCGGACTTCGGACGGCATCTGCGGGTGGGAGAAGTCCTTGTCGACGATGACGCCCTTGACCAGCAGCGAGTCCTCGAGCGCGCCGCCGACCTTGCCGTCGACCTTGATGAGCTCAAAGTCGACGTCCTTGCGCTCGAGGTCCGCCACCGACATGACGGCGTCGACGGCGATCGTGGCGAACTGGTCGTGCGCCTTGGACACGATCTTGGAGCCCAGGCTGGTGCGGGCCACCTTGGTGAGGTTGCTGACGTCGCCGGGGCCAAAGGGCAGCACGTCGGCGATGTTGTCGAGCTCGGCCACGGCGATGTCGCAGGCCTGGTCGTAGCCGTCGGCGATGCGGATCGGGTGGATGCCCTTGTCGATCAGCTCGGCCGCCTGCTCGAGCAGCGCGCCGGCCAGGACGACGACGCCCGTCGTGCCGTCGCCGATCTCGTCGTCCTGCGACTTGGAGAGCTCGACCAGCAGCTTGGCCACGTGGTTTGTCACCTCCATCTGCTGCAGGATCGTGGCGCCGTCGTTGGTGACCGTGATGTCGCCGTCCGGCGAGATGAGGATCTTGTCGAGGCCGCGCGGGCCGAGCGACGACTTGACGATGTTGGCCACTGTCCGCGCCGCGAGGATGTGCGATTTGACGGCCTCGTTGCCAAACTGCCGCCGCTTCTTTCCTTGGCTGGGAGGCGTTAGTGGAGGTCTGCACGCCAGGCGGGAAGGGCTGGGGCTGGGCTGTCTGTCTCGACTTACTCTCGGACCACGATGAACGGCCGGCCCTGTTCATCCTGAATCACCGACGCTGTGGCATGTTAGTAGGCCTGTGAACTTCGCATCGGGACCGTCTGGGAGCGTGCATACCGTTGGAGAGGTCGAGATCTGTGGTGCGGACGGGCGGTTAGCATGCTGGCCAAAAGTCGGAAATAGGGGCAAAGGAGACAAAAGACGGCAAAACGGGGACAGGGGATTGTGGCCACGCACTCATCGCCATGTTGGAGGAGGTTGCCGTCTCTGCGAGACCAAACGACTGTCGAGGAGGGTGCGTATGTCTCGGCGTCTGTTCCGGAATGCGTGTGCAGCCGGTCGTGTGCGTTGTTGGGGTGGAATGGGTGAGGTCCAAAAAGGCGGTTTTGTTTGGTGGTGCAGCTTTGCGGCCGTCGATGCCCTTCTAGGCAGTTCCAAAGCGGATCGCGGCCGCTGAAATTTGATTTTTGTGTACTGCCGCCTGCCTGCCAGCCCAAGCTTACTTTGCCCCTCGTTGCTTCCCTGTGGCCTGGCCACCGCCTCCTTGTTCCTGCCGTCAGTGGGCGTCACGTGTGTTATCTTATCGCGACGCCGCTCCACCGTTCCTTCTTCCCCTGTTCCTCTGTCCCCTCGAGCCCCTCTGCCCCTGCAGCACCTTCCGCGCCCATCCCAGCACGCCCCACAGCACGCACGTAGCGCCTTCCGCCGTTAAGGCACCACCTTTGTGTGCTGTTTCCATTGTTTCGGGGAAAGAGCGACAGACAGCTCAGGCGAGCAAAACAAAGCAAAAAACATCGACGTTGCACCAACCAAATTCTCGTCGTTCTCAAGACATTGGCCGGGCCATCCGACGCAGCTTACGGCCACCCGACGACCCACGCCCGCTCTCGTGCGACGACGGACGGCGGACGACTGCTACAGCTTGTGGACTCTGTCTCCACTGCCGCCGATTCCGAAGACGGCGCCTCGGCAGCACTATATCCGACGCAAAACAAACATCGTCGCTCTGCATCACGACATCAACACAGTCGACAGTTCCTCGCCCGGCGTGTCTCCCGCGACCGACACCCAGCCCCTTGTCGACCGCCGTACGGTGATGGAGTCCAGACGTCCACGGGCCTGGCTCATCTCGTCATCCACCAGCTAGGGAAACGAGGCTCTATCCGATTGCGAGTTGTCCTCGTCTTCGTCCTGTCTTCGTCCTCGTCCTCGCTCGCCGCCTCCACATGCCCGGCCTGGGCGGTGTGCTCTAGACCAGACGCCCGAGCGTCCCCTTCCGGCCCTCAGTGCACAGTCGGCGGGGTGGCCGTGCCCAAGGCGCGTCCCGGCAAACGGACGGCGACATGGAAGTAGGCGACTATGAGACCAACACCTTGGCGGTAAGCAACATTGCCTCCATTGCCTTCCGCGTCTACCGCCCCGTCGCTGTGGCCTCGGCCTCGGCGTCCGCGGCGCTCTTCACCTTCTCGCCCTCGGACGTCGAAAAGACCCTGCGCCACGACGGCCATCTCGTCTTTGCCGACTCCCGCCGCCAGGGCATTTGGTGCTTCCGGCTCCTGCGCAAGGACGGCGCGCCCATTGGCTCGCCCACGGCGTCCGAGCTCGGCACGACCATCGACGTCGGCCCGTACAAGCTCACAACCGTCTCCGAAGGCGCCTTTGACCCCGGCAGCCTTGTCCTGGGCAAGCCGACCGCGAGCACCGGCGCCAACCCGGTGAACACGCCCAGCAGCTCGGCCTCGTCGTCTGCCGCCTCCATCGCGCTGCACACCTCCTTTGGCCTGTCTGGGCTGCCTGGCGTGGTCGATGCAGCGGCCGTGCAGGCACAGGCCACGGCTGGGAGCCATGGCGGTGCTGACCGTGACGGGACACAAAACGGCGGCGCGGCAAACGCGGCACAAGGGACACAAGCAGCACAGTCACAACCACAGTCGTCCGAGCCACGACCCGCGTTCCCCGCCGTGCCGACCAAGGTCGTCTACAACTTCTTCATGTCCGCCGTGCTGGCCAGCCTGTCGGCCGCCTACTGCTCCAACGCCAAGGCCATTGCCCTCAACAACCGCACCTTTCTGCTGCCGCCGCTCGATCCGCTGTGGGACGGCCGCGAGAGCAGCCGCACCGACAGCCGCTCGCTCGTGGCCACGCTGCGCGTCACGCTGACGACCGCCGGCGCCCTGCTTGTCAGCCTGTCGCATTCGCTGTTGCGCGGCATGGGCTGCTCCGAGTGGGAGTGCTACGCCGGCGTGCCGCCATCCGGCTCGGCTGTTCTTACCGCGCCCTGGGGCAAGTTTGCCACCGTCCAGGACGCCTACCCGCCCGTGGTCTCCGCCGACGACAGCCGCTATGCCGTGGCCCGGCTGCAGCGCAGCGGCGTGCCCGTGCCGGCCGTGCCCCATGTCTGGAAGAGCTTCGCCGCCAAGATGCTGGAGATGCGCGGCACCTCGGCGTCGGTTCTGCAGGACTCGGCATGGCTGCAGCTCGAGGTTTTGCTCGACGACGACAAGATGCCCAACAGCAGCGGCGCCTCGGTTGTCATCCTGTGGCCGTCCGTCCTGTGCTTCTGGTGTCTGGAGGACACACTGGTCACGGTGGCGCCCTTCCAGCGGCTCGACCCGCTCGCCGAGCTGCGCGCGGCGTACTTGGAACAGCTGCGGGCGGAAGACGCCGCACTGCGGTCCAAGGACGCCGTCAAGGAAGAGGAGGCCGCCGCCGCCGCCGCCGCCGCCGAGGACGTTGTCATGGAAGACGTGCAGACCGTCTCGAGCATCAGCAAAGGGACACAGTCCGACGGGCCTTCGCCTGTAGGCTTGCGGCCCAACCCAGTCGGGCAAGCAGCCACGTCTGCAACATCCGCAGCCGGCGCCATCTACCCAACACCGCCCGATGGCATTCTCGGGCTGGTGGGTGCGACACCGACGTTTGACGGCGCCACGTCCAGTCCCGGGAACGCCCTGGGAACCGGCGCGGGTCCCGTGGACCTGGACGCTGCCGCGGCCGACCGGCCCAGTGGCGCGGAGGAAGGCTTTGGCGACTGGCCGAGCATGGGCGCCCAGCAAAACGACCAAGACCAAGACCAGGACCAGGACCAGGCCTTTATGGGCGAGCCCGACAACTTGCTGGGCGGCGACCTTGGCGCGGACATGTTTGGCGACGACATCACGGACGCCGATTTTAACTTTTTCGACGACACGAAGCAGGCGGACGCCACCACTACCGGCGGTGCCACGGCAGCTGCCAGTTCGTCATCGACAGCTCCTTCTGCTGCTCTCGCCCCGGACCAGGTGGACACGGACGTTGGCAGTCGACCAAGCGCAATGCCGACAGAAGACACACCAGATGCACATGGGCAAGCACTGTCCCAAGCGGACTCCAATATACATTCAGAGTCACAGCAACCACCACAACCACAACCACAGCCACAAAATCAAAATCAAAACCAGAGGCAACCCCAACCCCAAAACATATCTTCCATGCCACCGCCTCCACCCCCAGGACAGCAACCACCATCCGAAACGGTCGAGACATCCAGCAAAACGTCCGGGTCGCCCGTCTTTGCAAAGCCAGAGCTGCGGCACGCACGGAGCAATCTCGGCGACACCAAGAAAGGCAGCGGCAAACGGTCGCCGAGCCCGTTCAATGCCATGACCGTCTTCAAGCGTGTCCGTGCCATGGCCGAGGCGCACAAGGCGCTCCCCGTCGGCGCCGTGCGACCGCCTCGCCCCCAACAGCCCGGCAAGCTGTTTGAGGGCCTCAAGTTCACCGAGTTCATGATCCAGAACAGCAAAAAGTACGAGCTGCACGGCAAGTTCGGCTTCAGCTGGCCCCATCCCGAAGCCGACATGCTGTCCGACCTGTCCTCGGCCACGTCGCCGACCGCCTTCCGTCGGCCGCTCAAGAAACGGCCCGGCCTGTCGGACGCGTCGCCGCAGTTTGCGACCCTCATCTCCAGCATCACGCGCGGCCTCAAGTCGAGCTCGCTGCACCCAGCGCCCAGCCCGCGTCTTCTCGAGGACAGCGGCGACACGTCCCCCGACGCGTCCACCACGAGCTCGTCGTCAGACGACTCGGACGACGACGAAGCGCCCCTCGCGGTCACCGCCGTGCACAGGAAGATGCGCGCGCGCGCCCTGGCCGAGCCGATTCCGTCGCCCGAGGCCGCCACAGAGCTGTCCCGCGCCTACAGCGAAGGCGTCTGGGACTTCCCCATTGCGCGGTTCTTTGCCGAGCCGCTGCCGCAGCCGGCGGAGCTGAACTACGCAGACGACGACATCGCCGACGTCGCGCAGATCCTGACCCAGCAGGTCACGCACGCCACCATCCGGTCCGTCTTTGACGAGGACGACGGCCAGGACCTGCAGAGAGCCAAGCTGCGCCAGACCCTTCTGCAGCGTGTCCGCTACTCGGTCGCCACCCTCGAGGCCGCGCTGCCGGCCGCGCTGGACGGCGCATCCCGCTGTGCGCTCAAGCCGTACCTCGACGTCCCGGATGCTGCCCTGCAGCAGGCGCCACCAGGTCGACTCCATCCGCGCGCGCCGCCCGGGTCCGACCAGCGCATCCCCAATCTCTTCCCGGCGCCGACACCGCTCGTCGGCATCCGGCGCAACGAGTCGACGCTGTCCATCAAGCCGACCGGCATCGCGTTCTGGGAGGTGCTGGGCCTCGAGCCGCTGCACGGGCCCAAGGACATCCGCGCTGTCTGCGCCTACCCCAACTACCAGGGCCTGTCCGGCGACGTCGCCCGTTTCCTGGACCGCATGCGGATCGTCTACGAGTCGCTGCGCCTCGGCGCCCACGAGCCGCTGTCGTTCAAGGCCAGCGTCGTCGACGGCATGGTCGCCTTCAACCGCAGCCTCTCGTCCTCGTCGCCGCTGTCGCAGTCCACGCCCGGCGCCGAGTTTGCGGGCGTCGACCAGGTGCACAAGCTCGCGCAGGCGCTGGCCGCCGAGGACGCGCCCGGCAAGAGCTTGGTGGTGTACTTTGTCTACTGCCCGGCGATCACCACGGCCATTGCCGATGCCTGCCTGGCCTTCCAGCGGCTGTCGCAGCTCTACGACATTGCCGTGACCAGCCGCAGCTCCGAGCCCAACGACCTCGTTCTGCAGCTCATCCCCGCCGACTTCCTCTCCTCGCCGACGTCCCTCGCCGTGCCCACGCCGACCGAGCTGCTGCACCTCTCGCTCGAGGTGTACGACCGCTGCGCCAGCCCGCGTGGGCCCAAGCCGGCGCCCGCCTTCTTGCTCGAGCAGCCGCCGGCCCGCAACCTCGACCTCAAGCTGTCGTCGACGCCGCTCGTGGACGTGCAGCGGGAGAACTCGTGCATCCACGTCGCCTATGCCGCGAGCGCCGACGAGCGCTGGATCACGGCCGCGTGGACCGACAGCAGCGGCTGGCGGCAGTTCAGCGCGGCCTACTGGGTCGGGCGCAAAGACCCAGGGGGCGCCACCAACTCGTTTGACGCCGTGGCGCGCGAGATCTGGACCAACACGTGTGCCATTGTCTCCAACCTCAGGGTGCACTGGCGCGCCATCATTGCCAAGTGCGGCCCCAGCCACATGGATCCCGACGAGATCCGCATCTGGTCCGAGCTGGCCAAGGCGGAGACGCGTGCCTCGATCAGCCTGACGCTGGTGTCTGTCGATACCCAACCGACGCTGGAGCTGCTTCCGCCGGTTGCCACGGTGGCGCCGACGGTGCTGTCGCAGCTGTCGGCCCACACGCTTGCGCAGACGCCGCAGGCCGCGGTGTTCTCGCCCGAGCAGAGCGGGAACCCTGTGACGCCGGCCGGCGGCGGCGGCGGCGGCGGCAGCTTTGCGAACAACCCCACGACGCCCGCGGGTACGCCCGCCGGCAGCGCGCCCACGCCCGCCACGCCAGGCGGCGGTCCGCTAAGCAAGGCCGGTGTCGCCGCGCCCAACAGCCCGGCGATCCCCAATACGCCGTCCGGTGCTGGTGCCAGTGCCAACGCGACGGCCACAGCGGCCGCCAACGCCAATACCAACCCCAGCAACGATGCCAATGCCAAGCTTGCCGCTGCCGGCGCCGACCCCAACACCGTCGCGGACATTGAGGGCAACGTCGTCCTCGTCGACGTCACCGACAACACCTGGATCGCCGTGGCCGCGCACCGCTTGAACACGGCGTCCACCTGGGTCGACCTGCAGCCGGCGCTGGTCAGCGGCTACCTCATCAAGCGCGGCGGCGTCGGGCGCGACGACGCGCCCGTCGTCCTCGAGGTCAACATCGTCCACGTCGACCCCAAGACCCGCGCCAGTGACGCCCTCGCCCGCGACATCCTCACCTCGTACCGGGCGCTGGGCACCCTCGCGCGCGTGCGGGGCATCCTCGACAGCGAGCGCGACGTGCGGCCGTGGCACATTGCCGCCGCCGAGCGGGCCGCGCGGGCGCTCTGTCGATGGATGTAGGCGAGCGTTCCCGCTGTCATACTTTTGCGTTGTTTTCTTTTTGTACTTTCGTACTCGCATACTCTAGTATATGGTGGCTATTGTCCCAAGAGGCTTTGTTTTCCGTTGCAATCATAGTTTTGGGCGTCTTGTTTACGAGGATATACTTCTTTTTTTTTTTTTTTCCTTTTTTTTTGGTTCCGTTTTCATCGCAGCATATTCATTTGTGGCGCTTGGTTGACATTCTACGGTGCATTTTTCTCGCATGGAGACATTTCATGTTGAATGTGTTTCTACTCTGTAGGTCGTGATCATGGAAAGCCGTCTATGGTGAATCGAGGCAAGACGCAAGAAAAACATCAATGGAAATCAACGCAAAAGCCTTCTAGGTTGGGATCATCCTGTCCCAAAAGTACCACTAAACAATATGACGCCTCTTGACGCCCTCACGACTTGTCGTCTGTCTGTCTCCCTCGCCTCTACTCCATCCATTACTGGTTGAAAAAGTTGGGGAAGAGGTACTCGACACGCTTGACGGCCTCCGGGTCGCGGCCGGCCGGCTTGGTCATGAACTGCACGGCCATGACGGCGGAGCCCTCGTGGTGCTTGGCCAGCACCAGGTCCTTGTGCTCGGGGCGCGCCAGCTCGTCGAGCACGGCGCCCACGAGGTGCTTGGCGTTGGTGCTGTTGGCCTCCATGTACTTGAGCACCATGCTGACGCCGACGTCCTCGCTGTCGTCGCCCACGCGCCAGCAGTCGTAGTCGGTCGACATGCAGATCATCTGGTACGCCAGCTCGGCCTCGCGCGCCAGCTTAGCCTCGGGCAGCGCCGACATGTTGATGACGGACCCGCCCCACGACCGGTACAGGTTCGACTCGGCCCGCGTCGAGAACTGCGGGCCCTCCATGCAGATGAGCGTGCCGCTGGCGTGCAGCTTGACGCCGTCGCCCTGCATCGCCGCCGCGCAGCCCTGGATCACCTGCGCCACCTTGCCGTCAAAGGGGTCCGCAAACCCGACGTGCCCCACCAGCCCGCCGTCGAAAAACGTAAACGGCCGCACGCCCTTGGTCCGGTCAATCACCTGGTCCGGCAGCACAAAGTCCATCGGCCGGATGTGTTCCTGCAGGCTGCCCACCGCGCTGAACGCAATCACGCAGCGCACGCCAATGCGCCGCAGCGCCGCCATGTTGGCGCGCGACGGCACCTCGTGCGGCGCCAGCTGGTGGTGCAGCCCGTGGCGCGCCAGAAACGCAAACGCCGCGCCCTTGTGCTCGACGATCTGGATGGGCGCCGACGGCTTGCCCCAGGGCGTCGTGATGTCGAGCGAGGCCACGGGCTCGAAGCCCTCGATCTTGGCGAGGCCGGTGCCGCCGATGACGGCAATGGAGACCGGGTCTGTGGGTGCGGGTGTGGGTGTTAGCAGGGGTTAGGTTGGGGTGTAGGCAGCAAACAGCAGAGCAGACGTACGGTCGTAGTGGTCGGCGAGAGGAGCAGACATGGCGATGATGGAAATGGCGTTGAAAGGTGAAGCTCAAAGGAGGCAAGTGTCAGAGGGCAGGAGGGCAAGACGAAAAGAGGGCAGGAACGATGTTGCTTGGGAAGCCAAGGAAGGAACAGTCGTGCAACGGTTCAAGATCGGCAGGAGCAATCCATGGCGGTACACAAGGTGCCAGATCCGCCGTATTATATAAACATTGGGACCATGTACACGTTCGGCCTTTTTCTCTTATTTTTAGCGGTTCCTGGATTTTTCTTATTTTTGCATGGCTTGTTTGTCCGCCGACGCGGCTTGGAGCTGCTTGGAAGCGACGGCGCAGGCTTACTGCCGCCGAGTTCTGGCTGAAGCTGCCGAAGACGCAATACCCCGCGATTACGAATTCAGTTATCTCACTGCTCGCTACGTCGTAGCAGTGCTATGGAGGGGCCCAGCAGCTTCCAATCGGGCGAACTACAGCGCTGCTACACGTGCCTCCAGGCCAGCCAGCCACTGGACTACGCTGGCTTTCCCTGGGTTGGTCCTTGAGTTGTTCCTTCCGAGTTGCTCTGAGTTGCTCCTTCTCAGTTTGTAATTACTTGCCGTCTGCAGGGAAGGTGCCACCAACGCAAAGACAGACAGGCACCAAGTGCTGACCGCCCGCGCCTTCCGCCAATCACAGTCGCGGCTTCCGATCTCAAAAAAAAAGTCCGCCCCTGCCCAAAGCTGTGTTTGGCCCAACCAACGACGAGTCTCGTGCCTCTCCGCGGCGCTCCGGCAGAAGCATTTCTTTCTCCGCCACAAAACACAAAACATCGCCAAAGCTCACGACCTCGTTTGTGGCTACGTCTGCATCCCACAACACGACCCTCTCGCAATTGCTTGCAGCGTCTGTCTGGCTACCTTGACACAGGCTCACGCTGCAGCGGACCACGGCCTTTTCGGCGGCGCTACTGCAGCTGTTTTGACCTTTTTTTTCTTTTGTTTTTTTCTCTCTTGTATTTCAAATCCTTTTCTTACTGGATTTCAACCACCCTTCACCGTCTCTTGCATTTCGATACACAGGCTGTAAGCTCCTTTTGCCGATTCGACCGTCCTGGCTCTCGCCATTCTGACCGACCTTGCCCGCTCGAATTGACAGTCCGCAGTCTGTGCCTGTGCTCCACGTCTTTTCCCTCACTTTCTCCTCCTCGAATCCCGACTTTCCCACCCTTCCCAACTACAAAGTACCTCGCCCCTCGACATCCCTAGAGCGTCACCGGCTGCCGCCTTCGCACGGTGCACCATGGCGCCCATCGCGAACGGCAATGTGCCGCCCGTCGACCGCATCAGTGCGCCGTCCTCGAAGCAGTCCATCGAGGAGGTGTGCTTCACCGCCGCCCTCATCTGCCTCGACGGCCACTTCAGCGACCTGCCGTCCATCCCGGGCTCGCAGACGCAGGCCAAGGTCGCCGGCATGGTGGCCCGCACGCTCGAGAAGACGCACGGCCGCAAGGACGTCCGCGAGGCCCTCGCCCGCAACGTCGAGATCTGGGTCTACCTGACGCGCATCTTCAACAACGCCATCGACAACCTCACCCTGCGGTCCATTGCCGGGCTGACCGACCCGCCCTACGACGACAAGTCCAGCATTGCCAACGGCAGCACCAGTGCCAGCGTCAGCGGTGGCGGCAGCCACGGCCATGGCAACGGCCACGGCCACGCCCACCACCACCTGCACGCCCACATGGGCCACGACAACTCGGAGCTCATGATCAAGAACCACGCGAGCCTCAAGGAGGATCTGCAGATCCTCAACAAGCTGATGCACATTGCCCGCAACCTGCTGGTCTGCTCCGTGCCCGAGGTGCCGCAGGACATCTGTGCCGCCGTCAGCTTCGACGCCGTCGTCTTCCAGATCATTGTGCTGTGCGTCAACCTGTCGGGCAAAGGCTACCACGGCGATGTGCTGGACGACGCCAGCCGCAACAAGCTCAGCGAGATCTACGAATTGTGTAAGTGACGTACCATGTACCCGAACCAATGTGGCTGTGTTTTTCTTTTCTTTTTTCTTCTCTTTTCGTTTTCTTTTTCTCTTCTTTCCGTGTTTCATTCCATCTCTCCTCCTCGTCTCGACTAATACCTGCAGTTAAAAAACTCCTGGTGACATCGCTCCAGCAGGTGCACAACTGGACCGCCAAGAACGACCGCAACAAGATGGCCTTCTGGTACTACGTCTTCTTCGAGGACGAGTCCATGCCCGACGACTTGGACACGCTGGGCGGCGACGGCACCGGCTACCGCCCCGACCTGGCCAAGATGGAGCTGCGCCACTGGCTCGAGCGCAACGCCTCCATCTGCGCCGAGGCCCGCGACCGCCTCGTCGAATACGCCAACACGCACCAGACAAAGGCCCCCGGCATCCCCTCGCTCAACTCCCCTCTCGCGCGCCTCTGGATCCCCAGCCACCTCCTGGACCCGGACGTCGGCCGCGACGAGGCCAAGTACGCCCAAGACGAGGCCTTTGGCCGCGTCTCGCACGAGAACGAGATCTGGTGGGAGCGCGTCAGCGACCCCAACCGCGACGAGTGGCGGCTACCCATGCCCGACCGTGCCTACGGTAAGCGCCGCCAGTCCTTTTTCAAACACATTCTCCTGCACAGGTTCAGCCCGCGCTGGCGGATGCGGGACGAAGACGCCGCTCAGGGATACAGCATCCACATGACCGGCGAATACTTCCGCGTTGCCGGCAAGGGCGACGCCGAGTTAGATAGCAAACTGGACGAGCTCGAGGAGGAGGAGGAGGAGGAGGAGGAGGACGATGACGATGGGGACGACGAGGACGACGACGACGAGACCGACGACGAGACCGACGGCCGTGTGGTCGAGGTCGACGAAGACGTTACAGACGAGGATGGCGACGTGAGCGATGAGGATGCTGAGGCTGACGTAAAACATCTCAAAGACAATGAAGACGGCGAGGAAGGCGAAGGCGAAGGCGAAGGCCAGGGCGAGGACGACGAGCATCACGACCACAGCCACGGCCGCAGCTACCACCGCTACCATCACCACTACCACCATCATGACCATGGCCACGACCATGATTATCACGATCACGACCACGATCACGACCACGATCACGATCATGACCACGATCATCATCACGACCATGACCATGACCATGACCACCACGACCACCACCACGAGCATGATCACGAGCATGATCACGAGCACGACGGCCCCTACCTGGACATACACGGCAACCCCATCGACGACGATTATGACGACGACGACCTGGACGACGACGATG
The DNA here is from genome assembly GCA_021398005.1 of Sporothrix luriei. Lineage (NCBI taxonomy): Eukaryota > Fungi > Ascomycota > Sordariomycetes > Ophiostomatales > Ophiostomataceae > Sporothrix > Sporothrix luriei. The sequence continues at coordinate 508,887 of WNLO01000002.1, forward strand.
ACGACGACCACCATCACGGCGGGCACCACAGCGACCAGGACGATCTCGACAACGACTCGTACGCCGAGGGCCCCGTCCTGGGCCTGCTCACGGAGATTCCCAACATCCTCGACCCCAAGCAAATCGAGGCCCTGCACATGATTATCAAGTCGTGCATCCTGGACTCCATGGGCAGCGGCCTGACGCCCCAGGGCGAGAGCCTGCAGCAGGCGCGCTGCAAGTTCCTGATGGCATCCGACAGCGGCCGCAGCCTGCTGCGCGAGCTGCTCGTGTTTATTGCCGTCTGGGACCAGGAGGAGAGCTCCCTGATCTGGGAGCTGACGTCCCAGATCCTCGAGGCCATCCATGACGCGTCGCTGATTCCCTACGCCTGGACCGAGCTGCGCATTCCAAAGGATGTCGTGTCGCCGGCCCAGGCGGTCATGCTGCGCATGATCACCTACGTCTTCCGCAAGAAGTATCTCGGCCAGAACGCCCTGCCCGCCGCGTCCAACGGCGCCCCGCCCCGGCAGCGCGTCGATGCCAGAGACATGCGGCTGGTGCACTTCATGGTCAGCACCGTCCGCTGCCGTATTGTGCCCGAGTGCCTGGCGTTCATGTCCGTGCAAGGCGACATCCGCCGCGGCGCCACCGACAGCTCCGTCTTCCCTATCGAGACCTGGGACATGGAGCGGGCCCGCGACGGCCTGAGCCAGGTGCTCGAACTCTTTGCCACCGTCTCGGAGATTGAGGAGATCCGTGCGCAGCTGGTCGACTGGGAGCTGGCCGTTGAGCTGGTCGCGCTTCTCAAGGGCCTCGAGGAGGCCATCCCGAAGAAGCCCCTTGTCGAGGCGGCGCCCCAGCGGCCGAACGCCAACTCGTCGGCCCTGGCTGCCGCTATGGCCGGTGCCTCGGCCGGTCGAGCTGCCGGCGCCGCTGCTGCCGCAGGACGACCCGGGCCGCAGCAGCTACCACCGCCTCCACCACCTCCGCCGCCTCCCATCCCCCAGGACCCTGCGTACAAGTTCCCATGGGCCGGGATCAAGACACAGGTGCTGTCCATCCTCGCCACCCTTTTGCAGCCCGATCCCGGCAGGACGAGCCCCGGCAATGCGCAGGTCCAGAGCCAAATCATGGAAGAAAAGGGCATGCTCGCGCTCCTCAATGCGTGCGTCTACGACGACCACAACCGCTTTGCCCGCGAACGCGTCCAGCTGTGCCTCAAGTACCTGATGGACGGCTGCGAGGAAGCCAATCTGTTTGTCCGCGAGCTCGTCAAGTCGACGCCGCTGCCCAACAATGGCGGCAACGCCGCCGGCGGACTGTCCCACGGTCAGCAGCCGGCCAATGGCGTGCGACGTGTCCGCGTCGACGGCGTAGAGGGCGAGGTGAAGGTTCGTGTCCGTGCGGAGGGCGAAGCGGGTCCGAGTGCTCCAGCTGCTCGCACAGTACCCGCCATCCAGCCAGCCCCGGCTGTCCCAGCGGCTCCATCTCCGGCTCCAAACGCAGCACGAGCGGCGCCAGCGGACGCGCCTCCCTCTCTGCATGCCGCCCAGGTGACGCACGGGACGCCTCCGACCCTGCCGTCTCCCTTGGCGTCTGCACCTAACGCACCTCCAGGTACCGCTCGGCAGCGGAAGCAGCGCCAGAAGCGGCAGCAGAGACAGAACCGGCTGAAGCAGCAGGAAGCCGCCCTGGAGGCACAGGACGACCAGCTCCTGCAGGGCACGCCGCCGCAGCAACAGCCGCAGCAACAGCCACAGCCCTCAGCCCCATCCCAAGGGTCCCAGGCGCAGCCGCAACAGCAGCCGAAGCAGAAGCAGACGCAACCCCAGGCTCAGCCACCTACGGCCCCGATACCCCGTGTCTTTGGCCCGCCGCCGCCGCCGCCGCCCATCGCACCCGCCCTGGCATCGCTCGCGGCGCAGATGTCGCAGCTCGCCGCCCTGCCCACGACCGAGATGTTCCAAGCCGCCAACGTGCCGCCCCAAGCCGCTTCGTCCAACGGCAAGATGGCCGAGGCCCTGGCCGCCCGCCGCGCGCGCTGCGAGTCCCTGCTGGGCGAGATCGTCTCCCTGTCCGACCACACCGCCCGCATGGCCGTGTCCATGAACCGCGGCGAGATGCCCCTGCCCGACGACACGCTGATGAACTTCCTCAAGAGCCAGAAGTTCCTCGAGCGGTGCCGCGAGCGTCTCACGCGCCCCGTCGCGGGCGCCCCGGATGCGCTCGTGGAGGAGGGCAGCACCCTGACGAGCGGCATGCTGGCGGACCCGCTCGGCAGCCTCTTCGCGGGCTTCGGCGTGCCGGGCTCGTCCGACGACGCCGCCATGGCGCAGACGTCGCTCGAGGACCAGTACCGCCTGGTCGAGCAAGCCCTGCTGTACCTGACAGAGGACTTGGCCAAGAACCCGGAACCGGCACACCCTCCGCGCTAATGGGATGCGAGCGGTGCTCTGCAAAGGAGCGGCATCTCTACCCCCTTTCTTTCCCACTTTACTTAGAAGCGGTGTGCTTTTATTGTTTTGTCGTTTGGCGTTTTGGAACATTAAACATGAACGTATTTACAATTGCATACAAAATGGCGTCTCTGCAATGCATCACCAGGCGTTTGTGTTCATTTTACCTCCATATCCATATCATATACTAGAATTCGCCCTCAAAAGTACCCAATTTACTATAAACCGCATCGCAACTACAGCGGCAATGTTAGTAGTGTCCAATTTTACCTCTTTCTTAACTGAACATAGTTTCGCGTCTCTATTTTGCCTTTAAAAACTGAATGGAATGCTTCATTATGTGGAATGGTTCATTCTGGCCAGCCGAGACGTTTTTCACGTCTTGTTCGTGCCTGTTGTAATCCTCTCAATTATTTTCACCCGCAAATACAAACAACCCCGATAGAGAGATGCTACTTAACACCACAGCCTCAGATGGGCGTCCAATCTGTTTTGTGCGTTTCGAAAAGAGTAACAGTAAACCTCATGAAGAAAAATATAAGCTTTTTGTTTTCTCTAGCCAATGAAAAGGAACAAACTTCGTCCGCACATCGCTCGTCGCTCGTCGCTCAATCTCGACTCCTTCATCCTGTCGTAACGGAACACGTAACGCCGTTTTTTATGTAATCTGCCCCCCGCCCCAACTCACACGACCTCCGATGGGGGAGCGTCGTTCTCGTCGCGATGCTGGCGCTACAGCTCGCGCTTCTGCGTGCCCTCCTTGACAGCCGCGAGAATCAGCTCGCGGGCCGTCTCGACGCCGTCCACCGAGCCAATGACCTCGATGGCGTCCTGGCCGCTGTTGCCCTGCGGCACAAAGATGCGGCAGCCGCTCTGCTTGCGGATCGAGTCAATCTTCTTGCCGCCCTGGCCCACAACATGGCGGAACAGCTTCGAGTCCGGCAGCACGAGGTAGCCCGTGGCGTTGCGCCGGCCCGACTGCTCGAGGGCCTTCTCCAGCGCCTTCTTGGCCTTCTCCACGTTCTCCGGCGTGCCGTGCAGGACCCACGGAATCTCGCCCGTCTCCGTCGACGCAACCTCCACCACGCGCCACGAGTGCGCGCCGTCGGCGGCGTCCTCGTCGTCCGTGATGAGCGGCAGGGTGCTGCTGTTGCCGTTCGCCGCAGCAGGCACCGGGCGCGCGGGCACGGCCTGGCCGGCGTGGTCAACCGTCACCTGGTGCTCGCTGCGCAGGCGGCGGAAGAACTGGCCGTTGTTCGAGATGGTGTGGTGCAGGCTACGGGGCACCTGGACGGTCGTGGCGTGCTGCTCCTTGATGAGCGACTGGATGTGCTCCTTGGCCTTCTGCACACTCTCCGGGGCCCCCGTCACCTTGACGTCCGTGCGCTCTTCGCCCTGTCGAGGGATGTCCACAACGACCGAGAACTTGGACTCAATCTGGCGTCGGGTCTCGCCGCCGCGACCGATCAGGGACCGGTGCTTGTCCTGGGGAACGTCAATCGTCTCCGAGACCTGGTTGGAGCGCTGGTCCACAAACGCCTGGATCGACTTGGTGATGGCCTCAACAAACGACCGGCGGCCCTCGATCTTGATCGCAGAGTCGTTGCTGTCCTGGTTCGGGAACTGGATCGCCCGAGACAGCTCTCTGCGGTCGTCGGAGCCGCCCGCCTTGACGACGAGGTCCTTAATCGTAGAGCCTAAATGAGGTTTGAAAGTTAGTCCTTCTATGCTGCGGAAAACGATGGGTGGCCATGCAGTTGAGCAAAACGAACCTCCAGGGCCAATCAGCGCCTTGTGGAACTTCTTGTCCACGTCAATGGTCGTGCTGATGGTGTCGTCGAGCACCGCCTTCTTCTCCAGGAGAATCTTCTTGGCAGCCGTCACCTGCTCCTTGGTGCCCTTGAGCTGGATCTCGACCGTCGAGTCGGGGTCGCCGCGGCTGTTGGGCACGTCAATCTTCGCGCCCGTCTGCTGGCGAAGAGCCTCCATCGCGGAGCCGCCCTGGCCGATCAGGTACGGAACCTGCTTCTGCTGCACCTCAATCGTCGCAGTGAACGACGTCTCCTTCAGGTACAGGTACAGCTTCATAATCTCCTCACGCGCCTCGTCGGCGCCCTTCTTGGGACCGCGCACAATCACTTCGTCGGGGGCCTGCTGCCGGCGGGGCTTGCCCGCGTCACTCGCCGCGTCGGTGACCGACTCGTCGTCGCGGGTCGCCTTGGCGACGCGCGGGAAGAAGATCAGGACCTTGTACCGGGTCTGGAGCCGGTTGATGGTGCTGCCCTGCGCGCCGATCAGCTCACGGTGGAACTTGGGCTCGATCTTGAGGATGTGTGTGGTCTCGTCCGCGAGGTGGCGGGCGACCGAGTTGATGTGGGCACGCGCGGCCTCGGCCTTGGCCTTGGGGCCCTTGAGCTCGACCTGGCCATCCTGGACCTGGATCTCCACATCGAACTTGTCCCGCAGCTCGCGGATGTTGCTGCCGCCCTTGCCAATGAGATGGTTGGCGTAGGCCTTGGGAAAGTCAAACGACAGAGTGAAGCCGCGCTCCTTTTCGTCCTCCTTCTCCTGCTCCACAAAGGCGTTGATCTTACGCAGGAGCTCGTCCACGGAGGACTTGGGCCCCCGCAAGGTCACGACGGTGCCCAGGCTGGAGACGCGGACAGGCGGCTGGTTGGGCGGACGGGCTTCCTGCTCCTTCTTGATGAACCGCCGAAGCCGTTCGTGGAACTTGAGGGGCACGTCAATCTGGGTGGTCTGAATGTCCTCCTGAGCACCAATAAGCTCGAGGATGTGTTTCTGCGCATCCAGGACGCCCTGCTGGAAGGCAGCAACCTCCTGCGGCGTCGGCACCGTCTGGGGCAGGGTGTACGGGCCCGTGGAGTCGTCCGAGGGGCCTTCGTAAACAAGGAGGACGGGTGCGTCGGATTCCGAGGCCTCCGGCACGACGAGGTAGACACCGTAGTCCTGCTGCACGCGGGGGCGAACGTCATTGCGGAGGAACTGGTGGAAGAAGGGGTCGACAGGGATCGCGGCCATGCGGCTGGGCGGGTGGCTGGCGATGATGTTCTTGATCTCTGTCTGGGCGCGGAAGGCGTTCTTGCCGTCGCGCGAATACAGCTCCCAGGGAAGGGCGCCCTCGCTTGTGAAGGGCGTGTTGATGTGGCTCTGGTACTCGCGCTCCAGGCGCTCAATTTCTTTCCGCTGGCGCAGGTAGCGGGTGACGTTGCGCGCATGGGCGGCCGCGCTGCCAGGAGCCTGGCGGTGGAAGCGCGAGATATCGTAGTTGGAGCACTGCATGCCCATGGCCAGGTCAATGGCGCGCTCGAGGCCGGCCTCGACCCGGTCCGCGTCACCGATGATGGTGACGCTGTCGTCTTCAGCATCTTCCGGCAGGATCACCACGCAGCCGGTCTCGTTGAAGAACTCCTCCATCGGCGTGCCGTGTTGACCAATAATGAACTGCTGGCGGCCGGGGGGGATGGACGTCTGCTGCAGCTGCAGACGCTGCTGGAGGGCGGCGGCTGCCTTCTCAATTTCAGCGCGGGCGTTCAGGACAGCATTGCGCTCGCCGGCCAGGTGGATGTGGTTGTCGGCCGACGGCGTGAAGACAGGGCGGCCCGTAGCGGCCAGCGTGGGGGGCTGAGCAGAGCGCGGCTGCAGAGGCGGCACGCGGACCTGAACGCCGTTGTTCTCCAGGTTGGAGAGCAGGCCGACGCTGGGATCGGCAATGAAAGGGTAGAACTCGGAGGGGATACCGCGCAGGCGGGTGTTCGTGTTGGCGGAGCGCTCGCCGACAATCTTCAAGATCGCATCCTGAGCCGCACGCGCGGAAAGGGCATTACCCTCCACGGTGACGTCAATCGTTGCGTCGTCGTCCTCCTCGTAGGCAGCCGCGACCTCGTCGGCCTTGGGCAGCTGGATTCGTGCGCCTGTCTTCTCCTGGAGCGACTTGATGGTCGAGCCTTGCTTTCCAATGATGTGGGGTCTCACAGACTGGGGGATCGGCACGTTGACTGTGACCTACATAAAATAAGAGAGACAAAAGAGTCAGTTACAAGCAGCCAAAGATTGAGCGAACCAAAACAAGGACAATACGCAAAAATAGCAAAAGCTGTGAGCCGTCGGCAACGAGCAGCAGAAAGAAGATCCGCACGAACCAAAGACATGGTCCGAGCACCCTTCTACAATGTTTTTGCGTGACAATCAAACGAGACGGAGGGGCGCAAAAAAGTCTCACCTTGGCACCAATCTGTTGGACAAGGTCCCGCAGGGCCTGCTGGGCAACGTCAGGCGGGCCGGTCGCGTTGAACTGCCTCCGGTTGCCCGTGGGCGGCAGCATGGTGATGTTGGCGCGCGACTTGCGGTTGATGTCCTTGATGACGTCGGGAATGGGGCGCTTCAGGGAACCACGGGGCAGAAGCTGGTGGTCCTCGAGCGTGACACTCGAGACGTTGCGGCCGGGGATGTTTACAGTCGGAGGGGCGGTCGAGCGGGAAGCGGCAGCCGGAGCAGTGCTGCTGTTGGACAAGGGCTGCGATGGGCCGTTCGCACCGTTGGCACCGTTGGCAGCACCGCCCGTCTTTGCGTTCCAGATGGGAGCAACGTTGGCGGCCGCCTTCTTGGGTGCGCCCAGCTCGGGGAACAGCTCATGTGAGTGAGTGTCCAGCTTGGAGGCAGGCGTGGGCTCGGGCGCCTTCTGCTTGCCGGCGGCCTTGGCAGACGGCGTCGCCGCCCAAGACGAAGCCGGAGCATCAGCCGGGGCAGGACCAGACGCGGCCGCCTCAGCCGCCTCGCGACGGAGAACAGCGTCGTGCTTGAGGTCCTCCTCATCGGGGACGGTCTCAATGGTCACATGGTGGCTGCCGTGCTCTTGAAGCAGGCGCTGGGCCGCAGAGGAAGCGTTGCCAGAATCGGCAGTGGACGGGGAACCGGAGGCCATTTTTCGTTAACCAGGCGCAGAGTCGTTTACCGGAGAGAGATGGGGGGCCGAAGCTTCGGGAGATCCGAACAGAGCAGGTGGATGTTGGAGATGACAAAAGACTCTGTTTGGGGAAAAGAATGGTTAGCATAGTACGAAGTAGAATAGGAGAGCCAAAAAAGGACGGCCAAAAAAGAAGCCGCGCCAGCGGTGGATTGGATACATGGCAGTGGAAGCGGTACTCGTCAGCAACACACGTTTGGCCCACTAAGGCCGACACCTAAGAGCCACGCCACTTGTGCAGGCAATGCGAGGAGCAGGGCATTGCTGGGCAACACGACACAATGCACAATGAAGAGGCAAATGAAGGGGACCGCCACATGTCTTCGCACAGGAGGACAATGTGGGGCGGGGCCACCAGATCGTTCCGCAGAGATATGTAGACGACTCAATTCAACGTACAGTGAACAATAAAACGGGCAGGCAGCCCCTCGGTGACAGCTGTGAGCTCGTGCGAGGCGGTGCGTGTGTAAAGATGGCGGGAGACGGTGACGGTGGTGATGCTGTGGATGGAGAGAAGGAGAGAGGAAATGGGGATGGGGGTTTGAGGACGCCGCCGGCCTTGGACTACGACGAACGTGCCTGCTGCGAGAGAACGACGCTCAGTTGGGGGAAGGTGCCAAGGGGGCCCCACATTGTGGTGCGGTCCACCGTGGGACAGGACAAACTGTCCGCAAGAAGAAGCTACGTCTTGCGCAGTTGCAGAGGGCAACCGGCCAATGGCCTTGTCTCCTTACGTCTACGGGGCATTTCAGGAGAAGCAGGCCATCGCGCAAATGGGTCTTACCAGCACGCAGAGGAAGGAACAATAGGGGCGCAGACACAAGCAAAGAAGGGAAAGTGCGAGCAGGGGAAGACATGTTGGGGCAGGAAGGTGCAGAGGACAGACCAGCGAAAGCAGCAGAAAGAATGCGCTATTTCGGCGGCCAAATTTGCAATGGCGTTGGGATGGGGACGCACCTTCTGCGGGGCGGCTTCAGAAGCAGAAAGAAGGGTGAAGCAGCGGCGTTGCACGGTGTGGTGGATGTTGAAGAAGAGGAAGCAGCGAAGAACGTTGTAGAAGGTCAAAAGGGGGAGCAGCGAAGCACACGGAAAGCGCTCAATGATGCAATCTGATTGGTGAATCTTTAAGACAGCAGAAAGGGAGAGGAAAAGAAAGGACTGGTCAGGACATATTGTTTCCATCACTAAAACGCACAAGAATTTTGACCTGGACACCGTATCAATAGCCGGCGCCACATTTTCACAGTGCTGAATCATGCAAGTAGGAGGTCAGTTGGTCTCTCTCCAAAGTCGACTCTATGGCTCCTTCCGCGTATGACAGGAACCCAACCAAGGGAAAGAGCTGGCCAGTCACCGTTTCCTTAAAAATCGAAAAGCAACAGACCAGCACGGAGTGCTATCCCTGGCACATTTATGACCAGCGGAGCGGTCAGTACCTTGTAGGAAAGAGCGGCGGAACAAACCGCCATTAGGTAATCCGTGACAAGTGAAAGTTTCTTACGTGGAGGACCCCTAAAACGCCCGTTGCTTGATGTCAGATACGTCGAGCTTTGCACAAAGCTCACCCCTGCTGGCGCTCTGCCGATCTTTGAAGCTTTGACAATCCCAGCTTTCACAAGTGCCCATTAATGCCAAGTGCATCAGTGATAGCTGGCAATGTTGACAATATCCACGTCATTTCCTCGTGTTTCCTTCGAGGTCCTGACAAGTCCTCGACCAAGCGCCTCAGACAGACACGAACGTGGCCGCCCGAGACCTTCGAGTATACGACGTACGATGGGAGCCAGCCTTTTTACACGAGTTTCACATTGTGCGGGAAAACAAGTATGCGTCAGATAAGTCTCAGGTGTATTCCATAATCCACGGATTTTCTTTCCAATAAAAACGATGTAAATGGAATTAATTTAAGTTGAGAAATAATCGGGAATCCCGAGGCACCAAGGCTGCATAATTCTTTCAACCGCCACGCCCTCCACGCCGCCCGGCCGCAACGCCGCACCCACCACTCCCTCTACCCCGACCAAGACTACCACCACGCGCACCGTCCCGCTGACCGCCGGACCGCTGACCACCGCCGTCCCCGGGGATGTCGCCAGGATCTGCGGTATCCCGGACGGCCACGCCGACGCCCTTACCACCGCCCTCTCTATCGTGTACGAGGCGGATGACCGCATTAGCGCCGCCGTCGATACGATCCTACAACGGCTCTTTTATACCGTCACCTCCCAGGCGCTCCGTGCCGCCACGGCGCCGCCTCCGGGCCTTACGACCACGCCGGCCACTGCCACCGGCCTGCCGCCCACGTATGCCTTTAAGCTGGCCGCACAAACCACCCCCCTACTATAACAAACAAACTAACGCCACGGCAACCCTAACCCCACACTTGCTACGGCAACGAAGCTACCGCCACGAGAAGAGGTGATCCTCCACACTAGCCGTATAACGTTACCGCCTTTATACGAGACTATCGTTAATGCTGTTAAGTCGATCGCCGGGGACCGTATATAAGCCCTTGTAGTCCGCCGGCTCTTAAACGGAGATAGTGCTATTATCTTCCTTAGGGGGACAGACCGGTGGTACGTAAAAGACGTATCCTAGGCTAATAACCTAGGCGCCGGCGCTATAATTAACGGCCTAAAGGTCGTCCTTTATAGTGTACTAATAAACACACTCTCTTTAGACCTTTATATAAAACTTAATATACCGTACTTAGTCCTTTAGATACGCCCTATAGTTCGTAAGAACGGTCCACCAGCTAGCTCTAGTAGCCTATACCTTACCGTCACTATTAAAGCCGACGCCGCCCTACTTATATAAGACGGCGTTATCCTTAACTACTACCTCTACTACGCCGTCCCGTATAGATAAGACACTCGGCCGTAAATCTACTACTATTACTAAATATAGGACTATAATATATATAAGTACCGTAAGCCCCCCTAATACGTACACTATAGAGGAGGCTATAAGAGCCTCTCCTATAATAAGCCCTCTAATAAGAGATAATACCCGAACTACTATAGGCTATACCCGGCTTACTCCCGTACTTACCCCTTCTATTAAAACACTCTTACTAAATACCAGGAAGCTAATAGTATAAGCCGCCACCTATAGTCCACCCGCCCTAATATAACGACCGTAATATATACGCTATAGCTCCCCCCTATATCCTTCTAATAGTAGTAATTATTTTATAGAATATATATAAAACCAACCACTATATATAAATAGCACTATATCACGTAAACACCCTTAAAGCCGACGTCATCTTCTTATAAGAGATAGTTAAGATAAAGAGCGGCGACGCTCTAAGGCCAGCCTTTAATAAATATTATAAACTTTAGGCTAAAGAGGGCCGTCTTACCGGCTACATTATAAAGCGCCTACCGTTATTCTATTAGGAATATATAGCTAGAAAAGACCTTATCTATATTACTATCTATATATAAAGACTACGCCCTCTTTATATCTTTAGAGTTTATAGTAAGTTATTCTTACTCGGCCTATAGCTATAGGACTCACTACTTCCCCGTCTTACTAACTAGCTATACCTTAGCCTAAACGCTAACGTTATCCTTATAGGAGATATAAACCTTTATTACCCACTTTAGGATACGGTTAAGCGGACCTCCGTCTATATAAACGTCCTCCTTAACCTTACGGATATATAGGACCTATCCTTATTAACGCTACTAGATATACTAATATAGTAACTATAAGGCGACCGGTTATACTATTAGCCTTTAATAATAGACTATACGTAAGCCTTACTACGGCTTAGAGTTATATATATTACGCTTAATTAGTTAGGCTCTAACTATATACTATAAGCTTACTTTATACTAATAATAACGCCACTAATACTAATAGACGGCTTCTACTAATCCTAACTAGATTAGAATAAGGCCGCGTTACTCGGACAAGCTATTCTCCTCTTAACACTAATATCACTAAGCTCCATTATTAAACTAGAACGTTAAATTAATAATCTTATTAACAAGCTCACTAGTATTATATACGCGTACGCCTCAACTAAGTTACCTCCCTAAGGATACCGTTATCTTAAATAGGACGTAGCTACCGCCGTCGCCACTAACGCCCTCTACACTATAGAGAGGAGAGTACGAACTAGAGACTAGTTTATAGCCGTATATAACGCTATATATAAGATATACCGAATATAAAGACGCGTCCTTCGTTAAGCTAGAGGCCGTCACTAGTGTGTTGTACTATATAAGGCCTTAGTAAGAGACGCAGACTTATAGAGACTAGAGAAGTAGGCTTACTCTTAAAGCTATACCCCCTTCGTCCCTTCACTCCTCCCGTTATTACGGCGGCCGGACGGTACACTCGCTATATATATTAATAATAAGGCGGAGATCCTCTCTTACTACTTCTTTCTAACCCTAAACGCCGCACTACCTCTACCGCCGCCTATAACGCCGCTCGGCCGTATCTTTATTAGCTAATACGTCTCTATAGACGACGTTTTAGCGGCCGTTTATTGTACTTCCCTAAGGAAGATCCTTAGGCTAGACTAAATATTAAACGTACTTCTTCAGGCTTATAGTAACTCCCTCTTCCTATAGCTACGGAATATTACTACTACTAGTCTTCGTCTTAGCTACTAGCCGTTATACTTTAAGGTATCCCATATTATTATTATCCTAAAACCTAATAAGACTACTTAAGAGAGATAAGAGGCGAGAGGGTAACGCCTAATTACACTCCTTAGTACCGTTAGTAAAGCTATTAAGACTATTATAGCCCGCCGGCTAGCCGAGATAGTAGAAGAGAACCACCTCCTTTCGGAAGGCTAAATGGGTAACTAGCGCTATTAGTTAATAGAGCTAGCGGCCCGCCTCTTTACCGACGCTATATAGTACGTATAAGACGCTAACGCTACGGTATCCCTCCTTTAACTTAATATTTAAGGCGCCTTTAATAATATCCACTATAAATAGCTTATTTATACGTTATACACCCTCTACCTCTCGGTCTAGTTAATTAACTAGGTTATAAATTACTTAACGGGCTAAATAATAGCGTTAGTCTTTAACGGGAAGATAGTACTAGTATAGCCCGTTACTACTAGTATCCCTTAAGGATCCCTATTATTACCGATCCTATTTATCCTCTTTACTTCACCACTTTACTAGGCCCTTTATTACTACCATAAGACTATTACCCTTAGGTTTATAAACGATACTAACCTCCTTATAAATGGCCGTACAACAGGCTTTTATTACCACCTCCTATAGAAGGTATGGACTACTATTATAGAGTAGGCAAGGCTAAAAGGCGTTATATTTAAGCTAGTAAAGAGCGAGCTACTCTACTTCTCCCGTACCTATACAGCCCTAATAATAACGCTTACGCTTAACCGGGCTATCGTCCTTACTCCCCGGCCGTCAGCCCGCTTCCTTAATATTTAGCTTGATAGGAAGCTCCTCTTTTTAGAGTACCTTTAATAAATAAAACGCCGCCTTACTATATAAAGCTACGCCCTTATAAGACTTATTAGTAAAACGTAGGGCTATACGCTTCTATAGGCCCGTATGATTTATACGGTAGTACTCCGGAGTATAGTAGCCTATAGCGTAAGTGTCTTCCTCCTAAAGAAGGGTAACCGCCGGCTAACGACCTCCTTTAACTTAATCTTCTATAGTTACCTTTATACTATCCTTAGGGCCTACTAGTCTACACCTATCTACCTCCTTTACTTTAAGGTAGGTATACTACTATTAAACCTTTACCTAGCCTACTATTACGCCGTCTTCCTCTCTTAATTAGACTATTAAGTAAAAGCTTAGGCTATCTAGAGTGTAGTTTATTAGCCCTAACCTTTTATTAACTATTATATACCTATCCCCGCCCTACCCCTACCGCCTACCCCTAAAGAGACGGACTAGACTAAGGTTACTAACCGTTAAAAGGCCCTATAGTAATAGGATATTAGTAAAGGCTACTTTATAGGATCCCTTATAGTATAAACACTATACTAGACGTTATAGACTATATAACGCTACCACTAACACCTTATAAAGGCCGAAAGTAGCCTCCTTATATAGATCTACACTAGTTATATTAACCTATAAGCTTACCTTTACTACTAATAAACTATAAACTTACCTATATACCTATACGGCACTAGAAAAAAGACTATAACCTACGTCCTCTTAACTTATATAATAATACTACTATAACTATTAGACTAGTTATAAATACCCAAAGAACTAGACTACCGGCTATAAAGCGGCCTTACGGCCAGACCACTCCTCCACTAGCTTATCCGGAGCGATAGGCTCCTAAAGTATAGCCTAGTAAGAGAGCTTGAACGGTCGCCGACTCCAGCCTAGAACGGCACCCCGATGATACACCGACTCTCCTTTACTCTTTACGTTATTTATTTCATTTTGTTTTTGTTTATTTATTTATTTTATTTATTTTGTTTACTTTATTTATTTTGTTTTATTTATACTACCTTAGTGGCCGTTCGAGACCACTACACGAAACTGTAACTAGAAAGATTACATACTTAGTTCTGTGGCAGTTTTTTCCCCAGAGGGTTCTGTCTAGCTAGTCGCTAATAGTCAGGAGTGGCTGAGAAAGGCGGATAATAATAATAATAATAATAATTCTTTCAACGTTCGTTTTTAAACAGCAGCGACTGTTCATTTATGGGGACTTGTTCGCACACACATATATACACACACTCTCTCTCTGCATCATATCACTCTATATACCAGGCGTAGACGAATCACCCCTGCACTTTACTCACAACGCTGGGTAATCTATCTCACACATGGAGACGAAAACGCCACGGTCTATTTTAACAATCATCAAACGTATGGCCAGACGTCCGGGACTGCCCTTGTTCTATCCGGCCCACACGTGGTCGAGCAAGTCACCAAATTACTTTGAGAGAAAACAGCACAGACATGTGGGTAGGGTAAAGATGCCATGCGTACGCCATGATACTCTTTTAACAAGCTTGAAGAAGCGTGTCCAGGGGACCCAGTCTAGGTGACACAAACGTGGGAGCCATAGGCATTCTATCTCTTCTATGCGACTGGCCAGAAGGGTTTGAAACATTCTCTTAAATTGTAGTTACAGGACAAACGAATCTCTGTCACAGCAGGCCAGACGCGTTCTGTCTGACTGCTGGGATTCATTTGCAGGAGCGGGTAAAGAGAAGCCGATGAATGCCGGGTCCTACTTGACGATGCAGCTAGCCGGTGAGGGCTTTCCTGAGGTCTACCTGTGGCCTTCCTGTGACCTTCCTGTGGCCGTTTCCATTGTCATGGCTGTGTCAGCATACTGTCACTGGGCACAACAAAGTCTACGGACTTGAGATTGCTTTGCAAAAGGTGGGAGACCTGCCAGATGAGCCTTGGGAACACAGATGTGGGCTCATTTATCTGAAGAAACTCTAGTTTCGGTTATGAGATTGGATCCATGTGGCGTTTTCGCCAGGCTTCAAAACGCATCCATAGATGCCCCTTGCTTTCGCTGCCTTAACCTTGATGTTTGAATTAGAGTGGTCAAAGTCTGTTTGAGATGGAGGGGGAAGGCTGGTCATTTTCCGAAATCACATACGACCGCAAAATCCGGGGCATGAGAACGGGGTGTGAAGGCAGTTTGAATAAGGCGGCGGCTGTGTCCGTCTTGTGAGAGAAAACGTCCCGTGAGGTAATGTGTAGTTGTGTGGAGTCATTATTGAAGTGAAAATAGGCACACTTCTGCTTGCTAACGATGATGTGTATTCAAAAGCCCGTATAAGAAAAAGACGTGCATTTGATATGTTTGATGTGAGTAGTCGCAAGAAAGACATTGTTGGAAGTAAAAGCAAGTATGCTTGTAATTTTGTTTAGTAAAGGTAAAATATACAGAGTGACAAATGAACAGAAGCAAAGCACACATATAATGAACAATATTGAAAAACTCCTATTACTCCCGCATATTCCGTAACATAGAAACTGGGAAGAAAATGAAATGAAATAGATGAGAAATAATGTGCCTCAAGGATTCCGTTCCTCCGAATATTTTCATTACCTGGTAGCGGCGACGTAAATGACAATGGTTTTCCAGAAAGGAAAACAATACACATGGATGCGGCGTAATGTCGGTATCAGCTCAAATGATGTTCCACAATGGGCATTCCATCGTCCCATACCCCCCTCTCCCATCTTGTTTCTGTCCCATCACGTCTCTCTACGTTCTCATAGAAATTCCGCATCCATCCTCACCAAACCCTTGCTCCTCCAAGTAGGACGACGGGCGCCAGGAGTGAAAATTGGGTGGCTACTAGAAGCGAGCTGCGAGAGGGGGTGGCAGTCAAGAAACACAGCCAAGGGCGTCAAGAGGGACAAATATATATGACAAAAACGAGCTCTTAGTATATATGTATGCGCTGCGGTTCTAAATTGCCCGGCGTGAGCTGGTGATGGGTTATGTATAGACGTGTGTTCTTTACTCTTTTTGTATATATTTGTACGCACATATTTGGTCGAACGGGTTGTACATTCATAGGTTGTTTATTTTGCTGCCTACAGTCGGTGCCTTCATAAGTTCAATACTATCAAACAGGGTTACGGCGTACAAACAGACCACTTTCTGTAAAACGGCTCATGGTCCAAGATATAGAATGCACCAAATGCTAGGAATAGCACAGCATCTACGGATGGGAAAGGAACAGAGCTTGTAGAATCTGTGGTGGTACATGATTTCCTTTATCATGCTGTGCCTCCGGGTTTTGACATTGGATGCCCTACTGAGACAGCATTCGCTCACCAAGGCAACACATCCTTTCATGTATGCCCTGCCTCTTGCATCGCTTCAATCTTCTGCCGAAGCACGATCGAGGAAGCCCTGGACAGCTATGTTTGTGTCTCCCCTTGAGCTGGTTCTTCCGGGTCTTTCCTGGACATAAACAACACAAGCAAGAATCAACAAACACTGGCAAGATTCAAGGGCAAGGTCTGCGGCGTATAGCATATAGCAATATGTCCAGTATATCCAATATATGCCAATATATGCCAATATGACTACTATGGGCGCAGCGCTGAAGCGGATCCCGGATGACAGGATCGCCTACGTGGATGTGCCATGCCACTGCACTGTTGCCAAGCCGGCAGGTCAGCCAAGGGTCGTCAAGAGCTGACTGGGAGATGGGGGCCGTATGCGTCTGCGGGCAAGACGTGAGAGAGGTGAGCATGCTGAATGAATTGTGGCGACTAGGCGACCTTGGAAACCAGCCGCCGTAGAACAATACGTCGCAGGCTCAAGGCTGCCACGGTAATCCAATAGGCCCGGCCAAAGTGGCCTAGACTGGGATCGCAGACGGAAGAGACGATACAAACGGGCATAGTGGCAGTACTGCCTGCGACCGTAGAGATCGCGAGCCGCGGGTGTTGCTGTGGCTCATAGGTTGTTGAACAAGACTGTATCTTACAAGGCGCAAGCATTATAAAGTAAGCAGCTGACGGTCTTTCGAGACTACCGTCCTTAACTGGTCTGTTGTCTAACGACTCGTACGCCGTATATTGTCAAAGATATTCGACGTAGAGCACGAGTGAGACATAGGCATATTTCGACGACGACTAACGACGACGGCACCATACACAAGTGCGGCCTGTCGTTTTGCGTCTGCTGCACAAACGTACCGAGAACACACATGTCGATGTTGAATTTAGGCCGCACAGAAGCGTATGACAGAGCCGACTGTCAAGCTGTCGATGAGCATTCGACTAGCGTCGACAGCATTGCGCCTAGGACGGCCACACGAGAGTCAAGACCTTGCTTGTTAGTGAAGGAACAACTTTAACAAGACCGTAATACTCCGTACTATATATCGTAGACGACAATGGCACGAAACGGACGACAGCCGATGCCCGTTTTGGTTTGGCGGCTATAGGCCGGTTTGCAGTCGGCGTGCCGGGTTGATAAAAGACGCAATTGCAATGCTCCGTGTGGTATGCGTATTGCTGGCTGATTGCAAGTTGCAATGGTGTCCAAAGTGTGTCAATATGCCTCTCGGAAGTATTTCGTATCACAGATGAAATACTATGTGGTCCGTCGTTGCTGAAGATTGAGGACTGACCAGAATATCGAACGCACAAACACGGAAAGCCCCATGTGCCCTTCTGCCGTGCCTGCCAGATAAAAACGACCTTCGGCCCATCCTTCCTTACTCCGCCCTGTAGTGGAAGGCGCATACCGTGCTGTAACTGTCAATGCCGTTCCAGGACTACCTACAGCTACTTTAAGAATGCATGGAAAGAGCGACAGAGCAACCCAAGTCCCGTCCGGCCGATACCAGAGGCTATGGACACTAAAGACAAAAACGGACAATACGCCGTCGCACTTGCGCGGTGGCACCGCGCCGTTGCACTTGCCCCTCCGTTATCGTCCACCAGCACTCGCCCGTCGTTCTTTCTTTCTGTGCGGTCGATCTGAAAGCGGAAGCTGCTACGCTCTCAAACTGTGGGGAAAAAGCAAGTCGCCGACGAAAGATGGCTAGACCACCAAGTAAAAAGATAAAACAAATAAGAGAGCAGCTCCACAGCGGATGAGTGGACGGTGGTGATGATAGGGGTGTATTTGCTCAGGCAGGGTTTTCAGTGGCACGCGCTATGGGAAAGCCAAAACAACGAAACAGGTCGCTTAACAAACTAGCCCAGGGGATTTCAGTGCCTGCCTTTAGTGCCTGCCTTCAGTGCCTGCCACTGAAATTTCACGTGGCACATTTAAAGAAACTATGGCAACTAGTATCTTACGATTCCCCATGGGCCTGCCTCTGTCTCGGGTGTTTAGTAGGTGCGATGGACCCTGTGCCACAGTCTGCAGGCCGATTGCCAACTTGTGCCTTCCGGTTGGTAAGAAAACGGCCAACTTGCGACGTCTGCCCGTTGTTGCCTTTCGCAGCGAGCCTGACCGTGCGCCTGCCTGACGCTGTTCTCATTGTGGCCCGAAAGCTTGGTCATTTTGCCTCCACAAGGATAATTATAGGATAATGGCGTAGGCGGTCCCGTTGAAAGCACCACTTTGCCAATGCCAACCCGACAATTCCAAGGCATCAAGGCGCCTCTGGACAGCTTAGGAGCTAGCATTGACGACAGTTCCCATCGTTGTCGGACTACTTCGTACGGAGCATTAAACTCGTTGGGAAGCGATCTTCTTGGGCGTCTTCCTGGTTTTCTTTCCTCTTCTTGCCTTGGGCTTTTGCCGGCCCGCCTCGTCTCCTCGTCTCCTTGTGTCCTCGTCGCCTCGTTAGCACAATGTGTTCATTTTGCACCGCTTCCATATTCTTTCCCTGCAATCCCGTCCCGCCTGCGCCACAACAACACGACATGGCATGTGCCAGCACAGAGCTGCCAGGCTGGCTTGACAGGGGAAGAAAGCTTGAAGAAACGGGTTGGGCCAACTCCGAACAGGCAAATGCGACGCACACCTGCAAGCCTGTACTTCGCAAGGGCTACAGATCAAGAACCCGGACCAGAGACGCGCCAACACACGCCACAGCAGCTCCATGACCATGAGGACCTGGGCGGACGTATCTTGTATGCGGCCCGTTTCTGTCGTCAGCTCTTATGGGAGTGGCGGGGTTGTCGGAAACATATTGTGCTTTGTATCTTACGTCGCAGTTTCTGGGGCTTGAGTCTTCTGGGCCTCTGTTGCAGATCGTGGGGACAGGACACTTGACTCGCGCCACCGCGTGTAAGTAGAGGCTGGTGTGTGGAGGAAGCGCGCCTACCGTATCCACTGTGCTTATGCACGGCCATCTGGGCTTTTCAACGGTCGGTCCCCGTTCCCATTCTCGCTCATCATCACAACAACAGACGAGAAGGAAGAAGGAAGAAGGAATGGGACTGACAGGGTCCGACACGACATGCAAGCAGCTGCAGCAGTGGCCGAGAGCCGGCGACTGGTGAAACACAGGGCCTGTTGGCTCTGGGGCTGGAAACAGGAGCGTACCCCTGGCGTATTTGCAAAGGTATTGCATTTCATCAAATCTGCGTTTCGATGTGAAGAAGCCTGTGAGTTTGGGGCAAGTCGAATGTCTCGCATATCTTATGGTCTTCAAAGGTGTAAGTCAAGTTCGTGTGCGCCATAAGATGTACGGTGTACTGCTCGCCTGTTTTTGCAGCGGCATGTGGACGTTGGTAAGATAACATGTGCTCCTGGGCCTCGAATGAAGTACATCGAAAGGCACATCGAACGCAACGATGGAGCGACCACCGTGTTGCATGCGGCCAACACTGTGCTGCTGTAACTAATGGGGCTGCGCGTGTACGCCCAACGTTCGATTTTCGTGCTGCCTCACCGTCCGGACACCGGACGAACGCAATGGTGGGAAGGACGGCGCCGGAAACAAGGTCAAGCACAAAACAAAAAGAGGCAACCAAATACATCGTAAGGAATAAGGACGCAAGACACGGCAATTCGTAGATGACGACCACGTGCAGGGATGATCGCGGCAGAGCCAACAAATGTTTCCTGGACAAAAACGCAACCACAATATCTCGAACCAAGGGCCAATCGTCCGGTCCCCAGCACCATCAAACGGCTTCGTTCTGCATCCATCTTGTGAGCGTGTGCATGTCGTAGTGGATTGAAAGAGCGTCAAGACATAGCGCGCCCAAAGAGGTGAAAATCGCGGAACGCGAACACGGTCTACGATCTAGGAAGGAAGGTAGGAAGGAAGGTGGAAGGTGGAAGGTGGAAGGTGGAAGGTGCGTCCAACTGTTCCGCTGCCCAGCTATTTCCTGTTCTGCTCAATGGCGACAAGGCCAGGCCTTGCTTGCTGACGCCCATTGCCACGGAGCTATTATGAACACGGAGCATTAATAGACGAGGGGGCCGACCCAGGACTCAGAGCGACCCTGGCCTTGCTCGCATGTTCTTCGGTTTCCCTGGTCCTCTATTTTCCTGCCCGACGTCGTAGGGGCATTCCAATCTGCGTCTTCTCTTGCATCCAAAACTTCACCTTCTTTGGTACCATCGTGCCCGTTCGTTCCTTCTTCATCTTCTACGGAGTAACGTCGCCAGCGCCTGCCGCCTTCCCCTGTCTGTCCTCCCCGCTCCACGATCTCGTGCCTTCCCCGTGCTTCTTCGCGCTTTCGTCACCCAGAGGTAAACGGCGACGAAACGGGCAACACCAAACGGCCAACAGACCACGATCGGCACACAAAACCCAACGCCGTCGAACGCTACCAGCATCCGCCAAACACACGGCACAAAAGACGAAAGGGTTCATCGTCCTTCCTCCTTCCGTCGTCCTCGTCCGGCATCTATCGCTCCTGTTAACGGCCCGTCTACGACGTATGTAATGCACACTGAGAGGTAAGCGTGAAAGTGCAGGCGCAACGTACGCCTTCCTGCCGCCGACTGCGCGCGGGTACGTCGTGCTTGCCCTTCAAAGGCCGTCTCCACTGCAACATACATCTCTACCGTTACGCAACGGAGCAGGCGCATTCTGCACGCTGCGCTGCGGCCGCACTTTGCACTTTGCACGTTGGCTGCGCTTGCTTCCCAGGCCGCCATCGCCCTTTCCTTTTTGCGCCTCTGGATGCTGTTGCCAGAAGTCCCAACTGGCCCTCTCTCTATAACCGCCTTCTTTCTGACGCTCACACCCGTCGTCGCTTCCGTGTCGACCATCTATCTCTCTGGTCGCGACTGCCCTGCTCGCCGTGTCTAATATATCCCCCTTCTTGGCCTTCCCCTCTCCTCTCCATGCTCCCTCCTTCTTTATTGCCGCCCTCGTTCTCCCAATCCCCCCTTTCCTGCATCCTCTGACGCGAACCAAAAAAAACAACAACACACCCTCATCGCCATTTGGTCGTTCTGCATCCGTCACCCGTCCTTCGTCACTCCGTCACTCCGTCATTCCGTCATTCGCCGTCCTCTGTTCCCCATTCTCCATCCGCTCTCCACTCCTCCACCCTTTGTCCCAAACATCACCACCCACACGGACACGCCAGAAGTTAAAAAAGCGAAAGAAATAAGAAACGAAAAGAGACGCGAAAGGAAAGAAACGAAACGAACAAAAGCTAAACATCTTCAGCAAGGTTGCAGCCTCCCAAGCGTCCACACAGTCTGCAACGCTTCTCTCGCTCACACGCTACCGTCCGTCCGTCGCGACTAGCTGTTGCCATCCACGCCTCTCGCGCCTCTCACACCTCTCCGTTCCCGGCCGACCCACAGTTACCCTTTATTTCGATTGTCAGTTTTGTCTCGCATCCCAGGGCCACATCGACCTAAGGGACCCAGACGGACGATCCAAGGGGCGACGGCACAGTATTACGGAGTAAAAAGAAACACCAACAAAAGCCTGCAAGGGGACAACTGCACGGCGCCAGACAGCGACGACCCGCCCAAATTTTTCACACGCCCACCTTTTCCCACCTTTGCCCACTGTCCCACTATTTCCACTCTGTCCGCTCTGCCACTCATTTTCGACTTTTCCCACGCCCGTCGGCCAATCGCACGCCTTCATTTGCCATACCAACGCTGCCCGCCTCTGTCTCGTTCGCCGCTGCTCTCAAGGGCCCCTTTCCCTTGGCCTCCCGTCCGTCTCGCTCGTCTCTCTTGTCTCGCTTGCCTTTGGTACCTGCTGTGTGCGTGCTTCATCCGCCCATTGCCGTGTACTTTCTGGCTCCTCCCCGCCAGACCACTCCATTTTCCACCTCGTTCTCGCCCATCTCCACCGTCTCTCAATCTCTCTCCCCCCTTCTGTGGCCCCCCCCATTCTCCTCCCTCCCCTCTTAGCCTGCTCCGCCTGAACGGTGCAGTACCATGGACGACGGCGGCCAGAGCCTGAATATTCTTTCGTCCCTCGGCACCTCCCACAAACAACACAAGAAGCAACAACAACAGCAACCACAGCCGCCACAGCAGCATCGTCGCCGACTCACCAAAAAGCCTCCCCCCTCGTCATACCACCACTCCTCGTCGACGAGCTTCGATGGTCGCACAATCGACAACCAGTCTCTGCAGAGCAAACGCAGCTCCACGAGTTTGAGGCGCGCCCCGAGCGCTCCCCAAACCCGCACGTCGTTCTCGGCCTACGCGTCGTCGTCCACGTCGTCGTCGCCGCGCCATCTGCCCTCTGCCGGCGCCCCATCGCTCTCGAACCCCTCGCCCAACCTGCCTGGCGGCGAGTTCCTCACGGCCGACTACCAACAATATCAGCATCAGAAGACGCAGCAGCAGCAGCAGCAGCAGCAGCAGCAACTGTATTCTTCACCTCCGCACCCTTCTTTCCCATACCAATACAACGCTTCGATTGCAGCCGCTGCCTCTGCTGCTGCATCCGCGCCCGCCAATCGTATGAATCACAGCGCCATCCCCGACGCCGTTGTCCGCTCACCGTCCAACGGTAGCGCTCTCACTTCGGCCTCCGAGGACTTTGTCGGCGCACCCTTTGACGGCGCCGCCATTTTGAACCGCATCGAAGAGACGACGACGCCCACACCTGCCCCGAATTCTTCGTCTGTGTCCTCACATCTTCCCCCACAACAGCCGTTTCAGCCCTCGCGCAACGCCCCAGTACCACCAGGCACCACCAACACCACGATGCAGGCCTCGGGCCTCCCCGCGGGCGCGCCAGGCGGCTCGACGCCTTCCGCCAGTACCAACCATCCCGCTGTCGCCGCGATTTCGACAACGACCGCCGCATCGGCTCCCGTTACGGCCGCTGCGTCTCCCACGCCCTCCAACGAGCTGAGCGAGAAGACCCCGTCAGCACAGTCTGGCCCGAGCCGGCCGTCGGGAGGCTCGAGCACCGACTCGCAGCTCCCCGGCACGAAGCGCTACTCCGACGAAGGCAGGGAGTTCAGAGGCCCGGGCATGCTGCGAAAGAAGTCGGGTTTCACGGGCTTCATGACCAGCTTGGTCGGCTCGCCCAAGAAGCCGCTGATTTCCGCACCGGAGAACCCCGTCCACGTCACGCATGTCGGCTACGACAGCAATACGGGACAGTTTACGGCAAGTTTGCACACAGCGTTTTGAGTATGTACTCCCATGGTGCTCCGTTATGGTTGACTAACACACAGAGCAGGGCCTGCCGAAGGAATGGCAGCGGCTGATTAACGAGAGCGGCATCACAGAAAAGGAGCGGACGCAAAATCCAGAAGCCCTCATGCAGGTCATTACCTTCTACAAGGAGACGACCGAGAAGCCACAGGAGGACCAGGTGTTGGAAAAGTTTCACGACGCCCGCCCTGGTATGCCCCCCCAAGCAAACTCGTCCACGTCATTGGCGGCTCCCTCCCCCAACGTCCCGGCCGGCGGTGTCCCTGGCGCATTCAACCCCATGTCGCCGCTCATGAGCCCGCCCACAAGTCCTCGCTTCCCGCTCGTCAACTACGAAGGCAGTTTTGTGAACCCGCGCTCGCCACCACCCGTACCCAAGGGCCTGGGCTCGTCGGGCCTGAAGGACATCAACCTGATGCCCAGCCGACCCGCACCACGGCCACCAATAAGTCTGCTCTCGCGCACCGCGCCCCAGGCACCTTTCCCGCCCACCAAGGACTCAGGCATTGGTATGAGCCATCAGCAAGACGATGGAACGGGCCAACCGCCAATCGCACCCCCGCCGAAAGACAACGTCCCCATGCTTCCCGAAGAACACCGCTCTCGGTCGAACTCACGTGTCACATCGCCGTACCAGCCGGCAGGGCCGGGCGGCATGAGCAGTACACAGCAGGCGAACGCGGCCGCCCAAGCCGCTGCGTACCAGCAGCAGCTCCTCCAGCAACAGCAGGACCAGGCCATTGCGCAGGCGCAGGCCGCCATGACGGGACAGCTGGGACGGACGGCCAGCACACGCCAGCAGCAGCACAAGCCAATACAGCAGCAGCAGCCCACGCCGCCGCAGTCCCAGCACCACCAGTTCGGTCGCTCGCCCGACATCAATGGCGCTGCGCGCTCGCCACAGGCGCAGCCGTACCCAGCAGCAGCGACGACCGCACAGCAGCAGCAGCAGCAACTCCAGCAGTTGCAGTCACAGGCCCGGCCGCGCCAACGCCCACGTACAAACACCGCGACGGGTATCGATATCTCCGCGCGTCTCCGCCAAATCTGCTCCGACGGCGACCCGCACCGTATGTACCGCGGCTTCAACAAGATTGGCCAGGGTGCCTCGGGCGGTGTCTACACGGGCTTTGAGCGGGGCAACAACCGGCTGGTTGCCATTAAGCAGATGAACCTGGAGCAGCAGCCAAAGAAGGACCTGATCATCAACGAGATCCTGGTCATGAAAGACAGCTCCCACCCGAACATTGTCAACTTCATTGACAGCTACCTCTGGGAGGGCGAGCTGTGGGTCATCATGGAGTTCATGGAAGGCGGCAGCTTGACGGATGTCGTCACGTACAATATCATGACGGAAGGCCAGATCGCGTCCGTCTGCCGCGAAACCCTAAAGGGTTTACAGCATCTGCACTCCAAGGGTGTCATCCATCGTGACATCAAGTCGGACAACATCCTCCTGTCCATGGAAGGCAACATCAAGCTTAGTATGTCACCCAGTCCTTGACTGTTCTTATTTTTGTGCTCACAACTAACCGTTTTTGCAGCTGACTTCGGCTTCTGTGCTACTATCAACGAAGCCCAGAACAAGCGGACTACTATGGTCGGTACCCCTTACTGGATGGCTCCTGAGGTGGTCATGCGTAAGGAGTACGGCCGCAAGGTCGACATCTGGTCTCTCGGTATTATGGCCATTGAGATGATCGAGGGCGAGCCGCCCTACCTGACCGAATCGCCTCTGCGTGCGCTCTGGCTAATCGCCACAAACGGCACGCCGGTCATCAAGGAAGAACACAATCTGTCCGAGGTCTTCCGCGACTTCCTCTACTTTGCCCTCAAGGTAGAGCCTGACAAGCGGGCGAGCGCCCATGACCTGTTAAGGGTATGTAAACCATGCTTTCCCATTCTCCCGCTGTCCCGGTCGCCACCATTTCCACCGAGTCTGACCAATGCTAACATTCCTGCAGCATGATTTTATGAAGCTATGTGTGGACTTGTCGCAGCTGTCGCCGCTGGTCCGTGCCGCCCGTGAAGCGAAAGCTCAGGAGAAGGCTCGGAAGGGGCAATGAACAATGAACATCCACAGGACAGGAAGTCCAGCGCCAAAAAAATGCAAAAAAAATAGTACAATCAAAGACTTTGTTTTTCACAAAAAATATACCACCAACCACGCAAGAAGACGACGGAAAGCAAGCAAAAGAAAAAGAAAAAATTCAAACAACATCACAGGGCTGGATGACTGATATGCCCATGCGGAAGTCGGATCACCACCATGAAAACGGGACATCAACATGACAAGAACACCAAACCACATATATACATACCATACACAACCTCGCATCAACCACTCATTCACAATTCATGTCGAACACACAAAAATCCTGTTTTCTTTAGGCGCCGACAGGATTTCCCGGGGACGAAGGCATCGATGGACATATGCAGCACGGGTTCTTATACGCTGCTCGTTCTATTTATTTTTTTTTTTTCCCTTTTTCTATTTCAAAATTTCTTCATCTTCTGGCAGCTTATTATTGCCTGAAATTTTTCCATGTTCTCAGCTACGGGCTCCCTGTGTTTATTATCTGGGAAAGGCCGAATATGAATCTATTCTACTTATTTTATGATCTAGTTACGTCTGTCCTTCATCTTGAGGTTTGTGACTTTTTGACTTATGAACGGTAATCTGAGATCTGTAAGCGCGACGTCTTGCTTCCTTGTCGATCAGGTTGAGGTCAAGACGAGAGTTTTGGTCTTCGTTCCGTTTTGCAATGTTCGTTAGGGCTCTGTCCTACTATGAATCTCGTTTTATCGACAACTGGTATTAATTGAAAAAAGGTCTGTATTTTTGAAGGTGGATGTTGTCACCCATTCTATTCTTTTGAAGCAAAGACGAACTCCCTTTGTGATCATCGCGCATGCAAACACAACAAATCGCTATTCTATATCGGAAAGCCGTATGAAATGCCGAAAACCATGTCGTAGAACTCCACCTTTTGCAGCTTCGTAAATAAAGCAGAAATAAAAAAAAAATGCAATCACCTTTTGCAAACAGCCTTTGCCATTCCGCCCTCGCGTACTCCATAGTCGATTGGTTAAAATCAGACAAATCCGAGTAAGAAAAATCGATAGTCGTCAATATGAGAAAAGATTATGTCGTCCGGCACCCCCGCTACCCTCTCTTTCATCATCCACATTAAGCCAGAGAGAAGTGGGGTTTGGGCTTGTCCAAGTGGTGGCCAAATGGAACAAATCGGTAAGTAAATCATCATAATCGTTGGGTATCATCGAAAATTATCATCTACTAGTAGACACGCATGTGGTGCCTGGTCTAGTAGAGAGTGTAGCCACCGTCGATCAGGACGTTGGAGCCAGTCATGAACGAGCTGGCGTCCGAGGCGAGGAAGACACAGAGGCCGTTGAGGTCATCAACAGCGCCGAGGCGATCCTGGGGAGTCAAGCTTCGCCAGATCTTCTTCTGGGCATCCAGGGCGGGGACTTTGTTGAGGGCCGTGTCCATGTAGCCGGGGGAGATGCAGTTGACGCGGATGGAGTACTTGGCCCACTCGGCAGCCAGAGACTTGCCGAGCTGGATGACACCAGCCTTGGAAGCGTTGTAGCAAGACTGCTCCTGGGGGTAGTTGACGATGCTGCCAGACATGGAGGCAACCAGGACGATGGAACCGGGCTTGCCAGCGGCCATCATGACGCGGCCAACGGACTGGGCCATGAGGAACGAGCCAGTGAGGTTGATGTCAATCAGACGACGGAACATGGCAGGGTCGTACGTCTCGGCCTTGATGTTGGAATCGGCAATACCGGCAGAGTTGACAAGAACGTCGGGTGCACCGTAGAGGTTGACAACTTGATCAACGGCGGCGTTAATGGCGCTGCCGTCACGAACATCGACCTTGAAGAACGAGACGTCGATACCAGACTTGCGATGCAGGTCCTCCGCGGCTTCGTCGCCCAGTTCCTGGTTGGCGTCAAATATCACGACAGCCTTCGCACCAGCCTCAGCACAGGCTCTCGCCATGTGGTTGCCGAGGCCACGGGCACCACTGCAAATTCTTGTTAGTGATTGGGCGTTTCGCAAGGACGGGCGTTCGGAGTTCTGCCAGACGGGACACAAAGTAAGCAGACCTACCCAGTAATAATGATGACCTTGCCCATGACGGACATCTTCTGCATCGTGGGAGACATGGCCTTGTAGACCTTGGGGTCGAGGGGAACGACGTCCTCGTTTTCAGCATCTTCAGCGGGCGTAGCGGAGGGTTGAGCCGGCTTGACGGGGATGCTGAAGTGGTCGGGGCCCGAGGCGGTGCCCTTGCCATCAGGGCTGTAAATGGACACAGGGACTTCGGTCTCCTTGATGACCTCGCTCTTCTTCGTGAGACGAGGGGCGCCGACAGAAAAGACGCGCGACTGCACCGGCGTGCGGTAGACAGCAGGCTTGATCAAAGCCGAGCGAACGACTGGGGTCTTGGAGGCAAGACGGAGAGAGCCCACGACGGAGCGAGCGACAGTGAAGCCCATCTTGACGATTTGTGGCACGCTTGCCTTTGAAAGTATGAGGAAAGATGTGAAAGAATGCGGACCTTGAGGACGTGAAAAGAATGAAGAGAGGAAAAAAGCGAAAGGGTGGAAAAGAAGAAAAGAAAAAAGAGAGAATAAATAGAGAGCGGAGGACTCGTGGACCAGGTGTAAGTGAAGCGAGCGAAGACGAATTTGGCGTATCAGGTATTAGGTAGTGGGGGGACCTATCGTGAATTTGACTCGAAGGTCAAACTTGCGCGGGCTATCCGGGAGTCTGGAAGCTTGTGTGGGGAATGCAACGCCAAAATGTCGTTGACGATGAATAGGAATAATATACCAACACCAGCAACTGGATTTGGCGAAAATAGAGCGTGGTACAAAGGAGTACCTACACGCCTCAATAACGACGACAAAACGTGAATAGGTTTTGTAAATGAAATGACGAGGGACAAAAGGGAGATGAGAAAATCCTTTTGCAGGACTGAGCCGCCAGTCTTATATAGGACAATGGAAGGGGGGATTGGGGGTTCAGCGAGAGGTCGCAGAGACGGAGAGGAGCAATAGAGAAATGGGTCGATGGACTGCTTCGGTCGACGCGGAGAACGAAGGCTAGGGAGGCGACCGCGTGGCCGTGGCGAGTCCTGTTCCTAAAAAAATCTGCACTGCGGTGTTCGGCGTTTTGGGGTGAGGAGGAGGTCTGGATACGTGGGCGGGATTTGGGGCATTCGTATCCTCGCAAGCTTCGCCGCAACGCACTCGAAGATTCAAGGTAGGGAGGGCGTGTCGAGGAAATGGATGGGAGGTGTCTATAAACAATGGCTACACGGCGGGCGTGGAGCTGGACGGGAACCAGGCCTTTGGGGCGTGAATGGAAAATGAGGTCGGTCTGGCCTGGCGGGCAGCAGCTAGCGTGGCGCTGGTGGAGGGTGACAGAGACCTGGATACTTGGATTAGTCCGTGATCTGGACGGATTCTGTGGTGACCTCTATTATTAGCGAACAGTAGACAAATAAGCTTTCGTCGCGACAGTGGTCGGATAGGCTGACAGGCGGAAAACGAGCGATGGCAGCACTAGACGACAGCCGATGGCAGGAGACTCCATGGATCGACAAGGATCGTTTTCAGAACGTAGAGAGTTGACAGTGAGGGGAAAGTGAATGGAGATGTGTAGACACCAAATTGCAAATGTAATATGGGAGAATGCTTCGCTTCTTTACGAGACAGAAACTGAGGAGTGACGCGACAGTGATGAGAAGACGAGGAGGATCTCACATTGGAACTGAGGGTGTGTCGAGAAGGTTAGACAGCCGGAAGAGGAGACGCGGGAGCTCTGGCTTGGGACCAACGCTGTGCCATTTGAGAGTCAGCGAAAAAAAGAAGAGAAAAGAGAAAAAAAGAAGAGAAAAGAGAAAAAAAGAAGAAAAAAGAAAAGAAAAAAAAGAAAAAAAATCCCAACACACACAAATGTGGCACAGGCCCCAGGTGGGAATGGGATGTGAAATGAAGATGCGCCTGGTAACTCCAAAGGTGGGGATGGAGGACCAGGATGCACTAACACGGCGAATATGGGGTGTGGGCGTACAAAGAAAAATACTGTTGAGAGCACGGGTGGTGGGTGAAGCTATTTTGACGAAAACGTATGCGGGAAGGACGGAGAAGAAGAGGATCACAAAAGAGGAGAAAGAGACCAAGGAGACTACAGGGAGTGGCTTTCCTTTGGCAGGTGCGGCCTTTGTTTACGTGTTTACAAGGCGCATTCGACGGGGAAGGTGCGACCGTACTTGCTCGATGCCAAACGGCGCTGCGGAATAGGAAGTCGAGGAAGGCGCAACGGCGTGTGTCGGTCGGCACTACCAAGACTGGCCAAGGACCGCACAGAAGAGAGGGGACATTGGGAAGGAGCGACGAGGTGTCAGAGGGAGAGATGGAAGGGGGAATTTGAAAAACACAAAGGTAGGAACGACCAAGTCCAGTATCGAAGTGGAAGGTCCGGCTGTGGGCAGGGTCGAGGACGAAAGCAACAGATGGCCCCTTTTTTCTCCATCTGCGCATTTCCTCTCGTCTCATTGACTTTTCAGCCTCTCAGGATCACATACCAGCACCCCTTGGTCCTTTTCCACAACATTGCTTTCTTAGTGCTTCATCGCTCTGCGCTGCTTTGTTTACACGCTAGTACGGACGACTTGCAGGTAAGTACACCAGTCGACGGGACACAACATAATTTCGACTAACAACTCTAACAAAATCTCCCAACAAAAGTCGCCATCAGAGAGCCACAACAGGCAAAGACTACAAGAATACATATTCCGAACTCCTTGCGCGACCATCCGCTTCGTCTGACCGCCCCTGGGAGTGTGGGATGCAGTGCGGGGGTCTGTTTCTGTTGATGCACATTCCTCTCCAGCAAGCAGATTCGAACGGTCATGGGGTTCACCCAGATCGGTCTTAGAGCCAGGGTGTCTGTCTGGCATCACCTTTTGTCACGGCAGATT
This sequence comes from Sporothrix luriei, assembly GCA_021398005.1. Classification (NCBI taxonomy): domain Eukaryota; kingdom Fungi; phylum Ascomycota; class Sordariomycetes; order Ophiostomatales; family Ophiostomataceae; genus Sporothrix; species Sporothrix luriei. The sequence goes on from WNLO01000002.1 coordinate 539,366, forward strand.
GGCCAGGCCAGCTTGCACGTCACCGAGAGCGTGCGTCGGCATGCGCCGGATTATGTGGGTTCGCTGTGCTAAGTCACTCAGTGGCATCCCCAAGACCTAGATGGGGTGCATCGATATGATGATATGCCTCGTGTGGGGGGCATTTGCCTATTTCACCGAGCCACTCTTGACGGTTGGAGCTGGCTGTCGCTTTCGTGGTAAGAAAACGGCAGAGAACGATCGCAGATATACAGGAGATGTCTTCGGAACCGCTTATAACGGGGCACATGGTTTAGGTTTGAGTTGGGAAGTCAACCTCACCGCCATGTTTGTTGACGGACACACTCTTGCGGCTTGGATATCTGCTAACAGAAACAGTCGCAAAACCAGCAACATTGCAGCCCCTTCTGCCCCCCAATCTTCGCGCCTCCTTCTCCGAATGCAAGGGCTTCCGTTGACGTTGCACAAGCGCAAACAAAGAACGGCGCAGGTGCCAGCAAAGTACGATGCACGGCATCCAGCATCCGGTGTAGCTCCGCCCCCTTTCTTACACCAAACCATCCTTGCCTCCATGAGACCTGATGCAGGAGGCGCGTCTTGCAGATGCCATGCAGTTTTACAAGCCGGGATATGAGGGTCATGTGAGGCGAAAAAAAATAAGACGTGAGAACCTCGACAAGGATGGCGTGTACCTTTGCGGTGTGGATATACAGCACAGTTTGTGTACATGCAACAACTGCACGACGCACAGCGCACGGTTCGACACGCACAATGCAGGCGCCGGATCCTGCACAACAAACACAGAATTTCTCAAAGGAGGCTCAAAAACACGGGGTGGCCACCGTGGTGCAAAATACTCTTGATGTGTGGCAGTCCCTCGAATCCCCAAAGCTCTTGCTGGTCCGACAGCCAGGAGCGTCAGCGCTACAATGAACTCGCCCTGGCCGGATCATGCCACATTTCCGTACTTTGTGGCAGTATCATACCTGCCGACAGGCGCCATCAGCCTTATTTGCATGCGGAAAGGGGCGACACTTGCATTTTGGTGGCTAAAACAAGTTCACAGAGTAGTTTGCCATGTTTCACGCCGGCGAGGAATGCCCTTCTCGCCTCGTTACGTTCTGAGACTTACACGCAAAAGCTCGAACATTGTTCTACAGAAGACATTTTCGAAAGATGCCTGCCCACCGGGACTCCGCTTTTGTTCGAGAATCACCTCTGACTTACACCCACCCGGTCATGCATCTCTTCACCAAAATGGCCATTTTCGTCTGACGAATGGCAATCTCTCACAGGGCCACACTGCCATTGAAGAACGACTCAAATGACAACCTGCATCCCTTCCTTCCCCCCTTTTATTAAAAAAAATGGCAAAGACAAACAAATGTTCTTTGCCCGATAAACGCAAGGGGCCGCGCTATCCAGGAGAGCTACTGCACGTCGGCTCTGGTCCGCCCGGGGCCCTTCCCCGCGACGACCAGGCCAGCGGAAATGGTCGAAAGTACTCAGGTAGGTATGGGGTCTCTCGACCAGTGGTGCTTGGGCATGCAATATGTGTTACGTTTCCACATATCAACCTGTCTGGGTCTGAAGAGGCGGTGTGAAAAGACAAAATTAACAAGTGGATGAGCTACCAATTGGAAGCCCACACAATAATGGACGCGCGAGACACGGTGAGTGACTGACGATCAAGACGCGATGATCCGATTCCAACGAATGCGAAAAGAAAGAACGGCAACGGCAGACGCTTTCCCGTCCTCTGCACAAGCCACGAAGAAAAAGTATGTGTATGCACGGAGTAGAGACAGTATGCAAGGAAAGGAAGAAAAGGGAGCAAAGGAGAAGAAGGGAGCACTAGGCGGCGCAAGTGGCAAGCCGCGCCCTGGTCGACGCTACTTCAGCCACGACCGTGCTATATTGACTCCCCGTTCTGGTAAGTACGGTGAACAGACAGTTGCATATTCGGGGCACACCAAGACAGATTCCTCACCAAGATCCCGAAATACGAGCAAGCTTCTACAGCAGCTTATTTCTGTGCCTTTTACACCACATAACGGGGAGGGGGGGCAGACATATATGGTGCTCCGTACTCCGTATGCTAACATGCTTTCCAGACAACCTCAGCAAGAAGGTCATATCCGAATACAAAGCGGAAGCTGTGCTCCAGTCAAAACGCTGCATTCTGCAATACCCAGCTGTGCCACTCCTGCAAATTGCTGGCTCGAACAAGAACAGTGGAATGGCATAGCGCGTGTGCCAGCATAAGCCAAACGACTGGACAGGAAGCCATTGCAGCCAAACCAGGCACAAAGCAGTTGGGCAGAGGACGAGATGATGAGAGGACGAGAGGACGAAGGACGAAAAGAGACACAATCAGATCATAGAACACTCGAGGCCCTTGGCTAGTGCTGATCTTACCCACCACCACCCTGCCAAGACACCCACACCCGCCTAAGTAAACGGGCAACTGGGCTGCAAAATACGCACGGAAGCCGAAGCATTTGCGGGCGTTGGGCATTGCGATGTTGCGGGCACGCTTGGGCTGGGGACAAACGGCTGTCACCACGCATCTGCCTGCCTGAGCGTCACTTTTCCTTCTCGAATGCTGAAGAGGAAAAAAAGAAGAAGAAAAAGCAGCAATGAAACATCAATACGGAGCACTCCCCTGTTACTTTCTGCCGCCTCTGAATAGGGAAGGCAATCTACTGAGTACTCATTGGCTGCATCAAGAAGGTCTCTAAGAGGGCAGGCAAAAAGCTCGGATACCTGTTCAATCAAAGCTTTATCGGAGCTCATTGACATGCATGCTCTTGAGAGTGGGGGGATGCTCCGTCTCTGCGTCGCCATCCACCCACAAAGCTCGCACCTTTTCAAGTTTGTCGTCTGGATTCTTTCTGCCCACGCCTTCCGTGACCTTAGCTGATAAGGAGTTTTCATCCCTTGAGGAGAGGTGGGACAACAGAAGTCGAGGACAACACAGAATCACACATCATTACATATTCGGTTCACTCGGCCAGGCAGGCAAGCGGAGGCGCTTCACAACGAGCGCGGCAAGCAATGCAAACGCAAGACCTTTGAGACTATTGCTGTCGGTCCAGCACCCAATTTACGATGAGGGTCCGGCCTCGCACACGCCTTCGGACCCCCACAAAATTTTCCTCATCTTGTGTGCCATAGTACCGGTCGTTGTGCTCTGGTCGCCGTGTGGCCAGTGTTTCTGATGGATGTTTTCTCAACACGTCCTACTGTCCCCGCTCTCATCCTTGACCGGAGACAGATGGCATCTTCCCTGCCCTCGCCTCCGTTCCTCCCACGCCCCTCTCAGCGCCGGCACGCCCAGGTTCTATCACACACCCCCAACACGTCCACAGCATATCGCACACTCCCCCTCTAGAGAGGAAGGAGAAATGCACGTTTTCTCCGAAAGAAGCAGAAACAGCGAGAAAAAAAGTGATTGGCGAGCAAGGCGACTGTGCAATCACCAAAGGAAAGAGCATAAGAAAGAAAGGACAAAAACGATACCTAAGCGAGGACGCGCGGAGCAGGAGAATCACAATGCAAACCATGTCCACGGGGCCACAGACAAGACACGGGGAACCACCAAAAAGGACAAGATACTGGAGCTGTGATCGTCTCATCATGCGGCGAAATTTCGTTTTTCATCTATTTCTCTTCTCTTTCTCTCGTTTCCCATTCGAGTATGGGACAAATCCTGTCCACCGAAAACGGACATGGAAGCACAGAAGCAAAGATTGGGGAGGGACAGCACCCCCTTCTCCTTCCCCTCTCCTTGGGCAAGATTTTCTATGAAGAAGACGAAGAGCGCAAGAATGCGAAGAGAGAAGGGAAAGGGAGGGGAAAGAAGGACAGACGGCAAAGAGCCAGGAATGGTAAGTGGTGCGTGGGCTCGGGGATGAGACCAGCAGTCCTGCTTCTCTTCGATGCTCGTCTCCTGGATGTCCGAGTCGGCTCCTGTCCTTCGTCCGCCTTTCTTATGAAAGCCACTCCTGCTTTGTACAGTCCGGTCGACGGTGGAGCACAGGTTCCATGGAATGGTGAGGAGTTACTTCGACGGACATGTTGCCCCAACGGCCTCCACAGTCTCTGTTCTCTCGCCGTGTGTTGGGTCGTTGTTTGTCGTTGTCGTTTGTCATTTTGAAAGGGGCTCGTCGTTTCGTCACGGCCTGACTAGATGTTTCCCCCGGATTTCGTTGTTTTTGAAAAACAAACTTTTCAGACATCGCAGCCGTTGCTTTATGACGTTTCGCTTTTACAGGATACACGCCCCCTCTGCGAGTTGCCCCTTTTGGGCGCTGACACCCACCAACCCGCCACGCACAAGGGCCTAGGCCTGGCCGAAGACCCTCTTTGCCGGGCCCTTTCTGGCATTTCACGATCTTGTTTACCCCAGACCAGCAAAAGATCGTGAAAGACCACAACACAGATAAGGATAAGGCACGACAGCGCGGCAATCTCAACGGCACGCACCAGTAGCCCATTCCATGTCAGCCATCCTCCCGTCCCAGCTGCCACGTTCTCGGGTGCTGCGAATTGGCCAAACTGCAACGCGACGATGCACGCGACGATGCGCACGCCCTCCTCGGGCCAACCCGCACCTTGGAGGAGACGACGCCGGTGTTTCTGTAGCGCCCCTTTTCACGATGTTTTTGTGGCAATTTACGGGTTCCTTGTTGTCATCCCTTTCCCCGTGACGCCACCCCATTCTTGCACAGGCGGCTCTTCGAAACCAAGATGACACATCCATTCAGGTTCAAGCGCCGTCATCGAGCGCTGCGATTGAATTTGTCGCGCCATCGGTCGGATTCGGATACCGATAACGTCTGCGGAGAATCCTGCTTCACGATATTGACTTGGCGACCTCCACCAAATCTGCCGTAAACCGTGTACTCGTCGAGTCTATGACACGCACGTCCACACGTTTGTGCTCGCTCTTCTAGATGTAGACTTTTATTTTGACGGGGAATAATCGTACACGTGTAATAAGAGTAAAGGGTGAAAGGCAGCCCGACGTCCACGACAATTGACGGGACGAAGAAACAAAAAAGGTAAAAAAGGTAAAAAAGGTAAAACAGTAAAAAGGACAATGTTTCCTTTGCCTTTGTTTCGGTAAAACTCCCATCCCACGCTTTCCCGCCTTTTTGCAACAGCAATACCTAGACATACGTTGCAAACGACAATGACAAAAATGACAAAAATAAACAGATGACGGAGACTAACAAAAAACACCAAGGCAGACATGAATGAGAGAAAAAAGACAAAAATGAAAAAGAAGCACAAAACCGGATTCCGCTCCTGAAAAAGGACAACACACAGCACCATTTTTACGCGCATCTCAGCCACGTCCGCCCACATCCGCCCACGAGCATCACGCATCCTCGCCGATCAGCTGGAAGAGCGACGTAATGTACGTGGCCAGCGCGCGGTTCTCGGACATGATCTCGTACAGCCGCGGCAGCATGGGCCGGAACAGCCGCTCGTTCCAGCCACCCGCTTCGTGCGCGGCGGCCGCAGCGGCCGCGTCGGCCGGCGAGTGCGCGTGGCGCGCGCCTGCGAACTTGGACGACGATGTTGGCGGCAGCAGACCCGAGGACGAGGACGGCGTGCCCGGCAGCGAGGGCTTGCCGCGCTTGCCGGACGGGCCGTTGCTCTTGTGTTGTCGTTCTTGTTGGTCTCGCTGTTGCTCCTCCTGCTGCTGCCACTCGTCGTCGTCGTCGAGCAGCACGACTTGGCCGCGCTCGTCGAGGACGACCTCGGCCTTGGACGCGTTGCGCGCAATGTTGCGCAGGACGAGCACGGCGCTGAGCGGGATACCCGCGGCCTGGGCCGGCAGGTTGGGGTTGCGCTCGTCGCGCATGGTGGCCGTCTCTTCGTAGGCGACGCTGATGGTCTTGGCCGGCACGACGTACGACCGTTTCTGGCGCTTGTTGGGCGTCGTCGAGGCCGTTGTACCGGAACTACCACCACTACCGCTGGTTGCCACGGTGCCACCGTTGGGCGTGCCGTTGGGCGTGCCGTTGGGACCTGTCGAGACACCGTTTGTGCCGCCGCCGCTGCTGCCGCCGATACCGCCGGCACCGCTACTGCCCTGCGCGCCGCCCGTCGCCATCAAATCGCCGTTGCTCACACTGCTACGCTGGCGCTGGTGCTTGAGTGGGCTCGACGGCGGTGCCGCACCATTGCTGCCGTCGGCGGGCGAACCGCTTTCTGTAGAGGCCGGCGCGTCTTGTTGTGGTTGCTGCTGCTGCTGCTGCTTCTGGTCGTGCCGGATGTCCTGCTCCGATTGGACGGCGTGCGTCTTGATGTGCTTCATAAAGTCCACCAGCGGCATCTTGGTGCCCTTGGGGTACTTGCGGCAGCCCGCCCACAGGCAGCGCACGTCGCAGTCCTTCACATTGGCCACCTTGCCGTCGGCGCCGGGCGTCTCGCGCAGGTGGTCCTTGAGGATGTGGGCGTACAGCTTGTCGGCGGCGCCAAAGAAGATGCCACACGACGGCGAGGCGAGGGGTGCGGACGCGGATGCAGATGCCGACGCAGACGCCGCGGACGCCGGCATGCGCCACTGGCAGCGGAAAAACTCCTGGCCGTCGGGGCTGATGGGCCGCCGGCGCGGGCGGATGCCCTTGATAATGAACTTCTGCACCTCGCCCTGCGGCGTCTGCTCCTTTTGGATCTGGGCGCCGGCCGCATGATAGACGTGCGTCACGTTGCGGATGAACTCGGCGGCGCCCAGCATGGTGCGCCCGGACTGCTGCACGGGCTGCAAGAACGACGACTGGTACGCCTGCCAGATGGCAATCTGCGTAATGGACGAGTCCGGGTCCTCCTCAAAGAAGCAGCGCAGCCAGGTGTAGCAGCGCTCGGGCTCGTCGGTGGCCACGAGGCGCGTCAGCAGGTCCGGCGGCAGCGCCAGCACCTCGTCGGCGGCCGGCAGGCGGCGCTCGGGCTGCAGCACCAGCTCCTTGACGCTGCGCGTGGCGCCGTGCGACAGCAGGCGCACGAGGTGGCTGACGAGGCCCTCGGCGCGCACGGCGCGCAGCAGGCGCTCGACGTTGGCGGCGACGGCCGTGTACTGGTAGAGAAAGTCGAGGCAGGCGTCCATGAGCTCGTCGTCGTTGAGCAGCAGCCACTGCACGACGCGCTGCAGCACGCTGGGCGGCACGCGGCCCAGCCGGTTGGTCTCGGCCAGGTTCATGGCGATGCGGCCAATGGCGCGCAGCGCCGTCAGCACCACGCCGCGGTCGGGCGACGCCAGCTGGCGCAGCAGCGTGCGGTACAGCGGGTCGTCGTCGGCGAGCACGAGGAACGGCGTGAGCTGCTCGGCAATGTCGAGCGCGCAGTGCTTGAGCTCGACGACGGCGTCGCGGTCGGGCAGGTTCAGCGCGATGCACAGAAAGTCGCGGCACGGCGCAAAGTCGGCCACAAAGTACGCGTTCTCCGGCAGCGTCACCATGTTGCGCACCGTCAGCGCCGCCTCCGTGATGAGCACCATCTGGTCGGCAAACGCCTCCGGCTGGAGGCAGTCGATGGCGCTCTCGCGCGGCCGCAGCCGCGCAATGCGCTCCAGAATGTCCGGCGTGCCGTGGACGCCGTCCAGCTCGCCCACGTTGGTCTCGTCGTCGTCGTCAACGCCGCCGCCGCCGCCGCCGCCGCCGCCGTCCGCGTCGTACGACACCGTCCACGCAATGTCGTGGTAGAACAGGCTGCCCACCTGCAGCGCCTTCTCCACGAGGCCCTCGGCCAGGCCGGGAAATGACTCGAACTTGTACTTGTCGCCGCGCTCGTACGAGATCTTGACCAGGTGGCTCAGCGCAAACGCCTCCTCCGCCGGCAGGCCCGACCGCAGCGCGCCCAGGCACCGCACGTAGATGTTGGGGCCTTCGTTGCCCGGCGGCACCGGCGGCCGCGCGGCGAAGCGGCTGAGCGACACGCCCGACGCCTGCAGCCGCTGCAGCCGGTTCTGCTGCAAGAACTTGGCCGGCGCGCTGGCCGGCGCCTCCACGAGCTGCAGCACAACCGGCACCGGCCCGCGGGGCTCATAAGCCTGCACGGCGGACGAGAAGATGTCCGCGTTGGGCGGGTTGTACACCATGGACGCGTTGCGGTGCAGGGCATGCTGCTGCTGCTGCTGGTGATGAGGCGGCAGCACGTGGTGGTTCTGGTTTGGGAGCATGCCGCCGCCAAACGATGCCGCCGCACCTTGTGGTGTGCCGGGCAGGTGATGCTGGCCCGGCGCGCCGTGATGCCCGGCCGCATGGGCCCCGCCGCCGGCCTGCTGTCCCGAGGCGGCGTGCCGTGACTGGCGCGTCGAGGCCGTGTCCGGCTGGAAAATGACACGCTGGGGCGGCGCCTCGCGCAGGCCTCGCGACGCACGGCCACTCAGCGGCGTGCCGTCGGGCCCGGCCGCCGCCGTGGCGTCCTGGCGCGTCGGCGTGCCCATGCGGTCGCCGCCGATGCTGCTGCCGGTGCCGGTGCCGCCGCCGCCCATTGGCGATTCGAAGCCGCCCGACGGCCGCATGTTCGCGCGGTGTCCGCCAAAGTTCTCGAGCGTGCGCGTCAGCAGGCCGCCGCCCTTGGCCGAGATGTGCTCGAGGATCTCGGGCGGCGGCGGCTCCTGCTTGTGGATGGTGGTGATCTCGTAGGCGGCCAGGTTCTTGTAGTAGGCCAGCTTGAGGCTGTAGGCGGCGGACGCCTCGTTGTTGCTGTACAGCTCGAGCGCGTTGACCATGTTGCGCCACGCCAGCTTCTCCTCGCTGATCTTGTCGTAGCCGCCGTGCTCGACAATCACCTTGAACAGCTTGAGCAGGTCCACCGGCGTCTGCCCGACTTTGGGCTCCGGCTCAAAGTTGGTCCCGCGCTTCGCATGGTACTCGCGCAGCTTGCCGATGAACTCGACGTACTCGGGCGTCGGGTCGATTGTGTGCCCCGGCTGCGGCGCCATCGTGGGCCACCGGGGTGGGGGGAGTGAAGGTTAGAGGAGGAGAGTGAGAGGAGGAGGGCTGAGATGGAGTTTGAATTCGATTGGATTGGATCAAGATGTCGTTGTACTATGTCGTGATGTGATGCCACCGCCTTGGTGTCTCGTGAGTCGTGGCCGCGTCTCTGGTCTCTGGCGTAGCCGTCCCGGCAGTCGTGCTCGCCTCGCTGGCCGCCGCAAACGCCCGGTGTGGACGCTTGGTCAATCGAGGCTCCAAGCCGCGCCTCGACGTCTCAAAAATTCAACAAACCGGGAAGATCCCAAAAGCGACGATTTCGCGTTTCCGGCAGCACGCTATCGTCGCGTCGACTCGTATCGTTATCGAAAGCAAGGCAGCCGTGCGTACGTGCGTGCGTGCGTGCGTGCGTGCGCGATGCTGCTGCTGCTGCTCGTCGTCGTTGCGCGAAGCGATGGGCCCTGTCGTTTGCGCTTGGAGATGGATGCGTGTTAAAGGGATGCTGGAGACGCGCAGCAGCAGCAGCAGCAGCCACAAGGCGACGCTAGAACTCGCGAAATGTGAGAAATTCGAGGCAGGCGTGGTCCGTGCGGGGCCTGGCGTTGGCCAATCACATGACGTTGTTAGCGCCACACCAACTGTGGCTTGAACGTGGAGCAGCGAGTGACGGAATAACACGACCACATCCAAGGCCCGACCAACTTCACGACAGCAACCCCATGGCCGTGGACTCGATGGCCTGACGTTTGCATGTTTGAGCTGTTGGTGCACTTGCGTATACTGTATACTGTATCCTGAATACAATCGTATTCAGGCTATGCTTATGCCGAGTGCTCGACGGGACTGTCGCAACAGAGCCGACACATCATGAATGGTATGAACCGCGGCTGGCCATTCGACAGTGACTTGTGTCGACGTCTTATATGTCTCATCGGACAGCCTTGTATTTGTCTATGAGATGCGGGCTGCATCACGATATCTTCTATTGTGTTTATGTCTACGAGCTCCTTCCGTTTGAAACTGTTATGCGTCTGATATGTTCGCTCCTTCCATGAAACATCGTCAAGCAACCCCCGTTCCATATCGAGAAGGAACAACCAGCTGCATGAGAATCTGCCCCTTTTCTCATCCGAACCAATTTCTGGCTCTCTAATCTTCCATCCTTCATCTTCAATCTTTCATCTGTCATTTTCGTACTCATCTGCGTACTCAAATTTGCAATCCTCCCGACCATCAACATCATGGCACGACAGTTCATCGTCCAGTGGGACCTCCAAGAGGCCATCACTGAGCACAGGACAGCCACACGGACGGCCATTGCGCCAGTGACACTACACTTGGAGAGCATTTCAGCCCGGCAAACGGCTTCTTCCTTTTCGTCTGCACCATCTTCACATCGACAGCGCGCCGGGCCAGACGCCGACGCAAAGCCGTCGTACCGCATCTGCATCGCCGAGGGTCCGGCTGTGATAGTAGGTCACGTCCGCCCTCTCTTCAAGGACACGTAGCTGACAGCCACAGATGGAAATCGACACCGCAAAACTCAACCCCGGCAACAGCGAAGTCCGCATCGTGCCGCCAACACGGGCCTCGCTGCTCGTTTCTGAGGGGGACGATCCGACGGTGAGCGAAGGAGACCGCAATGGAGTCGGGCGTGGCCATAGCCGTGGTATATCTCGGTCTCCGACGCAGATTGGCCAGCAGGTGGGCTCTCAAAATGCATCGCAAAGGGTGAGAACAGACACATCTACAGCCATCAAGCATTCTTCCCATCTAACACAAAAACGCGACAGAAAAAAAGATCTCTCCTCAAGCTGTGCTTCCTCAGCGTCGGCGACCTCAAGGCCGCGTCCCACGAGTTTATGCGCATCGGCCTTCGATGCACCTCCCTACCAACACGTGACGGCCGCACGACGCTGAGCAGAACGTCCTCTGTCGTGTCCGTGCCGGCCAGCTCACAGGGCTCGCAGGAGCGGAGTTCCCCGCACCCAACTGCGTCGGGTCTTGCACGCTCGGCCAGCCTCATCGCCCACACATCGATCTCCCGCCAACCGATTGCCCGGGCCGCCTCAACGACTTTGGCGGCCATGCCCACCGCAAGACTCTCCACGGGCCCGCTGGACACATCCCTCAAGCGGACGTACTCCGAGGCGGCGCCGGATCTCGTCGGTGCTGGCAGAATGAAGCGCCGCCAGACGTCTGTTGCGTCACAGACTACACGCTCACCGAGTCTCCTTCGTCGTGCGTCGTCAGCTGCGGATGCATCTCTGCAGGACCCTCCACCGTTGCCTCCCGCCAACGTCCCTGCAAGCCGACCCCTCAGTCGGCCGCCAAACTGGATGGCCCCGAACGACGTAAACGAGCCGCCGCCGCGACGAGAGCTGCCACAGTCCGTCACTCGCCACCAGTCGCGGACACCGAGCCAGGACACGCGGTCAGCCAGTGCCAGTGCCAGTGCTAGTGCCAGTGCCAGTGTGAAGGGTCGCAGAGGTGCCTTGGCCGACATGGAAGCGCAGACGACAGCGCCCTTTGTCGAGCCGGAGGCCGCTCTCCTGGCAGGCATGGACCTCTTCCAAGAGCTGGCCACTCTCAAGGACGGTATGCTCCGGGAGTGCTTGAGCGTGGCGAGAGCACGCGGCGCTGACGACAACGACGAGGCAGAAGCGCGGCTCGTGGCACGATACGCCGTTGCGTTCCAGACGCGCTTTACAGAAATCTGCACACAGCGGACAAAGTCGTTCTGCATGTAGGGGGGCGTGACATGGGTAGAAGAAAGTGTATTCAAAACAGACAAGCTGCGTAGCCAAAACGGCGTCCCGGAAGATGCTGACATGGAGATCCCATCATATAGATGGCAAGGCGAAAAGAAATGCAAGATACAAAGACACAAGAAACAAAAAATGGATCAACACCGTGCTGCTCACACGCCGCTCTAGCACGTGAACACCGCCGGACCGGGGTTCTGGTACGATGTCGGCACCGGGTAGTTGATGTTGATCAGGATGCCCGGGTCCGTCGCCTTGTACGCGCCCGGGAACGCCACCAGGTCCGTCGGCGATCCGCTGCCGCCGCCCGACACCGAGATCTGCCCGCACGAGATGTAAAACTGCGCGCCGCCCGTGCTCTGGGCCACGTGCAGGCCAATGTGCTCGATGCGCAGCAGGTAGTCGCCGTCCGGCAGGCACTTGGGAATCGTCACCGACGGCGTCTTGAGCCCGTTGCTCGACCACGTCAGCGTCTGCCCGCCAAAGTTGGGCTGCTCCTCGTAGATCTTGAACCACACCGTGCCCGCACCGTCAAACGACGCCGCCGTCTGGCCGCTGGGCGCCTTGGCCAGGTAGAACGCCAGCGGGCCCGGGTGGTAGATGTCCGGGTTGGCCTGGAAGGCAATGGTCCCGCCGGCCGTGACGTTGACCGTCTGCGCCGCCCCCGTGCCCGGGCTGAGCTCGTAGCAGCGGATGTCGTTGGACGTGACGTCGGTGACGGGGCCGTTGTTCTGCCAGTTGACCGTCTTGCGGACGGCCACCCAGTCGCCCGTGGACGTGCCGCCCTCAATCAGGGCCGAGAACGTGTCTATGCATCGACGGTCAGCACGGACATAAAAGGACAGCCAGACCAGGTTGGGAGAAGGGGGAAAAGGACATACAGTGGGCATCGGCGACCGTAGCGGCGAGTAGAACGGGAGTCAAGAGACGCATTTTGGTTGCTTTGTGGGTAGGGGTTGTTGTCGAAACGATCGTCCAAGGACAAAGAGCAAAGAAATAAGTATTTGAGGAATCTGGTCCAATCTGGTGAATGCTGCTTTGTCTGTTGGTTATATTGCCAAGAATCGAGGTCATCAACTCGGCTTTTATACTTTTCGTCCTTGCGCGAACACTCCGAACGCGCCAGCATCATCTTCAAGAACACCACCCTTTCTCTCTGCCTTCTCGGGATTCATGGCATAGGAAGCGGTTGCGTGCGCCGTGCCGGAGCCGCGCGACCATAGTAAAAACACCTCAAAAGCAATCGTCGAAAACATGCTCATCCGGGTTTGGGATGGCTTGGCTTCTTCCCCTTTCTGCACAACACTTTCTTCTGTTGATGCTTCATACCCTTGTGGACTCCGCCGCGGAGGGCATCGCAATATAGAAGCACTATGCGCACCAAAGCGGAGCGAGCCACGGCAAGACGGAAGGCCAATTCTGTGGAGAGAGCCGGGGGTGGGGGCGGTTTGGTGTTGATCTGTCGAGGAGAGGGACGGCGGAGGGCGTGGCCGCTGGACTAGCTGGGGAAAATAGATTAAATTTAATATGTAGCAATGCGAAACGATCCTGGCGCGCGAGTAAGCCCGACAGAAGCGACGTCACGCGGAGAAAGGACGTTGCAGTGACGGAAACTCGGCTCGAACGTTTGCTGGGGTGGGCGAAAAGGGTAAGGAGTGACATGGGGAAAAGAAGGAAAATCTTAGAAAAGAAAAAAGAAGGATCAACATAGCGTCAACAAAAAAAAAAAAAAGACAACAGTAGAAACGACAAGCAAAGTGGTCTCGCTCTCTCGTCAAGCTTGTCCGCTTTCCCAGCTTCGACTGTCGTTTCCCGGATGGGCAATTGATGCGCTCGATGCGTTGTGTTTCACACAGATCGACGGAGGATGACCAGCCGCCTGCACCATTAGCACCAGAAAACGAGCCCGCGACGGGTATTCTTGCAATCCTTCCGTCGTTGGTGCACTGCCAATGGATGTCAGGACACAGTAAGCTGCACGCAGGAACGAGGCGGGCATGGAAGGACACGGGATCGTCCAGCAATGCGCCGCCCGCCATCGTAGCAAAGATCTCTGTAAGACGGCACACCCTGACTTTGTCGCCGCTCGTGTGACGTCAGGACGAAGAGACATTGCCAGCTGAGATGGAAACGCTCTGATCGCATAACAAACATGTCGTCGAAGCTTGTTTTCCATTGTCTTCTTTTCATTTCCCACTGCCCCTGGTCGCCGCGAGTAAACGAGGCTGACGTTGTTTCGAGTTGAAGAGAGGAATGGATGCAGCCGAAGACCAGCATCAACAGAAATCAAAGACACTCGTGTTCTGTCGTAGACCGAGCTCGAAGCAGAATGGCCGGCCGAGCAAAACGGCTGGCTTGACCGGTGTGGTTGCGTATTGTGGACGCCTGTCACAGACACTCGGCGTTGCCGCTTGTGCACCGTCACGAAATCACGGTCTTGATATGTCTTTTGCACCCCCTCTTTTGATGCCTGATCCGTACTCCAAATTCCGTCCACAGCAAGGGCTCGACTGGCCGGCTCTTCGTTTTTGCCAGAGTCGTAGAATCGTAACGTCGACGCACAGAAAGTTCGCTTTATCCCGTCGTGATTGGGCAGAGGCAGGTTTCTTGTTGTGCGGCGGCTGTGCACCGCAATATGACGGCCATAGGCGTGTGCGGCTCCTGATTTGTCGATATCCGGCCTCGTGATCATCGCCATGGCAAAATAAACATAGCAATCCAAGAACAGCCTCGGGGCGCCCACAAGGATTAGGGCCGAATACTCGGATTACTAGACGAGAAAATACGGCCTTGCCTATGCCTCCCCTATTCTTTGAGTCATGGTTGTTTGCTCCCCGTCCTCCTTCGCTCGCCCGCTGTCTCGGATCGTGTGGCGGTTGGGGCCGTTGTGTCTTGTGCCTGTGTTTTGTGTTTGTGTCTTGCTTCGGCCCAACTGACATCCACCCGATGGGATTCACAGGTCCTCGTGCGAGTCACTGGAGTGCTGCTTGTATCGACTCGCTTCTTATCGTTTCTTTTCTCCATGGATTTCGTCTCGTGTTCAGAGTGTTTTAATTTACTCAGAAACTTGTCGTCCAATATATGGCTATACAAGATTCTCTGTACCGCCCTCGTGCACTCCGTACAAAAGTCATTTTTGTAGAGTAGTCCTCGGAGGCGAACTGGACCTGGTCTCCTTGCGTGGCTTGAATGGCGCGGCTCGTGTATCAGCTTCGATCACAATAGTGATATATAACATACGGCGGAATCGGCCCCAGTTGGTGATGTTCTCGGTCTTCCTACAGCATCAAATTCATTAGCCAATTCACGAGGTCCTGCCTCTCATATGTCCTGACATCGCCGACATGCAGACTCACCTTTTCCAGTTTGTCGTGTTCTTCTCACTCGTCGGACGTGGCATGTCGAGTCCGCGAGCTCGCGAGTCAGACGCACCACCGTTGCCCATTCTGAAGCTTCCGTACGCCTCATACCGGGCATCCAGCTACAACGCCAAAGAAGATCTGTGAGAGACATCCTCCTTCCTCGTGACGGTGCCATGTCTCTGAACTAGTCTTGTCTCTAGTTCTCACACTGTCCTTCCTCAGATACGTCTTCGCCAACATCCGTTATGCTGCGCCGCCGGTCGGTGATCTGCGCTGGGCGAAGCCGGCACCGCCGTTAAAGAACAGCACGCTTCAGGATGGGACCTTTGGTCACGCGTGCGTTCAAACGGCTGTCAAGAGCCTGAATGTGCTCGGCCCGGGGAACCGGTTTCCCCTCGGGGCCGCAGTCAACCAGTTGTACGTGAGGCGGTCCCTGTGGATGCGTCGTTGTATTCTCTCCTCTGCGTGCCCATGTGTCTGCCCATATCGACTTACATCAGTCCGCGTTTGTACAGCGTTTCTGGCATTCCGGTCCCCTTGTTCAACTCGGGCAGCGAAGACTGCCTCTTTCTCGACGTGTCGGTGCCTGGCAAGGCCCTCAGGTCGCCGTCCACGTCCAAGCTTCCCGTCGTCGTTTGGTTGTATGGTGGCGCCTATGTTTTCGGCAGCAAGGACAGCGCCATGCCCGGCTTTCCGTTCTACGACGGATCCGGCATCATCAGCCAGTCCGGCGGCGAAATCATCTTTGTCGCCATGAACTACCGCCTCGGCGCGTACGGCTTTCTGGCCGGCACCACCATGGAGCGCGAGGCCCTCCCCAATGCAGGCTTGTGGGACCAGCGGGCCGCCTTTCAATGGGTCCACGACCACATTTCCTTGGTCGGTGGTGACCCCACGCAGGTCACGGCTATGGGCGAGTCGGCCGGTGCCGGCTCGCTGATGCACCATCTCGTGGCCGGGGGCGGCGCACTCGATCCGCTGTTCAAGCGCGCCATCCTCCAGTCGCCGGCGTACCAGTGGATGTACGACCGCGCAGGGACGGTGGAGGCGACCTTTCAAGCGTTTGCAAAGCTGGCAGGATGTGGTCAGAGAGAAAACACCAGCAGCACGGCCAGTGACAAGGCGACCATGCAGTGCCTGCGAAACGCGCACCCGGACAAGCTCCAAATGGCCAACAAGGCGCTCATGGACACAGTCCCAGCCGGATCCTTTCCTGTGGGACCGACCACGGACGGCTCTTTCGTCCGGCAGCTGCCCGTACTGGAGCTGACGACAGGCAACTATGCCAAGGGGGTCGAGGCCTTCTTGCTGTCGCACTGTGCCGAGGAAGCGACGCTGTTTGTGACCGGACGCGACGCCACGGACATGCGCTTTGCCGACTTTCTCCACGGCATCTTTCCCAACTACACGCACGCGAATGTCGTCGAGAAGATCCTCGACTTCTACCCCCCTGTGAAGAACACCACCGGCACGCCCATCTACAGCAGCGAGTCCGCGCGCTATGAAGCCTTTTTGCGCGACAGCTGCTTTACCTGCAACGTGCGCCACCTCAACGAGGCCGTCGGCGACAGAAAGGTCTGGAGCATGCAGTACTCGGTGACGCCCGGCTGGCACGGCACCGACCTCCTGCCCATGTTTTTCAACGCGCGCGCCGGTGTCGATCTCTCCAGCGACGTGATCAAGGACATCCTGGGCCTGCTGATGCCGGCTGTCGGCATTGTGCTGCTTGGTCTGACCACCGCGCTGCAGAGCTACTTTGCGTCCTTTGTCACGGCGGGCAACCCCAACGCGAACCGCGTCGTCAACAACGTCCCGAGCACGATCCAATGGGACCACCCCGTCAGCAATGCGAGCGGCGAGCAGATCATGGGCGTGCTCGATGTGGGCGACGTTTGGTTCAGCACAATCAACGACACGCAGAATGAGAAGACGTCGTGTCGCTTTTGGCGCAATGTGGGGGCAGCTGTGACAAACTTGGGCGGGTATGCGCCGCCGGGTGCTGTAGTTGAGCAGTCGCTGGTCATAGCGGACAACGATCCAAGCGCCAACTACGTCGGCGGCAACCGTCCGGAGAATGGGGGATACCTAAAGTGAGTAGACCGTAGATCGTCTTTATCCAAACGGGAAGCGTCTTGAGGGTATGAGTTTGATATAAAGAATCTTTGGGGGAAGAATAAAGGTAATTTCAAAATAAGCCGTCACGAGCAACACGTCTTGAAATCCAGCACGCTGGAGTGATAAAAAGCAACATAGAAAGGTAAAATGAGATCATAAAAAAGAGTACTGAAAGTTTTAACGAAAAAAAGCAATCCAAGTTGAACTGTGAAGAGTAAGAATAGAGATTCAAAAAGAAAAAAATCTCGACAACCATAAAAGAAATACAAAACGCGAAAAGCGAAAGCCAAAGGCGAGAGTGAAAACCAAAAATCCAAAAAAGAAAGACATGAGGGACGTCAAAAGGCACAATCAAAAGCCCAAAACTTGGGTCTCATAACCGTGTCCCGCCAGAATATCAGTATTTGCGTATGTCAACAACTCGCAGTCGTAAGCAGCGCATCAAGCTCTTTTGCCTGCCCTTCTCTCGTGTCGATTGCAAATCGTCGCGCCGCTGAGCAATGTAATCGTCGGCGTCAGAGTCTGAGCTCGGATCTACTCCTTCATCTTAACGTAATTGCTGGGGAAGATGCCGTGTCTTGTGCCGATCATCCCTGTCCTGTTCAGAGTTAGCACATGTCGCGCCGTGCGGTAGCCACAGATATTGCACGAAGAAACACTACAGTCAATACATACCACCAGTCGTTGTCGCTGTCCGTCTTCTTCAGCACAGTGATAACATCGCCCTTCTTGAACGCCAGGTCGCCCGGCTGGTCTGCCTCAAACGTGAACAGGGCGACCGCCTCGTTCTTCTTGAGTAGGTTCTGCTTGCTGGCAAAGTTGGGCTTGGGCGCTGCGGGCCGGCCGGGACCCGATCGTGAATCTGGCTTGCTGTCGTTGTACGTGTTGGAGCGCGAGTTGCTGTTGAAGCCGCGCGAGCCCGGGTCGTCGTATCCGTCGTCGCGCCACGAGTTGGTCGTTGCCGAGCGCCGGGGCGCACCGTAGCCGCCGCCACCGCCGCCACCGCTGCCGTTACGGCCGTAGCCATCATCACGATCGCGGTCGTACCGATCGCGGTCGTACCGGTCCCGATCGCGGTCGCCACCGCGGTCGCCACCACGGTCGCCACCACGGTCGCCACCACGGTCCCAGGATGGGCTGCCGTAGCCGCTATCGCGAACAGGACCATCGCCGTAGCCCCGGCGGTTGTTGTTGCCGTATCCGCCGCCGTTGTCGTACTGGTCATCGTAGACCGGGATGTCATTGTAGATGTCGTCGCCACCGCGGCCGCCGGCGTTGAAGGCACGTGAGTTGAGAATGTTGAGCAGGGGCGCGGCTTGGGGAGGAACAGGCTCGGAGCCAGACAGGAGCTCGCTGGCGCTGACGGGGCGGCCGTAGAGACGGGCGTTGGCCTCCTTGCGCTCAATGATGGCGGAACCCTCGAGCGACACACCGGCGAACAGACCCTTGGTCTTGGAGTAGCTGAAGACAGCGGCGACGCTCCTCAGACTGGCGGCACCAGCAGCCTCGGCATTGCGACCAACGGGGCCGGCGGCAAGCGATACGTTGCCGCCAAGGGTGAGCGAGCCGGCCTGCGAGAAGGTCTTGACGGCTTTTGCGTCGTTGAGAATGAAAACGAAGTCTGTTAACTCGAAGCCGATCTGGCCACCGAAACCTGCACCGCCTGTCGCAATGGCGCTGGGCGCGCTCCAGCTGCCGTCGGGGAGTCGCGAAATAACGAGACCGCTGCCAAACCGCGCGGAGCCGAGGAAGCCGGCCTTGAAGACGGTGATGATCGCAAGACCCTGAGCACGCGAGGCGCCACGTTAGACAACAGAAAAAGGTGCGTGTGACGGCGAGAGACGGCCGGGATGGGACCAAACGTACCTTTGCGCCGGCGAGCACCGAGGGAGGGATGACTTTTTCGGGGCCAAAGGCCTGGCGAGGATCAATAAACGAAGCCAGAATCTTGCCGCACTTCTTGCACTCCGCTGCATGTTGTGATGTCAGAGACGGTCAGGAAATTGCGACGGGGGGTGGGAAGAGGGGTAAAGACAGCTGAGCACGGGAGCTTAACTTACAGGCCATCGACGACGGAAGAGGGTTGTTGATACCCATGATTGCGGTTGCTTTTGTCGTTTGCGATTTGCTACTGGAAGTGATTTGCGCCGTTCGCGGTGACGTTTGTGAAAAGAAGGGGTTCAAGACGAGGAGGAGGAGGGAGAAGGTTCCAAAGAACGACGAGGAAGATTTGCGTGTGGCACGGCCTTCTGCAGGCTAAGACCGTTGACGAGCCAAGCTATTGGGGTGGTTGGCAGTGGAACGGATTGGTGGGATTGCGGGAGGTGTGGATGCCTAAATGGACTGCGTGTCAGCGAAGGAAGAGAAGCGGCGGGGACGACACGGAGGTCTGGAAAGATATGAAGAAAGCAAACGAAAGAAGAGGAGGGCAAAAGAAAGACAGCGAAGCAGCTGAGCAGCTGCTTTTTCGATACGAGTGGAAAGCAGACGTACGATGTGTGGCTGGTGGAGGCGACTGCAGTCGGTTCGACAACGGCTGGGCGAAACCAGGAATGTCTGTGGGCAATCGGAGTGCAGGCAGAAGGACAACGGAGGCCGCCACGCGGAGTGAGACTGAAAAGAGACTGAAAAGTGGGTGGGCTCGTGGGCGACGGAGAGATCTTGATGCGTGGTGGGGAACGACAGCGGAGGCTAAGGATGCAATATCGAACGCTATGGGCGTTAAAGCTAACGGAAAGGCACGTAGGCGGGCGAGAACAATGAGCGAAGCCGGGGGAATTCCGAGGAGAATTAAATGAAGCGTATTGAGGACACAAGAGAGTTGTTTAAAAGTTGTCTAAAACGAGGCTCAAGAAGAGGGAACCTGTGGCTTTGATGCCCGCCGCGCGAAGGACTGGCAGCAGGACAAGCGTTGCAGTATTTCAGAGTCGGTAGGCACCACGATCAGATGCGGGATGGCGCAGACGGTGACGACAGGCGTTAGCAGAGGCGAAGATGGCGATGTTTTTGGCGATGACGAGTGATGCCAAAATCAGGAGAAGTCTGGGGATCAAGCGAGGAAGGCAAGTTTGGCATAAAGGGCGTAAAGGGCAGGCGGCACGGTCGGATGCTCTTGCTGTCTCCGAATGCGGATGCGTTCGTGTTTCTACAATTCTATTTTCTATTTTCTATGGAAGCAGTGACCGGCGAAAGCAAGGGAAACCGTGTGCTACGGTGGACACGCCTCTTGCCTCTTCCTATCCTGTTTTCTCCAGCACACGGAAGCGACGGGGGGGCTGTGTCCCCGTCCAGTTGGAAGGCGCTAACCTCTTTGCAACGCACCCCGCAGTGCTTAAAGCAGCCAACGCAGGAGCGTGTGGCCTTCGGCGCCAGTAAACTTCAGCCACAGCCAGTGCTGGGACGTCCTGTGACACAGGCCATTTTCGGACGCTGTGGCGCTTTTGTTGCCATCTGACGGGCCTGACAAGGCCTAGCCAAGTCGCCCCAGCGTCATCGGTGCGCCAAAGAGCAACAAATTCGTGTTTCATCTCCTATCCAAGCAACCCGATCATCCCAAATACAAACGAACACCACGCCTTTCGTACGGAGCTCATCGCTATCTCGATCGTGCGCATCGCCAAATCTATTCGCTAAACCTATCTCGTACAATCAATCAACGACACAACAAGAACCTTGCCATCGCGTCAATCGCATCGACATCGCATCGGCGACAAACGATCACAAACGATCACGAACCCCTTTTCGCCGTCCGCCTTGTTTCACAGCGCATCGTCCTCTCCTCTCTTCCCTCCTTTGTCCACCATGTCCGAGGCGTACGAGCGCGAGCGCCAGAACAACTCGCGGCTGGACGAGCTGGCGTCCAAGGTGACGGCGCTGCGCGGCGTGACGATTGACATCTACGACAATGCGCGCGAGCAGGACGTCATCGACTCGACCAACGACACGTTCTCGAGCATGTCGACGCAGCTCAAGGGGTCGGCGGGGCGACTGACCCGCATGGCGGCGTCGGGCAACCGCGTGGCCATTCTGAAGCTGTCGGGCATCATCATTGGCGTGTTCATCTTCCTCTACTACGCCTACCGGTTGATATTCTAAGGCGCGGAATCGGCACCAGAAGACGACGATGTGCTGAACGGCAGCGTCGATATCTTTGCATGAACGGAATCGTACCAACAAACAAAATAACAAAGAAAAAAAAAACGAGCACACACAGCGTCGAGACTGCTCCTACGGCGGCCTGGACACCTGGGCATAGCAATGGCGTTTTTGGGGAGGCGATGTGTTTTGGAAAGGGACCACTGGAATTTATTTGTTTGGAGACGTCCACGGGCTGTCTTCCTTGCGTCTTGTCTTGTGTTTTACTACCTGTACACTCGTGCCTTTTTATTGTATTTGAATTGAAGCGTATGACCATTTACGAGAACTGAATCGAAGGTTTTATCAAGAGAACGGCATCGCAGCAGTCATGGCACAATAGAGAGCAAAACAGATTTTATTTTCTTTTGTTGACTTCCTTGGTTGGCTGGAAGAACAAGACATAAGCTAAGACATGCAAATCGAGAGACCACCTCCGTATTCCTATCCGTCACCACAAAGGCGACACAATCCTGCATCCCTTTTGTCTAGTTCCACACATTGGAAAACAGGTCCTCGTTGGCGCCGAAGCCCGTCGCAGGTTTCACGCCGTTGTTGGGGGCAGTCGCCGTGCTTGACGACCAGCCACCAAACTCCTCGTCCGCAGCGACCTTGGGCGCAGGCGTAAAGCCACCACTGGCACCGGGGACGATGCTCTGGTTGGCAAACGAAGCGCCGGCACCAGCACCAGCACCGGCCCCGATGCCGCTGCTGCTACCGCCGCTGCTGCTGCTGCCGCCCCAGCCAAAGTCGCTGGCCGTGGAGGCCTTGGCAAGACCCGTGTTCTGGAAGGACAATGTTGTCGTGGTCGCGGGCGCGGCGGCCGGCGCAGGCGCCGACGAGCCCCAGCCGTCGTTGCTGCCCCAAACGTCCGAGTTGCCCCAGTTGGCGCTGACGCTGGCCAGCGGGCTGGTGGCGGCGGCGGTGGCCGTGGCCGCTGGTGGGCTGACCGCGGGCTTGGCGGCAGGCTGGCTCAGGTTGAACACCGAGTTCATGGACGCGGACGCGCCGGGCGGTGGGCTCACAGCCGCAGTGGGTGGTGGTGATGCAGCAGCCGGCGCGGCCGGAGCCGGTGCCGAAAAGTCAAACAGGTCGCCAAAGGCGTTGGATGCGGGGGCCGCGGCAGGCTTGGCCGCGGGCGGCGAGGGAGAGGAGGAGAAGGCGTCGAAGCCACCTAGGCCGCCAAATGCCGACGACGACGACGACGACGACGCTGCCGGCTTGGGCGGTTGTGCTGGTGCAGCGGCCGGCTTGCTGTCAAAGAAACTGCCACCGCCCAGACCACCAAAGGCAGATGAGGATGCGGCGGGCGGGGGGGAGCGGGTGGCGCTCGAGTTGAAGCCCGACAGGCCAGCAAAGGCATCGACGGGCTTCGGCGAGGTGGCGGCGGGTGCGGCCGGCGTGGACGAGAAGCTCAGGCTGCTAAAGGCATCGACAAACCCGCCGCCGGCATTCTGGCCCGGTGAAGGGGCACCGCCAAACCCACCCACATTCTGCTGTTGTTGTTGCTGCTGCTGCTGCTGCTGGACGCGGGGTGCCGTAGCATAGAGAGAGAGGATAGACTGCTTAAGGTCAGGCCGCGACTGGGCCGCAGAGGCACCACCCGCCGTGCCCGTCGTGCTCGATGGCCGTGCAGGCGCCGCAGGCTGGGCGCTGCCGAAAAAGTCGAGACCCAGCAGGGAGTCTTTTGCGTTGTTGTTGTTAGCGGTGGCGGCAGTCGTCGTCTTTGGCGGTGCGGCGTTGGCCTTGGGCGGTATGCGTGCGGCCGTGGGCCCCGCCGTGCTGGCCCGTGGGGGTGGCGTGGACGAGACGGGGGCGTCATCAAAGCCGCCGCCGATGAGGTCGATGGAGGCCGCCGGGGTAGCAGGCGCGGCCGCGGCTGGCTTGGCCGTCTTGCCGATCGACGCCTTGCGGATGGACTCCTTGCGGTCGATGGCCTGCTTCTCCTTGACGATGCTCAGGGGCACGTCGTCGTCGCCGTCGGCGTCCAGGGTCGACAGGTCGGCCGGGATCCCGCCGTCCATGACCCACCGCTTCATCTCGTACTTGGTGCGGATAAAGTTCTCGATCTTGGCCTCGGACGGCACGTGGCCGGCCGCCAGCTTGGCCTCCCAGTACTTGTTGGCGCGCGAGTTGCCCCACTCGAGGATGCTCTTGAGCTGCTCGTCGGTCCAGGAGTCGAGGTCGACCGACTTGACGCGCGAGATGTGCGTGCCCATGCCGCGGTGGATGCCCGAACAGCGGATGCAGACGAACACGCCGAGGTTCCACGATGCCCAGCGGGGGTCTACGACTGTCAGTGTGTGGCTATACAAGGGGAAGGGGATAGGGAGAGGGACGTACGCTTGTTTCGCTTGCAGTCGGCGCAGACCTTGTTGGGTTCCAGCTTCAGCAGGCTTTTGATGGTCAGCTGGTTCTGCGCGGCGCGCTCAGCGGCCGGGTTGGGGGCTGGTCGTCGCGACATGGCGGCGTGATGTGAGTTGGTTGTGGGACGGGGTGAAGTGGTCTGAAGTCGGAATCAACAAAAATCGAGAAGAAAAGGAGGCGGGAGAGAGGAGGGCGAATGGCAGCGATGGCGGTCTGCTGCGCAGTGCAAAGGTGTTCGAAAGACGTGTAGAGATCGAAAGAATGCTGAACGTCGCGGACGGATGGGAGAGCGTGTCGTTGCGTGTGGAAAGGTGCAAGGTGCAAGGTGCCGAGCGGAGGTTGGGCTGCATCGAAGGCTGTGATAAGTAGCGGGAATGTCGTGGCCTGCAAATGGCGAACTTTATTAACTTGCCATTGCGCCAGGGGCCTCCTTCTGGAAACGGACCAAGTTCTGGTGGGGCCTGTACAGTGCTAGCATATGGTTGTTGCATATTTACACTGTATTTACGTGCGATTTTCGCTGCACACAGTGTCTCCTATTGGAAACGTTGCTTGACAGTAACGTATGCCATACCGGCGACCACAACGATGTCATAGTTGTATATCAATTTACTCAGACTGACAGAACTTTGCAGAGCAAGATCATTATATACGTCTATCTAGTTGCCGGCTCTCTAGAAGCGGCAAAAGCCCACGTGTTGACTGCTCTCACTGTAAGTCGTAAATGCAATGGCACAGTCAAGGTTTCGTTTTATATATTCTTTGTGTCACTGTTCCTCCAGTTATAACCTAAACAGGCACTGTCGCTGCTACGGATACTAAAACGGAATCACGGCGTGTCTCTGCTGCACAGTGATTCGATTACCTCAACACAACTGCTGCACGTGGACGTCAGACGAGGCTGCCAGAGTGAGGCCAGGCTCGGGGCAGGATATCGCCGGGGGGCCTGCGCCTGCATGATGGGTAATCACTAAAATCCCAGCAGCTGTGGGACAGTATGCAGCGGCCTGCTTCGCTGCCAGTCTGTGTGTATTTCCAGCCTTGCTGTATGCATCTACCGGGGTACTTTTGCTCCTGCCGTGCCCGTGGTTCACGTCATCCAATCGATCCTGGGCGGGAAGGAGCCCCTCCGAGCCCGTACGATGTATTTGAGTTTCTGATGGAAGGTGCTAGTGGGGGGCTTGCGCGATTCCACATCGCCTGGCGACAGGAGTGGGTCCAGTGCTGTAACTCAAATCACAGCGCAACGGCTACGCTAACAGCTGTCTAGCAGCTGTCTACATGCATATTGCCACCAATGGCCTCTTTCTGTACGTCTCACGCATCTCATCGACTTTTGTATATAAACATCACCACGTCCACAACAGCACAGTTGTTGCCCCATACTACATACCAACCTCGCATAACTCTCTTCATGCTCTCTCATCGCTTCACCACTCTTTTACGCACCCTCTCTGCCGTCTCTGCGCGCTCCGTCGCCTCCAGCCGGTCCGTTCTCCGCCGTCTTCCGCTGCCAACGCCGCCGCCGCCTTCAGTCACATCGCGCACTGTCTTGCGGTCCATGCCGTCGATTCCGTTCCTCGGCAGTCTCTTTTCTTCTTCTTCTTCGTCTTCGACTGCCCGGCAAGACAAAAACATGTCTTTTCCCGACCAGCGCACGGATTCGGAATGGCGTGCTGTGTTGAATCCTGGTGAGTTTCTTTCTTGCCGTCACAATTGTTGTTTGTTTCCTTATTCGTTCAGCCCTAACACCAAACCAGAACAGTTCCGCGTTCTGCGCGAGCAGGGTACCGAGCGCCCGTTTACGGGCGAGTACGACAAGCACTTTGCCGACGCCGGCGTCTACCGCTGCGCCGGCTGCCAGGCGCCGCTCTACAAGGCCGCGCACAAGTTCAAGTCGGGCTGTGGCTGGCCGGCCTACTTTGACAGCCTGCCCGGCGCCGTCAAGCGCAACGTCGACAACACGCTGGGCATGCAGCGCACCGAGATTGTGTGCGCCAACTGCGGCGGCCACCTGGGCCACGTCTTCAAGGGCGAGGGCTACAACACGCCGACCGACGAGCGCCACTGTGTCAACAGCGTCAGTCTCAAATTCTCGGCCGAAGACGAGGCTGCTGCCGCCAAGGCTGCCGGTGGCGCGAGCAAGGCGTAGAAAGCGTGTTTGGTCGGTGAAACGGTGTATTTTTGATGATTTCGTTTGTATATAACGAGGAGACGAAGTTGATGACAACGTGGATGACGACGAAATGTATTTTGGGCTTTTGTACTGGTTGGAAATAGCACGACGATTTATGAGATGAGACTTGATGAAATTAGAAGGAAAATATCCCTTGACATATAATAAAATTATATAAAAAAAGGCGCAGAGGAGGGCATAAATACAACGTTGAAATCAACACCGTGACGTTTTGAATTTGATAAATTAAAGCAACTCGCAAACAATCGCAGCCGTTGGTGAATAAACACTGACCACGTTTCTCCCGATTTATATTGCGTCCCGCAGAGCCGACCGTGGATAGCCTGCAAATTGTTTGTCCATATACGGCAAATATACCCGGAATCGGCTGGCTTGAGCGGAGAGAGAGTTTATGTAGTCTATATTTGTATGGGGGAGAAAAAGGCCAAAAGTATAGCCAACGTAATTCACAATCGTAGAAAGCGCCGTGTTTCTGTTTTGCTTTCTTGTGTGACACACTACACGCTCCCCGTCACCAACAGCACCAACATGAAGACCTCTGCAGCCGTCCTGGCCGTCTCTAGAGCCACAACAGCCGTGGCGGCCGCCGTCGCTTCGGTTTCGTCAGCGTCTGTCCCGGCCATCCACCTCTGCGGCGACAGCACCATGGCCAGCATGTCCGGCGCCATCCAGGGCTGGGGCCAGTACCTGCACTACAGCTTCGACCCGGCGCGCTTCAACGTCGTCAACTCAGCTATTGCTGGCCGCTCGGCTCGCAGCTACACGCGCGAGGGCCGCTTTGCCGCGGTGCTCAAACAGGTGCAGCCCGGCGACTGGGTCGTCGTGGAGTTTGGCCACAACGACGGCGGCGGCCTCAGCAAGGACAACGGCCGCTCCGACTGCTTCGGCGCCGGCGACGAGACGTGCCAGACGACATACGACGGCAAGCCCGAAACGGTCCAGACGTACCCGACGTACCTCAAGCAGGCCGGCGCCGCGTTCCTCCAGGCCGGCGCCAAGCTGATCCTGTCGGCGCCGACACCCAACGACGTGTGGAGCGACGCGGGCGTCTACGCGTGGGGGCCCGACCGGTTTGCGTACTATGCCATGCTGGCGGCCGAAGAGCTCGGCGGCACCAAGGCCGGCGTGTATTTTGTGCCGCACGGCGCGTACGCGGCACAGGCCATGAAGGCGCTCGGTTCCGACGTCGTGCGCAAGAACTACCCGCAAGACCACACACACACGTCGCCGTACCTCGCCGACGTCATGGCGCGCGCGTTCGTGCTCGGTCTGACGTGCGGCACAAGCGACCTTGGCAAGGCTACCCTCAACAGCACAGCCGCCCTGTCCAGCACATTCCTTGGCGGCTGCATTGCCTACAACTCCACGGTGCCATTGTAGGGTGGGAGTGGATGTGAACTGACGTCGATGTCGGGAGCGGTGCCGTCTGTGGTGTATTTGTGTATTGTTGCGGTATCTCGGGCCGTTTTGCTTTGCCGTTTCCTGTGCTTGTAATGCCAATACAAATATACAAGAAAAGAACACTATTCAAAACGCTTTGCCGTCCATAATAGACCTGTACCGTCCTGTTACTCCACAAGACCAGCACCTATAATCTTGCCTTCGGAGCGCAGGACGACCCGTTGGCCTGACTCGAGAGGGATTCTCTTTTCCAGGCCGACCTTGATGCGTGCGACGCGGCATGCCGTGACCACGAATGGGTTTTCCCGCAAGACGTTGCCCGTCTTCAGATCGATGATGGACAGCAGCTCCTTGATCGTGCCGGCCTTCTCAAGGCGGCCACGGTGCACCTCCAGGGGCTGTGGGAGCAGCGGCTCAAACGCCATGACCTTCATTGTCGCCGCATCGACGCACGGCGCCGGGCTGGCCGGGTCACACAGCAGCACGCCGGCCCGCACGTTCAGCGGGTCAATATTGGTCAGGTCGAGGGCGACGTTCTGGCCGGCCACGGCCCACTCCGCCGCCTGGCCGTTGCGTAGTATGCTCTTGACGTACGCCCGCGCGTTGCCGGGCAGAGCAAGCAGTGCATCGCCTACTTGCAGAGACCCGGCCTCGATCAGCCCTGTGACCGTGACGGCACTTCCGGCTGTCTTGGAGACGTCAAAGATGGGCAGCCGGAGCGGCTTGTCGAGGGGCCGGGGCAGCGGCTCGCACGACTCCAGCTCCTCAATTAGCGAGTTGCCCTTGTACCACGATGCCGCCGGCGTCTTGGTCCGCGTCGTCATGTTGTCGCCGGTCTTGCCCGCGACGGGAACGAACGTGACCTGCGACATGTAGAAGCCGGTGGCGCGCAGGAAGCCCTTGGTCTGGTCCACAATCTGGTTGTAGCGCTCCTGCGACCAGTCGACCGTGTCGAGCTTGTTGACAGCCACCACGACGCGCATGACGGCCATGCTGCGCAGAATCAGGGCGTGCTGGTGTGTCTGCCCGCGCAGGCCGGACTCGAACGCGCCCGTCTTCGCGTCAACGACCAGAACGGCAAAGTCGGCGCGCGCGGCGCCGGCGATCATGTTGGGCACGAAATCGCGGTGGCCCGGCGCATCGAGAATCGTAAAGGACGTTCGTTCCGTGTCAAAGTGCCGCGCCGCCACGTTGATGGTCACGCCGTGCTTCCGCTCGTCTTCGTGGTCGTCCAGCACCCACGCGAGCGCAAAGGACGACTTGCCGATGGCCTTGGCTTCCTTTTCGTACTTGCTGACGGTCCGCTTTTCGACGTACTCGAGGTCGAGCAGAAGGCGGGCCATCATTGTGCTCTTGCCGGCATCCACATGGCCGACGACTACAAAGCTGGTGCTGCGTTTCAGGTTGGCTTTGCCGAGCTCCTCCAGCACGTTGAGCTTCTTGCTCTTTTTTGTGGGTGCGAAATCGAGCTTCATATTCTTGACACCCTCTACGAGCGCCTCTGGCTGTTTTGGGGCGCTCTTTGTTGCAGGTTTCGATACGGCGTTTTTGTTGGTGTTTTTGAAAGCTGTAGGACGCGTAGACGAGGAGAAGAGAAGACGCAGACGTTAGTGAGTGGTACTTTTTTCAAGAACAAATCATAAAGCGCGAGCAAGCAAGCTGTCACGCCTCATTTCTTGGGCTGGCCACGGCGCCAACCTTTGGCCTGTGCTTCCAACACGACGTCGTCGGGCGAGGGTCCTAGAAAGGCGTCGAATGCCGAGGGCGGAGCACGAGACAGCGACGGCACGGCCAGGAGATTTGGGTCGTCTTGAGGCGGGTACACCTTGTGCTTTTGCTTCTGTGTCTTGGAGCCAAACAAAGCCTGGGCAAATGCGGACGGCTGGGCGATCAGGGCGGGCTCGCTTTCGCTGTTCACCGGTGCCAGCTCCTCCTGGCGAACGCCCTCCATGGCAAGAGGCTCTTCTGATGCAGGCGGTGGAGAGATTGTCTTGCTCGGTGGGCTTGTTGGTACCGCCTTGCTGGCCATGCTCGCAGTGTCTGTCGGCGATCCGTGCGCCGGACCGTCGATGGCCAGCTTTGCCGCCTTGTTCCGGAGCTCGCGCACGTCCTCATCAGCCTTCTCGCCGCCCGAGGATCCGCCGCCACCGGCCTCTTTCGACTTTTTCGCCTCCTCGGCCTTTCTCTTGCGCTGTGCGGCGAGGGCCTGCAGCTTGGACATCTTGGGCGCGGCGGCCGTGCTGGAGCCGCCCAGGAGCCCGCCTCGGCGCTGTGGCGGCGGCACAAGCACGGCCATGCGCGACTGCGGCACACGCAGCCACGGCATGTCGCTGAAAAAGGCGGCGAGAAAGGCACTGTCGGCCGGCGAAGGCGGAGACGGGGGCAGTGCGTGAGGTTTTTCCGTGGGCGGCAGAGGATAGAGAGGGCACGATTGGCATGATTGGCATCCTTGTTTGCGTGGTCGACCGTCAACGAATGTGTTGGAGCGCCTCCGTAGCCAGAGAAAATGACGAAACAAGAGCAACAAATAAAGAAACGACAAACGTATGAAGGTAAACGCACAGACAGGGAGGTGAAAAAATGAAGGCAAACTAATAAACAGGCACAAAAGCAGAGAAGGAAATGTGCGTACCTGGAGATTGCTGGGGTGTCGCCTTGGGCTTTTTCTCGGCCGGTTTTGGCGGGTCGATGTACGTGCGCATCAGGTAGGCCATGGCCTTGCTCTCGTCGTAGTCGTAGTATAATATGGCCTCGTCGACTTTCCCGCTGGCGAGTTTCGCTGCATTCTCGGCGCCCAGCATGGCCACGACGTTCTGTCGTGCCTGCTCCAGGAACGCCCGCTCCTCCTCCTCGGTGTACTCAGCCGTAGGCTCCTCTGTCCCATCATAGAGCCCGTCGTCGTAGGCGCCCTCGTCGAACTCGCCGCCGTCATACTCGTCCATGTCCTCCTCATAGTCATAGTTGCGAACAAGTCTGTGACGTGACATGGCAGCGGTTGGCGGGGTCGAGTCGCACGTGGGCAGTAGATAACGAGAGAGGAGAAGAAAATAAAGGAGAGTAAACAGAGTTGAGTGAGCGGCAGAGAAGCTGGGACAGCGAATCCTGAGGATAAAGGAGTGAAGCTTTATAAAGGGGCCTTGTTTATGTTTGGCGAGGATGAAGGTCAAGTGCACCGGACTGGAGGGGCAAGAGCGAAGCAGGGCAGCTGCCGCTGTAGCGCATATGTCGTCCCGTATGAGGTTGGCCTCACAGGCTCCAGTTCCCCACAATATTATATAAGCCACGCTAACGGACTGACGGCTTCGTATCAGTGGCTTATCGCTATCGATAAGAACCGGCATACTTTTTTTCTGCATCGCCAACATTTCCTTAGTGCAGGAACAGCCTCATTCTGCCTCTTGTCACTCTTTTGCACGGCAGAAAACGACATTCCCTTCGCACACGACGCCCGATAATGATCCTTTATTGACATCTCTCCGCATATTTGTCGACAAAAAACGAGATATTTTACTCAAGGCAACACTCTATATTTTTGTCCAAATCAAAAGAATAAAAAGAAGAAGAAGAAACACAAAAACACAAATACCCGAGCAATGAAGCTCTCCAACGTCGGCACGGCGCCCGTGTACACGGTGTCCGGCCCGTCGCTGCGGTCGCTTCCCGACTGGCTGGCCAAAAAGAAGAAACAGGGCCTGAAGCACGACCCCGAGTTTGCCAACCGCGTCGAGCTGCTGCAGGATTTCGAGTTTACGGGCGCGAGCAGCTGCATCCGCGTGTCGGAGGACGGCGAATGGGTCATGTCGACGGGCACGTTCCCGCCGCAGATCCACGTGCACAACCTGTACCAGATGTCGCTCTCGTTTTCGCGGCACACCGTCTCGCTCAATAGCAAGTTCGTCTTGTGCTCGCCAGACTATTCCAAGTCGAGTACGTTGGAACTGTGCCTCTGACGGTGAGACCGCCCAGACAGCTCAGAACGACTGCTAACATGCCTCTCCAGTCCACCTCCAGGAAGACCGCCGTATCGAGTTCCACACGCCCAACGGCTGCCACTACCACGTGCGCATTCCGCGGTTCGGGCGCGACATTGTCTACGACCGGCGGGCCACCGAAGTGTTGGTGCCGGCCGCCGGTCTGGACGGCGACGGGCAGGGCGAGGTGTTCCGGCTGAACTTGGTGAGTGCACGCTGTTGTGGTGTTTCATGTGGTGTTTCGTGTGGTGTTGTCGTATGGTGTTTTCATTTATAGCATCATCCTAACAAACACCCTCAGGAACTCGGACGCTTCCAAAAGTCGTACCAGATTGACGTCGGCTCGGACGACGGCGTCGAACGCGGGCTGCAGGGCAGCATCGGCGTCGGCTGCGTCAACACAGCGGCGATTGCCGAGCAGTCGCACGGGCTGTCGGCGTTTGGCACGTCGCTGGGCACGGTCGAGTTCTGGGACACGCGTAGCCGGGCGCGGGTGGCGACGCTGCAGGCGCACGACGGGGCGATCACGGCGCTCGACTTTTCGCGGTCGGGCCTGTCGCTGGCCACGGGCGCCAGCACGGGCATCGTGCAGGTGTACGACCTGCGGCGGCCGACGCCGATGCTGACCAAGGACCTGGGGTTCGGGTCGCCGGTCAACAACCTGATCCACCTGACGACGGCGTCGGACGAGAAGATGCTGCTGGCGTCGGACCGGCGGGCGATCAAGATCTTTGACGTGGTGACGGGCGACCCGTGGGCGACGATCGAGCCGGAGGTGGACATCAGCGCGGTGGCGCACTGCCCGGACTCGGGCATGCTGCTGAGCGCCAACGAGGGCCGGCAGCAGCACGCGTGGTTCATCCCGATGCTGGGGCCGGCGCCCAAGTGGTGCACGTTCCTGGAGCGGCTGGTGGACGAGATGGCCGAGGAGGTGGCGACGACGACGTACGACAACTACAAGTTCCTGACGCTGCCGGAGCTGCGGGCGCTGAGCCTGGCGCACCTGGTGGGCAAGACGAACCTGCTGCGGCCGTACATGCACGGCTTCTTCGTCGCGAGCAAGCTGTACGACCAGGCGCGCCTAATTGCCAACCCGCACGTGTACGAGGAGGAGCGCATGAAGCGGGTCAAGGAGAAGATTGAGAAGGAGCGCGCGTCGCGCATCCGCGCGTCCAAGAAGGTCAAGGTCAACCAGAAGACGGTCGACGCGCTGCTCAAGAAGCAGGAGAAGCGCCACACGGTGGACACGGCGGCCGGCCTGTTGGGCGACGCGCGCCTGGGCGCCTTGTTCGAGGACGAGGAGCTGGCGATTGACGAGACGACGGCCGAGTTCCGCGCGCTCAACCCGAGCACGCGCGTCGACGCGCAGGGCAACCTCGCGATGGGCAAGCCGGCGTGGCAGCCGATGCGCAGCGGCCTCGACGATTCGGACGCGGAGGGGGAGGACGAGGAGGACGACGACGAGGGGGGGGACGACGAGGCGGCTGGTGGCCCGATTCGGTCTGGCAGCGCTCGCAGCAGCGATGCGGTGGCTATGCGCATGACGTCGTCGGCGCCGCAGTTTAGCGCGCGCGGCACGATTGGCGCACGGGTGCAGAAGATGGCGGCGAACAGCAGCAAGACCAGCGGCATCCTCGGGCAGACGCGCAAGGGCAAGGTGGTGGGCGAGCGGTCGGTGACGTTTGTGCCCGAGTCGACCAAGAAGAAGCCCGAGCCAGCGGAGGTGCGCGAGGCGCCGAAACGCGACAACCGGACGCGGAGAAGCGCCAGTGGCAACACGTTCCGCAACCTGAAGAAATAAGGAGGCAGTGACGGCAAAGAACAGGTCGGCACGTCTTTCTACTGTGAACAGGGTCAACGACAAAGACAATCAAAACGAAAAGTCATATCACGAAGCTATGGACACATCTAATATTACAAGAGGGACAGGTGCTCGTCAAGAGACGCTCTGTCCCCTCATCATGCATTCCGGCAAGGCATATGCCGCCGCGCGCCTCACACCCACGCCGACTCCCGACCCGAGACATTCAGGACCGTCCTCCGCCTATTTCCCATTTTCTAGTTTCCCTGCTCACTTCTGCCCGACACTGGAGAGTTTTATCTTCATGCCCGCCTTGCCCGACTTGCTCGTCTTGCTTGACTTGTTCGACCGCCCGTTGTCGTCACGGCCGCGCAGGCCCTTTTCTAGGTCTCTGGGCAGGCGCGGCGTTGGCGGCACGTCGTCGATCCGCACGCCACGAGCACCCCGCGGCCCGTCCTTGACCGACGTGGGGAACTCGGAGCGCCGTGGCGTGAGCGCCGTGACCACACGCCGTGCCGATCTGCGGATGCTCTGGCGGACCTTCCACTCGCGCTTCTTGGCGAGGTAGAAGAGGACGGCCGAGGCGGCTCAACGAGTTAGTGGGATGGGCGCTAACGAGAATACGAGGAGAGACAGCTTCACTCACTTCCCAAGACGGCCACGAGCACGACCACGAGGATGATGGCAATCATGGCGCCGTGCGACAAGTTGATGCCGCCCGACGACGTGCCGGACGCGCCGCCGGCGTTGTCGAGTCCCGAGCCGTCGCTGCTGCCGCCGCCGTCCGAGTAGCTGACGGTGCCCAGCGGGAACGCAGCGGTCTGTGTGGTGTCGGCCATGGTGTCGAGGCGCGGTGTGATGGGACGTCGAGTGTGTTTGTATTGGTACTGTCTTTGGAGAGATGACGTTTTCCAGAACGTCGAGAGGGAGCACGTCCAGCGGCGAAAGATGAGAGGGATCGAGAGACAAGCAAAACGAACAACGAGAGGGACAAGAGATGGGCCAACAGACAAAAGAGGGGAAGGGGGCGTGCTCTCTGGTATATAGACGGGCGGCAGGATGCCTTCTTCCCTTCTTCCTATTTTTCATTCATTTTCATCACCTGTATATCATTGGGGGCGGCGTTTTGGCAGTCCAGTTTCCAGTTCCCATTTCACATTGCCGGCATATTCTAGCATAATTCATACAAACCAACTACCTACTTCGTACTCTGTTTGCATATCGACAGGGGTCTCGTGTCTTTGCTCCTTTCGTTTCCCTTTTTGCGCCCACCACCTCGAGACGCAGTTTCGCTGTGACCAGAACGGCGGCGTCGTGCATCGCCAAGGCCGCACTACGTCGTCACTCGACAACACCTGCCCTCTGCCCGTCCCTCCAGCACACTGCGTGATGTGACTGGCCGCTGTCGTTCCGATGATCATCGTCTCATTGGACAGTCGCCATTTTGTGCTGTTTTGTGAGCATCGACGCAGGGGCCTTGGGTGCTAGACTCGGCACTGCACTCGCAAGGTACCACGCTTGTGTCTGGCGACCAGGGGACACGCCTGTCTGATTGGCGACCCTGACCGGGGCCCAGGCCGTGTTTCGTCGATTGTTTTCTGTCGTCGACTGGCCAAGCGCCGACCTTTTGGCCGCTGGGGGCGTGCTTCATGCACGTTCCTTCCCAAAAAGCGGCAAGGGCTCGCGTGTTAGTGCACTCAGCCCGCCAGCCAATCACAGTGCACGAAGCCAGGGGTGCCCCATTTTGCTCGGCGGCTACGAGGTGACGACGTTGGCTTTGCGGCAGTTGATTGCAGATCGACGACACGGAGACTGCTTTTAAGGCATCTGTGTCGGGTTCGAAGTCAAATGTTCTTCATGCTTATCTTGGGCCGTGTACATCGGCCGTGGTGTGAAAAAGGGCCGTTTCACTCAGATCTCGAACGACGAGTGCCTGAAGGTTGGCAAGATGATATGTTTTGAATTTATTTTTGTCTCTATAATATGAAACTAGAAATTGGGTGTAGGATGTTGTGTTGTTGGTGGCGGTGGTGTATTTTATAAGAATTGAAATTGAAAATAAAAGTGAA
Organism: Sporothrix luriei; assembly: GCA_021398005.1. Lineage (NCBI taxonomy): Eukaryota > Fungi > Ascomycota > Sordariomycetes > Ophiostomatales > Ophiostomataceae > Sporothrix > Sporothrix luriei. The sequence goes on from WNLO01000002.1 coordinate 574,478, forward strand.
AATAAAATAAAATAAAAACAATGTCCTGCTCATAGAGAGTATTTTTGCTTCGCTATTTTTTTTTTTTTTTTTTTTTTTTTTTTTTTTTCTTATTTGTTATTATTTGTTCTCGTAAAAAGAATACACTGACCACAAGGCCTCACTCAAACAACGTCACATGTCTACTAGACATCGTTTATTGTACATCGTATCGTTACTGCACATATTCGCTTCGTTATCGTATCCACCATCAGCCATGCGTTCCTTCCCTTCGCGTCTCACCAGAGATGCCGACGCCGACTGCTCTTTCCCGTAGACGTCCACAGCACGGAAGGCATGAACGTCCGCTTCTGAACGTAGATAAACACAGCTTCGATCGTGCCTTCCTCATTACTGATGCCATGGGTGCCTGCTGTCTCCCGATCGATGGCCTGACCTCCTTTTTGTCAACATCCGCCATTCACATCGCATCCTCATTGCATCCACATCGTATTCTCATCGACGGCAACACAACCGGTATCTACAACGCCAGACCGCAGACATGGACCTCGACGACTTTCGGGTTCCGGATACGCCTCAAGTAGACCGGAATATGGAGTTGCTACTCCCTCCCAGAAGTGCGCCGGCATCCACTCGTCTTGTCGGCCTCGGCCTGGAAACTCACATTTCGTCGTCAAAGCGACCCAATGCACTGATGAAACCCTTCGAGCTCGATCTTGAAACCAAAAGTACGAGTCCTGTTGGAAATGGTTCGTGGCAGCCTCTTCTATATTCTATTTGTGTCCTTTGGGCTATACTGACCGGTATGCTATCGTACAAGTGTCGCCGGCTTCACGGAGGATGCCTGCATCGACCTTGAAACCCAAAGATCGAGACAAGGGACTCCCCCGGACCAGCTACTTCTCTTCACTCACGCAAAAGTTTCAGCAACGCGACCACAAGAGCCAATCAAACACCTCTACTTCAACCCAAGCTCGAACACCAGGCTCCCAGAGCGTCATTCGTCTTTCTGGCGACGTCGTCTCGTACCCTGGCATGGCCGCTAACACTGACCGCCCAGGAAGCCAGTCATAGGACGACAGCAACCATGCACGGAGCACTCAGCAGAGCAGCCACTCGCATCCCGGAGATGTAGATGCCGGATTTCGCGGCATCCAAGACGCCATTGCCACCAGATTCCAGGATCTCCAGGCAAAGATCCGGTTGCAAGAGCAAGAAATTACGGAGCTCAGATTCTCCCTCAACGATGCCAACGTGACAACAGACCTGCTCGATACAGACAAACGGCAGCTCAAGCAAAAGATCGAAGAGCTCGAACGAAAAATCCTGAATACCAACACCGTCGTTAACAAACTGCGCAATGATATTCAGAAAGGAAAAGACGAACTGCGGGCATCGGAAGACAGACACGGCCACCTAAGGCAAGACGCTGAGAAGGCCCAAGAAAAGGCTGCTCAGGACCACAACGCACTGTTGGCCGCCCGCAAGACAATAAGTGAGATGGGCACACAAATCAATGCCTTGCAACGAGAGCTGCGTGATGCTGCTGCGATGTCCGCCGAGAAAGCCAAACAAGCTCAAGAAAACGGTATGCTGCTGCAGCTATACACATACTTGAGACACAGCATTGCTAACATCGGCAGCCAAAGCAGAAATACAAGACGTACGACGACAGCTCAAGCTCCGCGAAGCTGACCTCCAAGCCCAGAAAGATGCAAACGAGCAGCTGGCCAACAAGCTTGACACTATCCCCGAGCGAAACCTCCAAGCTTTGACGAGCTGCTCCAATAAAACCATTGAAAAACTAAGCGACGCAAAGTCTGAGATCTTGGCTGAGGGACATGCCATCAATAAACAACATCAAGAGCAGTAAGTGGTTTGTCAGTGTCCGTGTGATTCTGCACGAGTACAGCCACTAACAGAACAGACGTGGTGCCATGGTCGAATGTCTAAAGGGGCTGTTGACGGCCTCTCAACAACATGTTGAGGCACTCGCTACGTCACAACAGGAGACCGAGACTCTTTCTAAGCAGTGCGTATCACACATGTTGTTAGATCTCGTTTGCATCCGCACGAACCTGACCAGTACTGACTTAAAAAGGATTCTGGACAAAATCGATGCTTCTGATGGCTCAAGAAAAGAGGCCGAGTCCTCTTTACAATTGCACATCACCAATGTAATTAGTGGTTTGCAGAAATGCATGGACAACCACAAGGTTTCGTTTCAAGAGGCATTTACTGCCAAACTTCGCGAAAGCGACATTCTAGCAGATCTTTGCCGACAACGAGACGTTGACAGCGAAACACTATCAAAACAACTGGCGGAGCAGCGCCGTATCGCACAGGAGCAACTACTGGACATTCGCGAACTGCACAAAGCGCTCCAGGCGCTCCAAGAACGCCCTCATGAGGATCCCAAATTGACTGCACAAATCATAGCACTGCAAGATCAAAATCGCCGTTTCGAATACGAATTAAGGGAGAAAGAGGCACTGGTCGCTCGGCTCGAGGACAGCTACAAAGAAAGAACAACGTCACTCATATCCTCATCGGAGAAGTTTGCTTCCGAAATCCAGCAGCTGACCACGACTTTCCACCAGCGGGAAGAAGAGTATCGGCGTGCTGTAGACCAAGCCTCGGAGCTTGCCATCAACGATGCCCGGCGGACATCGGACGAAAACAAACAAGAAACAACGAGAGAACTCCAGCAAGAGCGAGCCAGACGCCAAGCCCTAGAAAAGGAACTACGGCAGGCCAAAGAAGACCTCTCGGTAGAAGAAGAGAAGAGCAAACGGAACGAGCAGTCCAACCAGCTGTTGCAGAACGAGCTGGCCACATCAAAACTGGGCAACCACGCCGTCACCATGCACCTCGAAGAGAAAACACGAGCTCTCGAAACCCGCCTGGACCACGATGGTACCCTCATCACACAGCTCAAGGCTGCCCTCTCCGACAAGGAGATGGACTACGCCAACCTGCGAAGCAGCATGGAGGCATACGACGAAAAGGTACGCGTGCTCATCGAGCACCTGCGCGTCTGGGCGCAGGACTACTCGCACATTAGTGCCATCCGCTCGCGCCTCGAGATGCTTAGCCAAATCGACCAGTCCTGTGCCGCGACCGCCCGCATCCGAGAGGCAGAGCAGATCGATCACGTCCTCGCCCAGCTACGGCAATACTATGCCTGCCAGAACGAGCGAGACGCCAAGCTGGGCTTTGGGTCCGGACGCAACACAGCTGCAAAAACCGCACCGGCCGTTCTAACACCCCTGCATCATGGCCTTGACGATGACCACGAACAGCGCGTGTCCGAACTGTCGGCATTCCTAGACGCCGAAGTGGCAGGGGACAGGACGGCAGGCCACGCGAGAAACACTGCCGAGACGTGGACGAATGCGATACAGGCAGCGATCCTAGGCGGCAGCAGGGACTCGTTGAAGACGCCGGGCTACGGGCAAGGACCTCCGGAGCAAGGCTCGGACATGAAGCCGCCACCGGTGCTCAAGGACCGCATCGTCAATGTAGCACTCGCCCCAAAGAGCGGTATGGGCACCTCGAGCTCGCCGCTGATTTCGAGCCCCGTACCGAAGCGCGCCCGACGAGAGACCCGGCCGTCTGCGGCAAGCAAAGCGGCACTGCGCAATCCAGTCAGCCCGACCGGGAAGAGGGCGACTCGAAGCGCCAAGAGAAAGCGGCTAGACACCACAGGCGGCCATGGGGCGGTGGCGGATTCAGCGAGGGGACGCACCGAAACGTCCGTGTATGTCCAGGGCGGTGGGCCGTCTCAGGCAGCGCCGTTCACGATCCACGGCGAGGATGAGCCTGCTGTGGCCGTGATGGCCAGTTCTCAACCAGTGCTTATCAAGACTGAAGACTCGTGAGAGGGGCAGACAAAGTCAATACGCCCTGCATGTATATGTATTCACGTGTGCAAATTGTACCCCTTTCTGTAATCAACAATAGAGTATATTCGACAAGGTGTGTTTACCAAGTTCCCAATTCCCCCCAAACGCCAGATGATAAATGCACGTGTGGGTTTATGCGTTTTGTACAAGGTGCTGTCGACGAGCAAGCGGAACAGACGAGGCGGGCGCACAGGTCGTTCTCCAGCTCGCTCGTTTGTCTCGACAATATTTTCGTTTTGATGTGTTTCTTTTTCGTGCCGTTGTTGGCCGTTCGCCGTCTATTTACCACTCCGCTTCTTCTCGAGGAAGAGGACCTTTCTGCGGACTGATGGGGAGGCCATGGTTAGCACTGGCGCTGTCCTCGCTGAAGACGACCAACAGGACCTTACCGATGGGGTCGTATTTGAGGAAACTGAGCGGCGTTGACGTGCGTGGCCGCGTGAAAGTGTAGAAGAAGCCGGTCATGGCCATCGACAGGACGCGCACCGAAATGACGCGCGACTTTGCTGCGGGGGGGTTAGCATTGGCTACGCGGTAGAACGAACGGGGGAAAACAATCGCAGGATCGGGCCCGTACCCTTCTTTGCCATATTTGCGGGTTGGTAGGTCTCGCGGGGTTCGGAAATGTGCTGTTGGACGGATCGGACGGCGGCCAACGTGAAGCCATTCACGAAAAAGCTTTTGCGCCAAACCCTTTGGACGACGTCGAAAGGCAAAAGTGGGCCAAGAGAACAGAACCCTCCAATCAGAAAGTAGCGAAGTAGACCACTGCCGAACGGCCCAGCTCTTATCTTATCGCGCGCCTGCCGCTCGTTCAGGGACCAGAACTCCTACTGGCTGTGGCGCTGTAATATTTTGTACACCACTGAATGATAGGCGTCTTCTGGCGAGTCGGGGCCTTTTTTGGCTCACACGACAGCAACAGCAGCCCGCCCTCCTGTCTCAAATCTACTTGTCCCCTCTTTTTCGCATTTTATCGGTTTATCCTCCCTCTAAATATATTCTCCGTTTATTTCACCGTCAGTGTGTCTGTGCTATCTTGAGGCGGTCAGCGGATGGCCAGGCCACTGGATAATTATATATAGTGACTCCTGCCGGTCTCGCCTTCCTCTCCTGGAGAGCGAATAAAAGGGGGGAGTAAAGTAGAAAGATCGTGAACATTTCGTCCTCCGCCCATTCCGCCTGCCGCCCATCGCACCTTCTTCCCCAACAGCATCGCCCCCTTGTCGCCACTTCGCCATGCTTTCTGCCATTTACAGGGCGCCTGGCGCGCTGGGCTCTGCCCAGGCCACAGCTGTTCGGACACATCGAGTGAAGGCAGGCACTTCAGCGACTCGCATGATCGCTGCCAGGGCAGGAACAGCATTGTCCCCCACACGGGCGCCTGAGGATGTTGACCCACTTCTGGCCTGTTTCTCGTCAGGTGAGTTCGTATGTGTTTTTTGTGTGTTGGTCTTTCCACTTTCGAATCACACTGTTTCACCCCAAGACTCGCCCAGCCTACACTTGTCACAGTGTCCTATGCGACATATTGTTGGCATATCCCCGTCGTCCCTCGCCCATACGGGCATATATTTCTCTCATTTCCTCGTCGCCTGCATATCCCACCGTCTTTCGCGGACGTGCGTCCTTTCCATAGGCTGTCGTTGCCGGTGTCGGACATCCCTTTGACTTTTGACTTGCACCTTCCCAGGACCGCGTTGCCTCTCTGCCTCCAAGTGGAAAGAAGGGGAATAATTGTCATCCAAAGAAGGAGCAATCAAGCGAGAGCGGCGGTGGCTATTTTCGTTACAAAGAAACAGTGAATCGGTGACTCGCTCCTTCTCCTTCCCGTTTCTGCTGTTGCCCCCAAATCCTTCCCAGACAAGTACTTGTAAATACAGCGCAGAGGGGCGAACGGCGAGGTATTACCTGACAAGCGCAAGGAGGTGCGATCCGCTAGGTCTGTTCGTTGTCTGTCCCAGTTGCTCGAATTGGCAATTGCTTAAAATGGCAAGACATGCCATGGCATGCGCAGTCGAACGATACTTGACGAGGCAGGCGCCAACAGCACCACAAAAAGCGGCGTGATGCCTTCCTGTCCAACTGTCTGCACGTTTAAAACCAACCTCAAGCTCCTACCTCCCCAACCCGCCGGTAATTGCCTCACATGATCCGGCCGCATCGTTCCTCCCCTGGTCTCTCTCTGGGGGCTTACTTCCTATAAAACCGCCTCTCCGGTCAGCTCTTTCCTGTCACCTGGTATAGATAGTACTTTCCTTCCTTTCATCCCTTCTTTCCAAAATATCCTTGCATCCGATCACGAACCCTTTCTCCTTCATCCTCTCCCTTCACTCTTCACTCCCACAGGATCGTCTTCGTTTGAGAGCATTCTCTTTCTCCCTCCATTCCCCGAATCCAACTCCAACGCCCCCACTCCCCACGCGGCACAGTGCGCTCCTCTAGCCTGTGTTAGCTTCTTACCTGTTTGGGCAATCCTTCCCTCTTCGCTCTGCGCGGCACAAATCACTAATTCTCGCCTTTTGCCGGTCCAGCGCAGCTTTCCAAATCCAAAGGCCTAGCTTCTCCGCCGCCGACCTCGCCAGCGGCTGTGACTCCAACAACCTACGGCTCCGTCTTTTCTGTCCTCCCGCCGCCGACTTCCTCTTCAACGCACCGCACCTCACAAACCTCAGGAATCCTCCGCGTTTCTCGTACTTCTCACACTTCTCACTCGTCGTCGCCGCTTCTCTTTGCCACCATACCTGCACCGACTCCAACCGTCTCGCCGGCCGCTCTCCACACTAGATTGTTTTCCTCGTCGCCTACCGCCACCATGTCTGCCTCCTCGCAACGGCGTCTGAATTACGACAACATCAATCCCCATGTCAAGGCCGCCAAATACGCCGTGCGAGGCGAGCTCGCCGTGCGCTCCGAAGAGTACCGTGCGCGCCTTGCGAAGAACGACACCTCCCTCCCGTTCCGCGAGATCATCTCGGCCAACATCGGCAACCCGCAGCAGCTCGACCAGAAGCCCATCACATTCTTCCGCCAGGTCCTGAGCCTGGTCGAGAACCCCCTTCTGCTAGAGAACGAGGACGTCCTGATCAACGCGCTCGGCTACAAGACGGACGTCATCGCGCGTGCCAAGTGGCTGCTGGAGCAGGTCGGCTCGGTCGGGGCGTACAGCGCAAGCAACGGCGCGCCCGCGATCCGCCAGAGCATTGCCGAGTTCCTGGAGCGCCGCGACGGCTACCCGGCGAACCCGGCGGACATCTACATGTCGGCGGGCGCGTCGTCGGGCGTCAACACACTGCTGCACGTGATCTGTGCGGGTCCGTCGTCGGGCGTGCTCGTGCCCATTCCACAGTACCCGCTGTACACGGCGTCGCTGTCGCTGCTGAACGCGCAGTGCGTGCCGTACTACCTTGACGAGGCGCACAACTGGGCGACGGACATGGAGGCGGTGCGCGCGTCGCTGCAGGAGGCGCGCCAGAACGACGTGGACGTGCGCTCGATTGTGGTCATCAACCCGGGCAACCCGACGGGCGCGTCGCTGGCGGAGGGGGACATTGAGGCCGTGATCGAGCTGGCGCGCGCGGAGCGGCTCGTGATCATTGCGGACGAGGTGTACCAGACCAACGTGTTTGTGGGCCAGTTCCACTCGTTCAAGGGCGTGCTGCGGCGGCTGCAGGCGCAGCACCCGGGGCGGTACGACGCCATCGAGCTGGCGTCGCTGCACTCGGTGTCCAAGGGCATGGTGGGCGAGTGCGGCCACCGCGGCGGCTACTTTGAGCTGGTGGGCTTCGACGCGCAGGTGCAGGCGGAGATCTACAAGTTTGTCAGCATCATGCTGTGCGCGCCGGTGGTGGGCCAGTGCCTGGTGGAGCTGATGGTCAACCCGCCGAAGCCGGGCGACCCGAGCTACGCGTTGTACGACGAGGAGTACCGCGGCATCTACAACGGCCTGCGCGAGCGCGCGGTGGCGCTGCACAAAGCCTTTGACCAGATGGAGGGCGTCGAATGCGGCGAGCCGCAGGGCAGCATGTACCTGTTCCCGACGGTGCATTTCTCGGAGAAGGCGATTGCGGCGGCGGCGGCCGAGGGCCGGCCGGTCGACGAGTTCTACTGCCTCAAGATGCTGGAGGCGACGGGCGTCTGCGTGGTGGCCGGCAGCGGCTTCGGCCAGAAGCCCAACACGATGCACTTCCGCACGACGTTCCTGGCGCCGGGCACCGAGTGGGTGGGCAGCATCATCAAGTTCCACAAAGAGTTTATGGACACGTACAGATGAGGGACGATGGTGAGAGACGCATCGCTACGCACTCGCTTTGGTTATGCTCCTTGGATTGTGATATAGTTGAGAGATCTGCCTAGACATAGCGAATGGGTTATTCCGGTATCACATGGTTTGTCAACTGTACTAAGTGTGCTACGTGATGTACTTGAATGTATCGTTTTTACTACCGGACTACCGGTTTACAAAATGCGTCAAAAGCGTCAAAAAAGACTCGTCCTGTGACTCCCCTAGCCAGCCAACCACATTTCTCCTAGACTATGCTACAGAAAGGCTACCGACACGTCTTCGGTCCGTTCCCACGATGCTTGCCGACCTACGAGCAACGCTGGTCTGGCCTAGGCCCGCTCGCTGCCGCGCAGGCGCACGGCCTGGCCGTACTTCTGCAGCTTCGTAATCAGCTGGTCGCCCTGGCGCACGACGTCCTGGTACTGCTTGTTCTTGTCGTCCGGGCGGTTGGTCTCGATGACGCCCTTGCCGGAGACGCGGTCGATGGTGCAGGGGATGCGGCCGGCGGCGATGAACTTGGCCAGGTCGCGGTCGAGGAAGTCGACGGTGACGCCAAAGTCGTGGGCCATGCTGTCGAGGCCGACGACGCGGTACGACTGCAGCAGCTGCTGGTAGGCGCGCAGGCGCATCTCGCGGATGAACCAGCTCTTGTGCTCGTGCAGGTAGCGGTCCTGGTTGAGGAACTGCTCCTCGACCTGCGCCAGCGCCTGGAAGAACTGCTTGTAGCGGCCGGTGTAGAGGCTGGCCACGAGCTGCGCCAGCGGCGCGAAGTCGACGGCGGCCTCGGCCTCGGGCTGCTCGAGGCCGGTGCCCAGCGTCGTGAGGTTGACGACGCCCTTGGCGGGGGCTGCCGCGCCGGATGATGTGCCTGCTGCCACGTCCACATCGGCATCCGCCCCCGGCCCCGCCGAGATGACGCCCGACAGCGCCAGCAGCTTGTCCTCGCCGTCGCCCAGGATGGCCTTGATCTCGGGCGCGTCGACGACCTTGGCCTTGAAGTCGACGCGCTTGAGGCTGACGGCGCCGGCCAGCACGGCGTAGACGACGAGCTGGCTGTACGTGCACAGCTCGTAGCTCGTAAACGTCGACAGGCTGTCGAGCAGCAGCGGCGCCGCCCCGCTGTAGCTGCGCACCGTCAGCAGCGCCAGCCCCTCGTAGGCCTTGAGCCGGTTGCGGCGGTCCCAGTCGCCGCCGGCGTCGACGAGCGCCGTGGCGCGCTCCAGCAGGCGCTTGACCAGGAACTTGTCGCCGAAGAACAGGCCCACGCGCACCATGGCCAGCACCACGTCGATCTTGGCCCCCAGGATGCCCGTGTTCTCAAACACCGCCTCGTACGCCGCCAGCGCCTTGTCCTTGTCGCCGACCCGCGCCCAGAACTCGGCTCGCTTGCCGCGCACCGCCTGGATCTCCGTGTCGCCCGCCTGCTCGACGGCCTCGTCCTCCTCCGCCTGCAGGCCCGCCAGCGCCGCCTCGTTGTCCGTCTGCAGCCGCTGGTACAGCGCCTCGTCCCACGCGAGCGCCGCCGTCGCCGTCGGGTTCTTGTTGGCGATCATGCCGGCGGCGCTCGACTTGCGGCTCAGCGGCCGGCCGGGCGGGATGTGCGGCGCGGTGGTGGCGTTGGCGTTGGCGGTGGCGGACGAGGAGGAGGTGGTCTTGGTAGAGGACGAGGTCGCGGAGGCGGTGGAGACATCGCCCACGCCGTTCAGGATGCCCTCGACGGGGTGTGCGAGGTACCGGTAGAGCGGTGCCATCTTGTGCTCGCCGATAGCCTCTTGGACGGCCTTGGCGGCGGCCTGCTGGGCGGTGCGGCCGGCATAGGGGTTGGTCAGGGCAAAGACCTGCTGGGCCAGCGGCAGCAGCGGCCACTTTGTGTACTGCGGGTCCGAGCCCATGATGGCGGCGAGGGGACCGGGTGGTGTGGATGTGGTGATGCGAAGATGATGTCGTTTGTCCCAGAAGGGCCGTTTTGCGGTGCGAGCTCGCTCAGAGAGGCAACGGGCGATGCAGAGGCACGATGAGGTGCAGCAGTCGATGGCCGATGCGCTGGGGAACTTCGTCCAATGCAATGCGCGTCAGAGGCTGGTTTGGTGTGGTGTGTGTGGATATGCAGCTCAGCTCAATTGAAGCTTTTGGAGGGGACAAAAAGGCGGCTGGTGGGAATTGGGGTAGGATGTGTTCGCTAGGCGGCAGACAGGCACGCGTTCCAGAGCGCCAGCAGGCAGGCACGGCAGGCCTACTGGCACCTTCCCACCACAGGCGAATCGCTTGCCGAGCAACGCTACTTATGTCAGCAGCCAGCTTAGCGCCAGAGCTACCAATTCAGCAGGTGCTCTGCAATGCATCGTTCTGAATAGCACTACATCCGGTTAAGAATAACGAAACACACACTGACTACAGTTTTAGAAGCAAGTCTTTACTTGTCACTTCTTGACACCTATCCGTCGTTCTCTTCATCGATATTCGGGACCACTGACAGAGCATGACGGGTGTTTGTGTTTGAACAGCGTCAGTTTCGTCTCGGTTCTCTTTTCCTTTCGTTTCTCTTTTCTTTTTTCGTTTCTCCCCCCTCGCCTCCACGACCCTCCACGCTCGATCGACATGGCCGACAACACCGGGTCCGACTCGCGGCGCGGCTATGGGGACACGGAGAGACACCGTGATGCTCCGAAAAAGCGCCGCCGCTCGCACTCGCCTGACCAGCGTGACCGCCGAGACGACAGAGACGATCGCAGGGACGACCGCCGGGATGATCGCCGGGATGACCATCAACCAAAGCGCAGACTGCAGTCGTACGCGTCGCGACGCCATGAAGAAGAGCGCGACGGACATGACGGACGCGACGGACGCGACGGACGTGACAGACGTGACAGACGTGACAGCAGCAACAGAGACGGCAGAGACCGCAGAGACTACCGCGACCGTGACTACAACAACCGTGACTACAACGACGACGCCCGCCGAGCCAACGACGAACTGCCACAGCCGTTTGACGCACGGGCCCTCGAGCCCGCCAAGAGACGTGCGCGCTCCAAGTCGCCGGCGGGTGCTGGTGCTGGTGCTGGTGCTGGTGCTGGTGCGGATGCTCGGGCAGGCGCTGGCGCGGCCGACCTGCCTCGCAAGCCCAAACGGCCCGGCCAGCGTGCGCGCATCACCGATGCCGAGCGCGAAGCCATCCGCCAGCGCGCCCTCGACCGCGAGCGCCAGAACAAGGAGGCGCTGGAGCAGCAGCAGCAGCGGCAGCAGCGCGCGGCCATCGACGACGTCGTGCGGTCGCACTACAACGCCGTCCCCGAGCGCGGGCGCGCGTGGCGCAAGACGGACAGCACGATCCGCGGCCTGCGGTCCATGAACAACTGGGTCAAGAGCTGCATCATCCAAAAGTTTGCGCCCGACGACGCCTTTGAGGAGCGCACGCTCCACGGCATCGGCGGCGCCGGCCAGCACGAGCTGCTGGTGCTCGACATTGGCTGCGGCAAGGGCGGCGACCTCGGCAAGTGGAACCAGGCGCCGCAAAAGGTGCAGCTGTACGTGGGGCTGGACCCGGCCGACGTCAGCATCGACCAGGCGCGCGACCGGTACCGCGAGATGACGACACGCGGCGGCGGCGGCGGCGGACGCGGCGGGCGGGGCGGGCATGGCGGGTACCATCAGCGGGGTCCGCCGCGCGTGTTCGATGCGCGGTTCGTGGTCAAGGACTGCTTCGGCGAGAGCATCGGCGACATCAACATCATCCAGGACGTGGGCTTCGACCAGAACCCGCTGTCGCGGCGGGGCTTTGACGTGGTCAGCATGATGTTCTGCATGCACTACGCCTTCGAGACGGAGCAGAAGGCGCGCACCATGCTGAAGAACGTGGCGTCGGCGCTGAAGAAGGGCGGCCGCTTCCTCGGCTGCATCCCCAACTCGGAGGTGCTGGGCCAGCAGGTCGAGCGTTTCCACGCCAAGAGGGCCGAGAAGAAGAAGGCCGACGAGGCGGCAGCCGCCGCCGCCGCCGCCGCAGCAGCAGCGGCACCACCGACGACGGACAAGGCCGACCAGAACGGCGAACCGGGCGAGGACGGCGAGATCACGCCCGAGGAGACGGCCGAGTGGGGCAACAGCATCTACCGCGTCCGCTTCCCCGGCGACACCCCCGCCGACGGCGTGTTCCGGCCGCCCTTTGGCTGGAAGTACAACTTCTTCCTCAACGAGGCCGTCGAAGAGGTGCCCGAGTACGTCGTGCCGTGGCACGCGTTCCGCGCCCTGGCCGAGGACTACAACCTGGAGCTGCAGTACCACAAGACCTTCCCCGAAGTCTGGGAGGCCGAGAAGGACGACCGCATACTGGGCCCGCTGAGCGAGCGCATGGGCGTGCGCGACCGCAACACGGGCGAGCTGCTGGTCACCGAGGAGGAGATGGAAGCGGCGGGCTTCTACGTGGCGTTCTGCTTCTATAAAGTGTAGGGCGGCGTGGACGGACGGGCGTAGGCGTGCTGTAAGATTGTATGATGCGGCGAGTGGTATGGCGAGTGGTATGTGCGCGTAGCGACGGGCGTTTAGGGCGTTTGAAAAAAGGGACTTGGCGAGTTGTTTGCTTTTGTTTCGTGCCTTGACTGATATTGAGTACTCCGTAACCAAAATGAAATAAAAGAAATGGCGGCCAATCGCTATATATGCCAAAATACAAAAAGGCCATGCAAGGAATGTATAGTCCAAGAAAAGCACAAGCAAAAGTCCAAAAAAGCGCCTCCACTCAACCCAACCGCACTTTGCGCCACATGCGCATGCACTCCTGGAGGTCCACAGACAGCGACCCGTCGAGGGCGCTCGTCGAGTCCTTGATCAGCGAGACCAGCAGCGCCGCGTACACAAACAGCTCCATGTCCGCGCGCAGCGCCTGCAGGTCCGCCTTCTTCATGCCCCCCAGGTCGGCCCACGACTTCCACCGGTCCAGCATGCGGCACAGCTTGCCCGCAAACGCGCCGTCGCGCACCATGCGGTGCAGCACGTGGCCGGCCCTTTCCTTCATGTCCGCGTCGGCCGGCTTCTCTGGCGGCTGCGGCTCGTGCGGATCGTGCGTCGCGCCCGCGCGCTGCGTCGTCTCCCGCCGCAGCCAGCGCAGCGCGTGCTCTGCCACCAGCCGCGTGTCCCACTTGGCGCTGTGCAGGGCCTCCATCTCCCGCTGCTCGCGCCGCTCCTGGTCCCGCTGCATGTCCGCCCGCATGTCGTCGATGCGCTGCATGTTCTCGCGCGCCCGGCGGTCGCGCGCCGCCGCCTCGCGCTGGTGCGGCGGCAGGCGCATCTCGGCCTGCTCGGCAAACCGCGCCTCGTTCATCCGCTGCACAAACTGCTGGTGCCTGTGCATGTGGTCCGCGCCGTGCTGCGTGGCCCACTCGGGCGTCTCGCTCTCGTCGGCCGCGCCCAGCAGCACGAGCACGCCGCAGGGCACCGTCGCGCGCCGCGCAAACGCCAGGATGTCGTCGGGGATGCGGTAGTTCCACAGAATCGTCTGGCTGCTCGTGCCGTACGCCGTCGCCGCGCTCGCAAACCACACGCCGTCGCTCACGCCCGGCCGCACGCGGATGTGCTCAATGTACAGGCTGTCGAGGTCGACCGTGCTGGCGAGCGGGACGTTCGTGCTGGCACCGGCACCGCCGCCCATCGTGTTGTTCCTCGCCACGCCGCCGGCGCGCCGCTTCTCCTCTGTCAGCGCCGTGATGATGCCGTCCACAGAGACTTGGCACGTGATGGGCGTGGTCGCGGCGGCATACCCCTCGCGCGTTGCCGAGTCGACCGAGGTGCGCTGGCTCGCCTTTGCAGCCTTGACCTTGTTCGCCGTGGTGGGGCGCGAGGACGCCGCCGACGACGAAGCGCCGCCTGCACCGGCCGCGTCATCGGCCGGTACTGCCTCCTTGTTTTCTTCCGCAGGCTTCACCTTTTCCTCTTCCTTGTACTCGGGCGGCGGCGCCGGCAGGCTGACCCAGTATGGCGGCAGATCCGAAAAGTTGCGGGACGTCCATGTGGGCTCCCAGGTGACACTCAGCGACAAGTTGCCGTCAGAGTCGTCGAGTGGCGCGACGGCCAGCGCGTTGTGGTGGCCGTCGGGCGACTTCATGAGCGCACAGCCCACGGGCGTCCACAGGCCCGTCGACCGCAGCAGGCGCCAGCCGTGCGGGTCCGGCACGGCGCCCAGGTCCAGCAGGTACGAGATGAGCTCGTCAAAGGCGATGTCGACCTGCGGCTGGCGGAGCTGGTCGGCGTACTCGACGCGCTGGGTCTTGAAGCCGATGGCGTTGGTCTTCCAGTTGAACGTCGTCCACGAGCCGCCGGGGATCGAGCTGGGGTTGCGCGACAGCGTCCAGTACTCCTGGCGGTGCTGGAACCGGTCCCACGGCGTGACGGCGTAGCGCGGCAGTTCAATCTCGATAACGCGGTTCACGACGTCGCTGCGGGTGAGCGCCGTCAGGCGGCTGTGGCGGAGCATGCGCTTGATCTTGGACGCGTTGACGAGCGTGACAAACGTGTTGTACATGATCGGCAGCACGCCCAGCACGGCGAGCGGCACACCGATGTAGGTGATGATGTCGGTGGCCGAGCGGCCATTGTCCGACATGGTGGACTGGCGTGGCGGATCGACGTCCAAGTGAGTTTGCGTGTGAGGTAGAGGGCGAGTCGGACAGGTCGAGAGGCGATCGTGCAATCTCCGTCCCAGGAAAACGCGCCCGGAGAGGGAATAGAGAGCGACTGAAAATACCACAAAAATGCAAAGAACATAACAAGAGCACGAGAACAAAAAGGAGAAAAGGATGCTCGATCCTGGGACATCGCACATTCGTCAACACCCCCCCCTGTCGTCTCCTGCAGGCAGCTGAAAAAACGGGCAGCCACAGTGAGCGAGGGTCCCTAATTAAGCCTTGCACTAGCTGCTCGCGGCATGGCGCGGTCCCGTCTCGGCAGTAGGTCAAATGGTGATGACAGTTCTCATTTCGAGTGCCAATTGCGGCACGACACGATGGTGCGTTGGATGTGATTTCTTGTGTCACGAACTGTTGTGGAGGCAAGCAGAAAATGTGGGCTGAGTGGGTGCGACGTGAAGTTCAAGAGGATCGTGAACCTTTAAACGTTAGTCTTGAGCCTCGTCGTAAGGTGAGGGATCCGTAAGATGTGACAGGAAAACAAAAGAATAGAGAGATCATGCACGGGCGTCACATCGTCAACACGTCCATTACTTGACATATTGAAAAAATTAAAAAACCATATGCCAAATAAATGTATATTCAAAAGATATTCGACAGCATCCAAAAGTATCCAAAAGGTATCCAAAAAGTATCCAAAAAGATATCTGCTCCCAAAAGGTCACGCCCGATCTCGCGAGTACGACTACGATGATCGACTTACCTTGGCCGAGTGCTTATATTGCTTGATTGTGAACTTGAAAGACACCTGGAGATCATCGCGTTAGCAGAGACCCCTCTCCATATCGTTCGCCACTAAAGAGAAAGAAATGTGCTTTGTATCAGGAATCGTGCCTTGTCACAGGCAATTATCATCAAGGCATAGAGCTATGTAGACCGTCGTGATATATATTTATGATCATCATCAAAGCAGGGGGGGTGTCGTGTTGAGACAAAGAGGCAAAATGCAGGCAAAGGGGACTTTTACGTACACAGAAAGTGGTGGATGAATCCGTGGTACTGCTACCAATGAGGTCAAGACACTGCGACTGTTAGAACATTTTCAACACATATGCATCAAGCGAGTGAAGGGAAACAGCAATAGCCAACTCAGACAGGACAGTTCTCATCTGCGCCGTTAGGCTCTGACATATGCTTGTCATTTGGTAAAGTCAGATCATCATTGGGAGGCAGGGCTGCTGGTGTGGGTTGTAAGGGTGTAATGTAGAACTGGACGGAGGACAATGCACATACCCATACCAAACGTTGTCAAGGACTGGCAGTCATTTCACAGCAAGACCAAACGACACTGTGATGTATTAGCGTATGGCCAGCGTGAGACAGAAACGTCAACAGAATGGAAGAAATGATCCAAGATCAGGAATGCATGAATGGAATTGTATTTTATGTTGTCTGCATCGCTAACGCGGATAAGACTCGTCATCTAAAAAATCATCATATTGGAGGGTGTTGGGAATTCGGTGCAGTGCAGTAGTTCTGTGCCGACGCTGTGAAGCTTACCTTGTCGTTGTCTGCCATAAAACAGTCTCTGCTGTGTTACATCTCCCTTGGCTGACAAGACGTTAGTCGTTGTTCATGCCTGTCGGTTGCCTTCCAATCCGTCCCCGCCGCGGCATCACGCGCCCATTTGCCATGGGACTTGGATCAGTGGACGAGGTTTTCTAGGCCTGTCGCAAAAGTGGCACATCTTGCTCATACTTGAGTCGGAGCCCAGTGCCGTTTCATCATAGAGGAGGATGCCGCGGAAAGCCGGGGGACGGTCTGGCGGAACGCTGTGTTCGTACCTTTCTCGTTCAATTACTATTTCCGTTGTTAGAACAAGAGATCGCTTGGCACGTGGAAAGCAAGGCACGAGAAGCAAGGAGAATGCACAATCAGAAACAGCCAATTGTTGTCTTCAGGAGCCAGGAGGCTACTCAGTCGGTAATTCCAACTTGCCGAAGCAAAAAGAAGATCATCATAGAGTGCAGGGAGAGACGGAAACACAGGGACTGGTCGTACCATTTGCGAAGAAGGGGACGAGGACAGAGAAGACTCGACCACGCGTAGTACATTCTCCGTCCTCGACCCAACGACGATGTCTATCGTGAGCACCGCATCCTATTCTTTGCCAGTTAGCAATCATTCTCCGACTACAGTCGACAGACACTGGCTCAGCATTCAAAGCAGCTGCTTCCGCAAGAGGTCTTTCAGACTGACGTGACAAAGGCAGTTTCATTCCTAAAGGTCAAAGACTCTAGTTTGTATGCGGTTTGTTGAGTGTCATCAGGAGACGCGGAAGCAGTGCGTGTCGTAGCGGGAAACAGTCCAAAACTTACCATCTGTCGGTGTGCTCGCAGACGCGAGGTGTGTTGGATGACAGCAGCGTGGCTGTACTGTCTTAAGGTGCCGAGCGGTGAAGTCGAAAGAGAGGAGAGGAAAAGGAAAACAAGCGGTAAAAAATTTCAGAGCTGGAGCTTTTGTCGTGGGCAGAAAGAGTGGAGAACAGGGTCGAGGGCGGTGAGCACGGGAAGAAAGAGCGACCGGTCTTTGTGGGCGGCATGGGATCAGCACGTGAGCTTAATTAAACGGTCACGGGACTGCGCGTTGGTTTCGCTTCCCCGTTATGCCCAGGAAGGAGCGCCAGGCAGCGGCGCGGAGGCGGCAGGCGTGTCCAAGCTCGCTCAGGAGGCAAGTGCGACATACATCCAGAGCAAAAGTCGCCCAGGCCGCCATTCTTTTCTGTTGTCTTTTCTGAGCGACACTTTGCCCATCTTGTCATTCTTTTTTGACCCAAATACGTGGTCTATACTCCGTATCATTTGGCCTTTCGACCACTGCCTAACGATACGACATTTGCTACAAGCTCACACTGCCCAGCATGCCCGAGATCGCAGAAGGTAAGCCTCTTGATCCATGCCGATGCTATGGAACGAATCAAGCGAAAGGATCACGATGAAACTTGGAGACTAACCGCATACCCCATAGCCGCGCGCATTGTGCACTTCCTCAAGACGCATCTGGTCGGGAAGCGCATCAAGACGGCCCGGGGCATCGACGACGCCAGCGTGTTTGGCAAGGTGGGCACGACGGGCGATGCCGTGGCCAGGGCCCTCCAAGGCAAGAAAGTGGTCGGGACGGGCAGCCAGGGCAAGTACTTTTGGCTGGTGCTGGACAGCGCGCCGCACCTGGTGATGCACTTTGGCATGACGGGCTGGATGCACATCCGCGGCATGCGCACGGGCTACACCAACTACTACAACAAGCTCAAGCCGGGCGACGCCGACGCGTGGCCGCCCAAGTACTGGAAGTTCCAGCTGGAGACCGACTCGAGCCCCCAGGTCGAGGTGGCCTTCACCGACCCGCGCCGCTTCGGCCGCGTGCGTCTCGTCGACTGCCCCGGCGCCGCCATCCGCAAGCACTCGCCGCTCGTCGAAAACGGCCCCGATCCGGTCGTGGACGCCGACACGACGTTTACGGAGGACTACGTGCTGTCGACGCTGCGCAGGCGCCACGTGCCCATCAAGGCGCTGCTGCTCGACCAGGCGTTTATCAGCGGCATCGGCAACTGGGTGGGCGACGAGGTCCTGTTCCACGCGCGGCTGCACCCGGAGCAGTACTGCGACGAGTTCAGCGACGCACAGATGAAGGCGCTCTACCGGTCGATCCGCTACGTCTGCAGCACGGCCGTCGATCTGCTGGGCGACTCGGACAAGTTCCCGGCCGACTGGCTGTTCCCGCACCGGTGGGGCAAGGGCGCCAAAGACGCGGTGGCGCAGCTGCCCACCGGCGAAAAGCTCGCGTTCCTGACCGTCGGCGGCCGTACGAGCTGCTTTGCGCCCGGCCTGCAGAAGAAGAGCGGCAACGTGGCGCCAGGGATCAAGGAAGAGCCCGTGATTGTCAAGGACGAGAAGCCAAAGAAGGCGGCTGCCACGAAGAAGGGACCTGCCACAAAGGAGGCTGCTACGAAAAAGGAACCCGTCAAGAAAGCCCCTACCGCCGAGAACAAGGAGGCGGGCCAGAAGCGTAAGCGAGGCGCAGTGAAGGAGGAGGTGGACGACGAGGCCACCGCTGGGGACGAAGAGAAGCCGTCGCGGAAATCCATCCCAAAAACTGGGGCTGCCGGCAAAAAGGCCAAGACGGAGCCCGCGCCGGCCCAGAAGGCAGCAGCAAAACCGGCCGCGAAAACTGCTGCCAAAGAGACCCCTGCAGCGAACACTGGCCGGCGGCGGTCGACCAGACTGAGCACGAGCTGAGAGCGTGGCGCTATTTTCCGTTTGGATGTTTTGTTTGTTTCCCTGATTGCTCTTTTCTTTGTAATATACTGCATGTATGCCATGTCTCAATTCTTTCATATTTTGCATCATTAGGCAGCTTGATTGTTTGGTCGCATCTGCTTGTGGGATCAAGTTCTTAGCCCCTGTAAGACGGCATTTCCACGGAGTAAGTCGGCGCACGGAGTACGCGTGAGATTGTTCTCCGCAATCCGGACATCACGCAATCAGGCACCAGGTAATCCCGACTACAAGACAAGGCACTTCCCTTGCGGATCCTAACATCGAACGAACATCGACGGAATTCTTGTTGCCTAATTCGATAGGCAGACATAGTTTCACGATATACAAAAGCGACAACGAGTTCGACTCAATCGTTCCAGACGGGGTTTGAGCCATCATCGACTGGCCCTTTGTCTTTCTTCCCTTCAAACTTGCACAGCTGTCGTCTCAGAACCCCCCGCATCAACTCACCACCATGGCCGCCGCCAGAGCAACGTTCACCGACCAGAAGGACACCTTCGAGGCGACGCTCAACAGCCTCTTCTCGGGCAAGCCGGAGGAGACCGAGGCCGACCTGACGCGCATCGTGCACCCGTCGTTCCGCATGACGGCCGAGTTCGAAGACCTCGACTTCCCGGCTTTCGTCAAGCACATCACCTGGCTGCGCGCGAACCTGCCCGCCAACGCCGTGTCGCTCACCATTACGCAGTTTCTGGTCGACGGCAACCAGCGCGCCGACCGCCACAGCTCGACGACCCGGATGCCGGACGGCGTCGTGCGCGGCGCCGAGACGTACCTGTTTGCCGAGGTCGCCGACGACGGACGTCTTCTCTGGGTAAAGGAGCATGTGATGCGGCTCGGCATCCAGCAGCCGGACGGCACGTTTATTAAGGACAACGTGGTGCCCAAGACGGGGGAGGCAGAGAAGCAGAAGTAGGGTGGTTGTGTTGAGTTTGGTTAGGCTACTTGGGATTTCCTAGTTGAGTCTACATAGTTGAGTTTGCACATTGAGTTGCATCACTTGGACTTGGCCTTTTTATTTGGATAGTTTGGGTGTTGTTTCGAAACGTCAAGTCAAGCCACACAATTCGAGTTATATGTTCAAAAACCGCAGCACTATACGACGACTGACTCGCCTGGCCGGCCAGAACCTTGCCGTGGTCGGTGCAACTCGCGCGTCGTAATTTACCCTCATCACAGATTTTATGTCAGACGTCGACGACCGTCGTCCAGCGCCGCATTTGTTTCCTTCGTTTTAAATAGTTTCTATACCGTACTTATTCATATGACCACTAATTCGTCCCGACTATGCCTCCAAGTGCCACCGACGACTCTCCGGACAGCCGTTCCGACGCACGGTTGCTCTTCGCTGCCGCCTCTCGATGATCTTCCCCACAAACCAGCTCTTCATCAAAAGCCATCATATAAAAGTCTTAAATCTCTCAGCACTTTACACTCCTCATTTTTACATTTTCTATTTTTTGTCGGCTCTCGTAGGGTCCTACTATATGCTTATTGCTTGTTCGGCTGGCTACCGTTCGCCTCGTCTCTCCCTTCTCCATCTGCCTAAAGATGGGCGCCGCCGGTCGTTTGGCTAATATATCTCCAACAGGAAATGGGGATTGAACCTCCGCATTTTTTCCCCTTTCTTATTATTTAACACACCCATTATTCTTCACATAAGTTTGCTTGTTCCTTGTTTACCATTGCCGCCCCCATTTCATATCTTTCGGTCCCTTGATCGACAATTATGCCGAACGCCGGGCGACTCGCCTTCTCTCGCCCTTGCACTCCCCTTTTGACTGTCTTGGGATGGCATTGATCAACTCGACATATCGCAGCTGTGCCTCGCATCCCCTCCCATTGCTCAGCACACATTTATCCGTCACTGCCGACAGCCACAAACATCTTCCCCAGTCTTCCCGAGCTGGACTCGCGACTTTTCGACTGCCGAACAACCCGTCTTTTCTAAAACGAGAGAAATTGGAGCTGGACGAGAGGTGAGCGGGCGGGGAAGCCAGAACATCCTGGTTGGCTGCTTTCCAAGTTCCTCTGGTCATCGACGCTGTGGACATCGACGTCTACATCGAGAGGACAAACCCGTTCGTGCTGTGCATCTCCTTGTTTCTTATTTTATCACCCAGATCAGGGGTATTTGCGCGTAATGACACAACGTACAAAAAAAGGGTGTCGTGGTGTCCTGTGCGATTCGAGAAGAGGCCGGTCCTCGATCAAAATCGTAATTTGACCTAAATAGGTCGTTTAGAATCCTGGCCTCTCCTCGCCTCTCGCCTCGCTATCCCC
Organism: Sporothrix luriei; assembly: GCA_021398005.1. NCBI lineage: Eukaryota > Fungi > Ascomycota > Sordariomycetes > Ophiostomatales > Ophiostomataceae > Sporothrix > Sporothrix luriei. Next base: position 595,881 of record WNLO01000002.1, read on the forward strand.
TCCGTCGTCCCTTCTGCTCGAGTCAGTCCTTGTTGTATGTCTTCATGGTCGCGGGGTATTTCTCCAGCTCGTCCCCAGCTCGGAGGACCCAACATACTTGTAGAAATGAATGAGGCTCTTTCTCCTGTCTCTCGTTCCCTCCTTTTCTTTTCCATACGACGGCGACGCCACTCGGCAGCCCTGGCAACACTGCGTCTTGCTTTCGCCTCGCACATCGCATCACGGCCTTTTTCGCTCGCTTGTCGCTCGTCGTCTTTCGTCTTTTCTTTTTTTGGGCTTTTGCTGTCTTGGCTTCCCTTTGCTATCCGTCTTGGAAGCGAGTCCCGTTTAACCGGTGGCCTCCCAGCCAGCATGCACACGGCTCTGCTTACCGCGATGCCTTATGGAGTGGGTCTTGTCGACGAAGAAGGTGCGCCCAGAAACAGAAGACAAGAAGACTCGACAGGGAGGAATCTCCCCGTTTCTCGCCAAAGCAGGTCGACATAACCACGCGGGCGTGGATAGAAGGGACTCCGCTTTTTTGCTGTATTTTTTTGCTTCTTTTGTATGTCTCCATCACATATTGTCTTGGTATGCCCCGATTTGTCGATTTCGAAGCATCGTTTCTGACGCTCCTCGCAGCCCCATGCCCTCGCCTCCCGTTGTGGCTCGCCAAAACACGGCCTGGAGAATCACAACGGGGATCCACTCTTGCACTTTGCAACCGTCGCGCCCGCACTTTTCAAGACTATGCTCTCTGGCGCGTGCTATGGAGCAGGACGGGGTAGATGGTCGATTGAAGGAGGAACACGATAAGGACAAGGGGAAGAAGCTTGGCGACAACGGCAAAGATCGTGCAGGCAGAGGCGACGATCCATCCACTTTCATGACAGTGCCAATCACCTCAACAGGCCGGCAGGGAGGGACACAACTTGATGGTCACCTTTGACGCTGCTTCGGATGTCTGAGTTTGACGTTTGAATGGCATTGTTGATACAGCCCCTGAGTTGGACATTGCCACGTGAACGACAAAGCTGGGGAAACAAGGTCACGCGTCAGGAACACAGTCGTTCTTTCCGTGTGGTCGACACTTCCTGTGGGGTTTGTTTGCGGCTCCCGAGTCGTTGGAGAGAAAGCTCGGATCAAACACGGTCCAAATCAGGAAAGTGTTTGTTTCCCCAGGGGGAACATAGAAACAGGAAAGAGCAACACAAATGCGGTAGACGATATGGTGCATCCTTCCTTCCCCATCAACCCCTCCCGGCCTGCCCGTGTCTCCTCGGCCCTTCTTCTTTCGATATTTCGAGATACAATGCCATGGGGAAAGAGCATCCCACCCCCAACTTCCTTGCAATCAGCCGCGATATTATTCTTCCGCCGCCCCCCTTTCCCCCTTTTTGTACCAAAGACAACGAGCACAATTGCACCCATTCTTCCTCGTCCACCCCTTTGTTTCCTTGCTGCACCACCCGCCGCACCGCGCCCACACCGCTGACCCCATCTCGTCCCGCTCGTCCCATCTGTCTATTTTCCGTTTATACTAGCCGTGCCAGAGAAAGGCCATACGACGTCCAGGAACGGCCGAACCGGCCAAATCGACCAAATCGACCAAATCGACCAACGATGGACCCAACTGGGGAACGTGGAGGCCTGGCAGCCTTCTGACTCTCTCCACCTCCGCAGTTCTTGGCTCATAGTCCTGTTCCTCGGAACCAACAATGGCGGGCGTGGGGCAGGTCGAGCCGATGTCTCTCTTGACCCAAGTGAGTCTTTGCAGGCCGGAGCCCTCGATCCGGAATGCCTTCCAAAAGTATGCTTCGCTGACCCCAGCGAAACAGGAGCATGGTCTGGCTCGGTCCAAGATTCAGGACCGCTCAGACGTTGCCAGGACAGGTACGAGAGCAAGGTGAGGCGGGATGTGCTCTGCGAGTGCGTGGCGCTTTGAATCAATAAGAAGTGCCTATCTGTCCTGTGATAGTTCCAGCGGATGGACGACCCGAACTCGATTGGGGCGGTGGCATGGTAGGCTGTCTCGCATCGCCCTCTCGCATTGCCCTCTCGCTTTCTGTCAGGAGCACAAGGCCATGAGGACGACCCCAATCTCAGCAAATGGGTCCAGACCCTGGAGACAATACACGTCCATGGACGCTGTTTACGGCTTCCCTGGCAGCAGTTCAGAGCTGTTTAGATTTGTTCCCCAACACACTCCAGAACTCTGCCGACGTCTAATTTATCTCGTTCTGTTTTGACCTATTTTTGCGGCCAGGGCCAAACCTGGGCCCATATGCGCCGACAAATCGCAACATTCATCCCCGGGACCGGCTATGCACCGTGTAGGCTGTTGAGACCCGCCCATCTAACTTCATTTACCGCACGCAGCATGAGCATGTCTCTCCCACGGCCTTTCGGGCCCTCATTACCGTTTTAAGAGAGCGCGACATTGGTCGTTCAGAGCACCATGATACAGCATCTTGGCAAAACGCGGGCTGCCAGTGCACGCCTCTCTCATCTCTGGCGGCGGCACCGTTCGATGCTCCCGTGGACTCCCGCGTCGAACGCCAACGCGCATGTCTTTCTAGAACGGCCGCCATGGCTCCACGTTCGGCCGAGCAAACCTTGTTCGAACGCCCACGCCCACACTCACGCTCACGCTCACGCCCATTTGCAGCCACCCCCTTGGTCTGTGGCCTCGACTTGTCCCGTCCGCCTCGTCTTGCCATTTTCCCTATAAAGCGTGGCCCTCGTCTCGCCTCGTCGCAGCTTGCCTCTCCCCGTCCTTCTCTCCTGTCTGTCTGTCTCCATCTCCAAGATCCGGGGCCCCGCATTTCGCAGTCGAGCATTCGCCGCTTCCAAGCCCACCTCTTTTTCGTGCCACTACACTCTTTTATATCGTACCTTGTTTTGCCTTGCTTGCAATCTAACCGCCACAATGTACGCCAACATTGCCGCTTTCTCGACCTTCCTGGCCCTCGTCGCGGGCCAGCAGGTCGGCAAAGAGACCGCCGAGAAGCATCCCAAGATGTCGTGGCAAAAGTGCTCCGGCGCCGGCTCGTGCTCCACGGTCCAGGGCGAGGTCACCATCGACGCCAACTGGCGCTGGCTGCACGACAAGGGCGGCTACACCAACTGTTACACTGGCAACGAGTGGAACACGACGGTCTGCAAGGACGCCAAGAGCTGCGCTGCCAACTGCGCTCTGGATGGTGCGTTTTGCGGGAGGTCGGCAGGATGGCCGTGTTTTGTGTTTTTATGTGTCATGACTAACGACGGCTCCTAGGCGCCGACTACAAGGGCACGTACGGTGCCTCGACCAGCGGCAACGCGCTGACCATCGGCTTCGTCACCAAGGGCCAGTACGCCACCAACATTGGATCGCGCTTCTACCTCATGGCCAGCGAGACCAAGTACCAGATGTTCACGCTCCTGGGCAACGAGTTCACGTTCGACGTCGACGTCTCGAATCTGGGCTGCGGTCTCAACGGCGCGCTGTACTTTGTCTCCATGGACGAGGACGGCGGCCTGAGCAAGTACTCCACCAACAAGGCCGGTGCCAAGTACGGCACGGGCTACTGCGACGCTCAGTGCCCTCGTGATCTCAAGTTCATCAACGGCGAGGCGAACTCGGCCAGCTGGACGGCGTCGTCGAACGACGCGAACGCCGGTGTCGGCGGCTACGGCTCGTGCTGCTCGGAGATGGACATCTGGGAGGCCAACTCGATCGCGACTGCGTACACGCCGCACCCCTGCACGGACGTCGGCCAGACGCGCTGCGAGGGCGACGGCTGCGGCGGTACGTACTCGGCCACGCGCTACGCCGGCACGTGCGACCCCGACGGCTGCGACTTCAACTCGTACCGCATGGGTGTCAAGGACTTTTACGGCCCCGGCATGACGGTCGACACCAAGAGCAAGTTCACGGTGGTGACGCAGTTCATCAAGGGCTCGGACGGCAGCCTCGAGTCGATCCGCCGCTTCTACGTGCAGAACGGCAAGGTCATCCCCAACTCGCAGTCGGCCATTGCCGGCACCACGGGCAACCAGATCGACACGGCCTTCTGCAAGGCCCAGAAGACCGCCTTTGGCGACGACGACCACTTCAGCGAGAAGGGCGGCCTCGTCCAGTTCACCAAGGCCGTCGGCGCCCCCATGGTTCTTGTCATGTCTCTGTGGGACGACGTAAGTGCTACCTCTCGAACGGGAAACGGGGTGGAAACACAGGACACAGGGCAACAGGTTGAAAAAGAAAAAAAACATACTAACACGCGCAGCACAACTCCAACATGCTGTGGCTGGACTCGACCTACCCCACCGACGGCGATGCCAGCAGCCCCGGCCGCGCCCGTGGCTCGTGCGACACCTCGTCCGGTGTTCCCAAGGATGTGGAGTCCAAGCAGGGCAGCGACCACGTCATCTACTGTATGTCTTTTGGAGTTGCTCTGTGTCTTTTTTTGTTGTTGTTTTTTCGTCCCGTTTACAATACTAACACTCTGCAGCCAACATCAAGTTCGGCCCCATCAACTCGACCTTTGCCGCCAGCGGTTAAGCGACATGCTTGGGTACGGACGGAAACGGGTCGGACAAGGAGACGTAAAAAGGAGGGGCTTCCTGCCAGCTTCGTTGGTCGCCTTGTTCGTCCTCCATTCCATGGATGTGAAGTCGGTTCTGCCGTGTAGCCTGCGCTCTTCGTATTGACACGAAAGGACTCGACAACACTGAGCGACCAAGAACAAAAAAAAGCAAAGATGGGCATCGTTTGTATTCTAGTTCTGCCAATCTTCTCCGTTGTAGAGACAAAAATAAAACCATAGGCCCAGGCTTCAGGCTCGTTGCAGTATCGTTGAATATGTTAACTATAGTGAACATTTTACAATATTGGCTACACAAACCCGACATCGGATTCACAGCTCGCATTGAGCCGGACATCATACGGCTGCTCAAAGCTCATGAGCCGACGGGAAGGTACCATTCATCCGGGCGGGTGTTGTGCTCGTATCTGAGTGCAATCCCCCTTCGTATAAGAATTCATAATATCGATTGGTTAAATGGGTATCGTCTATCTGCGCAATTGTGTTGTTTTGTTTCTTGCATGGCAGTAAACGTTCTGTCAACAAAAATAATACGGAAAAGGGGAGAAAAATAAAACAATAGGGAAACCGTACAATGGCCAAAGGCTGTCGCCATAAAACGAAAAAAAAAAAAAGGAAAGAAAAGAAGAAGAAAAACACCCGCTTGGTCAACACCCCACAGTCCTCACCACCTATCCCATGGCACTCTTGTCACAGAGGAAACCCACAGAGTAGTGGTGCCTCCTTGGGTGTCGATTTTGGCCACCGTCGTCGTCCCAGGAGATGGGCACCACCGACAGGAAATTCACAAACGCCGAGCCGTCCTTGCGGAAGTTGGTGACTTCGAGCTGCACCTCGCGGCTGTGCTTGACAGACGTGTGCAGCAGCTGGCGCACGGCCGGCGGGACATAGGGACTGGGCGACGACGGCGCCGTGGGCGGGACGGTCGGCTCCTGCACGGTGCCGGGCCACTGCAGGAAGCGGCAGTTGCGGCCGAGCACCTCGTCGAGGCCGTAGCCGGTGAGGGCGAGAAACGGGTGGGAGGCATAGACGATGGGCGCGTCCGGCAGGTCGAGGTCGCAGAGGACAATGGGGCAGGAGGCGTCGACGGGGCCGAGGTCGATGGCGGGATGCGGGCGCGCCACGACGCAATACTGGAGACGATGTCAGTAGCTCGGTCCCGGATTCCACTGGTTTTCCGGGGTCCCGTCTTGGTCTTGCCAAGGCCGGTTTATGAATGGATGGCTTACCAAAATCTTCATGAGATCAAAGCCGCTGGGACAGTACATCCCTGGGAAGAAGAAGAGGTTGCCGTCGTAGGCCAAGGCGGCCTCTTGCTCGACGGCATCCGGAGCGGCCGTCTCACGCTCAAACGGCGCAGCAGACGCCAACGCCATCACCATGGTGTACGTGGTGCCGTGGCTGTCACAGTTTTGTGGCAGATGCTATTGGCGTGCTTGAGAAGGTGGAACTACTGTCGTCGTCGTGTCCCGTTTTGTAAATACTGGAGAGACGTGGTCCAGGTCGGACTATCTCGGGTAAACAACAATGAACAATACAAGTGGTGAGACCGTGTCAAGCTGGTTTGATGCCATTCGTAATCTGGTACTCTTGAAACAAAGCACAAAACGGAGGAAAGTTACTAAGACGAAAAGAAAATGTTTAGAAAAGGATCCATCGCAGATTTCCATCGCAGCTTTCTGATATATATTTTTCTCTTTTTTATTGCTTTCTCCCGGCTCCTTCATTTCTTGGCCCCTCTCCGCGAGCCCAATGCAGGTCGGATCTCGATGTCACAGCTGCTTGTCTTGAGAAAAAAGTGGACTGCCGCATTGACAGGTCTCTAGCCAACGGTGCATTGCAGATCTGTTGGTGTCCCGTTGTTTGTTTGACTAAACCCAACGTACGAGTCCAGGAGTCTGCTAGTCACCGTCTACGGTAGTTTCAGTCAAACATTCTCTTTCATGCTGTTTTGTTGTGTTGTTTTGCGTGCTCTGGCAGCGTGGTTCGTCGCTGATCTCAAAAGTAACTGGATCCTGATGTGTATTTTTATTCGTTTTTATTTTATTTTATATATATATATATAATTATTAACCATACTCTCGAAGCACGGCATGAGCTACTTAACAAAGCAATCGTCGATGACGAACCTGTGCCAGGGATCTGCAAGCCATGTCCGCAGTCTGCCGGCTTCATACTCGTTCGACCATCGAACGACGATGTGGGTTGCATTTTCGTGGCGTCATATTCCACAAACCCCTTATTTATTTACACTGGTTTTTTCTTTAGTCGTTCCATTTGCTTGACAAGAAACTGCGGGTGTGCCCCACGACCTCATCTATAAAGCTCTCCTTTGAGTACAGCACTGCGTACGACAAAAATGTACGTAGTGCGAAATATATCGCAAGACATAAAATAAAAACAAAAACTGCAAGATCGCCACGACACAGCAGCTCTAGCCCCCCGCAACCCCCATACGGGCACCTCTACTACGACAAGGCACCTTACATCGAAAAAAACATCAACCATGATCCCTTTCCCTGTCGGCCGTGTCGATTGTCGGGACTTTGTCGGTGGTCGACTCTATTGGCTCGTGTAAGAGGTCACGTGACTCCCGCTTCGTATCGTGATCGCACTAACAAGCCATCGACGGTGCGATCGAGATTGTCTTAGACCGGGACGATGCTCCCTTTGTAGCTGTCCACTGGAGATCGGCGGCGCAGTACAGCATACCTTGTCTCCCCCTGGACAAAAAAACGCGTACACCAAAACGAATTTTCCCACCAAAATAGATTTCAACACTTCTACCAGTACATTAAAAAAAGGCCAAATATCGTCAAAAACCCGACATTCTACCTGCCAATTCATCGTCTTCAGCCACTTGTTTAAGTATTTCGGGAATCTTGTCAATCCAGCCGTTTATCGTAGACTGTTTTAATTCATCCCAGCCCTCCTCTGCCAGGGCTTGTAGGCTCTCGTCGTCCCAGACACTCTGGGAGACGACTTTTCGTTTCGGCCATGCCCACGCCCGTTTAATAGGCGCCAAGTCCGGGCTTTGTGCATAATTAAAGTACGAATTCAGGCCCTGTTTCCGCTTCCACGTCCTCACGATATTTACCTTACCAGTACCATGTCCAGAGTCGTTGTCCTCCTCGAGAACAAACAAGTGACCATCACGAATCCACTGGCCAACCACTGGTTCGAGGATTTGGTCCCGGTAGACTCGAAGTGTTATTTTACCGTTATTATTTCCTGGCACATTATACTAAACTAGAGGGCTTTTAAAATCGTATCCAACTGCCGCCCAACAGTGAAGCCGTTTGTGAGCCTTGGCGGGAGGATCTCGTTTTTGGACAATACAGTCGCTGTAAAATCTCTCCTAAGGTTGACGGAGAATGTAGACTTTACCTTGAGGTCCCTAAGAGAAGTGTGTCTCGTTAGAAAAACGAATATAACACTAATCGTTAGGTTCTGGGTATCGCTTAAGTATAGTCTACGCCCATGCTTAACGTCTCTCGGCGAGACGTAGTAAGACGTACTTCTTTTCGTAAGCCTAATATCGAGCGAATTTTCTCTCTTTTAAACGGCGACGAATAGTACGTAAAGAAACATCAAGATTAAGCCCAGCCTTATCAAGAAGTTGTTACCAGTGTAATATACGGGAGTTATAGCCATTATCTTTGATAAAGCTTTCTAGAATATCTAGGTGCTTATCAGTAAGTTTCTTCTTACGGCCACGCGTCTCCTTTTCTTCGTTATAGAAGGTTCGTTAGCGCTACTCTCGTAGAATCTTCCAGCCGGTCGTATTCGAAACGTTATAACGACGAAAAATATCGGTATAATGTAGAGGTTTGCGCTTTATCCCATTTATCGTGCAAGCGCCGATAATACGGTTCTTTTGCGGTGTTTTGACGTGTGTTTGGACCATATTCGCGGCGCTGGTTTGTGTGTTGTGATTGAAGAAAATCGCTAAAAATGATTTTGGTGTACGCGTTTTTTTGGCCAGGTGGAGCTTGTGTCGATGACTGATGTGAAGGCTGTGATATTCAGATCCAAGCGTCTCACGATGGAAGATCTTCCAATGTACGACATACCAGATCAAGGCCATCATTGCCTATTTCGGTAATCTGTGTTGGTCCTATTCGCGTCATTCTCGCCTATATAAATATATGAAATAAAACGGATACAAGAATATTATGCACAATGCAGTACTGTGCTCCACTTTTTGCTTTGGCGTTAATGAGCACGCGGTCGACGCGTTCTCTCAAGACTCAGCACGGCCACTCGGCGTCTTCGGCACACAACGCTCCATACACCCATTATGAACCGGCGCGGTCTGCTCGTGCAGCAGCCTGGGCGCCGCAGCAGCGGTCCGTCCGCCAACCGAGCGCCGTCAACAGCCTCTACGTCGCCGACGCAGCAACTGACGCGTCTCGCCCCCGATGACCTGCCGCCGCACCAGACCCTCGAGCTGCCGCTGTCCGAGGCCTCGGTGCGCAAGATTGCCGAGATTGGCAACCGCTCGGCCAGCCTGCGCGTCTACGAAACCCATCTGAAGAAGTCCGCCGAGCTGCTGCGCGAAGCCGTCGGCAACGTCAACGAGACGCTGGCCGAGCGCATGGCACAGCTCGAAGCGACGGCCGAGCGGCGGCGCGAACGAGGTGGGGACACGCCGGGCGAGGGCGAAGCGGCGCTGATCGCGTCGGTGACGCGCCTCAAGGAGAGCGTGGGGGACCTGACGGCGCAGGTGGAGCGGGGGGCGCGCACGACGATTGACCGGCAGATGGCGCTCGAGGACGAGCGGCAGGCGTTGATGGCCATGGCGTCGCGGATCGAGGTACGGCACCGCGAGGACAAGCAGCGGCGGCAGCAGCGACAGAACGAGCAGGAGGCGAGGGCAGCCGACGGGGGCAGCCGATCACAGCGGCGGCGGAAGCGGAGGCGGACCGACGACGGAACAAAGCAAGAAAACGGCGAAGACGATGATGACAATGGTGGAGACGAGGGTGCCAACGGCGAAGACGATGATGGCAACGACGACAGCGCCGACGAAGACATTACCAACACGTACCAGGGCCCGCCCGCCGCCAGCGCTCTGAGCATCCTGCGCGAGGAGCGGGCCGTCCGCGCTGCCGCCTACGCCGAGATGACGGCCCACCAAAAATACGGCCTCAACAACGACTACATTGCCTTTAAGCAGACGCTGCACGTCAGCATGTACCCCGACGACGACGTGCAGCTGCCCGACGCGTCCCAATGGTTTGACGCGTCCGGCGAGCCGGTCCCGTACGGGCCCCGCGCAGGCAGCGGCGCGGGCGACAGTGGCGACGAGGTGGGCGGCGGCGGCGGCGGCGGTGGCGACGACGGCGACGACGATTTGATCGTCCAGCGCGAGGTTATCAGCTTCAAGTGCCCGCTGTCGCTCGTCGTTATGCAGGACCCCTACCGCAGCACCGTCTGCAAGCACGCCTTTGAGCACAGCGCCATCATGGAGTACCTCCGCCCCTCCGGCAGCGGCCGCAGCCGCAGCGCCGCCCACGTCCCCAAAAAATGCCCCCAGACCGGCTGCGCCAAGGAGTTCACGGCGCTCGACCTGGTCCCCGACACCACGATGCGCCGCCGCATCCAGCAGGCCGCCAAGCGCGAGCGTCGCCGCCGCGATGCCGCCGAGCTGGCCACGTCCGACGCCGAGGGCGACGGCCATGGCGACGCGGGCAACGGCCCGGAACACGCCCAGGACGTCGACGACATTGTCGACGCCAGCCAGCTGCGGCGCATGACAAAGGCAGAAAGCGAGGCCCGGAGCGTCAAGCGGGAGCGTTTCCAACGGACGCAATAGTCGGGGGCGGGAGAGGGGGGATACAATGTACGACCAGCGCAATATGACAAACATACGATGTTTGGAGCAATGTGTAAGTATGCATAATGAGGTATGATTACAGAGGGCATTTACGTATCGAATAGAAAAAAGCAACGGCTGTCTACTCCGGCCAGCCATGTTATACACAAACACAAGACAAACGAATACCATGTGCACCCGGCGTTCAAACATGAACATCAATATGATGAACATCATTATGAAAAAGCCAACAACAGTGTACGGGCAATAAGCTGCACTTGCCTTTTGAAAGACTATTTTGCCAAGAAGTGCTCGAGGAAGGAGCAGCCAGCACATGGCCAGAGACGACGCGGCAGCGAATGTGACGGTGGGTCCGGTATGCGGTATGACCCGGACAAGGAAAGAGCCTTCCAGACGGGCGAGCAGCCAAAAGACAGTAGAAGCCAGAGAGGTGGTTCTGTTCGCAAGCTGCAGCAGCCATCGCTACCGCCGTCACCCGCTACGTGATATGTTGTACGAGAAGAACCACGGCGAATAACAGACATCAATACCCTTCATGTGGTTAGAAATTCAATTTAAGGGTCGAGCCAGGATGCAAAATAGACGAAAGTGACCAAGATGAGCCAGCGCTGACCAGCCCGCGAGAGATTGAGCGTATACATTGTAAACGATGACCTCAAAAGCGACAAATTCAGACGGTGAATCCCGGTCGTAGGCGTCTTGACATTGTCTTGATCATTGTCGTAATATTCAGCATTTTATGCCGACAAGTAACAGCTGCAAATCAGTGTAGTGCCTGTGACGTATCTGGCAGGTACAGTACCAATGGGAGCTTCCAGTGCTTCCCGATAAGGCCTCCTTCCCCCCGTCCTCCGATAAGACCGCTAGCTCGGTACGTCGTAATGAACAGGCAGCTCCACCCCTGCGACCCGCCCGCACCTGCCCACATCGCCCATTTCCAGCTGGTCAATCACATTGTCCCTTTTGCCTCCTTTTGTTTTGTCCTCTCCTTTCGTTTTTCTGCCCTCCTCGACCAAGCGACCGTCCTTCTCCCTCCGCCGCGCCCCTGCGTGCCCGCCAGCGCCTGACCAGCGCCTCACCCCCCCTGCTCCTCACCATGGCGCAAGAAGTCCGCATCTGCGTCTGCGGCGACGAGGGCACCGGCAAGTCCAGCCTGATCGCGTCGCTCGTCAAGGATGTCTTCATCACGAACAAGATCCAGGCCGTGCTGCCCCAGATCACGATCCCGCCCAACATCGGCACGCCGGAGAATGTCACCACGACCATTGTCGACACGTCGGCCCGCCCGCAGGATCGCACCACGCTGCGCAAGGAGATCCGCAAGTGCAACGTCATCTTGCTCGTCTACGCCGACCACTACAGCTACGAGCGCGTGGCCCTGTTCTGGATGCCGTACTTTCGCTCCCTGGGCGTCAACGTCCCCGTCGTCCTGTGCGCCAACAAGTCCGACCTGGCCGCTGCCGGCGCTGGTGCGACGGCCCCAGCCACGGCGGCCGTGCCAGCGTCGGGCGGCAACAGCCCCGGGAGCGACGACCAGCTTGCGCAGGTGCTCGAGGAGGAGATGGTGCCTGTCATGCAGGAGTTCCGCGAGATCGACTCATGCATCCGCGCCAGCGCCCGCGAGCACCGCAACGTCAACGAGGTGTTTTTCCTCTGCCAGAAGGCCGTCACCCACCCCATCGCCCCGCTCTTCGACTACAAGGAGGGCAACCTCAAGCCCGCCTGCGTCGCCGCGCTCCGCCGCATCTTTTATCTCTGCGACAAGGACCAGGACGGCTACCTCAACGACCGCGAGATGCACGCCTTCCAGGAGACCGCCTTCAACAAGGCGCTGTCGCCCGAGGACCTGGCCAGCATCAAGCTGACGCTGGCCAAGGCCGCACGCGGCGGCGGCGGCGCCGACAACGGCAGTCGCGGTGATGCGACGACCCGGTCTCGGCGCGGCGGCGGACCTGCGCGCGGGACCTCGTCTACTGCTGCTACCGGCAGTCGGCCCGTGTCCAGCAACGGCAGCAGCAGCACGCTCGGACGCGGCGCGGCGGCTGCTGCGTCGGCATCGGCGGCCGCCTCCGAGCTCGTCGACCGCGGCATTGATCTGGCCGGCTTCCTACAGCTCAACCGCATCTACGCCGAAAAGGGCCGCCACGAGACCATCTGGGTCATCCTGCGCCAGTTCCACTACACCGACAGCCTGAGTCTGGCCGACAGCTTCCTGCGCCCGCGCATCGACATTCCCGACTCCGCCTCGGCCGAGCTCAGCCCGGCCGGCTACCGCTTCTTCATGGACCTCTTTCTGCTCTTCGACAAAGACAACGACGGGGGGCTCAACGACGAGGAGCTCGCCGCCCTGTTCGCGCCCACCCCCGGCCTGCCCGCGTCCTGGGTCGAGGCCGACTTCCCCGCATCCACGGTGCGCAACGAGGCCGGCCACATTACGCTGCAGGGCTGGCTGGCCCAGTGGAGCATGACGACGTTCCTGGAGCCCAAGACCACGCTGGAGTACTTGGCCTACCTGGGATTCGAGGCGCCCGGCGCCAAGGGGCAGGCGGCCGGCCCCACCGCTGCGCTCAAGATCACCAAACCGCGCAAGCGCCGGCGGCGGCCGGGCCGCGTCGATCGCAACGTCGTCCTGTGCTACGTCGTGGGTGCCCCCGGTGCGGGCAAGTCGTCGCTGCTGGACGCGTTCCTGGGCCGTCCCTTTGACCCGCTGCACCGCCCCACCATCCGTCCGCGCCGCGCCGTCAACAGCGTCGAGCTCGAGGGCGGCAAGCAGTGCTACTTGATCCTCGAGGAGCTCGGCGAGCTCGAGCCCGCCGTGCTCGAGAACCAGGCCCGCCTCGACCAGTGCGACCTGCTCTGCTACGCCTACGACTCGTCCGACCCGGACTCCTTCAGCCACCTCGTCGACCTGCGCAACCGCAACGGCCATTTACTCGACGAGCTGCCCGCCGTCTACGCCGCGCTCAAGGCCGATCGCGACAAGACCACCCAGCGCAGCGAGCAGCAGCCCGACGCCTACACGTCGGCGCTGCGCATGAGCGCCCCGCTGCACGTCAGCGCCACCTGGGAGAGCATCAGCAACCTGTTTGTGTCCCTGGCCGAGGCCGCCACCACGCCCAGCCTTGCCTTTCCCAAGAGCGAAGAGCCCGCCGCCGACCGCACGAGCCTGTACGTGGCCCTCGGCGCCGTGGCGTGTGCCGCCGCTGCGGCCTTTATCATGTATGTGGTCCTTGGACAATGCTCGTTGTGTGTTTCTTTTCCGTTCCGCGCTAATATCGAACACAGATGGCGAAGGTCGACGAGCCAGGCATGAGGCCTTGTCTTTCCACTCCACGTCTCTCGATGCCCCCAACGTCCTCTGTTCCTCACCCCTCCCCATCCCCCATCGCCGCTCCTATTTGGACGCCTCTCATGATACCCAGCTCCTTTGTCGTTCCTCCCTTTTGACACGAGTTTCAACTTCTTGTAACAGTATGCACGCCCTTGCATAGCACAGTATGCTCGTTTTATTACAGTATTAATTTATTTAGTATTTTCGCGCTCTCTTCGCATCGCTGCTCAAAACAGTGTCCTGTGAATCACAACCTCGTCTGTTCTCAGTTCTTCGTATATTGTAATTACTCCATACGCATCTAGTCTCTTCGTCCGAAGGTCTCTCTCTCTGTATGCAGAGACACCCTCGTGGAAGGCGCAGATGCACCAGGCATCATCTGCAGGTGGTTCCTTCCCAGCGGAAAACCGGCCTGTGTCGCCTGCCTCGCCAGAAGCAGTTCGCACCATCGCACCGTTAGCTCCTGCTCGCACTTTTGCGGGGTTTGACAAGGCAAGAACAACCCACAAGGCCAGACCACAGACGTGGAAAGAGGGGCACAGGGGGAAGGCACGGCCCCGAGAGCCAGCCACCCACCAAAAGGGACCCAACCGATGCTCAAGGACCGCCTCTGAGTGGTCGGCGCATACACTATTTGTGGGGTAACGAACGACCCAGCTCCTCACGCCTTGCCCTGTTCGACAGCGCCAAACGGGCAAACGGGCAGCACCTTCCCCAAAATACACCTATCCGCAGCGAGGCAGGAACAACCCTGGGGATACTTCCGAATCAACCGCCAAAAGACAAAGACGGGGAAGTAGCCATGGACGGCGGTGGGTTAACTCTTTCCTCGCATCGCCTCTTCTCTCCTCTCCTTCCTCATCTCATCTCTCCTTTCTTTTCCCTCTCATCGTGATCCTTTTTTGCCCTCATCAACAATTTTCCACCCACGCATCGACAACATCGACACCCGCCCGTTCTGTGCCCCGGCAGCGCCTATCTCGGCTTTACCAGCGACGTTGGCGATAGCGTGTGCCTCTTTGGACGTTTCGGTATAGTATCGCCCACATTATATATACATTAGCAACGGACGAATTGCAACCGACACAATTTGTTCCTTTTCGACGAATCAACCGACGACTTGAACGACAGCTAGAGAGCACTGTCTGGCTTGTGCCACCAGCTGCAGGACCGCCTTACTGCAGTGTTCCCCTCGCACGGCGTTTGCAATCGCAATCGCAATCGACGATCGGCAGCAGACGGACGACGGCTGGGCGACCCCGAGCAGACAGCCTCGTCTCCGATCAGCGCTGTGAGAAACATTCGGTGGCCCATTGCGCTCACCCCTCCCGACGCGGCATTTTCTGTGCTTTCTGTGTTGTCGGCTTTTGCCGCAGCCGCCAACGTACGGAGTACCGACTTTCTACTAAACTCGACGACCTCTTTCGCGACGACCATTCGTGACACCAAAGACATCAATAAAGACACCGAACGCAGTCGACTGGGACCGCCAGTATCACAGCCGCAACCATGTTGTACGTTGAGTTGTCGTGTCGCTCGTACTTGTGTCCTTTGCGTCTAACATACCCTCCAGTGTCCTGCCGCCCCCGCCCCGGTATCCCAGCCAGATGCTGTACAATGGCGCCTACCTCAGTGGCCAGATGGTTCCCATGATCGAGACCAACAACATCCTGTCACACCCCACTGGCCCCGACTGCCAGTTCCTCGTCGGCGAAGGTAAGTTGCTGCGCGCTGTCATGCTCATGTACTCCCGCCGTGCATCCGGTCTTGTTAACATATATCGCTAGGTCTCTACGTCCTCGAAGAGGATCTTCTGCTCGCGACGCCCCCGCCACACCCTTCCGAAACGCCCGTCGTCAACCCCAACCCGCTTGCGACGACACCTCTGCCTGCTACTGCCGGCACCAAGATCTCGATGGTCGCCCTGGTCGATCCACCGCAACCACCGGCCCTGGCCCTGCTCTTGTCCGGTGCCAACAGCACTGCGCCTCCCGCAGACCATCCGGGGTCGTCCTCAGGCCCCTTTGCGACAGTGGAGGAACACCCCGACGGCGAATCCAGCAGCAGTGCTCCCACAGGCAACGCGACTGGCGACTCGGCGACGGGCCGGCTGAGCTTCAACACCAACAGCGCCGTATCGGCGGGCAGCGACACCGCGCTGGCCGGTGCTGCTGCGTCCGGTACGACACCGGGCACGGCGGCCGATGCGACAGCTGGTATCAGCAACCCGTTGGCCACCAACACGTTTAACCACACCGCAACCTCGACGACCACCAGTGCCCTGGTGATCCTGGCCAGCATGGGCGGCAACAAGGCCAGCGGCGGCAAGCAGCGCAAGCCCAAGAACAACGTTACCAAGAGCAACTCGTCCTTCATCTCCCGCGTGATTGTCAACGACAACCTGACCAAGCGCCTGCAGGACCGCCCGGCCACCGGCATCTTTGTCTTTGCCAACATCAACCGTGCCTTCCAGTGGGTGGACATGTCCTCCGAGACCAAGAAGGACTACTTCACCAAGATCCTGTTCACCAAGGCGCACTGCCTGTGCCACGACGTCAACCCGGTCACCAAGAGCGCGTCGCACCTCGACGTAATCATGGGCTTCTCGACCGGCGAGCTGATCTGGTGGGAGCCCTTCTCGCAGCGCTACATGCGCCTCAACAAAAACGGCATCATCCGCGGCACGCCCGTGTCAGACGTGCACTGGGTGCCCGGGTCCGAGAACCTCTTCATGGCCGCCTTCATGGACGGCTCGCTCGTCGTGTTCGACAAGGAGAAGGAAGACGCCGCCTTTGTGTTTGACGAGGACGAGGCCAACCGCCAGCGCCTGTCCAACAGCACCGAGGCCCGCACGCACATTCAGGTCGAGCGCTCCATCCACACCAAGGGCCAGAAGAGCAACCCGTTTGCGTTTTGGAAGCTGTCGAACCAGCGCATCAACGCCTTTGCCTTTTCGCCCCAGGCCAACCTCGTCGCCGTCGTGTCCGAGGACGGCTCGCTGCGCATCATTGACATCTTGCGCGAGGAGCTGCTGGGCCTCTTTTACTCCTACTACGGCGGCCTGACGTGCGTGTGCTGGTCGCCCGACGGCAAGTACGTCGTGACGGGCGGCCAGGACGACCTGCTGTCCATCTGGCGCGTGGCCGACCAGACGCTCGTCGCCCGCTGCCAGGGCCACCACTCGTGGGTCACGTCCGTGGCCTTTGACCCGTGGCGCTGCGACGACCGCGTCTACCGCATCGGCAGCGTCGGCGAGGACAGCCGCCTGTGTCTCTGGGATTTCAGCGTCGGCATGCTGACCCGGCCCAAGGCGACGACGTCCACGAGCAACTCCAACATCCACGCGGCGACGTCAACGGGCAAGACGGTCGGCCGAGGCAGCGGCAAGCCGTCGGCAGCTGCAGCGGCAGCGGCAGCTGCTGGTGATGGCAGCGAGGAGGACACGGACGGCTACGTGATGGTGGAGGAGTCCAACGGCGGTGACGAGCGTGTGCACCCCGTTGAGCCGCGGGCCCGGACCGCCATCCTGCCGCCTGTTTGTGTACGTCGCCTTCTCGTCCTTCTTCTTTTCTACTTCTACTAACAAAATCAGTCCCAGGTGGTTGACAAGGATCCCCTCTGCTGGCTCGGATTCACCGAAAGCGCCATCATTGTCAGCAGCAAGACTGGCCACATCCGCACATGGAAGCGGCCGACCGACAGCGCAGCGCAAGCGGCATAAACAGCCAAGCCGAAGCTCCCAATTCATGGTTTTTGGATATCTTTTGGATATCTTTTGGATATTTCGTTTCTTCTCATCTTTGTCGGCTTGTCCTGGCCACTGCTTTATTCTATTTCACGTCACGCCCTCTACGCCTCGGATATATGTTTCATGTCACTCTCTCCTTGTACAAAACGAACCGCTCGGCTTTTGGCTTCTTGGATTTTCTGTTACTGTACGGCGTATTCGTCGATCGCCTTCGTTTGCTGTTAATTTTGGTCGTTCATTTTGTCTGTTTGGTGGTACCGGGGCAGGATTTCGTTTGCTCTGAGCTTCAGAAGACGAATCACACTCACCATTCAACACGTCAACTTGTCAATGCAAAACAGAAGCGATTCCGCTTCTCCATATCTCAAACAAGACGTGTACGCTCCCTAACCACACTTTATTGACCAGCTGCCGACGCGCGCTTCTGTGATGCAACCGTTCGTTCTAGATCACACCGATATTGCTTTGCAAGCATGAGCCAAGTCTCCAGCCTCATTCAGGTACACAGTACGACGTACGACGTACTGTTCCAGCAAATGGACTCGCATGTGATGATTGGCTTTTCCACCTGACGGAGCTTCTGCCAATCAGAATTGCATGACGGGACGGAGCTCTGTCTAGGTTGCATGCAGTACTCCCGAACTGCAGATGGACGACGAGTGCAAGGTACAGATTACAGTGTGCCGTTCTAGAATGCGTTGGCACCGCGCGTCGGGGCGTGGGCCGGCCTCTGTGCAGGCGTCCGTCTATCGGGGATACGGATACGATTTACCTGTGAGCGATCGACACAAAGGTCCCGCAGCGAAGCAATCGACTGCGACGGCGGGAGGACGGCTCGCTGAAAACGAGAAGCGTCTCGCAGAGCAATGCCCGAAACCCGAAACGGCCAGGCGAAGTCCGCGTCTCGTTGGATCACTCAGCTCTCCCTAGAATGGGTGTTCACGGCCGTCGTACATCGTAGGTTTCGACGGGTTTGAGTGGCGGCTTCTACGTCCGCCTACGCCTCTGGAAAATGCACATTTTCTAATTATATCCGATGAACGGCCGCGATGGAGTACTTTGTCACTTTCGTGGTAGATTCCACAGATTCCGGTCGACTCACACAGCGACGAATGTCAGGACGAGCGAGAATATGAAAGTACGATGTACATCAGCAGCAAAGCCTCGGACAGGTGGAGGATGGCCTTGGGGAAATAGCGCTGTCAAGGGGTTCCAGCATCTCGCTCAATAAGACGCAGAAAAGTCATCGTTTTGGACATCTCCAGTTTTCAAGAGGCAAGAGGCAAGAGCCAAGAGGCAAAAGGCAATAGGCCAAAAAAGGCAAGTACCATAATACAACTGCGCCTTTGCCAATGCACTGCAGTCACGCCTACCCACCGCAAATGAATCGGCCAAGGAGACCTGGCCAGGCGGCTCTCCTTTGTTCTTTCCCAAAGTCACAGCCTTGCACTTGCCATATGGCGGAACACTGGAGCCCAGGCATCTTGAGCGCCAGTCGATGCGAGCACGCCTTCACAGGGAAAGAGCGAAAGAAGGAAAGGGCAAGAGGACAAGAAGTTTTCAAGCTCGGTCTGTTCTTTCTTTATCTAAAACGCACCCCCCCCCCTCTCTTCCACAAAGCGGATACCCGTTGTCGCTTCTGGAACTGAGTCCACTTCTTCCCGCAGCATATGTGGATCTCTTTTATTTTTCTGCACTTTGCGTTGATCGTGCATCGAAGGGAGGGCCCTGTTGATCCAATGGTTCCTTTTTTCGGAATGAATATGGGTGGATGCGTGGAAACGCTGGCGGTGCATGGACAAGAAGGAAAAGAAACATTGTTGGTCGTATTGGATCACATCCCTGTGCACAGATAACAAAAATGGGGACAAGGCGTGCACATACATCGTACGGCGGAGCTGCAATGAAGATAACGCCATGACCCAGAACCCAACCGAGAATGTCGTGGGTTCATGAGCTCATACGACTGGGCAGGCTACAGTTCGTAATCTCAGGAGTTCCGATGTGTGGGCTCCACCGTTTGCTTATGTCTATGCATTTCGTTGTTGTTTTTTTGTTCTTTTCACTTCAGAAACTGTCCAACGTCAACGTTGGACAACTATCCGGTGTCGGTATTGTAATTACACCCCAGTGGTGTCATGAACCAATATCGCGAAATCTAACGAGATTACAGGATACACTCAGCCCTGTAGTACTATATTTGTATTAATATGCCTTAATATGTATCTTGACATCCAGCCGGCGGTAGGCCATCCAGCCAGGCACGTCCATTTTGCAGCTGTTTGTGTTTGTTAGCCCCTGGCGTGGTGTCAAGTCATTGCCGGCACAGCATTGTAGGCGTTTGTTAATACAATAAAATCTCCATTGCAGTCCGTACGTCGTAGTCTCCTGTTTGAGGTTTCTGTAACGCCTATTCCGCCAACGTACCGTGGCTGTACAATCCCTTCGGCTTGTTCCGGAGCTTGTTTCGCCACCCGCCGGCGGCAATCACAATTTTTTTTTTCTTTTTTCTTTTTTTTTTTACCTGCAGCTGTATTCACACACCGAGCGGGAGCTAGCTTGGACCGAGGAAGCTGGCTGTTCATCATTATTTTGTCTCCTGGAAGCACAGCTACGTCCCAATTTGTTTTAGTCCAACGGCTGATTTGCCTGTGACAGTCATGAATGTGAAAGGCTGCTCGGTACTGTGATCGACGGCTTGCCGCAATGCCTTTATGTTACGGCCTGTTTCCGAGGTACAAAACGGTAGAAGGTAAATACCATTTTAGTCTCTTGTGATCGTTTTTGTATTGTCTCGTTACTTTCCGAGATGTTCTCGACCGAGCTGCTGCTATTTTGTCTTCACTTTATATTTTTATACCGAGCGTGACGTACTTCCTCTTCATTCGATATGCGCTCTCCAAATGCCGTCTTGTCCACATGCAATCTTGGCGGATCTATTCCCAATGGGTGGTCGGCAAGGGGCAACGCGGCTGGATAAAGGTTATTCAGAGCCATCGTTTGTCCCACTAATTGTAACTCCGAAGGCCTTTCTTCAGTCCTTGCCTCTCAAATTTACTCTGTATATTGCTCGTTGTTTCTTTCGCTGCGATTGCGTTTCGCCGGTGCTGTTCACCGTATCTTTAAATACGCTCTCATTTACCCACATTTTGCAAAGGAAAATTGGAGCAAATGATGGCAACCTGCGGGAACGAACAGACCAGAAAGAAAACAAAAAAGAATTGGGCCAAACATTCTTCCTGTCACGTCATCGACACTGAGCACGCCGCTGTGGCGAAAGCAGAAAATTCAATCGCGACGACTGCCTTTGCTCTCAAAGTTTGAAGAGTAATTACGACGTATGACTTGCCGACTCGCAAAATAGGAGAATGAAGGCATGAAGTCGAAAGTAATACCGTCTCCAAAGCGGTTTTGCAAGCTGTCCTTTTTTCCCCTACTTTTTCCCAAGCATTTTTATTGGGACCGTCTGGCCGTCAATGCTTCAGGGCAGGTCGCACTTTCGCGGCGCAGCTGCCTCGAGTTGACGAGAACGAACGCTCCTTCCTCGTAAACTCGAAATCGGTCTAGTCTTTGGCCATTTTCCAGTACGAGCTTTGCAACGGAAGGCGCGGATGTCACTTTACTTGCTCAGCCTTGGAATGCACAAGAGATTCGCAGGATTGAGGCGCTTCGGATTACGAACGAAGATGAGCCTCAAGCAAGGCGTATCGATCACGTAAGGTGCTAGAGCCGACAAACGGCGGCCTTTTGCTTGTCGAGGGAGGTGTCGAAATGATAAAGACATCCATAAGAAAAGCTGCTCGGACCATCAAACGTTCCTTCCTTTCATCTGCTCGTACCATACTCTGTAGTTTTCGTATTTTGTTTGTCGAGGAAGGTCACAATGGGCAGGGACAACCGCCAACTTACACGGTCGGGTGCAGCCTTCCCCGATCAGCAGGCGCGCTCTGTCCCACCCTTTGGGCAGGAGGCTCGGAGGTTTAGGGCGACGTGACGTCTGACCGTCTCACTGCGACTCTTTCGTCGAGGCCGCCTTCCACACCCTCGTGTCTTGACCGCTTTCCGGGATAGGAAGAGAACCAGAAAGCAAATCCGTCTCCAAAGCGACCCCCTGATCATAAAGTAAATTCACACAGCAGGTTCCCTTACGGCGGAAAAGTCGAACAAGCCAGGAAACGAAGTGCCGTGTGCGTGGCCCAACGGATACTGAATAAACGTCGCCTTGACCACCGCTGCACGCCCCGTCTGTGCGAGTCAAGCACCAAGGAACGGGTTGCAAACCAAGAGAAGACAAAAGAAGGCAAACCATGTATGACAGAGGTGGTGAGGATGAAAGGGGAAGGCGGTAGGGCAGGTCCTTCCGCAAACGTCCCTGCGCTTGGGTACCTGAGAGCCACGAAGCAAGGCTGACGGAGTACGACGCATTACTTTGCAATACCCTTTCCAAAGTCTCCGTTCCTGTATTCCAGGCCGCTCCCCGCAAAGTCATACCCATCCGAGACGGACGAGGAGCGCATGTGCAACGGACGGCTGCTCTTCCAATGCTCTACCTCGTTCACTCTCCGATCCTATTTCAACGTCAGACGCCAGCCTCATTACTGCTGACTGCGCAAGCCACCAATAAATATATGTCGAGTTGTCCGATATTGGCTGGCTTCAGCTTGCTGTCTTTTGACATATCTTGCTTGTCGTCTCGATGCGTTCGGTGGCCGTTTCGTACGTTTCTGTTGGTGGCTTGTCCCGTCCCCCACGCGCAACTTCCTCTTTCGGTCTGGACGGCAAGGCGCAAGAGCCAAGAAGGAAGGCGGCGGAAACGTCACGCCCAGCACGCTACTTCCTTCCTCGGTCTGGTGGTCGTTCGCCCGCGATGTTCCACCCCTTCCAACCGTGCTAACATATAATACGTTATAATGCAAAATCGTGTGGGATGCACGCTCGAGGGGCTTGCAGTGTTGGCTCCTGAGCTAGCTACCGGTGCACACATTCTGTCCCGCGCTCAACAGAATTCAACGTTATGGTCGTGGACCTAGATGCTCTTAAACACTGCTGGGCAGGAAAAAGGACACCCTCCTTGTTGTCAAACATTGGCGCGCTAACACGTTCATTGGCCGTCGTGCTGGCGCTGACGAGAGTGGGAATGGGGGTGTCGACCCTCGCGGTGGACAAATTCGTCAAGTATATCGCAGCCTGGCCATTGTCGTCAGACTGCGGATTGAAAGCAACGGAAGGTGGCCGTCTCCTCAGTCTCCGTCGCCGTCACTGATGGGCCGACGGTTCGATAGCGGTTCGATAGCGGTTCGATAGCGATTCAATACCTGCCTGTCAGAAGCATTTCTCATGTGCTTCGCGTTTCTGTCGCGCGGCCGTGGTTCCTCGGCATCGTGAATAAGCAAGCTGACAGGTCAAAGAAACAGGTCACGGAATGGTGGAATGGCGTGGTGTTACTTACAAAGGTACTGCTGTATTTAGAACGTGTGACACTGAGCTGGGCACAGAAGGCAGCTGCGACGGGTGCCTTTGCGTACATAGTTCTTTGTCCCTCCACAGGTCCTAAATCCACTAACAGCAGTAAGTACGCGGAAGCACGGCGTATTGAGCCTGCCTACCCTGAAGTTCTCCCATTCTTGTTCCACTTTCCAACGACTTGCGCATTCTGTTACTACACCTATACTTCGTACGTCGTACAGTAAGACTACTTCATCACTGCAAGTAACATGCGACTTTCCCAGGGCCATCGTACCTTTTTCTCAGTCTCCGTCCACTCTGGACCTCGTCCTATGCGGGCGGCAGATGCCGCTTTTGCAGGTGATGAATGCAGGGCAAAAATGTCGGGTTCTGGCCTTGGATCGATACAGGCAGAGCGTCCTGGGAAACAGTTGTGTGAGTGTGTCCCCCACGCCTCTTCCTGTTCCCTGTCGTCGTCTGGTTCCGTTTCAAAACTCCTTCTCAGTTTATCAGAGGCAATGCCGGAAGACCCGTTCACGGAATGCACCCGACCGTAATCACATCATACCGCGAGACCGCCTACTATCCCCACCAATAGGAGGTCGTCCGCGGCTTCTACCCAGCGCATGTTCTGCCTGTAATACAGTGAGACAGTGCAACGCTCCTGACGCATGTACAGACTATGGCTTTCTAAGACCCTGCAATGCTGCACTCCTTTTGGGGGGCTTTTTGGCATTCCCTAGCGCGATGGGTGGGGTCCTGCCACCGATACGCCTTTCTGTTGCGAACTAGAAAGAACCGAAGGAAGGAAAGGAAAGAGCGAAATTATATGCACACCCCCCTTGGGTCTTTCCACCCGAGGTCGCGCGCTTGGCCCAATCGAGAGGTATTGTGAGCCGCCATAACAGCATAACAGGGCTAGGGAATCAAACGGCGAGGTATTCCCATGACATCAAGACGAACGACATCCTTCGTGCTAGCACGAGCAGCCCACCCAACCGCGGCCCTTCCATATTTGTCACGTCTTGCGCTGCCTCTGTCTCGCTGCTGTCGTGTCCATTATTGTCTTCGAGGTTCGCAGCTCAGCACTAGTAGATACGAGAGGATGAGGAAGGTGCACACCTTCAGCCCTGGCGTCGTGAGTGACCGAGATCGCATCTTGGCCGGACCTTTTGTGCTGTCCAGTGGCACCTCCTGGCGGTGCAGTTTGACGCGGAATGAAAATGGAGCCAGAAAGTCAGGAAATAACAAGGACATCAAACATTTGACAAGATACACGAAAATATCGACTTGGGCCTGAGAAAAGCCGATATGCGGCTGCCAGGCTAAGGCTGTGTGTGGGCTTTCCGCCGCTGTCCTCTTACACACACCCCCTCCTTCCTTCAATCCCTGCCTCGGGCTAGACTGCACCGGGCATGGCTTATCTATGTATCGCGCAGTCGAGGAAAAAAAGGAAAAGAAAAATGGTAAAATGGTAAAATGGTAAAACCATTGAATAAAAAACTATAAAAAATAATAAAAAAGGGAACGGAAAATCGGACGCCAGCACGACGCCAGGAAGACGAATTGCCTGGTGTTCGTGCTCGTCGCCGGTCCATGGCGAAATGAGAACAAGAAAAATCTGGAACAAAGAGGGTCGACAGCCCGGGAACGCAATATCGTATGCAACGGGCAGTCATGCGTGCTCTTGGCCCTGCCTCTGGTGATTTTACTCCGTACGTAGATTTTTCTCCGTTCCAGAAACTCGGTGTTCGGGGTGTCTCGTTTTCCTGCCTCTCCATCCGTTTTCTTATTTTCTTGTAAATCTGTCGTTCTCACCTTCTCACCTCCTTCCATATTTGCTTCGTACTCTCGATCTTGCTCTTGCTTCTTCGTTTCCTTTTACATCATTTCTCTCCTGTGCTCCTTCCCATTTTCTCTCGTCCATCTACCTCACCCTACCCTCGCCAACGTCGCTCTTTCCGCCTGCCTACATCGTACTGCGACACTCGGCCTTGCGCGTCTGCCGTTGTCTCTTTCCCAACTTGAAACGCATCACGCAAGCCCCTTCCTGCTTGCCTTTGTTTTCGTCTTGCCTGTTTCTGCCTGCCTTCCCAGGACAAACAAACTCTCGGCACGCCTGGGCGTCACAATCACGTTGCCCTACCCTTGCCTCCCTGCCTTGCTCCTGCTACAACCTCAATCTAAGACCATCGCTGTCCCGATCTGGCATGTGCCCTGACCCGCACCTGCCCTGCGACCGCCCTCCCAACAGCCGACTCTGTGACGTTCTTTCCCTCTCAGAGTATTATTAGTACCTCGTCTCCCTGGGGAGATTTAGAAACAAAACATCCTTTCGGCCCCTTTTAGCAATCTATTTTTCTGCATCCTACTTCAACGTTGCACAACTGTGCATCACGCTCTGTCGGTACCGCCAAAACTCGCCTCCTCGGGAACCAACCGCGCCTCTTAGCCTTTTCAGCCTTTCGCCCCCATAGACACACACCCAGCGCCGCCCGCTGCCCTGTCCCGCGCCGTCTCTAAAAGCGTCTTCAGGACCCTTTTTTTTTCCAATCGACGTCCGCCGTCAAACAGTCATCGCCTGTCAAAGACGAGTAATACAGCGTGCTTTGTGTGGCCCAGGAACGAATGCACCAAAATACATTACGCAGGCCCAACAGCCGCACGTCACTTATAGCGGCCAACAGCTCTACGCGCGTCTCCTCGCTATCACTTAGAGAAGCTTAGTCGCCCTGACGGCGTTTTCGATCGCCTTCTCCGAAAACTCGCCGACCCCTGCATCTTATTTATACGAGGAAGCCCTCGGCGTACTTGACTCTTTTTCAAGCCGATTCGACTCTCGACGTCTTTTGCTCGTTCGATCCGCTCGTTTTTCGCTGTTCTGACGACCTTTGCTGTCCCTTTGCATTTCTTCTCGTTGGGCAGCGTCTCCACCGCCCAGGCATTTCCCAGAGACGACCGCATCCTCTGGAGCAATGCCCTTTAATCCGTTTACGGTTATGACGGGACGCAGCAGTGCGCTGACGCTGTTTGACATTCGGTGAGCAATCCCTGCACTGCCTGCACTGTGTGCAATCCCTGCATTGTTTCGTGGCATGGTAACTAACAACTTGCAGCCTCGAAAATGACTTTATCGTATTCCGAGGCAACGAGCATGAGGCCGGCGGCCAGCTGCTCAAGGGCGTCCTCGCCGTCTGCGTCCCGACCTCCTTCAAAATCGACGACATCCAGTTGCGCTTAACCGGCACCCAGCGCCTCGCCTGGGCCGACCCCAAAGTCACCCCCTCCGGCCTCACCTCCTCCAAAATCGACCGCACGAGCAACATCCTCATCCATCAATGGCCGTCCTTCAAGGAAAGTCCCGGCAAGACCACCGTCCTCGAAAAGGGCAACCATGAGTTTCCCTTTGAGCTCATGCTGCCCGGCGACACCTGCGAGAGCGTCGAGGGCCTCCACGAGGCCAGCATCACCTACAAGCTCAAGGCCACCATTGTCCGCGGCAAGCTCTCCTACGACTTTCACGCCTACAAGCACGTCCGTATTGTCCGCACTCTGGAGTCGTCCGCTCTCGAGTTTTTGCATGCCATGAGCGTCGAAAACATCTGGCCGAACAAGGTCGAGTACTCCATCGTCGTGCCACAAAAGGCCGTTGTCTTTGGCAGCCACATCCCGCTCGAGTGTCGCTTCACCCCGCTTCTCAAGGGCCTCGAGCTCGGCGACATCACCGTCCGTCTAATGGAGATCCATGAGTTTGTCGCTTCCCCTCCGTCGGGCAGCAGCCACCACCACCTTCACACGCGCGAGTTCAAGAACGAGAGGCTAGTGCAGAGCTGGACGGTCGGCGTCAACCGAGACGAGCACTGGCAGGACATGATCGAGGACACCGGCCAGGAAGGCTGGGTCGTCAACACCTCGCTTGACCTACCCCGCAAGCTGGGCAAGTGCATCCAGGACGTCAACGTTCATGGCATCAAGGTGCGCCATAAGCTCAAGATGGTGGTGGCCCTCAAGAACCCCGACGGCCACGTCTCGGAGCTGCGCGCCACGCTCCCTCTCACCATCTTCATCTCGCCCAACATCCCGCTCGACGAGCAGGGCAACCTGACCGCCCCGACCGGCTCGGCGACCACCAATGCCACCAACCTGAGCACCATTGCGCCTCCCGGGTACGGTGAGCACATTTTGGACCAGCTCTATGACGAGTTGGACATCCACAGCCTGCAGACCCCGGCGCCCATGTCGGCCATACAGAGCCCCATGTACGGGATGTCGCGCGCCGGTTCCAGCGAGAACCTGGCGTCCATGCACAACCCGAGCATCCCCGTCCACCCGGCTGCCCTCACCTCGCGCCTGCAGGACGTTTCGGCGCGTGGCAATAGCGGCTTTTCCATCCTCACGCCTCCCGGCTCGTCCTCGGACATGACCACGCCATTCACGCCCATGCACCTGCCGCACGCCTTCATGCAGCGGCCCCACTCCTATGCGGCCGACCTCAGCGGCCTCGCCAGCAGCAACAACGGCTACAACAGCGCCCCCACCAGCGGCACTGCGAGTGGCAACCACAGCAACCCGCAGTCCGAGGCCGTGTCGCGGCGCAACAGCGGCGATTCGCGGCACAGCACTGGCAACAACAGCGTGCATAGTGAGCCCGGCGGCCCGGAGCACATTGACTATGCCGACCTGGAGGAGCTCAACAAGGTGCCGTCCTACGCCACGGCCATCAAGACCTCGCGCGTGAACAAGATCACGGTCGGCGGCGACTCCGAGCTGCCCGACTACCGCACCGCCGCGTCGCGGCCTGCCGTGCCGCGCACTTCGTCGACATCGTCCCTGCCAGCCAACTTGCCAAGCGGTAGCAACGACAACTACAGCGGCAGTAACAGCAGCAGCAGCAGCAGCAGCAGCAGCAGCGCCACCGCCAGCGGACTCGCTCTCAACTCCGCTCTGACCGGTGAGCCTCTGTCGCTCATTGCGGAGGCACCGCAAGAGTCTGCCGCTGCACTCGAGGACATGACGAGCGCACCCGCCAGTCGTGCCAGCAGCAACGGCAACAACAGCGGCGCCAGCGACAGCGGAGACGGCATTACCATTGCACGTCCAACGCACCTGCATCAGCGCAGCCGCACAGCCGGCTCGCATCCAGAGCAGCTATCGACGTCCCCTGTCTCGGGCTCAAGGTCGGGGTCTTCGGGCCGTCGCCGGCCTTTGTCCAGCAGCATATCGTTCCTCCACTCCCGGCACGGCCACTCGCCTAGCGGTGATTCTGACGAGCGCAGCTGGCTGCAGCTGCTGCAGGCACGCGGCCGTGTTGCCACCTAGAGACACTCTTTGTATGTCGAAGACGGCATTGCACGACACACCAAATTTTCCTTCGCCGCTCGAGTTCTGTGACAGACGAGCCGCGGATTTACGACTGAAATTCAAAACACGAACTGGGAAACGGATTTGTTGGGCGTTCAGCGATGTTTCATTCTTTCTTTGTTTCCTCCCGTCTCTTCTCTCATCATTGCCTTTGAAATCTAGACTTTTGGGATATCCTTGGGCGGCATATTACTGTTTTATTGCCATGGCATGCGGGCGTTTTGCTTTTTTTTTTTTTTTTTTTTTTTTTTTTTTTTTTTTTTTTTTTTTTTTTTTCGATGGGACACGAAACCCACGCTTCTATCTACGTCTGTCTTTTGCTCCCCCTTCTTATCTATTCTAGTATATATTATACCCTTTTTCAAATTCTACAGTGTTACTTTTCACAGCCATGTCTCACTCTCGGTGACCTTGTCTGATTCAACTTTCTGCAGCGAAAGAAACAGTGACACATCACTGCAGTGTTCAAGATATTATGTAAAGACGCATGCTGCACATGGCGGACATCGTGGAATTCATAGCGGCCCAACACCCGTCCGTGCTTGCTACAGATAAGGAAGACAAGAAAAGTGGCGACGGCCAGACCAACTCAGCCAGGTCCAGTGGTGACGGAAATCCCCGATCCGAGACTACGATGTACCAATCGGCGGTCGCCTCGACTCGGACAGACCCATTCGTCTCTCCATCTTCCATTTGGAACCTCCCGAGCACCCCTTTTGTTTTTCGTCTTCGGCGAAACCCACAGAATTCCCTCCCAAACGTGTCTTGCTGCCCCTCTACTACATCGTGCTGCTGCGCCTGCTTTCGCTGGCCCAGATGGGCAAAAGATTGGCCATGGCCATCTAGACCGGATCCATCCCGACTCGGGCTAGTGGGATGCATGTTGTGGGCTGCAAGTGGCCTCGAAGCCAGCCACGACAACGACCGTGTGACGCAGAGGAGATGGGGAAAATGGACGAATATGTATTCCGTACTCCGGAGTCACGCAGTTTGGATGGCAGGTGCGTTGGCCCTGTCGTCGAGTGATACAGAATCCTTTCGGCGTGCTTTTCGGCATCGCGATCGATGTCATCGACCAGAGACATGAACGAGCAGGACGGTCGAATGAAGATGGGGGCCAAGACATAACTCAGACGTGACGCCATTCTTGGATGTTTGTTTTCTGTGTACTTTGTTTGTCGCCCTCCTTTGGTTGTCTCGTGTCCTCATAGCCCGTATCTCTCTTCATATTTCCTATGCGCAGAATCCACTGTGTTATCGTGCATCCAAAACACAACCGGCATTGGCACCATCCGATCGCCCCTCCCGTCATCGGGCCATGCGAGAGGGCTCAGATGCAGAAAAGGAAGGAATGCATTTTAGGCAGTCTCGGCGGTTGCAGGAGCCAAAATGAACGTGCCTGCCCTTTCTGTCCTGCCGTCCTGTCCTTTTTTTTTCCAGTGGCGCTCCACCCGTTGACGTCATAAATGCTCTCCGACTTTTCGTTGGGCATGCGGCCCCCTCCATCACAGCATCACATCGGCAGCTACGACGTGGTGCACAAGGTCGCGCTTGCCGGTTTTGAGTATTGTGCATTCAACAACGAACAGACAACGTCCTGCAATCAATGGGGCCTAGACCCACAATCTGCATCGGGGAGTTGCTCGTTGCTGCTCTTTCCCATTTTCTCTCTGCCCTCAATGGATAGATAGCATCGCATCATATTCGTTTGGCTGCGCGTCGATCGCGGTTTCCTATATAGACAGCGGCAGTTGCTCTCTTTTTTTTTAGTCGTCCTTTCCTTCCTTTTTTGTTTCCTTTTCAGGCCGCTTTTCCCCTCATCGCCCCCTGAATTGTTTTCCCCCTTTCTTTTCCTTAGTTCTGTGTTTTTTTTTACTAAGAACCACGACTTTTTGGCTTCCCTTTCAACGCTTTCGCCCTGACCAAGGCGCTTGTCTTCTTCCACTCGTCTCTTCTTCGCCTCTTGTCCCTGGATCGGCCGCTTAACCAGGCCCTAGGCGGCTTCTCCCATTACCGTAAGTTGGCTCAAAGGGTCCAGCCCATTTCCAAGCGAGCGTGTTTTTTTTTCTGTCAACATTTGCGTGTCTTTTCGATCTCGACTATCGTTTTTGATCATCTCGGCCATTTTGCCATGCCGAATCGTCAAGGATGGGCCCAGACCACGCAGGCCTCACAGGTCGGAGCCCCGGAATCCTTGCCGTCGCATTTCGCGCGGCAGTCAGCGTCTCTTTTCAGGGGGGAAGCTGGCTTGGCTTCCGTCGGGCACTTGTGGCTGTGACGTCTTTCAGATGGCTCGTTCTTTCAGCTAAGCAGCTATTTCAGAGGGGCCAAATAAAATGAACCCACTTGCAAGTGGCCCCGGCATACGTCGTCTCATTAATGCGCCCGGCATTGTTGGGACGCTGAGGGACCCCGCTCTGGCGAACAGAGCTTGGGCTATCCGCCGATTACCCGTCCTCTTGGCTCTCGTCCAACCTTTTGCCTTTCCTCCTTTCTCGAGTCGCATTCCCGTGCTCTTACTTTTTTTTGTTAATTGTTTTTTATTGAGGCTGTTTAGTTACATAAACTGACATCCTCGCCAGCACAGCAAGACGTCGGGTTCCATCTTGGCTCTCTGCAGACACCCGTGCCGATTTGTGTCCCCCTTTCCCCCTGGTTTTCCCCTCAACTCTCCACCGCACCCTAGACCCTAGACCGCCATGACATCTGTCAAGCAGGACCTGCCGATTCGCCAAGGCACGGGCCTTACGTCCGTCACCAGCGCCGGCGACGAGGCTGTTCCCGATGTCGACCCGACCAGCGTAAGCGCTCCTCTCCATTCGCGTCTATTCCAAAGTGCGGCGCATCCGGACTCTCGGGGGGCGAAGCCACTGACACCTCTTTTCAGACTGCCGGCCTGCTGGCTGAGCGCATCCAGGCATGGAAGCACATCTGCGGCAACCTCGAGGACTATATCGGAGCCGTCGAGAAGCTGCACAAGGAATCGGCGGGCCAGTACGAGAAGGTCCTCAAGACCATCTCGAAGCCCCTGCGTGAAGGCCAGCACTTCGACTCTCAGCTCGGCGGCATCAACGGCTTCTTCGACAACATGCGTGCCAACACCCAGGCCCTGATCAACACCAACCTCGAGACCGAGAAGAACCTCAAGGGCTCCGTCCTGCCCATGCTCGAGCGCCTGCACAAGGAGATCAAGGCCAAGGCCAAGGAGCTGTCCCAGGGCGCGCAGAAGGGCGCCAAGGAGGTCGAGAAGGCCCGTCAAAACACCCAGAAGCATATCGAGCTGCTGGGCCAGCAGACGGCCTCCTTTGAGGCCACCGGCGGCAAGCTGGATGCCACCCAGGACCCTTACGTCATCCAGCGCGGTGTCCTCTACCGCCTGAACAAACAGGTGGTCGAGGAGAACAACCACCGCAACGACCTCATTTCCGTCCAGACCAACTTTGAGACGTTCGAGGCCCACGTCATCGAGGTCCTGCAGCAGGCCATGGAGGCCTTCAACATGTTCGCCGGCGGCCAGGCGAACCGTGTCAGCTCTCTCTATGCCGACATGCTGGGTGCCATCCAGCGTGTCCCGCTCGACATGGAGTGGAAGAGCTTCAACCAGCGGTTCAGCGACATCCTCATCGACCGCAACGAGCCGGCCCGCACCGTCGAGTCCATCGCCTTCCCCAACCAGGACCACCAGAGCACCCACGCCGTCATCGAGGGCAGCCTCGAGCGCAAGAGCCGCAACAAGCTCAGCTTCGGCACCAGCACCGGCTACTACGTGGTCAGTCCCTCGCGCTTCCTGCACGAGTTCAAGGACTCGGACAACGTCCGCAAGGACCCCGTCCCCGAAATGAGCATCTACCTGCCCGACGCCGTCATCGGCTCGCCCAGCGGCGACAAGTTCACCATCAAAGGCAAGGATCGCGGCAAGTCCATGGGCAGCCGCCTCGCCGGCACCTCGGAGCTGCAGTTCAAGGCCCACAGCCCGGCCGACGCTGAAAAGTGGTACTATATCATCCTGGATGTCGCCGGCTCCGCACACGCCAGCCACGCCGAATCCGCCGCGTCGCCGATCTCGCCCATTGCTGCGTCACCCGCGAGTAGCAGCGCCAGGGCCAACACCAACGAGCTCGCATCACCCACTTCGCCCACCACGGCTGCCTTGTCCAAGTCGCCGTCGCCGTCACCCGGCCCCACCTCGCCTGCACTCGCATCTCCCGTCATCACCTCTCCAGTGACGGCCGGCACGAGCACCGCCGTCGGATTCTCACCAGACACCAAGGGTGCTGATGTGGCCCACGGGGCGCAGGAGGCGGGCGTCACACCGACAGCAGCAGCAGCAACAGCAACAACAGCAGCGCCTTCGACCAAGGCTGCTGAGGCGGGCGTGGCACCAGCACAGACCAAGACGCTGGCTTAGGAGACCCCTTCGTCTTACTCGTCGCCCCATGCCACGGCCTCCCCGCTGTCCGCCGACGAGATGGAGGACTATCTTTCGCAAAATGTGTGGTCGCGGTGAAAGTGCAGCATCACGTTTTCTCGAGGCTTGCCAACCTTCGCCCCATTGCTACAAGCTAAAGAAAACGAGGCGAGCCCAAAGTGAAAGAAGTGCTCTGGAGATGAGATGGGATGGGAAAAAGGACATGTGATCCGCGTCGGACGGTCTCCGGCCCATTTGGCCAGAGCAACGCCATCAGCCAAGACTGCAGTTCTACATGGGCCGAGGAAGCAGCGAGGCCGTCTCGTGGAAGAAGAGAGAGAAACAGACGAGAGACAAAACGAGGCTGTCGTTAGTAGCCTAGAAAGGGGGGAGGTGGGATGGTGAGGCACAGTCAGAGTGGGAGGCACATATCCTCTCGTCGGTGTGTGTTGACCATGCTTTTTTGTACTACGTTTTGATTATGCCTGTTATGGACCATTTCTTGATGCTGTTTCCATTGTTTTTGTTTTGTTTTTTCTTGGAATACGTCTCCCTTTTGCTATATTACCGCTTAATATTACGATGTGCAATTGCTACTACGACTTGATGTTGCCGTGTTTTGCATCTAGCACGGGCAATAGTTCTTGTCCATTTCACAGGGTTTCCCACTCAGCCTTGCCTTGCCATCATCCCGCACACCACCATTCATAATCTATTACCACCACCGCAGCCCCCTTGTCTTCAACCGAGCCCTTTCTGGTCTTTTTTGTGGCTGAATTCGCCCGGCCAGCATCCACTGTATTATACCTTTCCCCCTCGTAATACCGAGTATTGTCCGATCTACTTGGAGCCAGTAGTACATCAGCCTTGAGCCAATCCATGCCCCAGACATCTTCAGCCTTGCTACAAGCGCTGTTATGTTGTGGGACGTGGGGATCTAACCAAACGAAAGAAAAAAAAACGATAAGAAATGAAGCACTTACACGTGTTTATGGCGTCAGCTGGTGAACCAATAGTTCTGGTCTGCCGTTCTATTACTTTCAAAAGTGCTTTTTCGTAGTGATTGTCTTTCTCGGATCGAGATGACAAGGCCAGAGTCCAGCAAGGCGTTTTGGAAGGCCACATCGTTTTCGATCCCTTCTTGGCTGAGGACCTGTATATTTTATTTTACTTTATGCTATTCTTTTCACCGCCATTTTGATCGTTCTTTACAGACGTGTCTATACAGGCGCCTCTTTTCTTGTGGCTCTGCCGCGTCTAAAGAGAAACGGTGTTATTGATTCGATTTTCACCGTCGCCGTGTAAACCTGCTCCTTTCCAGGTACATAATTTGTGAACGTCAAAACGAAATAGATAGGAAACGATAAATAGTATATTTTCTTTTCTTTTTTTAAAAAAAAATAACATAAAATAAATAAATAAACAAAATAAAACAAAGGTGGCTATTTTTCAGTCCAATTGCAGAGTAGACCAGAACACCCAGTGCACTTGATGCAGCGGCAATCTTTCTCAATCGAATGTCAGATAACCTTTGACGAGCAAAGCAGATCAGACTGGGCGTGAACATCCTCCCGTGTCTCCGGCGGGTTGGGAAGGGGGTACGACATGGCCAGACGAACTGGCAGCTGCGCAGGACTGCTGAACACAGTCCTGCGGTTCGGATCCCAATTGGGTCTTTTCCTCGACGCAAATGCGTGGGCGCCTACTTGTGTGTCACACACGCACGGCCCATTGGCTGATATCGTATTCCCATGCTTTCGAGTACCAAGCGAGAATGCAAATCGTAGCCTTGTCGGTCAAACTGCGGTGTCCAGAACAAACTACCCCCCGCTTCGACGGCTTCTCCCTTGTTCTTTCGGAAAGCTGAAAAGCTTTTGCTTTTGCTTTCCTTTCTTTTTCTTGCTTGCCCTCCACAGCTCGTTGTGATCCCCGGGGGGGCGGGAACCAAACTGAAAAGAGAAAGAGGGGTCAGCGACGATGCGAGGTCGATGCAAGAGACAATAGCTGAAAATTGAATTCCTTCCACTCGGATTTTGGTCGTTTTATCTTTCTGCTTTCTTCTTTCTTCGTTTTTGAACTTCTTTTTTCGTCAGGGAAGAAGAGTGAGCAGGGGGATGGTAAACGCCATTTTTGGGTACCGTCCAGTCTGGCCAAAGGCGACAGACTTGTGAGCAGGTGGAGTCGGCGTGAATGCACGATGAGGAGGGCCGAAACAGAATTCGGCCACAACGGCCAACACAGCGCCCATCGTGCGAGAGGGTGTGTAGAAATCCGGGCTTCGTAGTGGAATGAACGTAATCTGCAGACGAGGAGAGTTTGGTAAGAAGAATGAGCTGTGCCGGGAAGAAACATTGCTTCCTTAAAACAGGGCGAGCAAAGGCGGCCGCCTTTCGTGGCCCTGTCCCCTCGGGCCAGGTGTGTGCACCAATAGCAATGGTTTTTGTCCGGGCCTTGAGAGCAACAGCCAAAAATGTCGCAAGGCAGATGGATCTTGTCCCCAATTCCTGGATATTTCAACCTGCCTCGGGGGTGTCCATCTGGAGAAGGCTGGGCGGGCGCAGGAGCGATCGTCTCCCATCTCTCATGTCCTGCATCAGCCTTAAGTTGAGCACCGCATGCCTGTCACACGCCTACACCAGCCGGTCTCGGGCCATGGATAGTGGAATTGCCATCCTGCTCATGTCAACGAGGAGAATCGGTCTGCACCTTCTTTGAATTCTTTCATTTTCTTCGTCTCCCCTTGGTTTTGTCGTTTCCTGTCAGTCCGTGAGCCAACTCCAAAAATAAGAAAAAGGCGGTGGACTACATCCGCGCAATCATTTGTATGCACTGCAGCCGTAATGTCATTGGTTGCCTCATCTTTCCGTAATAGAGGCAGAGACAACAGGGGCCCGGCCGGGCGTCTTTGTTCGAGGGTGTGTCCCGAGCCGCAGACCCCGCGCAAAATGTCGAACCGATGAGGCTGAAACTGCGTCCTGCTGTTGGCTGGACACACTCACGGCAGGCGTCCAGAAAGGCATCGAATCCCAGGCCGCAGACCGCCAAAGGGCCGCAATGGGCCGCACCGCCATTCGTTCCTTACCCAGCGCGTTTTGAGGGGCTCCATGTGCATGAAATGTGTTCTCCGCGTTGGCCTCGTCCTCGACCGGAGGCACCCACGACTAACAGCAGGCTCTGGTGACGGGCGCTTTGTTTGCCGAAAAGGCGTCACAGTGAAGGCTAGGTGGTAGAAGCAATAAGGTGGTGAGACGCGTGCTCTTTTTTTGGCAGTCCGCCTTTGTTGTTGTTCTTGTTGATGTTGTTATTGTCATTGTCGTTGTTGTCGACAGAGTGAGAAAGGGGGGAAATGAAGGAGGGAAATGAAGGGAAAAAGGGGAGGGACATTTCCACAGAGAAAGAGCCGTATGGAAGTATCGAGGAAGCCGCGAGGGAGCAAAGGCGTCGAAGATGGAAGGAGCAGCCGTGGGTGGCAGGTACTTCGGCTACCCGTGATGGAGGAAGGTACCACTGGGCCGTTTGGCCTGGCTTGCACATCTCGACCAGACAGCATTGCATGGCCTCGTTGGTTCGTGCATGCCATCGCTTCAGTACGCTTGATAGTCGTCGTCTGCTTTTGTATATATAGAACTCTTATACCCTTTTTCTTGTAATTGAGTCTTCTTTTCCGAGGCGGCTCTTCAGTCTCTTCGAGTCGGCTCTCCATCGCACTTTCCTTCCCAGACATTGACGTACCCAGCCTTGTGCCTTCCCTTTCCCCAACCATCTACTCCTTCCTCATTGAGAGCCTCCCAGCTGGCCCTCCTTCCTCGCATGTCGTTCTAGACTGGTTGCTGTTTACTGGTCAAAACATCTTCGCCCTCGCCTTCTCAATATATTTGCCACCCCTTTACTTTTCTATTTTGCCAAACACCGCAGCTCTGCTATACAATGACAAAAGCCTGGGCTGACAACAAGCAGACGATACTGGAATACTACCAGGTCATGAATTACCCGCTCAACCAAGTCATGGCTCGCATGGCCCATGATCACGGGTTTCACGCATCGTATGATTCCACACTTCTTGCAATCTAAATTTCGACCCTGAAACAGACGTTTACTAACATATCTTTGCTTTTTGTTTTCAGACAACGGGCGTACCGTCAGCAGTTCCGCAACTGGGGCGTTACCAAATACAACCGCAAAGAACGGCCAGGGTCTCGCAATGGGCGATATTCAGAACCCAGTGATGGGACACGCCCTTCGTCATCGTCAACCATCGCCTACTCTCCTTTATCACAAGCAAGTCCCCGGTCTGCTCACGCGCACGTGGACCGTCGAGACGGAATCAACGGCCTGCAGACAATGCCATCTCCCTATTCGGAAATGGCATCATCTTACTCGGCGCCGACTTCAAACACAAACTGTAACGATGGCGGATCCGTTTCGAGCTCTGCACGGCAAAGCGGCGCCATGCAGGCCGCCGTGGGCAGAGAGTCGCCGTCTTCGTTTCTGTTTCTACCGACGTCCGATGCCGGTGCGGCCCTAAGGCCGACGGTGTCATGGCCAAGGTCGAATGGCGCCCAGAGACGGCAAGGCGAGCTGAACGACTACAAACTGCCTTGCCCGTGCCCGACGGCATTTGGCGCCTCCAATACCTGGACTGATTTTCAGGCACATCATGACCACTATGCACCAGCCAAGGGCCTTGTCAGCCCTCCGTTGCCTTTAGGCGACTTAAAACCCGGGTACCAGCATCCGGCAAAGCCATATTGGGACGCCAACCAAAAGTCCCACGGAATGGACGGAAAACCGCCGGCCTTGGCTGCCTCGGAGCACGTGTCTGTGACTTCTGCACCGCCGTATGAGACGCGGCGGTACCATTTGATCCCCTCGCCGCCGCACTCGCAGGGCCAAGCGCCGTCGCCGAAGACTGCAAAGGCCATGTTCGAACAGCACCCGGCGCCAAGAGCCCTGCCACTCTCACCCGTATCGCTCCCTGAAATCATTGTCCAGCCGTGTCTTCAGCGGCAGGACCACGGCTCTTCATACCACCCAGACGCTTTACCCGGCACAATGGACTTTATGAGGACGTACGAGTCGGCGTACTCTGCACGCGATGGCCTCTCCGAGGCCTCTTCGTCTCATCAAGAGCCTGGGCCAACATCGGTGGCAACGTCTACATCCTGCCATGAGTCGGTATACCCCGTTTATCATCTTGCTTGACTGCCACGTCGACGTGACGAAGGAGAAATATGCCCTGGGCGGTAAAGTGAGTGCTACCGGGCATTCTCTTTTCTCTTTGCATTGATTTTCGGGCCCCTTCTCCTTGTCGAACAATGGCCAGTGCCACTGCTTGAGTCCGACTGATTCTTGTTTTGGTATACCTTTCCGTTTCCATTTATATTTGTATTTTCGAATGAAGGCCGCCCGGTGTGGTTTGATTTTCGTCATTGGTTCGTTCACCTGATCGTTTTGGACTCTCTTCTGTCTCGTTGAAGTTCCCATCTGCTTTGCGATTTATCACTTCATCCCGCACGTCCGAGCTAATTGGTGCTTTTTGGAGTTTGATTATTTTGATGCTGTGTTTGTTTGTGTATTTACGGATACATATAGCTCTTTTGGGTTACATGAGGCTGCTCTGTGCCCTGTGCTGCCTCGAAACAGCCCATTCTCGACTTAGGTGTTGTTTGTCTGTCTTTTCTCTGTAATCTTTTGCGCACCACTATACCATATCTATGACCTATAATATATACACTTTCGAAGATAACTTGCATTTGGTTGACTTGGATTATAACAACGCTCATTCTATATGTCTTTTGCAATGTCTCTTTATACATTATGGAATACATGTCCGTTGAGCAGCGGGTAGCGACTTGTCCCATCAGGACGTATCGGCTTTTTGAATGGCAAAGAAATAGTTGCCCAGCTTGTCGCCGCCCGGGACGACCTTCCAGCCCAGACCGGGCACATAGACAACACCCTGGAACCGGGCATTCTGCCATGTCGCCGTCGTGTACGCCGGGGCCCCGGGGGCGAAAAAGGCCTCGAGCTCGTCGGCATTGATGTACTTGTTCCAGTCGTGGGTGCCGCGCGGCACAATGCCCAGCACGTCCTCGGCGGCGACGACGGTCGTCAGCCAGCTCGTCCAGGTGCGCGCCATGGTGCTGAGGACGAGCCAGCCGCCCGGCTTGAGGAGGCGGCCGCAGCGGTCGAGGAACGCGCCCGGGTCGGTGGCGACGTGCTCGAGGACCTCGAACAGCGTGACGATGTCGTACTGCTGCGGCGGCTGCCCCGGCGCGGCCGCCAGATCCTCCACCGACATCTGCCGGTACTGCAGCCGCTGCAGCACGACGGGGTCGCGGCGGGCATGGGCGCGGGCCACGGCGAGCACCTCGGCGGACGGGTCAATGGCGGTGACGGAGGTGGTCGTGGGCAGGCGCGCGGCGCTCTCGGCAAAGATGCCGCCGCCGCAGCCAATGTCGAGAAACGTGCGCGGCAGGAGGTCGTCCAGGGGCTGGTCGGTGGTGGTGGCGGGTGAGAAGAAGGCGGCGTCGCGGATGCATGCGCGAATGAAGTCGTGGCGCAGAGGGTTCATCTGGTGCAGCAGACGCGAGGGGCCGTAGGGGTCCCACCAGGTGGAGGCGAGGGCATTGAAGTGTGCGACCTCGTCGGGGCTGACGGACGAGAAGGGCGACTCGGATGCGGATGTCGTCGAGTGGTGTCGTGAGCAGCGGGCCGCTGTTGGTGTTGTGGCGATTGAAGCTCTCGAAACGGGCCGTCGACAGCTCGGAAGCGGATGTGCTGCGGCTGCGGCTGTCGCTGTTGTGATGTTGCGTTTCGATGCGCTATGCCGGAGCCGGCATGCCTGGCGCAGCATCGGCGCTGCAGCTCGTGGGAGTGCCATGGCCGTGTGTGTGTGTGTTGGAGTGGGTCTGTGGGTGTTTGTACAGACCGCAATGGAGATGAGGTCGCGGCTGAAGCTCAGCTATGCGAAAATGCTCCCTCTGTGATTCTGCCATGGTTTACCGCCTTCCGAAGTAGGCCCTTTGTCCATCCCGTTGGCTCCTTCCTCACTGAAACTTACACGTTCGTTCATGTGATCGTACGTCATTTCGGCCGTGAGCCCACCCACTCCGTTGGGAGCAAAAGGCTGCCCGCAGGAGGAAAGCAGTTCAACTGCAGGGTCTCATTGGCGTTGTCATCTCATGTCTGCGACTTCGCTCCCGAGCCCGATGTCGCCTGGAACGAGGGCCAGACTGCGGAACGCCCTTTCCATTCATTCCGCCTGTGCCTTCCTTCCTCCCTTGGAACGAACGTTCGCACGCTGGAGAAACGGAACTGCCAGTCGCACCTGCTTGTCCTGGCTGCTGTTCGATCTCCTCTTGCCATGTGTCTTTACATATACATGTACACTCCTGTTTAGTGGGCCCGCTCTATGATGTGCTGGAGCACTTGCCTTTTTTGTACTGCGCTCGCACCCGTGAATATCATGTGCGTTTACGTCGTACCACAAATCATGCGTACAACGAATGTCACTGCCGAGCCATTGGTAAGGCGCGCATCAATTTTGCTGGTGAATGTGTAAGTGCTTTGTATGACCCCGGCACGGGATATAAGGGCAGGTACTGTGCGGAGGGATGGAAGCCAAAAGAACGACGGCGCGATCGCACTTCCCCATTACCGAGTAAGAAGAAGAGACCCTTTCTGCGCTTTCCGTTTCTTTCATCCCGTCTCCAGCCCTCCACTGGCCCGGTTCTTGCCGGGCCAGCGTCCCCTGACGCCTGAAGGCACCTTAATGCCTCCAACGGCCCAAAGTCGGAGACATGGTCGGTGCTCTGTGCTCCGTCTCCAGACCTCCGAAATGCTAGAAATGTAGAAGAAATAAAACGAGCGAAGTCCCGTGGCCGCTAGCATAAAAACGCCCGATCTGGGGTGCTATCGAAATGTTGTAAGATATGCTGTCCCGTTAGCAATTATTACAGAGCAAGCAGCAAATCGCTTTAGGGAATCTCCGCCCGCAAAGCGGACGAATGGCGCCGCCACACCCATCGCCCTTGCCTTGCTTGTTTTGCCCAGTTTTTCTTTCAGAAGGTACCGGCCCAAAGTCCCTTCCCAAGCCTTAAGTTACAAGTCACACCCAGTGGCGATTTTGCCTTACTGTTCCTTCCCCCAAAGTCTCCCCAAGTCGGCCCCAATCCCTCCTTGCTTAACATCCCCAGTATTTCCAGTATTTTCGCTGTCACAAGGAATTGCGAAACTGCGACAACGGAACAACGGAGCCACGGATCCCCAACATCCTCAACTGCTTCCTCTCTTCTGTCTGCTGTCTTCTGCTCGTCAACTTCCGTCTCGTGGGCATTGTCTAGCAGTTGTTAACGGCTCGTACCACCAAAAGCTCTTTGGATCTCGGTTTCCAGAGGCCAATTGCACATATTTTAACTTTTCTTCGACTTTGTCAATTTTTTTTAATCCTGTTCCTGGGGATTTTCTCGGCGAGTCGCCTGATTCCTGGCTCAACGCGTGCCTTTATTGGCCGGCCATTGACACCACCCTTGACACCACCTCTATTTTATTTACTACTACTTACTACTTTTCCCTCGCCTTGTGTCGTCCGTTGCTTGCCGAGGCCCCGAACTACATAACCGCTCCGCTTCACCTTCACCTACCAGCCTCCGACCGCACACGACCTCTGCTTCGGCGTCACGAAAACAGAACCATTCCTCCCTCTCTCCCTCCCGTTCCAGCCCGCACCGCCCACAATGCCTGGCTCCACGTTACAAGGCTTCAACTCCATCCCGGAGACCATCGAGGCATTCCGTAAGTTGTGCCCATCCTGTTCAGAGACGTACGTACACCGAAAAAGCTGGACACTGCTGACAGTCCTCTCCCCTCCCAACAGGCGATGGCCAGTTTATTGTTGTCATGGACGACCCGGGCCGCGAGAACGAGGGCGACCTCATCATCGCCGCCGAGAACGTCTCCACCGAGCAGATGGCCTTTATGATCCGCCACTCGTCCGGCATTATCTGCGCACCCATCCTGCCGACCCGCGCCGACCGCCTGGCCCTGCCCCCAATGGTCGCCAACAACGAGGACCCCCGCGGCACCGCCTACACGCTGACCATTGACGCCGCCGACGCCATTGTGACCACCGGCATCAGCGCCCACGACCGCGCCCTGGCCTGCCGCCGCCTGGCCCAGGATGACGCCGAGCTCGAGGCCGTGGTGGCTGCCGAGGCGCGGAACGCCAACGGCAACGGCAACGGCCATGCTGCGGCGCCCGTCTCGGCGGCGGCCGCGTTCCGCCGCCCCGGCCACGTCCTCCCCCTGCGTGCCCGCCACGGCGGTGTGCGCGAGCGCAGCGGCCACACCGAGGCCGCCATCGACTTCTGCCGCCTCACCGGCAAGCGGCGCGCGGCCGTCATCTCCGAGCTGGTCGACGACGGCGAGCCCGTCCCCGGCCAGGCCCTGCACCGCGGTTCGGGCATGCTGCGCGGCGAGGGCTGCATTGCCTTTGCGCAAAAGTACGGCCTCAAGATCTGCACAATCACCGACCTGGCTGCCTACCTGGACAAGACGTACCCGACCGGTCCCTTCCCGGGCCCCCAGGTCGATGAGCTGTAGGTTGCGTGGGCTCTCCCTCTCGTTGGACACGACGATGGACGACTTGGAAACAGATACTAGAAACTAGAGAGAAAATCACCCGATGGCAGACGGTTGCATATACACAGCGCGGAAAGAAAACACGCGACGAGCGGCAGGTGATGGGCATAGTGCCTTTCCCGTCGTGTCTTGTATACACAATCTATCTCGCGAGGCGTTTACGGCTTGGCTTCAGAAATTACATTTTGCATTGCTTTTTTGTTTCTTTTGTTTCTTTTCTCTATTCTGTTTTGGAAAATCCGGTGACTGGCATATGCCTCTGCATGACTCCGTACTCTTGGTGCTGGAGATACAGTCCCCCCAGATCGAACAATCTACAGGCAAACACCATGGGAACCGCTACATGCCGTTGTCGGACGTAAGCCTCTGCGGCATGATTAATATTCGTCACAAGTCGAATGTCGCCATGCGTGGCTCCTGCCAATGATGTCTCCACCAAATTTTTGCGCCTTATCTTATCGGGATTTGCCCCTCATGATAATATTGAATTGGCAAGACCCCGGTGCGTAAGAACGGAAGGCGCGGCTATGGTACAATGCAACAAGGCGTCAACCAGAATAAGGCTCTGAAATGATGCAGAACAAAGAAAATGAGACTTTGATTCGATATTTCATTTAGCAAGTGTTTTGTTTACTTATATTTTTAGTTCGATTCCTCGTAGAA
Organism: Sporothrix luriei; assembly: GCA_021398005.1. Taxonomy (NCBI): domain Eukaryota; kingdom Fungi; phylum Ascomycota; class Sordariomycetes; order Ophiostomatales; family Ophiostomataceae; genus Sporothrix; species Sporothrix luriei. Next base: position 638,883 of record WNLO01000002.1, read on the forward strand.
CTCGAAAACACAGGGTAAGCCCATGTTGGTTGAGACATACAAACGTTCATCAGAGGATGGCAGCATAATAAAATGGTTGACATTGCTGCTTTAAATATAAATATAATTCAATGATATTTTCTAATTAGTCTCATATCAAACAGTCCAATCAGTCCCTTCCCAATCAATTTGCTGAATGTTTCTCAACGTCAGGGAACCAGACTTGCTCCTTCTTCAGCGCCCGACTGGCTAACTACATCATATGGCAGTCGCAACGGATGGACCCACTTTAAAATGTCAAAAATATTTTGGCAACGACGACCGACGGCGACCCTGCAGGCCACAACGGACCGTGCCTCACCTCCACGAAGACGCAGGAAGCAAACGTTTGCGATACCCCGGGCCCTCTTCACAGAGACCATAACAAACCACACAACATGGCCGCCCAAGCCCCCTCTCGGCGTGCGTTCCCCTCGATTCCCCCCTGGCTACCACTGCTCCCATCAGATGATGCCCACTGACAGACGCCTCGCCTCCCCCCACAGAAACGTGCCAGGACACCTTCGAGTCCGCCGTGGCCATGAGCCTCCATCTCTGGCAGCCCCTCTCCTTTGCGGTCGAGTCCAACCTCGGCGGCGGCGACGGCGCCGACAAGCGCGACTGGTTCGCTGGCGCCGTTGCCGAGCTCTTTGAAGACGCGTGGGCCAGCGCGCCGCTGTCGTCGAGCACCACCTCGGCCGTGGCCGAGGACCTGCTGATGGACACCGAGAGCCGCCTGCTGCAGATCATGGACGACGAGTTCGACACGGTCGTCGACGACGGCAGCGCCTACGACGTGGCCAGCAGCATCGTGCAGCTGTGGACGCAGTGCCGGCGGGGCCAGTTTGCGGGCTGCGAAGCGCTGCGGCAGAAATTCGAGGCGGCGCAGGGCAAGTCGGTGCGGGGCGCGTTCCATGCTGGCAAGGCCCCGGACGCGGATACGGCATGGCAGACGGACGATGAGGAGGACGACGACGAGGAGGACGACGACGAGGAGGACGACGACGATGAGGACAGCGAAGACGATGTCAATATGGACGAGGCCCCTGCTTTGGTGGACGGCCCGGCGGCACGGTCGAAGCCAGAACCCGAGGTGGACGAGGACGGCTTCACCACAGTGACACGAAAGAAGAGGTGATTGCGAGAGAGGATAGCGGAGTGCTTCTCAGTTACGATAATAGTGTATTGCCTTTTTTTTTTAGATTCACCTACGGGATAGACTTGGCTTTGGGCTCAATAAAAGTTTGCTTTCGCGGTAGTTTAAAGAGTGAGATAACGTTATATTAACGCCAGAAGTAAATGTAGCGAAAGTCCTAAAACAAGCGGGCATATATGGACGATCCTATAGGAAGCAAAAATAAGGAGCGAGAAAAACAACCCTGAGAAACGCCGGCTGCCAAAGAGACGTGGAAAAAAAGACCAGCAGACGGAAGACATGTGTTCATGAAAGGTCGGCAAATCCAACGAAGGGAATGGGATATTTGAACGGCAGCAACTCCGTCTCGCATCGTACAGCAAAACGACGGAAACGACAAGATCAAATGCGTCTGAAAACGAAAATCAAATCCAAATCCAAACTACTACCGCGTGCATCTCACTACTCCCAGTCCTCCTCTTCGCTGTCCTCCTCGACCCGCTGCGGGCTGTTGGGTGCTTGGCTGGGGGCACCGGACTTGGCGCCGACAATGTCGTAGCTGGCCTCGCTATCGGCCACGGACTTCTCGTCGGACTTGCGCGGCGACGCGCTGGGCTTCAAATGGCCGTCCACAGGCGTCGTCGAGGAGCCCTTCTTCGTAGCGGCCGTTTTAGTCGTCGTCGTCGTCGTTTTCGTCGTCTTGGGCGGCTGGAGGGTCTTGGAGGACGCGGCGGAGCCGGTCTGCTTTGCGGGAGCCTTTGCGGGGGCCTTGGCCGGAGCTTTTGCCGGAACCTTGGCCGGAGCCTTTGCCGGGGCCTTGCCGGCAGCCTTGGTCTCCTCGGATTCGGTGTCGGACTCGTCCTCGTCCGAGTCCTCCTCTGAGTCGTCATCCGAGTCCTCTTCTTCCGAGTCTTCGTCCCAGTCGATATGCTCCTCAGCGGAGGCAGCTGTGCCGGTCAGTTAGATATAAAAAAAAAAGATACCATAGTCCCCTCCTCGTCATCCAAACTCACCCTTTAGGAGATCCCGGCGGCGCGCCTCGGCGGTTTCAATGCCGCGGCGCAAAAAGTAGTAGCGCTTCCAGAAGTCGGCATACGAGACCGTGGCCGGCACCAGCTTCTCCATCGTGGCGCGCAGCTCCGGGTACTTGTCCAGGTCGCCCGCAATGTCCGTCGTCTTCGCGTCGATGTTGAACGACTTGGCAAACGCCACAAACTCGTCGCCGCCCGCCGGGTCCTTGGCGAAGCTGTCCGCGCTCGTGTGGATGACGTGCAGGTGCGCGTCGAACCGCGACGTATGGATCACGCGCTTGCCCTGGGCGTCCTTGCTCTCAAAGAGCACCGTGCTGCTGCTGCCAGCTGCGTTCGCACCGCTGCCGCTGCCGCCGGCCGCGGCCGACGCACCAGTGGGCGGCGCAATGGTGATGGCCTCGCGCAAGAAGTCGCGCAGGCCCGTGCCAAACTTGATCAGCGCCTCGTCGGCGGCGTCTTCGGCCCGCTGCAGGTCCCGCAGCCGCTTGGCGGCCTCGCCCTTGATCTTGGTCAGGACCGTTTCGTCCTCTCCGCCGGCTGTGGCTGCGGTTGCGGCGGCGGCGCCGTCGTCCGTCGCAGTGGCCGTCCCTTCGGAGGCTCCAGCAGCCGCTGCCGACGACGAGCCTTCTCCGTTGCCCCCGGCACCTGCTGGGCCCGTGACAAGGGACAGGTTGCGTGTGTGGCTGACGAGGGTGTCGCGGAGGCCCGTCAGGCCCTTGGATGCGTCTTGGCCGAGGGCCGTGACCTCGAGCTGGGCTTCACGGACAACAGAGCCGCCCTAGACGATATTGTCAGCTCTATCCACAATCCCTCGTCACCTTCCCATCCAGCGTGGCTCGACCAATCCCGAGACTACACACCTGCTTGACGACGTTGCCAAAGAAGCCGCCGATCCGCGTGGCCCATGGGCTGAGCGCTGAGACGGCCGCCTGGAGGTCCTCGTTGATTGTTGCCGGGGGCTGGTCGTGCGAGTGGTCCCGGCCCTCGCCGTCTTCGGGAAGCGACTCCCTGGCAATCTCGTCGTAGGCGAGATCCATGGCTGCAGATGGAGAATAGAAGAGGGAGGGGGACGTGGAAAAGGAGAGAAAGGAGAGGGAGCAAGCAATGTCGATATGGGGATATCGACGATCGTGCTTGCGCTCGCGGTATCGATGCACACCAGGTTGCTCCAGGCCGTGTCTGGTCCTCAAAGTGCTTCTGTGATTGGATAAGAGAATGCAGACGTCCGAGGCGGTCACGTTGCGGAAGCGTCTGCGGTGAGGTTGCTGGTCCAAAGAGGAGGCGTTGATACGTGAGAAAGACAAGGATGTTGCCCACTTGTTGTTTGGGCAGGATGCTTAGCGCCCAAGCGGGTGCTAATTGGCTTGTGCCTCTGAGCCTATTTCAGGCGGGAGCAAAGCCCACTTTAGTGATGTGTCAGCGGGGCCAGCGACGCTGTCCACTGGCACTGCATGCGGGGCTTCCCCTCAGAGAGTTTCATGTTTAGGGGCCTGCTGAAGTAATTACAGCCCCAGACAGCGCTGTAACGTTTCCCTAGTAGCTGCCTCAGGAGGATGCAAGCCTTCCGTGGCTGCCCCTCGCAATTGGCAAGAGCGACCAACGAATCTCAGGATGGGAAATCACATCCAAATATGTGCTTCTACAGGACACAGAGAGGTGCGCCTCTGATTGCACAATCTCTCGAACGGATCAAATATCTCAAAAGCGCCAGGCATCCTGGCCACGAGATCAGCTGTCACGTCCAGAACCATTGGAATGCAGGACCTGCATTCGCGAACGTTTGCGTCATCCGCCTGTCTCTGTTTTGTGAGCCTCGGCCTTGTCACGTGATGTGGCGTCTTCGCGAAATGCTGCAACAAAGAGGCTGTCGGGTGGCAGGCGCGACGGTTATCGGTGGTGAGGGAATGACGAAATGGTTCCGCTTTCGATTCACGGGCTTTTATCTTTTTTTTTCTGCCGGCGAAATTTTAAAGCAAAAGCCGAAAGGGTACGTACTCCGCAGTAGTACCCACCTCTTTCCTGAAGAGCAACCGCACAGAGCAGTCGACGAGTCGCACACCGTACGGAAAGGAAGAAAACTGCAGAGCGACACAGAAGGAACGACCGGTTACGCCGCGTGCATACGCTATGGGCCAGAAGCATCCAGCCCGTCCATAGTCCACAGGCGCGCCCTATGACACGAACAAAGGAAGGAGCGGCCAGCCACCTGGTCGTGGTGTGAGACGCAGCGACTCATTGGCCGGTCGCACTTGCATGTTCTTTGTCTACACCCACCGTGCCAGCCCAGTTGCATACTGTGGAGAATGTACGTCGTGCGGAGTATGTTGTAGACAAATTGACCCGCGTTCTGCTTAATAGGCTCACGTCCAATATATACGAAATACGCGGCCACCGCCTAATTATCGTGCTGTTGAACTGTTGTTCTCTGTCCTCACAGTTTCCAGTGCTTCTCACAATGACGTATTTTGCACATCCGCCTGGTCGATTGGCAGGAGGCAGTGTAACCGGCAGGCACCGCACAGCAGAGGAAAGAGGAATCCGCAGATTCCGTGTCTGGGACACGGAAGGAGCTCATGACATGATCAGGGCGATGATCTAGGATGGAGGATATTGACCCGTCTTAGCTTGTCAGCAGGTTCAGTATGCCCGTGACTCACTACGACCGCAGTGCCAAAGACAAACCGCTTCAACAGGGACGCTACTGCGGCGATGCCGTTCGGATGTAAGACGCAGTCCGGCGGCTTTGTCGTCGCGAGCGAGTCGCTGGCTTCTTCTGGTGAAGCTGCTGGATTCCCTGTGTGGCCTGGCTCTCGTGTCTCGGTAGCGCCTGCCGTACGTCATGTTTCTCCAAGCATGTCCATACTGGCTCCTCTTTCCTCGACACTCGATGTGATAAGGGAAGGGACGATGATGACCAGGCAGGTAGGCTCGACGTGTTCAAACGTCGGAACTGCCAATTGCCTTGTGGAGCCGAGAAGGAGCGATGGAATATTACACTTGGGGCCGTGACATTCAACCGTGCAGTTGGACGCGCCTTCCCCTCAGGTACACAGTGGTATGGACACCGTACCTGGAATGGCAGGCCCAAGTGGGGGGCTAGAAGATCATTCTAACAGAGAACCCAGTCCAGACGTGGCAGGAGCGCCAAAAGAGGCAGGGGCGAAGCACGGGGCGTGGGTTCAAGTCGCTATTTCCAGTTTGTCCGCGTTCAGCGTGGATTACAAATTGATTTTCGGTTCTTCTCTAGCCCCTCTTTTCCAACCCCATCCATCTGCTTCTCTGCCTCCCACCGCCCATCACCACGCCTTGTTTGCCTCATCACCACCACCCGCCAACGACCGACCACACCCCAGGACAGCGTCGACCCTGAGCTCACAGCGGCATACCAGGGAGGTGAATGACACATTTGCTTTAGGACTCGCCGAGAACAGAGGGCAAAAAAAAGAAAGGAAGGAAAAAAAAGAGAATAACGGGATCTAGAAACGAAAAAGAAGCAGAAAAAAAGAAAAAGAATCCTGCACGAATCGGCTCTTATCATCCCCCTCTCAGAAGCCTCCCATTCTGCCCACTGGCTGCTTTGAAACGGCGGCCACTCCTCCCTGCCCCCCCAGTTTCTGGTATTATCCTGCCTCCCGCAGCATTTCCCCCAGAACATTTTTCCAGGCACCAAACGTTTCGTCTCAGGCCACAATCTTTCCCTCTTCACCCTCACACCCATCCCCGTTTTCTCACTCCTGCATACTCTGTTCGCTGCGTTGCTTCGAGATAACGTCGTCATCTACCTCTCTTTGCCCTACCCACGCATCTGTGTGGCCTCACTCGCATTGTCTGCCTTACCTTGATCCTTGACGGTTCGAGTGCATTGAGCATCGAGCATCGAGCATCGAGCATCGAGCATCGAGCATCTTCATCTTTTTGTCGCCCTCATCTGTCTCCTTGTCCCAGGCGGCAGTCTCCCTTTTCCCACGCTCGGCGTGGACTGAGCATCGTCACTTTTCTGGGAGGCGACAATATCGCTCGACCATCGCCTCCCCTTGCGAACTTGAGGCATCACTGCGTGTGAAAGCAGACGCTCTGTATCGCAGAATCAATACATCCTCGCTCCGTCTATCCTCTTCCCCGTGCTCCTCCCATCCCAACACTTTTTCCCCGCCTCAGCCACCCCCGTCCATCCCAATGGCTTCCAACCAGAACTTCCTCCTTACCCCTCAGCAGCAGGAGCTGCTTTTCGCCGCCCTCAACGCCAACCGGCCGACGGGCAGCTCGTCCGGCATGTCTCCCAATGGAGCCGGCGTGACGGACACACCCGCTACGACGAAGCCTGCCGATCTCATCAACAGCATCGCCGACAGTTCGTTCCTCGACTACGACTACTCGTTTGACGGCGCCGACACCAGCCTCGATTTCTCGCTGGAGGGCGACCAGTCCAACTTCATTGACAATGACGATGCCGACGCCGACGATGCAAAGACAGATTCGGCTCCTAGCAATGCCGACAACGACTCGCCGGACAAGAGAAGCCACCCGGACGACGACGACGACGAGGACGATGGCAGTCTAGCGAAGCGCCATGAGAGCACAGAAAAGGTGCCCAAGAAGCCCGGCCGGAAACCCCTCACATCAGAACCTAGCTCGGTACGTAATCTCCATTTAATTCCGAAAAGTCTTGCTTTCCTGCTGTGTTGCGCAGCCTCACAAAATAAACCAAATCAAACGGAGACAACGGTAACTAACAAAACTGCTCCGTACTGTAGAAGCGCAAGGCACAGAACCGCGCCGCCCAGCGGGCGTTCCGTGAGCGCAAGGAGAAGCACCTCAAGGACCTGGAGACCAAGGTCTCCGAGCTGGAGAAGGCGTCCGAGACCGCGAACAGCGAGAACGGTGTGCTGCGCGCACAGGTCGAGAAGATGACGGTGGAGATCAACGAATACAAGAAGCGCATGGAGCTGCTGTCACGATCGCGGTCCACCTACACACAGGGCGGCCAGCAGGTCTTTGGCAACCCCATTTTCAACAACATCAACGACGTCAACTTCCAGTTTGAGTTCCCCAAGTTTGGCCAGCTGCCAGGACCAGCCTCGTCGTCCAACGGCACCACCGCCGTCAACTCCAATGCCAACGCAAACAGCCCAGCACTGTCGTCGTACAAGAGGGGATTGTCGTTTGACACTCTCAGCTCGACCTCGCCCAAGGAGCTGCCCGGTCTGAGCACGGCCGCCACAAGCAACGCCAACAGCCCCGCCGAGTCCATCAACAGCCTGAAGAAGACCACGACCAAGGAGGACCTGTCGAAGCTGTCCAACGCCTTCACTCCGCCCTTGACCAACGGCAACGTGGCCAACGCATCCCGGTCCAGCATGGACTCGGCCTCCACATGCTCCCCGTCCGCCTCTTCGCACACCAACACCGCCCCCAGCTCGTCGTGCGGCACGTCTCCCGAGCCCTTCACACAGTCGCCTATGGGCTTCAAGCCTGTGGACACGTTGACGACGATCGGGGAGGAACAGCCGGCCATATTTGCCAACACACATGCCAATGGCAACACCGCATCAGGTACGATTTGACTTTGAAAACGCGTAGGCTCGAGGTGCGAGCGAGTGACAGCGAAAGCAACCCCCTAGCTAACGTCATGTGCTTTCTAGACTTCTCGCAGTTTGCCAATGTTGACATCAACGACATGAATTGGCTGGGCAACCAGACAAATTTCCGGTTTGACCCACAGCTGTTTGGTGACTACCGCGAGCCGCAGGAGAGCATTCTGTCCAGTGGTGGCTTCGACGACAGCTTTTTCAACGATGCTCTGGAGATTGACTTCACCACTCCGTTCAACATGGCGCCGAGCCCCGTCGTGCCGGGCGGCAACAAGAACAACCTGATTGCCCAAATCGACGCAGCCAAGGAGGGCGAGTTCGCCTCGTCGTCCATTGCAGGCGTGGCCGGCGTTCCGACTATGACCAAGGCTCCTACTGCCAGCGATATGCTCACGTGCAACAAGATATGGGAGCGTCTGCAGAATTGCCCCAAGGTCCAGAACGGTGACTTTGATCTGGACGGCCTGTGCTCGGACCTGCAGAAGAAGGCCAAGTGCTCCGGCTCGGGCGCCGTCGTCGACGAGAAGGACTTTAAGTTTGTCATGAACAAGTATCTCGACAAGGACGGCGAGGGTAACTGCACAAAGGACCTGATAGACGACGTCGTCAAGGCGCCTGTCGCATGAGACGTGGGACGTTGACGCACTTGACGGGGACGACTGGCAATTGGCCGATTTATCTTGTACAATGGGAACACAATCCAAATGCACAAAGCATGGGCGAACGGGGTATAACAGCGCACGGAAAACAGGGTATTGTACAACACAGACAAAAAACGTACCGAGAACACGAACGAACGTGGGATGCCTTTTTGCGTCTTTTTGATTTTCCAAGGGCAAACAACCACGCGCATAGCGATACGATGGGACGAAACGGGCGCCAGGACGGATGCAAACGATCTTTGCGAAACAATACCAATTGCACTTGGACGGGACACAACAATAAAAATCCACAAAAAAAATTATGGCGACTTACGGTTTCACGGCGAGATGGGCGGCCCATGACATATCAACAAGGGAGGGGGGGACTCAGTTTTTATTTTTTTCATTTACACCGGCTGCAACCTGCGCTTTTTTTTTTATCAAATTGTCTAGTCGACAATTTCTGGGGAATATCTTTGCTTTTCTCTTCTTTTTTCGTTCTTATAATTCCATTTGCCTCTCATTCTACTTTTGTGCTGCATTTTCTGGTTGATCGTTGCTTTGCTCTGTTTTCTCTTTTGCCACTTGTTATCCTCTCCGAGGCTCTGGCCCGAGGATGTACACGGCTTGGCGATGGCGTCTCGCCGGAAAGCCAGAATGGCTTACTTGTTGACGGTCTGAATTGTCTTTTTCGTTTTGCACAGCCATTGCTTCGAGTCGTCTTCCCTGCCGCCGTGGCAGAGAAAACTCGCTCGCCGTCTTTATATCGATAGCAAAGACAGCACACGGGGATCACAAAGGCTTGCATTTATTTGATATTTGTGTTGATGGGGTCGTCTTTGTATTCTGCAGACTAGTGAACGTCGATCTATATTCTATATCTTCACTCTCCACGATTTATACTATACGTGCATCTGCCATCTCCATTTCGTGCTAGTTGACGTATGATCAGTACCAACTCGAGCATGGATACTAGTAGATATACATATAGATTGGTACTCCGTATATGCTGCTGTATTCAGAGATTTCAAACCAACACATTAGAAGCCAGAATGCCTAAAAAGGGTATCCTATCGAGCGTCCCCCCGTCTCCCGTGATAAACATGAAGTACATAAAGCAGAATAAAGCAGACTGGCCGCCCGTCCGTCCCTGCACAGCTATGCAGTGTATGAGCAAAATAGGTTCAAGACAAGACCATGAAGCAAAAGGATTTAAAATGGAATGAAAGAGGACCAAAATGGGAGGGCAAGCAATATACGAGAAACAGAAAAATAAAGCAAATAAAAGTATTACAATAACTAGCTCGCCCGGTAATGTGTGTCTATAAGAATACGCTCCGTTATGCGCCGGATGCGTTGCAGTTGGATAGGAAGTTGACTGGCCTGTTTATTGTGGCACAAAGCCAGTCGGCTGAGTTTGGAGACGCGGCAGTGTCTCCTAACAGAAAATGCCTACTGTCGGGCCATTCTTCGTGGGATGCTTCCCTTTTTATGGCCACGAACGTTGGCCGTCAACGGGCGACGGACCCTCAACCAGACACGAGAATCCATCGTGCCAGACAGTGCGGTCGGGACCGGAGCCTTTGAAATGGTTTCCACCGTTGGTTCGTCGCGACCGTCGGCGACGGTCACCGGTCGTGTGAAAGGGTGGTGGTGTCAGGGCGTGGCTGGCCGGTGGAACAGATTCCAGTGGCCACATGAGAAACTTGTCGAATCACCCAATCACCACACGAGCGCCTTCCTTGCCCAGCACACCGCGTTCCTTGGGCTTCGGGCTGTTTCCACGGCCCTTTTTGCGGCTCAAGAAGCCAAACACGCCGCCGCCACCGCCGGCATCCTTGCCGTCCGCGCTGGGATCACCGCCTTCGCCCAGGAGGCGGCCGACAGCTGCATCGGTGGGGAGCGTGTTGTCCTGTCTTGCCAGCTCAGACCAGTCGCCGGCGCCGTCCAGCCGCACCTGCACGCCGCCCGTCGAGCTGCCAACCACAATGCTGCCGGTCGGCACATGGCCAAGGTGGCGCCCTGGGCGGCTGCTGACGTTGCGGGCGGAGTTCGTGTAAGGGTTGGGGTATGGTGGCAAGGGGGGCGGGCGGCCGGGCGGTGCACGTCGATTGGCGTCCGACGATGGCAGGTTGGCATAGTCTGTGTTGTAGTCCCGCGAGTCGGACGTGTTGCTGTTGCTGTTGCTCGCGCGGGATGCCGGAAGCGCTTCGTCCGTCGTGATTGCCTGCGGCTGCGGTTGCGGTCGCGACGGATCGTTGGGATCCTCATTGAAGGGTACAACACGTTGGCCGTGTGCCCTCAGCTCCTCCTCGGCCGTCAATTTCTTGTACGCAGCCAGCGTGTAGTCGAACGGACGGAAATCTCGCTCGATGGTACGGTACAGCTCGTCTTCGCGAATCTCCCTGTCGGTCGCATCGTCTTTGAGGCGCTCCCGGGGTTTCTGGCGGCGAGCACGTGCCTCCAGCGGCGCCTCTTCCAGCAGAAGCTCTTCCAAGTCGTATGTGGCATCAAAGTTGGTCTTGTCGGCTGACGGTATAAAGACGGGTTCAATTTCTTTCCGCTCCAGCGCGACAAAGTCGATCTGCGAAAAGAACTCGTGCCGGGTGAAGCTCTCCCAGGTGGAGCCGAGGCGCATGTTTGGATCCGGGTGCAGGGCGTCGCGGATGGCGTAGAGACATGGGAGGCTGACGGGTGGCGATGTGATGGGGAAGTTTGGTTGTGCGTTTTGAATCGTGGCACTAAGAGACGATTCTGTGTTCCCCTCGAATGGACGCTGTTGAGAAGAACGGTTAGATAACGGACGGAAAATAGACGGACCACCGGCGCTTTGTCGACTCGGCATTGAGATACACCAGTTCATCTGCCAAACCGCGGGCCTCGCACGTACCTTGCTGTATATGCACTCGTAAAAGGTCACGCCCAATGACCACCAGTCGGCGCGGACGTCGTAACCGCGACCTGCATAGACCTCCGGCGCCAAATATGCGAGTGTTCCAGACTTGCTCGTCAACGTCCGACCGGCAACGATATCGGAAGCGACATTCTAAGAGGCGTATGTATTAGCCACAGGCAATACATGTAAGGCAACAGTCTCTCACGACGAGGTACGTACAAAGTCTGTCAGGTGGACGTGGCCATCAGCGTCTAACAGGACGTTGTCGGGTTTCACGTCACGGTGGATAATGCCTTGGCCGTGAACGTAGCGCAGGGCACATCCCAGCTCGGCGATCCAGAAGCGCACGGCGTCTTCGGTGAAGGTTTTGCGGGAGATGTGAAATCGTAGATCGCCGCCGCTCATGAGGTCGACAACGAGGTACATGTACTCAATGTCCTGGAAGCTGTATCGCAGATTGCAGATGAACGGGTGGTTAACGTGTTCGAGCATGCGTCGTTCGCGAATGATGTTGCGTACGCTTTCGGACCGAACAACTGAACAGGAAGACATGGAAGCACGGGTCAGCTCTTGACACGCCGCTGGCAAAAGAGGGAGTGAGTAGGGTAGTTGTGTGTGGTAGGGAGGGGGCGCACCTTCATCTTTCCGAATGTATTTCAACGCAAACGAGAGGTTGGTGTCTTTTCTCTCGACGATGCGGACCTTGCCAAAGGCACCGCGGCCGACAACGCGAAGCAGGCGGAAGTGGTTGAGATTCACTGCAGAAAAACGGTCGAGGCCGCAGAGGGCGGAGACGTGTTGTTAGCTGACCGTTGCTTTCCTGGCGACCTCGTGGCAATTGCAATTGCCTCGTGACATCCATGAAAGCCAGCATTCCATCGTGTCCCCCTCCTTTCAAGGCAGCTTAGCTTACCTTCGCCATTCAGGTCGGCCACTTTCCCCTGGCCGTTACCCATGTTGCTGTTTCACGCAACGGCGGCGTAACCTAGCTGGTGCGCGGTTGCTCACGATTGCAAATGGCGTTGTCGAAATGCAAAGGGAGGGAGAATGACAAAAAAGATGGCGGTGGGGTAATTGCGTGGACGAAAATAGGGAGCGACGACGCCGTTAATTTACTGCCGTCCTGTTGGATGTCTGCTCACGTTCGGCACTAGGTCATTATCGAAGCTTGTGGCAGCCGGTTCGGTATTTGTCCCGCGAGTGGATTCTCGTCGAGATTGGAAGCCGGGAAGCGAGGACAACGTGGACAACGCGGGCAATTGGGGGAGGAGAAAGGGCAGCTCCGTCGTTCTGCGCTTGGTCTCGCAATTTGCCGCTGCAGATTCGAATTCGAGCGCGGCCGTCCGTTCCCCGTTTTCGTCGCCCTCGTGTGCCAGGTCCGTGTGTTTGGCAGAGCGGGGAGGATGGGCGAAATTTCGCCTGTGATACGGATCTGCAGCGCGTCGATTTCACCCAACGACAGGTCGCCTAGATGTGGTCCTGCTTGTTTCCGTTGGCGATTGAAACGCTGAAACGCACAATCGTCAGTTGATCGAGGCACTGGGTGCAATGTCTTTTCAAAGACGTCCAAGAGGTCAGGCGTCGGGAGATGCGAGAATCGAAGAGTCGGGACGCAGCTTAGCGAACCACGATAGGGCGGCGGCAGTGAGAAGAATGTTTGTTGTAAGGGAAAATAGAAAGAAAGGGAGACAGGGAGAGGGGATGACAAGAAGCAGCAGAAGAGACAGAAAGGAGAAGCGGTATAGATAGAAGGCTGGTTCGGGGCGGTCGATGCGGTCAATGCCGGCGGAGGCGGCTTGCTGCTTATAAGAAAGGAAGTATGTCGTAGAGAAGAGGGGAAAGGATTGGGGGAGATCTTGTGAGGTGTGAGTGTCCTGTGAGGGCGCAAGGAGCGTTGGTGGGCAGCGGGATGTAGAAACGTAGAAACGTGGTGTGTGGATCGTCAAGCAAGGCAGCATGCAGAGGAAGCCCGCAGTGTCGCCAGGCAAGGAGGCAAGGAGGCAGGGAGGCAAGGAAAGTTAGGAACGGCAACAAAGGACGAAGGAAAAACGTGTTTTCTCAGTGGGGTGTGGAGCGGCCGATCGTTTTAGAGGGGGGGGAGAAGACATGCACGAGATTGGTTCTTTTTTTCAGAAAATGTCCGAAGAGACTATTGTTTGCCTGGGAAGCGAGTGGCCAGGCGGGACGGATGGTGTCTGGGGAAAGCCAGAGAACGAAAGGCGGGCCAAGTGCTCCGTTGGTCGGGTGGAAGAGGGGGTGGATGCGTGGGTGTGAAGTGGCTGCATCTGGACCCGGCAGACGAGTTGCGATAAGATGAAGCCCAAAAATGGACCACGTAAAGGGGGAGAGTTGCGGTGTGGAGAGATGGCGACAGGGCAGAAGGAGAGAAAGGGGGGACATGTGCAAAACAGGAATGCGCAAAGGAAGAAAACTAGAAGGAACGGAGAAGCCAGAAGGCAGAAAGAACAATGGGAAGGTGAACGGCCGGACGCGATATGGGGAGGAAGGAGTAACGGACAAGCTATGTTCGGTCTAAATTGGCGACTGGCTCCCAAGTCGAAAAAAGGGCAGCTGAAGAAGCTTGTTGCTGGCCCCTGCCCTGTCCTTCCTTCCATTTGCGCGTGCTAAGGAACTCATTGACGAAGCACCTCCTGCCGTTATGCTCCCGCCTCGCAAGGGAAGGCGCAATGCACACGACGTAATTACGGACGCATCACTCGTTTTCTGCAAGAGGAATGCAGGAGTAATTTCTGGGAAGGCGCAACCCAAGAGTCAACAGGCGCGACGCTGCGACGTATGTTACCCCCAATATGACAAGTGGGATCCGATGTACTCCGTATACTGCAATTTCTTATTTTGTTCTTTTGTTCGTTTCTTCTTTTCTTCTTTCCTTCCATCTTACCATCCTTTGTGTTGCATTTCGTGGGTGCGACACAATAAAGCCTGCAGGTCCTCAAATCAAGCCCGTATTAAGGATGCACCATTGGAAAGTACGCCAAAAGGGGCGCTTGTTTCATTGAGCAATCGCTCACGAGATGAGAAAGTGGGCAGGCACCCCGGCTCTTACACTGAAAAGGGAAAGAGCGGGGTGCCGCGCTCAGATAGAGAGATAAAGGATGAAATGGAAGGATCCCTCCCGGCAGGGCAGGCTCAAACGTGTTCCTTGGCCCAATCCCCTGAACGTGCCAGCAGCCAAACCACCCAGAGTCCCAGACGCATCCTCCAGCGTTTCGGGTGGTGTGGCGTGGCGACGAAACAAGACACGGCGGAATAGGGGCGGGAGTGGTGTGCGGGAAACGTGGTAGAGAGCCAACAGGGTTGCAGGGCTTCACAGGGTTGAGCAGGGATCTGGCGTGCGCACATGGCAGTTGATGCGTGTTGGTTCGACAGCAGTTGGCGTCAGGGGAGGAGCTGTGGAGACAATGCACAGCAGAAAAGGAGAATTACGCAGCACCAGACAATCAGGAAAGGATAGGCGTTCTTCATGTGAGCGCATTATGCAGGTGAGGCAGGCGCGGCAGGGCAGGAGTGACCAGCGACGTTGGACACGCACGTCGGCAGTGTGGAAGCGGTGCCAACATCGGCCATCAGCATTGTACTTTGGGGCCGCAGCTCGGTGTTGTACCTGAATTTCTTCGAGCCGACAGCGCTGGCACAGCGCATTCTGTATTTACATTTAGCATTCGGTCTAAAAAACACCGAAACCTCCGGTGCAGCAGTGGTTTCAGTGAGGAAGGAAGGAGCGAGGCAATGGTCGCTAACACGAGAGCCATAGCGCCCTACGACTACACTCCACACGCTGTAATACGATGTATCAAAATGGAGCATTCGGCACTTCATGAAATACGACATTACTGAATGCCTGTCATTGTCACACTATCGGAGAGCCTGGAGGTGAATTCTTACGGCAGCAGATTGCTGCGAACGGCGATGTGAGACAGGGAATAAGACGGACGGACTGAGATGCAGGGCAAACGCATGAGGAGAGAATACTTTGTATGAATGCGCTCGTGGCGCTGTCACAAGCGACCTGTCAGCCTGCCTTCTTCCCTGCGTTCGGGGTGAGAGTGGTGGCAAGGCTTGACCGCGAGCCGGGCATCAGAGGGCTGTCAGAAAGATGTGTCGTGGTGGAACATCTATACATAGAAATAGGCATCGAACTGTGCTCAAAGGGTCAAGGACGTCGCGACGAAGCTCTGAGAATGGCCGGATACCTGCGTAAAGACCAAGAAGCCGGTTCTCTGTCTGTCGGAACGAGATACAATAAAATTGAGATGAAAGTCTCCCCATTAGCATCAGACCTCACCATCCCTTGCAGGCGTCCTTGCAGACGTCCTTGCAGTCGTCCTTTCATACGAACCCAGGGCCACGGAGACCCCGAAGGTTGCTCCACTTTTGCATTCTTCCATGCAGCTTCCATTTTCACATTCCCCTTTTTCAGGGCCTGTGACAAAAGCTAATCTAAATTACCGACGGCAGTGGCGAGAATGTATCCCTAGTTTTAGCGGCCAGTGCAAGCAAGGCGCGCTCAGGCATGTGCGGTACGGAGGTACCACGGCCCTGCCCTATGGGGAGCGGCCTGGCGAATTGGCCAATCCTATCTTTGCAGCTCGTTCTCGAATGCATTGGGTCAATGGTCTGCACTGTACTCCGTAGATGCGTCGTATATCGTCGTCCTGTGGTTTGAGACGTGCGCAAAGCACGTGCCGCAACAATTGTGGAACACGACAGGGTTCTTGCCTTGGATGCGCAGACGCAACAGATGCCCATTCAGTACGAAAGTAGTAAAACGAGGCAGTTGCGACGGACCCACGTCCCCGCCACGTGTGATAAGTCGCTGCAGTTCCCAGATGGAGCCTTGGCGCGTGGCAACCGTACAAAGTAGACAGCCAGTAGGTGAAACGAGTGACACACAGACGCAGCAGTGGAAAATGAGAGATTGCAAGACGAAAATGTGATTCGTACGACGAACGGAGACGACATTCATCGGCAAGAAAACGAGACTAAAGACGCCCAAGAACCGCGGAATGGGCACGACGGAGAAAGAAAGGTCTAGATGCCAATATTGGACGCCAGGCGCATATGGCGCCTGGCACTAACGGACCCAGGCGACGAGAAGAACGGGTAGGTGCGCCGATGGCATCGAATTCACCGTAGAGACACCATTCTCAGATGCGGTAAAAAGAGGCGATATAGAAGACAGCAACTGGGACGCATAAAACAAGCACCCACGCTAAAGGACGGACGGGCCCAGGTGCAATGGACGGTATGCGAACAGAATGGGAAAGAGCGAGTGAAAAGAGGCCCGCGCGGGGAGGTAGAAAAAACGGCGAAATGGCGGGCCTCTGCCACGTGGAGTCTGAAGAGCCTCTGCGGGGAAGGGGCCAGAGCACCGGGATGGGGCCTTCCGTCCTTTGTCTCGGCATCCTCCTCCGTGCCTTGGCCGGCGTACCTGCCGCACGTACGGGTCTGCCATCGTGGAGGAGCCCTTTTACGTCCTGGTGCTTGTCCCTCTACGATTCATCGTCCGTCCGGCAGTATCCATTTCTGGCCGTGACTTGCCCCGTTCCAAGGTACAACACACGATGTCTGATACCATGGATGCACATCAAGAAGCTGTGCCAAGTGTTGTCGTCAGTGCGACGCTCCACAGCACCAATATATTCTTGGCCATTTGATATCGATATCTACGGATTGTGACGTATTCTGGTCCTTTCCTGCGCCGTGTCCCAACGTGTTTCTCCCAGTTCACCTAGTTGCTTTATTCTACTTCCATGGATGCCCAGGACGAACAGACCATGCGTCGCATCTTGATTTTGTGCTTGTTCTCTTGCGCCAAACCGAAATACCATGCCGCGCCTGCTTGGCGGCGCGGCTGTCTTGGCCTGTCTTGTTCGCTTCGGGCCTTGTGATCGGCTCCTTGCCGCCATCTGGAACAAGTCTCCCACCAGCTGTGCTAGGGACGCAAAGGCCAAGCGCCGCCTGGGGAGCAGAGGAGCAAGTGCAGCCTCCTGACAGGTTGGCAACGGCCTGGATTATAAAGGCGGTGCCATTACGGCCAATGTACATGGCTAATAGAACACAAAAGCACTGCATAGAAACAGGACAAGATGGATGTCGGATGTTGTGCACGAGAGTTGCATTTGTGTGGGCTCTACGTTGGATGTTGGGACAGGCCATATGTGGGGGGGCCACGCAATGCAAGTGGAACATGCGACGTTATGTCTTGTTTCTCACGTTTTGGTGTCTTCGTGTCTCATGATCTATGGCCTCTTGTCGTGTGGGCACCTAGGTCCGTCAACGTCAAATGGGCAAGAATTAGCGGATGGCTGTACGGGATCAAGCAGAGACTGCCAACACAGTGATGGACAGGCCGAGAGACAGGAATGTCGTTGAACTTGTTTGATTGCATTGTGTCAAAGTGTCATACCCAGTAACGCCAGCTCGCTCGTTCATGCATCATGCCATAGTCTCTCTTTCGCTCTCGCTCTCCTCCCTCCCTCTCTCTCTCTCTCTCTCTCACTCTCAACGTTGCCGTCCTTTGCGCTAGCCAAACATGCCGCCGTCGTCCTCCTCCTCATCGTCATCGTCGGGCGCGACCACCTGCTTCTTCTTTGTCAGGTCCGTCCGGCACAGCGGGCAGTTGCCGTTGGACAGCAGCCAGGGCCCCACGCACTCCAGGTCGAAGCGGTGGCTCGCGTGGCACGGCAGCTCCACGACGAGCGCGTACGGGTCGTCAAGGTAGCGCTCGACGCAGATGGGGCACGACTCGTCGTGGCCGAGCCGCTTCTTGGGCACGCGGTCCAGCGTGTCCAAGTATTCCTGCGAGACGCCCGCAATCTCCCGCGGCGGGTCGGCAATCTGCTGCTCCAGCTGGCCGGCGAGCTGCTCGAGCAGCTCGCGGTTGGCCGCGTTGGGGCTGTCGGGGAGCAGCGTCAGCATCTGGTCCTGGACGAGGCGAAAGACGGCGGCGACGTCGACGGGCGTCGGCGTCGCGTGGGGGTTGTTGTGGGTGGCGTCCGCGTGCCCATGGGCACCGGCGGCCGTGGCGGCTGTCGACACGTTGTTGAGGTGCGCCGTAAAGGTGGACATGTCGATCTGGCGGCGCCGCCGGGGCGCCGACGACGCCTTGATGTTGTGTTCGACTACGTTTGCAATTAGCAGCTGAGGTCAAGACGTACATCGTACGAACGTACGATTGAAGGAAAGGGGGAATACGGAGAGGGGGGAAGGAACGTACCCTCGTATGGTGTGGCCATTGTGGACGCTGTAGGAGAGAGGCAGGAAGAGAAAGAGCTATCGTGAAGCTCACCAGGTCGTACCAATACAAAGTAGTGTGAACGAAGGCTCAATGCGCAGGTGCGGTGCGGGGCAAAGCATGCGGCAGGCGCAACAGGCAGCGCGCGCGTTGACGCAAGAGCCCGCAGGCAGGTGCTACCCTGCGCGGCAGCTCTCGCTAACCGCTAGCAGCAGTGGGTTTTGGTGGCCGGCTGTCAAGATGAGCACGTGATACCCTTTTCTGGCAGGCGAGCCCAAAACGATGACGCCAGCATCGAAACATAAAAGTATGCGGAGAGCTACGAAAAGTGTCCGATGAAGCAAATATATAGCCATTGCGCCACATCTTTTGCTTCACGCCCCAGTGCGTTTCGTCGAGTCCTCTTTACACATCTTCATTTCTAGCCACAACCTCATCGTCCTCCATTTTTCAAATCAAAGGTCAAGCGTCCCCGAAGCGTAATTCAGCTTCACGTCGACAAGCTTCCTGTAGCACAGCATCCATTCCTTGCCCAACGTCGGTTCCACAGTACCACCGCCATGGCTGCTGGACCCATCACATCGGCCGTCTTTGGCGCCACAGGCCTCGTCGGAGCCCACCTCGTCACGGCGCTGCTGGGCCTCGACGCCTTTGGCACCGTGCACACCATCACGCGCCGCGCGCCCAAGCAGGCCGACGACGCCGCGCTGGCCAAGAAGCTGGACGCCGTCGTCGAGAAGGACACGGAGCAGTGGGTGCCCAGGTTCCAGGCGGTGTCCACGGTGTCCACGGTGTTCTCGTCGCTCGGCACCACGCGCGCCGCCGCCGGCGGCATCGCCAACCAGTGGAAGATCGACCACGACCTCAACGTCGAGATTGCGCGCGCCGCCAAGGCCGCCGGGGCCACGACGTTTGTGTTTGTGTCGAGCGCCGGCACGCAGTCGCTGCTGGCGCGCAACCTGCCCTACTCCAAGATGAAGAACGGCGTCGAAGACACGATCCGGACGCTGGGCTTTGAGCAGGCCATCGTCCTCAAGCCGGGCCTCATCCTGGGCGACCGCGAGGTCGAGCACCAGGGCGTCGGCGTCGTCAAGGCGCTGGTGGGCGCGACCAAGACCGTGTCCAAGGCGTGGCACGACAGCATCGCCCAGGACGCCGACGTCATTGCCAAGGCGGCCGCGCACGCGGCGCTGCTGGCGTCGCAGGGCAAGGCGCCGTCGGCGTACTGGGTGCTGGAAACAAGCGACATTGTGCGGCTGGGCCGGGACGAGTGGACGTTTTGAGGGGGGTGAATGGACGACGATGAAATGAAGCCGGTTGCCGGTTGTTGTCGGGACTGTCACCAAATCGTGAATAATTGTTTTGTTGGCGTTGTTACGTTTGTCACGAATCCCTTTACTAAGCTATTTCCTCCTACTTCGTACACTCGCATTTTTGCTTTCCAAGACCTCCCGCTGTCAGATTGCCTGCCGCACCTCTCGCGCACCTCCAATTGTCTCCAGGCGCGCCACGTTCTATCCACCAACCGGCCACCCATTTCTCCGTCTGCCGTCAGCACACCCCTTCCCGTCCATGTCAGCATCCCCACGCTCACCGTCAACAATCCCTGCCTCGGCATGGGAACGAATTATGGCTGACGCACTCGTCGTATTTCCAGGAGCGTGAGAGCGTCTCGTCTCAGCTTCTGTGAGAGGGCCCTGCAGTCCATTGTGGAGTATGTAACATTGAAACTTGGTGGGACGACATGCGTCGCCGGAGAATGCCGTCGAACGAATCACAAAAGTTTTCTTTGGGTGAGACTGAGTGACAGGGCAAAGGCATCGATGGGTGGCCTGCATGTCTTCGTTATTTCATTATAACCCACGACTGTTGTACGTCGTATATCATAGCCTCTAAACAGGCCGGAATGAGTGGCGAACCGCTATGCCCGTGAAAAGTCGCCGTCGCCGTCGCCGTCCCCGTCATTGTCGTCAGCGTCTGCGCCCATCTCGCCCTGGGGACTCTGCATGGCCCATTCTGTGCCTCTCTCACATCTGAAGCCACAGACGCCGGCTCCGGCGAAGCAGAGGGCGTGGTCGGCATATTCCACACGGTCCAGGCACCGCCGTCTCCCCGATGGCCTTCTCCACCTCGCACGGCAAGTTCCCATCGTGTCGTCCGCAAAAGACGGTGCCGACGAGATGGGAGGCGATGTATTCGTTGCAAACCTCGCAGTAGGTGATGTGGTACCAGGTGGTGCACATCGTGGCAGCTGTAGCCGATAGTATTTTCGAGGAAACGTGGCAGTCGATGGGTGATGGTGTATTGGAGCGGTGCTTTCGCTTGTGCTTTCACCTGTGCGGGATAAAAGAGTGGTTTGAGTTTGGTTTCGTGTCTGGCAACTGGAGGTGATCCTGCGTTCTGGAGGCAGGTATTCCGTAGATGCTGAGCAAAATACGACGAGAACCGATTGCCGTCCTGCCTAAGAGGATGCTGTGAATGTCAACACGTAAACACGGTATGCTCAACACAGTATTCCATGGCTGCGGCCGTTTGTTGTCGTCGTTTGCTGCGCTGACTGACAAAAACAGCTGTCGGTGTCGTCAGCTACATGTCGCAGCTTCGTTAGCTATATTGTCTGAAACAAGGTGGCAATGCGGTTGACTGGTTCCAGTTGAAGCAACACGACACAGTCTGCGTCATTCACAACGTCGTATGTCTGTGCCGTGTCTTGTCCAAGGGACAGTACATAAAACGAACGTCAATTTCTCATTCGCCTTCATTCAATAGCTTCCAAAGAACCAGTAGTCCTGCTTTTCCTCGCCCCGAGAATCGAATCCTATCATGCGTACTGGGGTAACACCAGACAAAATTAAGAAACAAACAACCAAAAGATGGAAACATCCAAAAGATGGAAGCATCCAAAAGATGGAAACATTAAAAATGAGACAAATCGTTACATATATACAAGCCAAGAAAATGCGAGCCGTTCAAAAAACAAAAGACGTAAACCGGGTGGGGGATAATTAATCCAATAGTAGGCACCAACTTTGGACAAAACAAAAACAACAAAAACCCGTGGGCGGAAGCAAAAAGGAAAACGCCCAAGACGTGAAATGCACACATTAAATAAAAGATTTTCAAATCGCCCCTTTTCCTCTGGAGGGGAGAGAAACAAATAGACACGGGAGGGGTACAGAAACCGACACCGTCGGCCAACGTGGTGAAAGGACGAAAGGACGACACATTTCTCCTAGCCTTGGCCAGTGTTCTGTCTGAACAAGTGAAGCATCATGTAGAATCATAAAAGGTGACGGAGTCAAGGTGAGGAGTTGGTGTCGGCAGCAGGTGATGGGTATCGTGGTATGGCAAGTGAGACGGATAGAGAGTTATATGCCCATATTGAGCGGATCGGAGTGAGAGCTCGTTTGGCAAGATGAGCCGCTCTCCAGGGAGCGGCCCATCCAGCTATGATTTTGTTGTTTCGTTGGTGTTCAGCATGCTGCGCAAGAAGTCGAGGATCTCCTTGCCGCGGTTCGTCTCGAGCAGCCGTGTGAACTTGGCCCGCTCCTTGACCGGATCGCCGCCGATTGGGAAGTTGGACGACAGGATTTGCAGACACATGCCGAGCGGGAAGGACGTCATCTCCAGGCCGTACTGGCCCGTGCTGGGATGGAAAAAGACCTGCAGGTACAGCGCAATCTTGTTGATGTACTGGCTCACGTTGGCGCGCTCGGGGAGGTCGGGCACATTCAGCGAGTGCATTGTGCTGTAGAGCAGCAGGCAGGCCGTGCAGTAGACCGTCATAATGTAGACGATCGACAGGTCCTCTGTGGGGAGCGCGTATTCTTCGCCGTCTTCCGGCAGAGGCCGGAACGCGCCTTCGCTGTGCAAGGTGCTCTGCTCGAGGGCAAAGAGGCGGTCTTTGGGGACGTTCTCTTCGTACCATGCGCTGAGCTGCGCGTCGTAGGACCAGCACGTACTAATCACCTTCTTGCGGAACTCGTCGTACTCCTTGTTGCGCGGCATCTGCTCGAGCCAGTCGATGTTCTCGAGGATGGTCGGCATGCCGGACATGATGTCGATCAGGCGATCTTTCGGCGTCTTGGGGATCTGCGACCACGGGATGGTCATCCACTGGTGGCTGTTCAGGGGTGACCTCTTGCGGATGCGCATGGCCGCCACAATCTGTTTCGGAGAGTTAGCCCTGCAAGATGAAGCGACAGGGATGGGTATGTGTGGCAGTAGTCTTACAAGAGCGAGGCGGCAGTCGACAAACATCTGATGACCGTGGCCAGAGATGTGGGCTTCGGGCCCGCGCGCCCGAAGAAGGGCGAGCACGCCTGCATTGTGCTCTTTCCAGCCGCGGGCGCGCGCCCTCCGGTCTTCTTCGTATCGATCCGAGAAGAACATCTGCCTATGGTTAGAACCGATTTATGCCGGCGCGGACTGTATATACGAGTACCGGCACGGGGGAGGGGGGGAGCGCAAATCAACGTACAGAAAAGACAATCATAAGCCGCAGCGTCGAAAAGACACTGTCGCTCCTTGCTTTCTGCGGGTTGTCGAGAGCCACGCGCAGTTCGTGCAGCGCCCGGCCATGTGAGCGCAAACTCTGCTCGGCCAAGGCCCGAGAGTCGTCTTTTGTCTCGGCCGTGCGCGCGGCGGCCGAGAAGCAGTTTGCCATCAGCGTGTGGTGCAAGACCGGATCTTTGCGGTACAACTCCTGCACCACGTTCGTCCAGCCGCCACTGGCATAGCCAACGGCCTGCGGCGGGAAGATGGAGCTGTTTGGCAGGTAGGCCTGCCAAAACGTGGCGAGCAGATTCTCCTCGCGCGCAGACCCGATCAGACTGCTGTCCGAGCCTAGCGAGGCCCCGACCCCGTAATACGTCGGCACGATGCGCAGGTCCGGCCTTCGCCGCGGTGAAGGAGTGGCTCGTGGGGACTGTAAGGCCGGCGTTTGCCGGTTCGGTGTATGCGGCGGTGTGGCGCTGGCCAGGGCGCCGTTGGTAGCAACATAGTTTGTGACCAGTGCGATCGGTTGGTCGTATGTATGGCCGTTGACGCCGTCTGTGTACTCATTCCGCTCGTCGTCGAAGTCGTTAGGTAGGTCGTTTGGTAGATCGCTTGGCAGGCCGTTGGAGAAGCTGCTGGCATAGCCATTCGGGAAACCAAAGCCGCCCGGCAGGCCGGAGTCGTAGCTGTTTGGTGTCGTGCCTGGTGTCACGCCGCTGACAACCGAGGTGTTTCGGCTCTGGTTGTGGGTAATCGTCGATAGGTTAGAGCTCGTGCTCGTGCTGCTCAGTGTTGCGCCTATGTCGACGGTCGTGCCGGGTGCGAATGCACTCTCGCGGACCGACACCAGCGCCGACGGGCGGTGCTGCGTGGTGTGGACAAAGATGCGGCCGCGTTCGTAGCCGCCGCATTCGAGGCCTGCGCGCAGGCATTGGGTACATGATGGTCGTTGGAAATCGCACTGTAGATGCCGAGGACGCAAACGAACACAAACCCTGATTAGTAAAGAAAGACAAGACAAAAGACAGACAAAAGGTGCACCCCAAAAAGCACCGTTTGTGTCACACGCCCCATCGTTGTGCGACCGTCCCAGCCCTGTAAGGCAGCCTCTCGGGTTTGTCGAGGCCCGATCCGGCCGTCCCGCCGCTGTGGTTCTGGGCACTCCACGTCTTCACCCGGCGCATAGACCTGCGTTGTCGCACACCACTACGCCCTCCTTTTCGTATGGACGGGTGACACGAGGCGTCGACGGCGAGGAAGCATGGTGACGACAGGTGACGACGTTGGGTGTGCGGCGACGAGCTGTGCTTGGTCCAACAGGCGCGGCGCCGTCGCATTATTGACAGGATCCCGAGATGTGATGCCGGCCGAAACCGCCCAAAAGACGACGAAACACGAAAGCGGCAGCATGAGCGAAGAAACGTCAACGTTGGGCATCTGGGCACAGGCCCAAAAGGGAAACAAAATGCGCGCTGCAGCCGCGCAGCGCAGCCGTGCAGCCATCGTTCCGAGATCCATCCCAGGCAGACGTTCGGTTGGCGAGAAAATAAAAGAAGTACGGCCCCCAACGTGCGACGGGAGGGTCGTGTGGAACGCAGTCCAGATCGATGCGGCTGACGAAACAACAGGCACAACGGACACGGCGGGACGAAGACGAGAGCGGGCGCGACACAACGCAAAACAGACACCATCCATATCCACGATCCAAACACTTACACCTTTTTTGCGCCGGCGGCACGTCGCGCATGCCTTGGAGCGTCCGGGAACACCAACCATGGCGGTCGCTGGCTGGTCACTCAGAGCGCGGCTCGCGGAGACGGCATTGAGACACGAACTGGGCGAGAGCGAGAGAGACGGACGGGGGCCGAGGGACGAGGCAGTGGTGGCCAGGCGGAGGATGCGGAGGTGAAGCAATTCAAAAGTGGCGATATGCGATATGCGTGAGAGGCGGCGAGAGAGAGGGAGAGAAGGCCACGGACGGGCGTGTGCGGGTACGTTCGATAGAAATGGGCGCCAGGAGCGACAGGAGTGCGGTGTGGGTGTGGGAGGCGTTTCTCACGGTCGAAAATGTGGTGGTGGAGGTGTGGTGGTGGTGGAAATGGTGAGAATTCGACCGGGTGTGTTTGGGGCTTATGGACGATGGTCGACGCTGCCACAATACCGAGTGGGTGGTTGCTGAGGGTTGTGTTGGGGGGGGGTGGAAGGCTTGGGGAAAGGAAGGCAGGACCGGAAACGTGTTTTTGTGCTGCAGGCAGGTGCAGGGAGCATACGCCAGCAGGTGGGCAGGTGGCAGCAGCAGGATGGCGGTGGGTGTGAGGGAGGAGCGATGCTGCTGCAGGCCATACTCATACTGGCGACTGTATGGCCCGTCGCTCCTGCCTCGACTTTTTCAATTTCGCTTTTCGCCTTTCGCCTTTTAGCCTTCGCCTGGTGCCTTCCGCAACGGTGCTTGACGATGCAATTGGCTCGACGTCCAACCTAGTGGGCAGGCGCGCCTGTTTCTCCTCCTGCATGGGCAGGCCAGGGCCTTGGGAAAGGACACTCGAGGCGCGAATCTGCGCTAAATCTCAAGAGAGTGGGCCCCTGGCGCTGTCAAACGCTGCTGCACACATTGTCGGTACGGCATGCCACCCCGCAACGCACTCGGTCGACTCTCATTCTTTCTCACGTTTTCCCACCGACCGATGCTTGACGCTTGCTGCGCCTGTTTCTTGTTTACTGGGCCTGTTGGGGGCCAGAGCTAGCCCTGCATGGATGGTGTTTGGTCGGCGTGTGTGTGGGCTGCTCCTGTCGCTCCTTCCTCGCTTGGTAAGATACCAGTACGACGTAATTAGTAGCTAGCTGATGGCGCACCCGGGCTCTTGCCAGTTGGTTTTGAAAGTCCTGCCCCGGCCGACGGCATTACAAAGACGTCGTAGAACCAGACAGGAAGCCGCGACCTGCGTCCTCCGTGCTCCGTAATACACACATGTCCCTGCAGCCTGGGGCCTCTGACACCGTCGTGATTCGTCCAGAACATGCGTGTCAATGTGCAATGCGGCAACAATGCCATGCCCTGCCAGCATGCCTCCTGTGCAGCCTGCATGGCGTGGCGCTGCTTGGCTCTTCTGTCAGGGTGTTCCATAATCTTCGGTGGTGTTCCGTCTGCCCTTCGTTATGAGTGGAAATTGCCTTGACTCCTTCCTTATTTCGCCCGGCAGCCGTTCTGTCTCTGCCTCCCTGCCCGTTCGGTCCTTCTTTTTGTTCTTCTTTGCTTCTTTCCCCCGTCCGCAATGTGACATGTCTCACCTTCCTATGGGGAGTATCTTACAAAATATGGAGAAACCACGGGCAATTACCGCCTTGTCGCCCTCGCTCTTTCCTCCTTGAATGCTAGCTCGTGAACGCTCTTTCCTTATCCGTTTACGTAGATCGCGGACAGCGCCAACGGGAAAGAGCAAATCAAAACAAAAAGGCAACAAGCGACTTGGTTCCTGCCTCTGACGTTGGGATTTTTTTTTCTTTGTTTCCCTGCGTCTCTCCTTTTCCTTCTTCGCAAACGATTTGCTCGCCTCCTCCAGTCGATCTCTTTTCGTCAACCTCTTGTCATCTTTTGGCGTCTGCCAGGCCGTCTTTTTTATGCTTTACTTTGTTTCTTCTTTGTTCCTCGGTTCTCGAATCGAGCCGTCGATGGACGCGACCCACACACCTATTAAACATGACGCTGATCCATGCCGGCAATTTCAGAATCACGTGAGATTCAGATGAAACAGTGACGGGCATTTCGCGTTTGCGAGTGCAAGCAACCGCTGCTGCAAGCAAATGCTGATAGGCTCAACGCTCGTGGCTGCGACAGCGTGGACTCTGTCGCGCTCACCGTCTTTCCGTGGCATGGGCGGGGATGGATGGGGAGACGGGTTTCCACGCGAATGGAACTTCGGTGGGTTGCTTTGCAGCTGGCCAGGCCATTTGTTTTTTGTCTTTTGTCAGCCTGCGAAGGGTCAGCGTGACCAACATAACTGGCCTTGCCCAGAGACCTCGTCCTGGATATGGAGCCAACGCCAACTGCAGCGCCCGGATCTGCACGGAGAACGCCACGAATTCCTCGTGTGGTCAGAGTATCTTACACCAACAGATACGACGTATTGCGTCGTACTTTAATTGCCCAATGGAGAGAAACAGGAAACGCCGCTTGTTTTTGGTTCGTCTGATAGCTCTGGCCCGGCCGCCGGTGCCCGTTGGCGTGTCTCAGTCGCCCTGCGACGTTTCCCAATTTGGGAGCTCATAATGAAGCCAGCAGTTGAAGAACAACAAAGAACCAACTTGCTTTCTAGGCCGGCCCTAGTTTTCGTTTTCGCCCGGTGAGGCAGCGGCAAAATTCACCAGCGTGATACGCCGTAAGAGAATCGAAAAGCGGGTTTCGAACTAGAATCGAAACGACAAAGAAAGAGAAGAAAGGACGGAAGGAAAAGCCGCCCTGGGTGTGCCAAGGCATACCATAGCCCTACGGTGTTGCGATTCAGTGTTAATGGCCAAGCGGCTAGATGCCCAATGTGGAAAAGGGTCATGGGCAAAGGGATGACGAGCGCAGGGAAATCAAGAATATGCTTTGTTGCCAGAAGAATCTCTGCCAGGTCCAGTGGACGACAATGGGTGGAGACAATACGAACAACACGTCACGACAATGGAGAACAAAGAGAGGACAGAATCGACAAAGGACAGGACAAGAGGCCAATGGAACACGAACCAGGCCAAGGACTACAATTGGAACTTGCGCACACACACACACACACACTTCGGCCACCGCACGTGGAGAGCACGCAGGCGCACCAGGGGACTTGCGAGGACAAGAGACGCGGTTCCCGTTAGAGGCGGGCATGTGTCATCCCAAGTGACATATTTCTTTTTGAGGTATGGACTGTGTCTATGTACAACGGCCTGGCGATGGTTGGCTGGGACATGTCGTGCAGCTGTCCTTGGCCGGCTGCAGAATTAGATTCAGTCCTGGCCGCGGGCCTTGCGAGTCGCCGATGAGCTCTTGTACATGCCTTTTGGCCGTGCAGCTGCCTACACGTACGATTCCCGAAAGATGTTCGCATACCTGCGAGCACTCCATCAATGACTGTCACGTCCGGACCGACGGCAGCCTCGACAGCTAGCTTCAGCGGCGTCATACCGGCACAGCCAGGGCAACACATCCGGCTGTCATGGACGCGGTGCTGTTGGGGTTGACGAGCAAAATTCGAATTTCCCGCGAGGACGGTGGGTCTACTATCACGCTCACAACACCACGATTGCTACCCATCCGCGGCGGCTCAACGACGTCTTTCTGCTGCGTGATGCGGGCATAATGCTCTACGCGGCGGTAGCGCTGGAAGTCAAAGGTGCGTGTCTTACCGGCCTTGCAGTCGGCGAGGTCGATGTCCGCGGTGACAATCTCGTCCTCTTCCGTCAATGCCTGCGCGAGGATGCGCACGAGAATTACTCACGCTGAAGCACGAGTTGGTGTAGCTGTAGGCCTGCATGACCAAGTGGTGAAGGAAGAGCGCTTTGGCTAGTCGTCGGCGGCGGCTGTCCCGTTGGTGGCATACAGGTGCGGCGCAAAGCCGGGCGTGTTGTAACCGCACAGCACGACCTCGACGCGCTGCAGGCTCAGCACACGCCACGGCTCTGCCCATCGACGGTCGTTGCAGATCATCATGCCGACGATGGGGTCACACTGTTCCGCCGTCTCGGTGCTGTCGACGAGCACCGGCACATGGAGCGCCTTGAAGCCAAAGTCGCCCGGGCGAAAGTAGCGCTTTTCGAGCTGGTTGAGGGCGCCGGGGTCGGCAAAAGGCTCGATGTCGCTCGGCAGGTGGATCTTGCAGTACTTGCTGAGCAGAGCGCCAGACGGGTCGTCGTAGAAGACGCACGCGTCCATTATCAGGCATCACCGATTCGACGAGGGCCCGCAGCACCAGCAGCGTCGTAAAGGGGTCGGCGCCCGGATGAGATGCGGCCGAGTATGCATGTTTCTTTACGTGGATTTTGTCGATGCGGAGCTAGCGGCCAAGAGAGCGATAAGGGCCTCGGAGTTGCTGGACACTATTTAGAAAAAGGGCCGTCCCGACGTCGATACAATGTGAGGTGGCAATTCCTCGAATGTTTGGGTCGCTGTAATTTGTTTGGTATTTGAGAAAACAATGAGCGTCGCCTTGATCTTTTCCAAAATGACGCTAAAGGTTATACAGCGGCATCTGCCGTGCCGGGTTTCCGCTGCAGCAGGCCCACAGGCTCAAGCGCCGGTGGGTCATACCTGGCTCGGTCAACGCGACACTATTCACACATTGAGTCGTAATTGAGTCTTTCACGAAACGTTGACATTTCTTATTCTTTTGATTTCAAATAGTGTCATGATGTTCTCGAACAAACACACTGTGTCGCTCCTTCCGTCTCATTTCCCGAAGCGCATTTGAGGAATCAGTCAGACTGTTACCCAATACGGAAGGCGAAGTGCAGTATTAGGTCCCAAAGCCACGAAATTTGCACGCCAAGCCCCCGGGCAAGTGACTCAGCGGAAGGAGCTTCCGGATGTTGGAGAATAAGAGAACACCGATATTGGACTCCGTCGACGAGAAGTACTCTGTACTGGGATGCAGCATACGGAATACGGGGAATACAAGGAGTGACAGACAATTGCAGCAATTTAACAACGGCTACCGCACACGATCCTTCTCGGGCTCAAACCAACAGCAGCTTTGGCCACAGGCCGTGTTAAAGGGCGCAATGCAACATGGGTACGCGGGGGTGAAGGGCGTCAGGTGTCTTTGGCTGTTTGTGACGTGGGACGAGCGTAGCCGACAAAGACAAATAAAAACATACAAAATGGCATCGGATTCCGTCGCAAGTTGAGTTGTGAGAACGTTGAAAAAGGGAGAAAAGAACACTACCAAATAACGATTTATTTATTCAATTAAATTAATTACCTACCGCAACTGTCTGCTTGACACTCGCTCCTTCCTCCCCCCATCCGTTCCCATGGCCGACACCGACGCCATTAAGCCGGCGGTTGAGCCTTCCACCAACGAGCCCACCGTCCTCGAGACCACGCCTGCCGGGCTTGCTGGGCCGGCGGTCGTGCCTGCCCCGGCAGACAAGGCCGTCGTCGATCCCATGGAAGTCGCGACCGACGACGAGGAGCGCACCAGCTGGCGCCTGTATGCCATTCTGGCTTCCCTTTTCGTACGTCCACCCATTACCCCTTTCCCTGCGCACATCCGCTCACATCCTTCCCCTGCATCTCTCTGTTACTATCACCACACGCAAACACAGCAACACTAACATCCTCAGCTCTCCCTCTTCATCGCTGCCCTTGACCAGACCATTGTTGCCACGTGCATCCCGACAATTGCTGCGTCGCTGCACTCGGCCACCGGCTATGTGTGGATCGGCGGCGCCTACCTGCTGGCCACGGCCGCCGCTGGCCCCATCTGGGCTCGTGGCAGCGACATCTGGGGCCGCAAGCCCGCGCTCCTGGCCGCCATCGTGCTGTTTGCCGTCGCAAGCACGGTTGCCGCGCTGAGCCGCAACATGCCCACGATGATTGCCGGCCGCGCGCTGCAGGGCGTGGCCGGCGGCGGCGTGTTCCCGCTCGTCACCATCACCATCTCGGACCTGTTCAGCGTCCGCCGTCGCTCGCTCTACCTGGGCGCCCTGGCCATCGTGTGGGCCGTCGCCGGCTCGGCGGGCCCGCTGCTCGGCGGCGCCCTGACGCAGCTGGCCAGCTGGCGCTGGTGCTTCTGGATCAACCTGCCCATCTGCGGCGTGTCCTTTCTGCTCGTGGTCCTCTTCCTCGACGTGCACAACCCGCGCACGCCCCTCAAGGACGGCCTGCGGGCCGTCGACTGGCTCGGCACCATCGCCATCCTGGCCGTCACCCTGCTGGTGCTGCTCGGCCTCGACTTTGGTGGCGCCACCTTCCCCTGGAACAGCCCCAAGGTCATTGCCCTGATCGCCGTGGGCGTCTCCATGATTGGCGTCTTTGTCTACACCGAGGCGCGCCTGGCCACGTTCCCCATCATGCCGCTCGGCATGTTCACCCACTGGCACAACATTGCCATCTGCGTCATGTCCTTTGGCCACAACATGGTCGCCATTGGCTGCGAGTTCTACCTGCCGCTCTATTTCCAGAGCGCCAAGCAGGCGTCGCCCCTGCGCAGCGGCCTCATGCTCATCCCCATGACCGCCGCCGAGGCGGCCGTCGACATCCTGTCCGGCGTCCTCATCCACTACACGGGCCGCTACCGCGAGATGATGTGGGTCGGCACCGCCCTCATGGCCCTCGGCACCGGCCTGTTCCTCCTCTTCACGCCCGACACCCCCATCGGCACCATCATCGGCATCGAAGTCATTGGCGGCGTCGGCACTGCCCTGCTCTTCCAGTCGCCCATGCTCGCCGTGCAGAACACCGTGCGCCAGTCCGAGACGGCCACCGCCACCGCCACCATGGGCTTCATCCGCAACGTCGCCACCGCCCTGTCCGTCGTCTTGGGCGGCGTCGTGCTGCAAAACGGCATGAACACCGAGCAGCACACGCTCGCGGCCGCCGGCCTCAACGGCACCACGCTCGCTGCCTTTGCCGGCAACCAGGCCGCCGCCAATGTCGACCTCGTCGCCGGCATTGCCGACGCCGGCCAGCGCCGCGCCGTCCAGGACGCCTTCTCCGCCAGCATCAAGAACATATTTTTGATGTACGCCGTCATTGCCGGCGTCGCCGTCCTCGCCAGCCTGTTTGTGCGGCAGCGCAAGCTGCAGACGGAGCACTCGGAGACCAAGACCGGCATCGACAACTTGAAGAAGCGCGAGTGAGGCGGCAGCCGCAGCGTGACATCGTCACGCTGCCCCAGACCCTCTTGCCCTCTTTTTCGGGCTATCTGACTGTGATTGTCACAGTCACAGCCTGTTTATTTTACAGTCTCCTTCTCGGGGCGTTTTGGATCGTACGACGTGCTTTCGCCCAACAACCTGGGCAAGGTATACAGTACGAAACACACATATATAAGCACATTGCTCTCAACAAGCGTTGTAAGTTGGCAGACGACTCAACATAATCCCAAACTTCACTGAGGCCTTAGCTGACAGAACCAAGATGAGGTTCACGCCAAAGCAGATGTGCGAGGAGGCAGCTGCCGAAGCAACTTTTGTTACATGGCGGAGCCAAGGCTTGAGGCAAGCGCAGAACACAGGAACACACAAGTGCGTGAGGAAGCACAGAAGCAAAGAAGCACAGAAGCAAAGAAGCACAGAAGCAAAGAAGCACAGAAGCAAAGAAGCACAGAAGCAAAGAAGCACAAACGAGCACTTCAACCTGCTCTCGATCTCTCACACTCAGATTGGACACCCTGTTTCATATTACTATTTTTCTTTCTTTTCCCCATTTGGAAGTCTTTTGATCATCTGATCGTCTTTTTGGATCTATTATATGCATTCTATGTACTTTTCTACCGTATAACATATACTAGCAGCTGTCGCTCTCGTGTACTCGTGGGCTGCGCTGTCTTTCTATTCGTGACTGTCGTCATTGTCCGTGTTTTGTTCCCGGACGCATCTAGGGTTGCTTTTGCTTTTGCTTTCTCTCTTCTCGACTCATGCGCCAGCTGTGGCCGTGCCGCCATTTCCAACAACCGCACCGTCCATCGTGTCTTCCTCATTAATACCATCGCCGTCACGCTCCAGCCGCCACTGCCGTGCAGGGTCCTCCCACGCCTCCACCGTCTCACAGCCTCGAGGCACGCGACAGGAATCGCGCACGTTGCACGTCTTCCAGAGAACTTCACGCACCTCGCTGAACACCTCGTCTACCGCGTCCATGGCCCAGAGGACGTCCAGGTGCTCGTACTCGGGTATCACCTTGGCGTGCACGACGCGCACGTGCGGCTCGCGCAGGCTACGCTGTGTCCCACTGCTCGTGCTTCGGCTACCCTGGCCGCGTTCCAGTGCCGCAAAGACGGGCCGGGGCAAGAAGCGCCTCAGCAGCCGGCGCCCGTCCACGAGATCGTCGCGGCCACACACCCACAGCGCAAACGGCGGGACCTGCTCGTCGTACCAGGCCGACGAGCCAGGAACGCGGCTCCCCAAGGCATCCTCGTTTTCGTCTTCGGCCGGACTCGCCTCGTCGGACTCGTTGGCCGCGTTGGCCTCGGCCGCAGCATCCGCCTCCGCCTCCTCGCGCCGCCACTCTTCCTTGGTCGCCAGGATGCACTTGTGGCGCGCAAACCCCTCGCGTCCCAGCCACCACCGCATCGACTCTGCGCTGACATACACGGGCGAAAACTGGAACATGCGGTCGCGCAGGCCGCGGTCCCACCGCGCGTCGCTCCATTCGAACAGGAACGAAAACACCCGGTACCCCAGCCAGCCGTACAGCCTGCCGGGCAGCAGCGGGTGCACTTGCATCATGAGCGGGATAAACGAGTGGATGCCAAACATGATGCGGAACATGGCCGGCGAGATGACGCGCATAAACTTGAAATACATCTTGCCGACCAGGCGGCCCGCATACACGGCCGGTGCCAGCGCACAAAACACGGTCAATGCCTCGCCCAGCTCCGGCCGCTGCTCCTTGGCCAGGGCCACGAGCGCCTCGGTGGTGCCCTGCGAGTGGCACACCAGGCCCAGGTGCGCAAAGCGCGTCTCGCGCAGCACGCGCGACGCCAGCGCGGGCAGGTCAAAGACGCCCATCTGGCGGATGTTCCAGCACCACATGCGCGGGTCGGACGGGTGCAGCACGGTGTGGCGCGGCCGGAAGCCGCAGCGGTTGTTGCCGAGCCACACGTCGTAGCCCGACTTGCAGAGGTAGAAGGCGAGCGAGTCGTCGTCGCCGACACAGTAGGCGCCGGCGCTCTGCAGCAGCCCGTGCACGAGCAGCACGGGGAACTTGGGCTTCTTGTTGTTGTTGGCGCGCGGCTCGCGCAGCATCGCCTGCTCGGTCGCGGCGCGCTCGTCCTTTGTCGTCTCGTCGAACAGCAGCCCCGGCCCCCGGTTCTTGCGGGCCGCGGCCGGCCGCGGCGTGTCCTCGTTCGGGTCGATAATGTGCCACAGGTCGATGATGAAGCCGTCTTCGGTCTGCACCTCGAACGCCTCGACGTCGAGCCCCACGCGGCGCGCGTAGTGGGCCACGTCCGGCACCAGCGGGTCGGGCCCGCCGGCCGTGGGCGTGTAGGTGACGTCGCCGACGCCCGCACCGGCCGGGTCTTCGTCTTCGCTGCTGTCGCGCCGCTGCCGCTGCCGCTGCCGCCGCCAATTGCGGTCCATGTCGCGGCGCAGCTTCGCGCGGCGCTTCTCCTCGGCATACAGCGGCCGGTTGGCGTCCGGGTCGCGCAGCGTCAGGTAGCAGGCCATGCGGCGGAACGCGCCCGGGATGCTCGTGAACAGCGAGCCGAGGACAATGACGCCCAGGAACGACAGGCTGAGGAAAAACGACGTCACACGAAAGGTGAGGCTCTGCACGTTGCGCAACAGAGACGGCGGGCCGTACAGAGGCAGCGGCGGGAAGAGCGGGTTGGTGTGGGACGGCGGCATGGCGCGCTGCAGGGTGCCTTCGGCCGACCGCTGCATGGGCGACGATGCGAGGCGCTGCTTGGCCCTCTTTGCCTTTTTCTGTCGCTCTTTCTGACCAATGTCAAGCAGCTTCTCGGACGACGAGGCTGGACCCGGCTGATCCGGCGACCCATTGGGGGGTCGGCTTGCGGTGTCTGCGTTTTGTGGCTGCGTGGCCCCGTTCGCAGCAGCCTTTTCATCCAGGACCTGTGCATTGCCCTGCAGCTCGTCTTTGAGGATGTTGAGCTTGTGGGCCTCGGATAGGGGCACGGGCGGTAGTCGGTTGCCGGCGGCTGTGACGATGACGGGATCTTGCGGCGTGACGAAGCGGGCTTCGACCGCCATGTCGTGTGGCTGGCCTGGGGGCTCATCGTCGGATTTCTGCAGTGACAGTTTCTCGGACTGCTTCGCGAACTCGACGGCCGTCTGTGCGAGTGTCTCATCATCCAGCAGCAGCGGGCTGTGGGCGTCGTCGTTGCAGTCGGCCTGTTGTCGTTGTTGAGCCGGTGGATCGCCGTCTGGTCGTGGTTTTTCAGACACCATGGCGTGAACGGGGCCCGGATCAGGGGGAGGGGGCGCTATGAAAATCGAAATGCAACAAACTCGGATATTTTATGCAGTACGGCGAAACCGGTGTTGCTTCAGATCGACATCGAAACGGTGTGATGATGGTGAGAATGTCAACACCGAGAGATACGACGGAACGGTGATGTATACGGTATCTGATTATCCAAAAATCGAACAGAAAAGACGAAAACGATGGACGCAGGAGCAAAACACGAATAAAAGAGGGCGCCAATAAAAGTAAATAAGAAAACGACGAGAAAATATAAAAAAACGACGTCAGACTCCAATTGGATTCCAGATTGGATTCCACAACAGCCGTCCGCCACGCACCAACTGGAGCCGTCGCCGTCTGACAGCAAGGCTTGTCAGTGACAATCAGGACGACCGCCCAATACGGCAAAAACAAGGCACGCTGGCAGTTGGGCTGTGGAGGACCTAAACTAGATGACACGAAGAGGCTGGCAAAATGCGTTAAACTTGTTTGGCGTCGATGACTTTGGCCAACGACTGTCGCTCTTGCCGAGTCAGGGGCAGGCGGGACGGCTGGTGTTGCGTCATAGCGATCGATGCGCTGTGGCACAGCGGCTCACAGGGCCTCGACCGCCTGGGAGTCGACTGCTGTGGGCCTGTGGAGCGCTGATGTGGAGTACGTTATGGCGGTCTTTGCACTGGCTCACATGTGACTGCCCCAGTTTCTGTCGAGTTTAGTGGACTGCCACAGTCTGCGGTGACTTTCCTAAATAAACTGTCACGTGACTACAGCGCAGAACCACTACCCCAGAGGACAGGCGCGACGAACCGAGGCCGAATGAGAGAGCCGCTAATAAGCTCCGCAGAGAAAGCTCTGGGGCAAGCACAAGGGGAAACAACGACCGAGGAGAGGTTCTGCAGGCGCTAGTTCGGTCGTGCTTCCCCAGCACCATTTCGCGACCCATTGGACTTTCCCTCCCGGACCAGACTGCCCATCTCGCATCACATCGCATCACGACGTGACCGGCACTCTGCAGTACCTCTTCCGTTTGCGTCAGCCTGCGAGCCCGCGAGCCATTGACGCCTCATCCCGACGACACGCCCGAACAGCGATGCACGCGCTGCACAGCGGGCCGGACACAGCATAACCGAGCCCGTCTCGACCTGAACGGCACACCAGTCACGAAAAGAAGGAATCCGAATAAACAAAAATAAACAAAAATAAACAAAAATAAACAAAGCACCTCGCCTTTCCCCCCCTCCCCTCTCCCCTTTCCACGCCTCGCCATGGCTGCAGTGGCATCTCCGCCGCAAGTCGTGGCCGCACGGCCCCGCAGACGCCGTCTTCCTCGGCGTCGACGGCTCGACAAGCCCGCTGTCAACGCACGCCTCGTCCTCGACGACCACGTCCGGGGCGATGTCGGCATCCTGTCCGAGGACCTGTTTTCCGACCTCTTCCCGCACTTGTACCAGCAGGAGCAACAACAGAAAGACGGTAGGCTTGGCTTCGACATGCTCAGCCCTGGTGCCTTGTCTCGTTCTTCCCTCTGCCCATACTGACCGTTTTCTCGTCCCAGGTGCCAATGGCTTTGGTGCCGCCCTCGCCCGAGCAACGCCCACCTCGACAGCCGCCGCCTCCTCCATCGCCGAGCCCGACGTCTACCACGTAGCCATGGCCCCCTGGGCGCCCGGCGCGTCGCCCGAGTCCACGGACTGGACCATTGTGCCCGTCTCCAAGTCCTCGGCCCTCGCGCCCTCCACCGTGCAGTTTTCGCCCGCGTCTCTGGCTCTCCAGAACTTCGCCGCCATTCTGCAGCAGGTCGCCCCCTCCAAGTTCTCCGGCCACAGCCGCCGCGGCATTGAGGTGGTGCTGCTCGATGTCACGGCCGTGGCCCTCGACACGGTCTTTGTGAGCCTCGAGGGCGACCTTGGCAAGCGGCTCGAAGCCGGCGAGGGCACCTTCTTCCGCGACCACCCGACGGCGTCTGCTCTGCAGGCCGCGAAGCACACGACCAAGGGCACAGACGGCACGCCGGTGTCTGGCGAAGACCGTCTGACCGCGGCCCTCCGCGCTGCGCTGGGCACTCTGCCGGTGGTCCACGCAGGCGACCTTTTCCCGCTGCCGCTGCCGCCCCACCCCATCACCCACGTGCCGCCAAACCCGGGCAAGGTCATCTTCTGCGAGCCCGTGGCCCAGGGCGTGCTTTCGCCGAGCACGCGGATCATTGTGTCGCGCGGCCGCCTGCACGCCAAGAGCGGCCGCCACCGCGGTGCGGACCTGGCGCCCATCCCGGCCCGCCGCAAGCTGAATGGCGTGTCCGAGGACGAGGGCGACGACACGGCCAACGACCAGTTTTTCTCGGCCGCCGAAGAGCGCACGCGCACCGAGACCGAGACCGACGCGCCGACCGACGACTCCGAGACGGGCGAGTCCGAGGCCGACCTGTCGCCCGCCGACCGCGATGACGACCTCGAGGACGACGACGACGACGATGGCGGCGAGATCTCCGACGACTCCATGGACGACATGATCGCCCTCCAGGCCCCGACGCTGCCGGCCACGCTCGCCAGCGGCGTCTCGACCCTGCAGCCCGGCTCGCCCATGACGATTGGCCGCGGCCGGAGGACAAACGGCATCGCCACGCCTGGCTCGGTCTTCTCCAGCTTCACCGCCACAACCGCCCGTCCCGACCGGCCCCGCGGCCGCCTGTTCAAGGCCCAGGGCCTGACCGCCCCCATCCCGCCCGAGATTCTCCACCCGAAGCCCGGCGCGGACGACGACGACGAGGCCCGCGTCTATGTGGACGTGAACAACCTGACGCGCATCGGCTGCTTCTCGGGCGACTGGGTGCGTCTCGAGGAGGCCGAGGAGCCGCCCGTCAACGGCTTTGGCCGCTTTGCCCTGGGCAGCTTTGGCGACCCCGTGGGCGACGAGCCGGACTGGCGGCCGGTCCGCGTCTTTGGCCTGCCCGAGGGCTATTCGCAGCGGCCGGTGACCCGCATCCCCAGCGCCAAGCACGAGGCCGGCGGCCGCCGCCTGTCCTTTTTCGAGTCGCAGATCCAGCGGCCCTCGAGCCCCATCGCCTACCTGTCGCCCATCCTTCTCGCCAACATGCAAAGCACGCCGTATCTGCGCCTCTCCCCGCTGCGCGGCGCCCAGCACCCGCCCTCGTCATCGTCCCTCGCCCGCCACGGCGCTCACGCGGGCCGGTCCTCCACGAAGATGGGCGCCGCGGCCCAGCCGCCGTTTGCGCAAATGGTCATCATCCAGCAGGTGCGCACGCCTGTGCCGATTGAAAAGTCGGTGCAGACGGCCGTCGTCGCCGGCCTCAAGTGGCACTTTGAGAAAAAGCTGCGTGTTGTCAAGACGGGCGACTACATTGCCATCCCCATCGACGCACAGCTCGGCCGCACCATGAACGACATGCTCCCGACCGGCGAGAACACCGCCGTCACAGACATTCTTTCTCTGACGGGCGGCATCAGAGAGCCGTCGCCGGCCGCCGCTGCGAACGGCAGCAATGGCACCTCTGGAGCCGCCGCCGCAGCAGCAGCAGTGTCGTCGTCGTCGTCAAGCACTCCCGCCTCGGCTACAGGTGCCGGCGCGAGCGGCAAGCCCACCCTCAAGGCCGACGAGGTGGCGTGGTTCAAGGTGACCCATGTCCAGCCGCAGCCGCAGCCGCCGCAGCAGCGCCACTACATCGGCGACGACGGTGAGGAGGAGGAGAGCGTTTGGGGCACGACGGTGGCGTGCGTGGACATCGCGACGGCGCACCTGGAACAGTCAGGCACCACGACGTCGCGCATCCCCGGCACCAAGGACAGCAACTGGCCGTACTACCTCGGCCTCCGCGAGCCGCCCCGCCGCTACGGCGACCGCGCCGCCCCCGCCGTCGTCGAGCCCGACCGCAAGCAGGTCTCGCCCCTGCGGCGACAGCTGCGCGATCTCGTGGCGGCGGCCACGAGCAAGCGCGCCATCCACCTCAACATGCCCCCCGTCGCCATTCTGCTCGTGTCCACGCAGCGCCACATTGGCAAGGCCACGGTGGCCGTCAACGCCTGCGCCGACATGGGCCTGCACACCTTCACTGTGGACGCCTACGACATTGTCAACGAGGCCAGCGCCGGCGGCGGCGACGCCAAGACGGAGGGTGTGCTCAAAGGCCGCGCCGGCCTGGCCATGAGCTGCGGACCCGACTGCTGCGCGCTCCTCATCCGCCACATGGAGGCCCTGACGGCCGACCGCATGGTCTCGTCCATGAAGGAGATCCTCGAGGACGCGCGCGTGCTGATCGCCACGACCACGGAGGCCGACAAGATTCCCGACGGCGTGCGCAGCCTCTTCACGCACGAGATGGAGATGCACGCGCCCGACGAGACGGAGCGCCAGAGCATTCTGCGCAGCATTGTCAACGACCGCGCCCTCGTGCTCGACCCGGAGGTCGACCTCGGCAGCGTCGCGCTGAAGACGGCCGCGCTCGTGGCGGGCGATCTGGTCGACGTGGTCGAGCGCGCCCTGGTGTGCCGCCAGGCGCGTTTGGAGAAGCTCGTCGCGGCCCAGTCGACGCCGGCCGCATCCGCCTCGCCCGCGGACGCCTCCGATGCGGGCCTCGACCCCGAGCAGCAGCAGCTGAACACCAAGGTCCTCACCCTGCGCGACGTGCAGGTGGCCGGGGGTGCGGCGGTGCGCGGCCTGACCAAGGCCGACTTTGACGCGGCCGTCGACGCGGCGCGCAAGAACTTTGCCGACGCGATTGGCGCGCCCAAGATCCCCAACGTCACGTGGAACGACGTCGGCGGTCTCGACAACGTCAAGGATGTCGTCCGGGAGACGATCCAGCTGCCGCTCGAGCGGCCCGAGCTGTTTGCCAAGGGCATGAAGAAGCGGTCCGGCATTCTGTTCTACGGCCCGCCCGGCACGGGCAAGACGCTCCTGGCCAAGGCCATCGCCACCGAGTACAGCCTCAACTTTTTCAGCGTCAAGGGCCCCGAGCTGCTCAACATGTACATTGGCGAGTCCGAGGCCAATGTGCGGCGCGTGTTCCAGCGCGCCCGCGACGCGCGGCCCTGCGTCGTCTTCTTTGACGAGCTGGACTCCGTGGCGCCCAAGCGCGGCAACCAGGGCGACAGCGGCGGCGTCATGGACCGCATCGTGTCGCAGCTGCTGGCCGAGCTCGACGGCATGTCGGGCGGCGGCGACGACGAGGACGAGGGCTCCGGCGCCGGCTCCGGCGGCGTGTTTGTCATTGGCGCCACGAACCGGCCGGATCTGCTCGACCAGGCGCTGCTGCGGCCCGGCCGCTTCGATACCATGCTGTACCTGGGCGTGTCGGACACCCACGACAAGCAGCTGCGCATCCTGGAAGCTCTGACCAGAAAGTACGTTTTTCCCCTCGCCGTCCCTGATGTGATACAATACATGTCCGACCCAAACACTAATACTCATGCACATAGGTTCACACTACACCCGTCCGTGTCGCTGCGCGCGATTGCCCAGCAGCTGCCGTTCACGTATACGGGTGCCGACTTTTACGCGCTGTGCAGTGACGCCATGCTCAAGGCCGTGACGCGCCAGGCCTCGGCCGTCGACGACAAGATCGCCGCCATGACGGCCGGCGGCAAGAAGCCCATGTCGACGGCGTACTACTTTGACCACTACGCGACCCCCGAGGACGTGGCCGTGCTCGTGACGGAACAGGACTTTTTGGACGCGAACCGCGAGCTCGTGCCGAGCATCAGCGCCGGTGAGCTGGCGCACTACGAGCGGGTGCGCGCCACGTTTGAGGGCAAGAAGAAGGACGATACGGACAAGGGGCAGGAGCAGCCGTCGTCGTCCACGTCGTCGTCCACGTCGTCATCATCGTCATCGTCGCAGACGCCGGCCGGGTTCCCTCGTCCGACCGCCGTCTCTGCCCCCGCCTCGCATTCGGCAAAGCTCGCGCGCAGGCGCAGAGGGAAGGGCAAGACGACGTCGCTTCGGTTCAGCGATGTCGAGGAGGAGGACGAGGAGAACGAAGGCGGCATCGACGGCAGTGACGGCAGCGACAACGGTGACGACGACAACGACGATGACGATACGGGCAGTGTTGTCCTCAATGGCCGGGCCGGCAAGGGCAAGGGCAAGGGCAAGGCCTCTGCGGGGGCCGGCGCCTTCCAGGACCAGCGGGCCAGCGACGACGAAGACCTGTACAATTAGGACTGTGCAGGCGGGTGCGGTGTGACGAGAGCCGTGCGTGCGGTGGCGGCATGGGTGGATGCCTTGTGTCTTGTCTTGTATATGTTCCTTTTTTGTCTGTACCATCCCCAGCATATGTCTTGTAGAGGTATACAGAATACACCGTCCGATTGGGCCGGGGTTTTTGACGAGGAGGCGGAGGAGGAGGGTCGTCTGGCATGCATAAAAGATCCAGCCACGACATTCAATAAAATAATGCGAGATTAAGATTACACGTTCACTCTCGTTGGGAAGAAACCCGAGCCAGACCTGGAGGGTGCACCAATTCTCGGCCGGGAGCTGCTTGAGAATGCTCTCAAATGGGTATAAAATGGTTGCTGTGTGTATATCGTGAGAAGTTACGTGATGTTGGTTGCGCCGTGTTTACATCTGTGTGCTGTCCTTGTCCGTTAATGTTGTTTGGTGTCACTTTTGTAAGCCCTGCCGCCGCCTGCCGCCTGCAGCCCCCTTAAGATCCCCAATTAGGGACCGACCGCCACAAGCACAAGCGCATTCCCTCGTGGCGCAATTGGCTAGCGCGTTAGACTGTTATCCCTCATGATAGTCTATCTAAAGGTTGGTGGTTCGAGCCCACCCGAGGGAGGATGAACTGTTTTATTGAGAACTGTTAACAGGATTTTTTTGGACTTTATTTTTGGGTGCTTAGCACGGTCTGTTTATTTTTGTATTTTTTTTATTTTTGTATTTTTTTTTATTTTTGTGTTTTTTTTACCCTTTCTTCTTTGAAGGTATGATATTAATGATTGTCTCTTTTCGTCATCCATTCGAAAAAAGAGACAAGTAAATCGAATCTGTGTTCATGGTATTTTTATTCTTGTTTGTATTAATTTATATTTATTTATTTCTGTTGCCTCCTTTTTAATTTTCAACATTTTCTTTACGAACGACGGTCAAATTTACATCGAACCAGTTATTTTCACGAACCCGGGAATAAAACAATTACAAGCATGTACCGACAAACAGCACGTTTTATATTCACCGCAACATTACCAGTAATACACTTTGCTGACTCTCGTCGGCGACTTGACAGACCGCGTCCGGAGTATTATCCCGATAATGGTGGGAATTCAGAGGGCAGCGGGCAGCGGGCAGGAACTTGCCAGACGTTTTGGTGACCTTCCACTATTTGCCCGACTCTTCTCTGCAGGCAGCAACGCACATCGATCGGTATTACCCACGCCTGAATCACTGCCGGGCCCGAACACTCTGTGCATTTGTTCACAAGGGGCGTTCGTCTCGTATTTCAGTTGGTGCGTCTTGGCCGATCGCGCC
Organism: Sporothrix luriei; assembly: GCA_021398005.1. Lineage (NCBI taxonomy): Eukaryota > Fungi > Ascomycota > Sordariomycetes > Ophiostomatales > Ophiostomataceae > Sporothrix > Sporothrix luriei. Next base: position 681,553 of record WNLO01000002.1, read on the forward strand.
TTTTTGCTTCGTATCATCATCCAACTACGCGCTTCTCGGCCACTCAACGCTCGACAGAATACGATTTGGAAGCGCCGGGACTGGTCACAGTGTACCCCGAATTCCATGCTCCTTCTGCAGTTGTATTGCTCTTTTCTCCAACTCGTTTCTCCAACACATCTGCCCTTGACCCGAAAGCACATGAGTTCGCGAATTTTGCCACAGACGACAAAAGCGGGTCCATTTAACATGACGCGTTATTATTGGCCTGTCGCACATGCAGAGTCCATTTTGGCGCTACTTGGAAGCGCAATCGCGCCACCTCAAACTTTTTTTTGGCCATGGGCTAGTTTTTTCGCCATTGGTCCCTCTTTTCTCGATTCCTTCTGATTCTTTTTGCGTCGCCGTCTCTGGAGGGGCAGTAGCTCGGAAACCGCAGATAAGGCCATGCAGGTGTGCCGCGGCCGGTCTCCGAGACGGTTCACAGACAGCGAACATGTGTAGGCTAGGACCCTGGTTGCTTTTCGGCTCGTTTTCTTCGAGTGACCCATGTCCCCTGAAACGTCTCTGCGCCAAGTGGCGGTACCTGTCGTGCCTGCTTTTTTCGTCGAGCCGGCTCTCGGGAGGACGGCAATGGGCCGTGAATTGGGGGTTGGGGGCGCCCAGAGGAAAGAGCGAGTTGCACGCAAGAGCCCACGCTGATGGTCCGATCTCAGGCCGATGCATGGGCGCAAAACTGTCACCTTTGTTTGGTTAGGAACGAGCATCTCCGCCACCACCTACCGGTACGTGTCAGTTTCGTAGGCATATACGGAGTACCTCTACGGTGTATTTCCCTTTCGTTCTTTCTTTTTCTTCATTCTTCTTTTTGCCGCCCTGATGCAATGTGGATCAGGCCAGCACGATTCTGCTCCGTGTACATCCCGGCGTCGTAGCTTGCCTCTTTCTGGTCTCGTTTTTCCACCCCGACTCCAGTCTGCTAGTTAGTACTCAAACGACTCGAGCCACTATCGCACGCACACCCGCGTGCAATACCCACGCCCGTGCCTTCCCTTGTTGCCTCGGGGACTCTTGCCACTTCAGATAACCCCGTGTCAGAAGGAAGGAGCACGCCCGGTAAGCTGGAAACGGGCAGCTCCCTATTGGCCTGCGTGACACGCACCCGGGATTTGACCTTGGCCAAACAGGCCATTTGCGATTCCTCCCGTACTTGCTGTAGACTGGCTGGCTGGGTATCACTGCCCTATCTGTGTATCTGTGTATCTGTGGGCAATCCTCATCGGCTCGTTGCGTGCTGGCGTTCCTTCCATAATCTTCCACGCCGTGCTTCCACCGGCCGTTCGCTCCTTCCTCACTTACACTACACTCTGTGTTGCTGGTCCGCTCCTGTCCTTTTTGTCTTTCCTGTCTTCTCTGGTTGACTTCCTCTCCCTCCTAAAACGTATCGTACTTTGCTCTTCCTCCTCGTCTCTTCTTTTTGACTCATCCACAGCTCGGTCAAGGTATGTAATCATTGTTCTGTTGCGTCTACGCCCAGTCCCGCTGGCTATCTCTCTTATTCCCCCCCACTCGGGCCACGGTGGACACTCTGAATACTTTTTTTCTTCTATTCCACCGACAAACGCTCACATTTCTTTCTCTTTCTCTTTCTGGCAGAGACACATCTCCCCTCCTCCCGCCCCTTTCTCTCATTATACCCGTCACAATGGCTTCTGCTGCCTCCCGTCAGCTGTTCCGCGCCGCCACCCGTGCGGCTGCGCCTGCCCGCCGCGGCTTCTCCAACTCGTCGTCCAGCGTCGGTGCCTCCGCGCGCGCTGCTTTCCGCCAGGGCTCTGCCGGCGCTGGCCGCCGCTACTACTCGTCCGAGGCCCCCAAGTCGGGCAGCTCGTCGAGCCTGCTGTGGGCCGGTGTCGGTGCCGTCGGTGTCGGCGCCGCGGCCTACTACCTGACCCAGAACGGCTCGGCGGCGGCGCCCCAGGCGGCCTTCAAGCCCGAGTTCAAGGACTACCAGGCCGTCTACGACGAGATTGCCAAGCGCCTGCAGGAGCACGACGAGTACGACGACGGCAGCTACGGCCCCGTCCTGGTGCGCCTCGCGTGGCACGCCAGCGGCACGTACGACAAGGCGACGGGCACGGGCGGCAGCAACGGCGCCACGATGCGCTTCGCGCCCGAGAGCGAACACGGCGCCAACGCCGGCCTGATCAACGCGCGCAACTTCCTCGAGCCCGTCAAGGCCAAGTTCCCGTGGATCTCGTACTCGGACCTGTGGATCCTCGGCGGCGTCTGCTCGATCCAGGAGATGCTGGGCCCCAAGATCCCCTTCCGCGCCGGCCGCCGCGACCGCGACGTCAACGCGTGCACGCCCGACGGCCGCCTGCCCGACGCCGCCCAGGGCGCCGACCACGTGCGCAACATCTTCTACCGCATGGGCTTCAACGACCAGGAGATTGTGGCGCTGGCCGGCGCGCACGCCCTCGGCCGCTGCCACACGCAGAACTCGGGCTTCGACGGCCCCTGGACCTTCTCGCCCACCGTGCTGACCAACGACTACTACAAGCTGCTGCTCGGCAGCAAGTGGCAGTGGCGCACGTGGGACGGCCCCAAGCAGTACGAGGACAAGGAGACCAAGTCCCTGATGATGCTGCCGGCCGACATGGCCTTTGTCCAGGACAAGACCTTTAGGAAGACGGTCGAGAAGTACGCCGCCGACAACGACCTCTTCTTCAAGGACTTTGCCGCCGCCCTTGTCAAGCTGTTTGAGCTGGGCGTGCCCTTCCCCGAGAACACGGAGACCTATGTCTTTAAGAACCTGGGCGAGTAAAGACGTCCATTCTTGGAGAGAGTCGTTTTTTCCGTCTTCGTTTTTTTTGTATTTGATTTCTTTCCTTTCCGACACGCACGATGCGCCCCCCAACCGCTTCAACATGCCCTCCACGGAACCGTGGAGGCCGATAGACACTGCCGATTTCAAACGCTCAAAGTTCCTTTAGAGAATAGACTTCCTAGAGGGACAACCCGGGGGACGAGTTGTTAGACATAGACGGGAGAAGAGGAAAGTGGAATGCTACCGGGAGCACCCTAGACCTAGACGCTCCTGGTGGGGACGAATGTACTGTACGTAGGGAAGGCGGTAGATAACTGATCTATTTTTTTTGTCACAACATTCATAACAGCGGGAAAGGAGAGACGTGAATATTTGCAATCGTTTAGAGTCCCATACGTATTCTTTTCTGGTCCTTCCTCGTCAGTCGTGCTTGCCTCGTACGAAGACGGGTCGGCACTGTCCGAAGCGTCGCTCTTTCCTCAAGTTGTCGCCATCTTCGCCCTTTCCCTCTTTGCTTCTGCACGGAATACATTTGAAAGGTTGAAGGTAGGAGTGATGGACCGTCGTTGACTTGATACTGTGCACGTGACGTCAATTGACACGGCAGCACGGCTGTTGCGCACTAAAAAAATTGGACGCTAACAGTCGCGGACTGCACTCCAAAGACACTCGGCCTTCCACTTTCAGACACACCTCGTCACGCCGCACATCACATATCGACACAGCCATGGCGTCCCGAACAGCGAGAACGGCCATTTTGTCGGCCAGCCGCCTGCAGAGCGCTTCAATGCACCCTCTGCGCCCTCTGCGCCCGTCACTCGTCGTCTGTGGGCGTGTTGCCTGCCGCGCCGCTGCCGTCGCATCCATCGCCCGCCAGCGGACGCCGACGCTACAGCGCCTCTACTCGACCGAGTCCTCGTCTCCCTCCACCGCCCCTTCGCCAGTTACCACCTCGCCCGCCCTTGATGTGATTGAGCGGTACCGCAGCCGGCTCGAGAGCAAGGCGCAGAAAGAGGGCGTGGCCGACATCGACCAGCTGCGCGCGGCCTACCAGGACAAGATCCAGGCGCTGCGGCGGCGCGATGCCGTTGTTCCCGGGGGGGCCAATGTCGCGGCCGAGACATCCACACTCTCCACATCGGACGCCACATCCGCGCCGGCCTCGGCAGAATCGTCCAGGCCGTCGACGCCGGCCTCCGAGTCGGCATCCTCCGACGCTTCGACATCGAGCGCTTCGTCCACGACGTCTGCGTCGTCTGCATCCTCTTCATCCTCATCCTCTACCGCCTCCGCTGCCTCCACCGCCTCCGCCGCGTCCGCCGCGTCGACACCCCGCGGCGTCCGCCCCCTCGCGTCGCTGCTCGACCTCGACAAAGTCCGCACGCTGCCCGTCGAGGAGCTGTCGGCCGTCTGGCGCCTCCGCTTCGCCAACGACCCGCTGTCGCTGTGCGCCGTCATCCCCGCCCAGACATATGCGGCCATGGAGGCGGCCGCGCGCGCGCGCCCGCAGTTTGTGCTGCCCGTGCCGCACCCGGAGCAGGGCGCCGAGATTCACTTTTTGCAGTGGACGTTTGACACGCAGGGCCCACAAGCCTCGCACGTTGCGGCGCCGTCGAGCACCGTGCTGTTTACGCAGCTGGCCGAGTACAAGGTGCGCGGCGAGTTTGCGGCGCCGCACACGACGGTGACGCACTACACAGACCTGGCAGCCGACTGCGGCGTCGTGCTGATGCAGGGCCAGGTGTCGGACGGCCGCGGCGTCACGGCCGACCACGCGCAGTGGCTGGTCATGTGCCTGCAGCGCTTCTACGGCGCCTGGGCCATCCCCGGCACGCCTGGCGCCCGGGACCAGAACAGCGCGCTCGACGAGGGTGCGCGTGCGCGCCGTCTGCTGCTGCAATGGTTTGCCGCTGGCGACCCGCAGTTTAGCATTGAGCGGCTGATGGAGGAGGTGGAGAAGCTGGCGTGAGTGTATAAAAGCGGCCGTAGTGCTGTAATGGAAACGCACAGACGGCGCGCATCTGTATAGATATAGATAGTATACAAGAATAACGAGAACGAGAATCATCTCTATGTGCTCTCCTTCTGCTCTCCCTCTGCTCTCCTTCCTATTGCACCCTGGTCGTTACAGCTTCGACGCTCCGGCCTTCTCGGCCTGCCGCACCTGGTCGCGCAGGACCCGCCGCAGAATCTTGCCGCTGGGTGACTTGGGAATCTCCTTGACAAAGTGCACACCGCCGCGCAGCTTCTTGTGCGGCGCTGTCAGCGACGCCAGCCAGTCGACAATCTCCTTGGCCTTGGCTGCGTCGGTCGGCAGGCCGGGCTTCATCACAACGTACGCCCGCGGCACCTCGGTCGCCTGCGCCTTGTCCTCTACGCCAATCACACCCGCGTCCGCAATGTCCTTGTGCCCCAGCAGGATGCCCTCGAGCTCGGCCGGCGGCACCTGGAAACCCTCTGCAAGCTGTTAGTCAAGAGTCGAAATGTCAAGTCGGACTGTCAAGTCGGACTGTCAAGTCGGACTGTCAAGTCGGACTGTCAAGTCGGACTGTCAAGTCGGAATGGCTAGGACCATCCAAGTCATAGCAGGGAATGCCCCGTGGGCACAACGTACTGTACTTGATCAGCTCCTTGAGACGGTCGACGCAGGTAAAGTTGCCGTGCTTGTCGACAATGAAAATGTCGCCCGTCTTGAAGTAGCCGTCCGGCGACATTGTCGCCTTCGTGTTGTCGGGCAGGTTCAGGTAGCCCCCGAAGACGTTGGGGCCCTTGAGCCACAGCTCGCCCGGCTTGCCCAGCTCCACCACATCCTTGCCGTCGTCCGGGTCGACGAGCCGCGCCTGCATGTTCGGCAGCAGGCGGCCCACCGAACCCATGAACTTGCCCCACTCGTCCGGCAGCTGCAGCATCGCGACGGGTGACGTTTCGGACAGACCATAGCCCTGCTTGACCGAGATCTTGAGTCGGTCCCACAGCGCGGTTGCGAGCTCCGGCGTCAGCGGCGCCGCACCGCTGTGGAACATGCGCATCGATGTCAGGTCGTACTTGTCGACGACCGGGTGCTTGGAGAAGGCGAGAACCACGGGCGGCGGGACGTAGGCGAAGCTGATTTTGTATTTCTCAATGAGCTGGCACGCGCGCTCCAGGTCGAAACGGGGCATGCTGATGAGCTCCCAGCCGGTGTAGACGAAGACGAGGATGCAGCAAACGAGGCCCTAGCGGACTGTTAGTTGGTCATCAAATCCAACGAAACGAAATGGCGTCGAGGCAGCCAGACGTCCCCCCGGCCCGCAACGTACGTAGATGTGGAAGAACGGCGTGATGCCGAGGCCCTTGTCGCCCTTGCCATCGGTTCCACCGAATGGATGGAAACTGAGGCCGTCCAGAGAGGCCATCTGGAGCACATTCGCAACGACGTTGTAGTGCGTCAGGCACACGCCCTTGGGCAGTCCCGTGGTGCCGGAGCTGTAGACCAAGAACGCCAGGTCCTTGTGCACGTCAACAGGCTCGGCCGTTGCGCGGCCCTTGAAAGCCGGGTTCCGGATCGTACTGAAGTGGCGGAAGCGGCCTGACGGGTCGTGCGCGTCGCCGAGCAGGATAATGCGGTCCTCGGGGATGCCTACGGCCTTGGCGGCGCGCCGGGCGGTCTCGAGACACGACAGCTGGGTGATGATAGCCGTGGCACCCGAGTCGCGCAGCTGAAAGGTCAGTTCGTGCTCGGTGTACAGCGGGTTGGCGGGCGAGCAGATGCCGCCAGCCCACAGCAGGCCGAGCATGGCGGGCGGCGTGTCGATGTCGTTTGGCGTGTAGAACGCCAGGACGTCGCCGCGCTTCCAGTTCCATAGCGACTGGAGGCCCTTGCCGAACTCGAGGGAGGTGCTGCGCAGGTCGCCAAATGTATAGCTGCTGCCGGTCTCGCTGTCGGTGAAGATCTCTGCGCGTGGCATTAGCTGGCGGAGGAACTGTGGTCAAGGACCGGAAGGAAAACACAGCCATACCTTTGCTGTCGGAAAATGGCTTCGATTTGCGCTCAAAGAGCAGCGACCACAGGTCCACCTCTGGGATGGTGAGTGGCATAAACGGCGACTCAAACGGCATTGTGACGGTGAGAGCTGCTCGGTGAGCGTCGGTGTGTGGGAGGCAGAGAAACGTAATCTGACGGCAAAGCTACTATGACGTCGGGCTTTGCTAGAAATGCAAGCGGTAACACAGAAATGGTCGGATGGTAGCACAGCGCGTTGTGAAGGAAAAGACATGCAGAACGGTGGACACAAACACAAAATAAAGAGGTCTGGTGGATATACAAAGAGACCAAAGGGACCAGAAATACTCTTGGCAAAGGCCGCATATTTCGGGGAACCAATGTCTCTCCGCAGTAACTGCTCCAGAGCCCAGCAATATCGTGGGTATGTGCGGGGGTGCTGTCCAGCTTCACTCCAGCCGTTGCGTTTTGGGCCTAGCCTCGGCCCATCCCCCCTTTCTTTGAGCTTGCGGGAGAAACCTTGTGCTTGTTTGAACCCTTTTTGGTGTCTCGAGGACAGGTTTGTTGTATTCCTTGGCTTAGCACCGATCTGTCCGCGTAGCTTTTTCGGGGTGATGGACACTTGTTCGGCTATCCGCGGGCATCACGGCCACCGCAGGAACGCGACGACAAGCGCCGCTGCGACCCCAAACATGACTTATGTTTTGGCTGTATTAATACCCTGTCTTACTGTGCAACGCACACATTGGAGCCAGTCTCGATTCCCAATTCTGACGTACCTGGACGCTGGTACCGTACACTTTCCCTGCATTTCGTATACTCCGTAGAGAGTGTTCTTTTGGTGTGGAGACATGATTCGGAATAGGCAGGTCTCGTTTGGACTCGATTGAAGTCCCCTGGGGGTCGCAGTCTCCTCATTGGATCTAGCGCGCGTGGTTGTGACGTTGTGAATGCGATAAGCGCAAGGTGGTATTGGACCTTTTTGTGTGTAGAACGGACGCATAACTATGGAATGGGTCTGGGGCGATGGACTGGATTGGCCAGGCTCCGCCCTCGTGGCCACTGTGGACCGACCGAGGCTCGCTTGCTCACGCCCCAGCGTCCCGAATTTCGGCAGGGCGTTGATCGGAGGGCAGCTTTGGAGCACCGGGCATGTTCGACGGAAACAGATGGACAACGACGACCATGATATGTGGTGAAGATCCAGAAACACGAAAGCTGGTGATACCAAAACAGATCCTCGCTGGATGATCTGCTGTGTCGCTGGCTTCTCGTTGGCGGTCAACAAAGTTGGGAGTACGAATGCCATTGGGCATAGTACGTAAGCGGGGCACGGTTCTTTTTGAGATTGTCGGTCTGGGCGTGCGGCTTGGAAATGGGTTTGGAAGAATCTGGGTTTGAAGCTTTTCAAAGGTTCGTGGGATGTTTCTGTTATGATCCCTGGGAACAACTCGAAACAGAAGGCGCCACGGACACTCGACCGCTCAACGAGGCAACGACGATGGGGTGAACCAAAAGGGACGGTTCGGCATCATGAGGAAAGAGAGAACAAGTAAAAAAAGGACAGAAAGGAAGCGGAAGCAGGTCGCACTTTCTACTTTTTATCGACCGCCAGCTCCTTCCGTTGGAAGGAACTGCAGTTCATCTGACGGCCACAGTCGTAGTGGCAATGATCCTTCCAACGGAGCCGGGATGCACCTACCGTAGGCGGCACTTGGCATGCGTCGTCGTACCTGCCCGGCATCCAGAGCGATCGACGATCGTGACAAAAATAATGCTATAATTCACGACAGTAAAGGCTTCAAAGCTTCAAAATCACTTCAACTCTCCGCCCATGGCTCTCGATAATTTGACTATTTGCTCGCCAAAACCAACGAGGCTTGTGTTCTGTAACAATGTTTGTGAAGCCAGTGCCTAGAATGTGCCAAGAGGCCGCCTTGGCAACCCGACGAGTCGACATTATTTCGTCTTTTCCAATTACGTCTTTTGACTATTGTCTCTGCGACATTCATCATGTTCTTATTGTTTACCCGCAATTGCGATAAATGGTGTACTCTAAAAGGGTATGGAAAATGCTGTCCCGGATGGCAGGCGTGACGAACGTGGAAGAGCAGAGCCGTCGTCTATGCGGACAAAGAATGATTTGCGACATATTTCGAGACGTGCATCCACCCAGTTATGCCGTTGTGTGCAGCATCAAAACGACCCCAAAACCTGGTTCCAGGTCCGACATTCCCCGCGCGGAAAAATAGATTGTTTTGTCCGTTTGTTTGGCGCCGTGTTTGAGATCAGCATAACATCCAGACGATCATGGAGATCATGGAGCATCACAGCGCATCTTGCACGCTTGGGCTAATTTCACTTTGCATTTTGGGTCTTTATGGACCGCTGTGATTTGTAGTCTTTTTTTCGTAATCATTCCCATTTCTGCTAACGTAAGACAAAAGAAAGAAAGAAAAAGAAAAGAAAAGCACCCCGTACATCACATGTTCTTTTCTTCTAAATCGTTGTATCTAGATGGTGTCCATTGTATGATTTTCGCTGGGTACCATGCGCCCCAAAAAAGTACACCGAAGTAGTCGAGAGAAAGAAAACCAAAAAGGCGAAAGGGTAGGAAAAGAAAAAGAGGTATAAAAGGCAAAAAAAGGCTTTCCAAGGACGAGACGAGCGGCCCACAGAACCGAGATCAGGTCTCGCCTCAAGGGAAGCCAAAAAGAGAAAACGTAAAGTGTGATTTTTTGTTATGCCTTTCGCCCTTCCCCCCCTTCGCGGCCGACGACGAAAGTTGCTCCAAAAAACAAGAAGTGAATAATGAAAAAAAAGCCTTTGTCGCCGAAGTTGGGGGGATTGAAGGATGAAGGATGAGATGAGCGATGTGTCGTTATCGTGAAAGAATGTTCAAAGACAATGAGAACCACACAACCGGCTCAATTAACGTATGAAAGAATTCAGCACATAAAGAGGAAGGTGATTGCACGATTCTCAGGTTGAATTTTGTCTTCGATTCTTGTCTGCCTGCCACCCATCCATCACCCATCGACACCGCTTGGGGTATGTTGTCTTGTGCGAGCGAAAAAAAAAGGAGAGAAGGGTATTCCGTCAGGCCAATCCAGCAGCCGAAAATGCGAAGAATGGACAGAGAACATCAGTTGTAAAAGGACCAAAAAAAACCGAGGAAAATGGCGGAAATCAGGAACAGAAATGGCGAGAGACGTAACAACGTCTGATATGCGAACGGAAGAAATGAAGACGAGGTTTCCAAAAAGTGCAACGCAGGAGATCCGGACACCGAGTTCATGTGAATACGCGCAACAGTCGTCGCATGTTCCCAGGCCCGGCGCCCATCACTCGTGCCGTGCACTCGTAGAAACGCGCATCGCCCTCTCCGTCCCCTCCGTTTGGCCGTGTCATCGTCAGAGTGTTGTCAACATCGCCCAAACGCATTCTGCTCCCAGGGTTTCCGGAGTGCGCTTATGCCAGGATGGCAATAGCAGCAGCCAGACCACCAAGCAGCAGGCCGCTCTGGATGAACAGGCCCTGGGCGCCGGAGGTGGTGGCGGTGGAGGGCGTGCTGGAGGGCACAACGACGGCGGAGCTGGGCACGATGACGACGGTGGAGGCGGCGCCGGTGGTGGCCGTGGCGTGGTGGGAGGTGGTCTTGTTGTGGTACGAGGTGGGCCAGGCGACGGTGCTCGTGTTGCTGACGGGCCAGTGGGTAGAGCTGGAGGTGGTCGTGTTGTGGCGGTGGGCCGGGCAGTTGGTGACCGAGGGGTTGCAGCGGGTGATGGTGATGGTCTGGGTCCGGGAGATGGTGGAGGTGGTGGTGCCCGTGGCAGCGGTGGTGGTGGCGGCGACGAGCGAGACCACGAAGGCCAGGACGGTCAGGTAGAAGGAGGCGAACATTTTGGCGGTGGTTGTTGTGAGAGGCGGATGTTTATTTGGTGAATTGTGAGAAGTTGCTATGTAGGATTCTGAATTCTGGTCAGTTGCGATACGTCATTTTCAGGGCTGCGGTTCCGTGGTTTGTTTGGTAGGATGGCGATGCGATGAAACGAAACGGGAGAAAGGAAACAAAACAAAAATTGAAAGAGACGAAACAGAAAAAAAGCGGGCATGTCGATAACAAAATGGTCAACGTCGTCTGTCTGCCCAACACGCCATTTCATGAGCATTTCTTTAGGACGCGCTTCCTCAAGAGGCGACGCGTCTGGAGTTGGAATGCCACCTTTGGCAGTCGTGACGCCAGGGAGATGTCCAAGATGCTGGCAAGGGGGGCGGACAAACAGTTTGCCGGACGATGTATTTTGTGCATAGGCGGCGCGAGGGAGACGTTTGACATGCGACGTTTGGCTCTCGCCCCTTTCTCCCTTTCTCATATAATTGTCTAGCGCAAGAAAGCGCAAGAAAACGTCACAAAATACGTACCTATTGAAGTCGCGATGTGTTGTTTGTGTCTTTTCGATATATACGGCAGATGCGCGAATATAACGGTTTGTGAGATGGATTGTCCGAAAGGAGTGGATGTGGTTTGAAAAAGAGAGTGGTTGATTGAAAAATCAAAAGTAAAAGGAGCGACAGTCAAAGAATCGAACGAAACTTGACGAAAAGTGAGGGCAGCGACAGAAGTCGAAGAAACGAATGTGGTATCGGACGGCGATGGTGAAGAAGAAAGAAGAGAGAAGAGGAAGGGGAGCGAAGGAGGGAGGATGAATAAAGGGGAAAGGGAGACGATTTCCTCCTTTTCTATGGGGGAGCACCGACTGGGACAGATTGGGGCAGATTAGGGGGGCAGAGGCCTGGTCTTTTCCCCCTGGAACGCAGATTATGAGATGGAATTAGGGGACGATTGTGGGACCCGACATTGGCAAGAGCAGGGAACGAACTCGACGGCAAGGAAAGAGCATGGCACGGGCCAAGTTGAAAAATGAAGCCACAGGGCCTGGCCGGCTGGCATGGCCAACATCCCACGCCCTCATGCCAGTCGTTTAACACAGCAGAGACCAGCGCCGGCAATATCTAAGTTGTGTCTGCGTGCTACGGAAGAGGATGGGTGTACGGATGACGGGCAGATGCGCAATGCAGGCAGCCTGCCATGAGGCAGAGTCAGTCATGAAGTCTCGCAGCTTTGTCGCATCGTTCCTTCTCTTTCTCTCTGCTGCTGGGTTCAGCGCTGGCATGTGTGGGCCGAAATGGCGACAGGAAAGAGCAAAGGAGCGACGAGGAAACTGCAGAGGAAGCAGACGGGAAGGAATATGGAGGATGGAAAGAGCGAGCGGGAAAGAGGAAAAAAAAACATGGGCAAGAGCTTTCCATCCCCTGTCGCCCAAGAAAAACGCCACTGCGGCGCCACGACAGCAATGGCCACCTGGGGGAGTGAGAATGCAAACAAAGAGACAAAAAGACGACTTTTTTTGCGTGCTGACGGGAGGAAGCCCTTCCTAATCGATGCTGGCGCGCTGCGTCGCACGCAGGTCCGCCGACAGGAACCCGCTCAAGAGCCAGGGGCAGGCCAATCAAATTACAGTGTTTGTTGATGGGTGTGCATGGGTGCTGTGGCAATTACAGGGGTATCCACATAGGAGAAAGCCCTCATTGGCTTCGTGTGCCATGGGACCCATTGTTCCTGCAGAAGAGGAAGACGGAGAGGCAGGGAAACAGAGAAATATCCCGCCGTACGAAGAGACAAAGGGAAGGGGATTGGCATGCTTGGAATCGTGTGCCAAGAAAAACAGGTTCGGTAGGTCGATCATAGGCCATCATCCAGGAAACCCACATACTGGAGGCTGGAGGGCCTGAGAGCCTAGGCCAACAGGGGACGGGGGTATGCGATCGTGACGATGCTAGCCGTTTCACTGCGTTACTTCGTACAGTCGTTTGCTGGTGAGGGCGGTAGAAATGGGTGTAGGGGGGTTGTGGTCGGTGGTTTGGAGGCTGGTTGTTTGGTTGTTGGTTGTTAAGTTGATGGTTGTTAAGTTGATGGTTGTTAAGTTGTTGGTTGTTTGGTCGTTTGCATTTGTTTGGTTTCGCCTCTTCCGTTTTGCTGCCCTTGGTAATCTCTCTCCCTGAAAAAGGCCACAGCCCTCGCGATCATCAACAGTGGGAACTTCGATAGTCTACGACAGAACAGCATACGTTCTTGTCGTCAATTTTCTATATGTGCCCCGTCGGTCGCAATCTTCTTTCGTCTGGTCTTATTGTCCCTCTGTCATTTCGTCTGGTCTTTGTTCTTGGGTTGTTTTAGCACCCGTTGACTTGACTCCTCTTAGGCCCAGATAGTCAGGCACAAGTCCATTAAGGGCCACGCCACAGGGTGACCCAGAGAAATCCCCCATGAAGACGTGTGCGTACTCTGTTTAAATGGAGGGGAAGCTAATCAGCGGGAACAACGTGAAAAAGTAAGCAAAAGGACACTCGGTCGGGGCCCGTTGCCAACGCTTTCAAGAGAGTATGTACTTGCGCTGTCGCCAACGTTGTATGAGAGCAAAATGTATTGCCGTGACTCTTACTCCGTAAGTTTCTTCAGTCTCGGCAGGCCCACTTGGCCACTTTCATCTCGGTCGGTGGCATGGCTCTGGTAATTACCCACCGATGGTCCACAGGCACCCACTGGTTTGTTTTCATACGAGTGGCGGCCGTGGATGTTTTGTCTGTGCATGAGTTCTGTAATACTCCGTTCGAAGAAAGCGACGGTAGGGTGGGTTGGCATGGGGCGCCAGAATTTTGTTTGCCGATGCGCCAAGAGATCCAAAGAAGAAGGGATGGAGGAAACAATGCAAATTACAGTAAAAATCAACACCTCGGCAGGGCGTTGAATCAGGATCATCCAGATCGTCACGATCGTCCGTCCCCAGGGACTACCAGAAAGGGTGCCGAGCGGCATGCACGGACAGAACGGCATGGCAATGGTGACTCTCAACCACGAGAACAAAACGACGGAAGGCTGCAGAGAAGCTGAGGCGTGGCGCTCATGTCGTGTTCCTGTCGTGTTGTCGTCGTGTCGTCTTGTCGTCGTGTTGGACAAACATATTGGAATATGGTAACCGGCTTCAGAGCGCAAAAGGGGCCAACGGCGCGCACTCGCCCTAGGAGTGGCGTGAAAACTCTGTTTCTTTGTTTCGTGCATCGTAATTATCCGTTCGGTATTTCGTATCTTTTGTTTAATCGGTTTGCCTTTCGCCCCGATCGCAGCTGCGACACGTGGAAAGCACCAGCCACGGCGAAATGGCCCGAAAATGCCAAGACTCTATAAAGCAAGACATTCAACGGACAACTGACCGACCAGCAACTCCAACAACCCAACCCTCAAAAAGAGAAAATACGACGAGACTTTCCGAAAGACACGTGGTGCAATTGTGGCCTCCTCAGCTGAAATCCTCCGCTTGTGAAACGGTCGCGGAAAAGAAAGGTCGCCTTGTCCCATGTCCTGCCTCGGATTTCCTATCCTTTCATTCAGAGGGCCGTCTTTTCGTTTCGTTTTTCTACTATTCGTCGATATTGCTTTCTTGGTCAAATCGCGCTGTAGTACTCCGTACGTCGTTGGCCAGGACTCACCGTGGCAGAGGGTCCATATGTGTGACACAGTGGTGGGTTATTTCCCGTTAATTGTCGCGGCTCTTCTGTTTCTTCTACTTCTTTTCTTCTCCCGGAGATTGAAGGACAGTAGCGCAATGGTACACGGTGTTGCACAACCGTCAAGGTACCACCATATTTGTGTGAGACGGAAATAACGAGAAACAACCTTGCCGTTGGGAGCACAAACTCGGGGGGCTGCATCAAAAATCAAAGATAAAGTATCTTACGACAGTACTCCGTGTGTGCCCCTGGTTAATTACAACCCCAGCATTTCTTGTCCCTTTACATCGTACGCCGTACTTCCCATTTCGTGCCATCGTCCCCCTGTTTTCTGCAAACCCGCCTGGGATGCATGGCCTTCCGGCTAGACCACCAGGACCGCCTGCTTTGCATCGTCTGGTGTTTTAATTCTCAACCCCGGCTTGTTGTCTGCAAAGAAAGAAAATATCGCAAAGTGCCGCACAGCCCGCCTATGCAGTTTTCAGTGCATAGGCTGTATGCCATCGATTTGTCGCGGAGACCGCTGCCGAAGATCACCTAGCCACCATCGTGGTGGCGCACCTGCTTGAGTCCAAGGCGCCGTTCCACGCTTGCGATGATGATTGCTAGCTGGAGCACGCAGTCTCGGCTCGAGGTACGTCGTACTCCGCCGTCGCCATCGTCAGCGCATCGGCCTTGGACTTGGCCGTGTCCATAGTCTGCAGTGTTCTGCCACGGCCACGTTGACCGACAGGGCCATCAGCTCGACGTCGATGTGCACCTCGTCGATGAGATTCGAGGAGCGACTGCAAACTCTGGTAGTCCTCTGGGTCTGAGAATCTGAGCCGATCGGGCTCGGAAGGCGACAATCGCTGCGATGACGCCCAGATTGTTGACAACCTGCACAGTTGCGTCGTCGAGGTACGTGATCCAGCCGAGAGAGTCCTACTGTTGATGGAAAAGCATGTATTTGGAGAAAAGGGAACCTTTCCTCTGTCGTGAGAAGTACAGAATTCCGATGCTCTACAAAACGTTGATTTGGGGAGCTTCGGTCATTGGGGAAGGAGCATCAACGTACTTGCTGTCCGTACGGAGGCTCTGTACATGTAAGGAAGGCGCAAAGGAAGTCCAATTGACTGGGAAAATTCTTGGCAAGATCTTCTTAGTGGCCAGGAAGGTGCGAAGCAAGTGCGACTAGTTGGCTGTTTCTGGGGAAGGTACGAAATACGGCGCTGGCGATTGCCTCCTAACTTATCCAAACAGGACGAATGAGGGGCTGTTGAACGAGTCGTTCCTTCCACCTTTCTCGCCCCCGTTTCTCTTGACTGGACACACTATTCAGAATATGTTTGGATCCCGCCACATCCTGTCGTCTTCGCGCAATTGCCCTCTTTTCCACCCTCGCTTGGACATCCGCGTTGCCCAGCGCGCTGCCCCTTTCATCTGCACACAGAACCCCGCACACCGACGCACAATGGGCTCGGCCTCAGACACCAGCGCGGCCTCGGCTGCTCTGGCAGAACGCGCAGCGAATGAGGCCGCAATCAAGCGCAACCCGCATCCCGACTTCAAGGCTGTCGAAGCCTCGCGACCGGCGTGGAACACGACAGAGGCGTGGCACTACACGCAGGCTCCCGCGCCCGGCTGGCAGTGGGGCGACGGCGGCAACGACGGCGGCGCGTCGCTCGCGAAGGCGCACGTCGAGATTGACCCGCACGAGTCCGGCCGCCCGGCCGCGTTCAACTACAAGCTGCTGATCTCGGCCATCGTCCCCCGGCCCATTGGCTTCCTGAGCACACTGGCCGCCGACGGGTCCTCCTCCAATCTCGCGCCGTTCTCGTACACCAACATGGTCAACCACGACCCGCCCATCTTCACCATCGGCATGGTGGGCGGCATTGCCAAGGCCAAGGACTCGCTGGCCAACATTGTCAACAGCAAGGAGTGCGTCCTCAACATCATCTCGGAGCACTTCGTCGAGGCGGCCAACGCCACATCCGTCAACGCCCCCTACGGCACGTCGGAGTGGGGTTTCAGTGGCCTGCACCAGGCACCGTCCACAATGGTCAAGGCGCCGCGCGTCCAGGAGGCCATTTTCTCGGCCGAGTGCAAGCTCATGGACCTCAAAGAGTTTGAAAGCAAGGCCAAGCCCGGCCACATTGCGGGCACGCTCGTCATCCTCGAGGGCGTCAACTTCTGGGTGCGCGAGGATGCCATCAACGAGGAGAGGAACATCATCGACCCGCAGGTAGGTGCCTTGTGCGGGCTCATGCATGCTCCTCTCTTTTCTCTCGTCTGCGTTTTCCATCTGTCAGTTGATGCTTCCCTACTAACAAGAATAGGTCCTGAAACCAGTCAGCCGTCTCGGTGGCATCACGTACGCCCGCACGACCGAGGGCTTCGAAATCCCCCGCCCCGACTTTTCCGCTGTCACTGGAGCCAAAAACAGCAAAGAGCTGCTCGAAAAGGCATCGAAGCCGTGATGCTAGATGAGTCGATTCGAATGGAAACCAGGTATGACATCGATTTTGTCAGTAGAATTTGAATTACAGTATACTGCATAGATTTGGGCATGGGTATGGTTTTATTTTAGTTTATTTTATTCTGTTTTATTCTAGTTGTTTATGATTATACGACTCAAGACGAGATATTGTTGATGTCATTGTTGTCAGCCTTGCATGGCCTGCTCTACTATTACCCGCGCTGACATACAAACTAGTTTTCTTGTTACATCGACCGTCGTGGTCGCACTGATGGAAAGTAAGCCAGCCTTAAGTAAGCCAGCCTTGCAGCCGTGCCGCAGATACGGTCATACATGATGCGACCGCTTCAAGACACTCTTACTGCTTCGTCACCATCCACCATAAAGCTCGTTATTCGAGATCCTTTACTCTAAGCTTCCTATACCGTCTCAACCTTACTAGCGGAACGAGAACAATTTCTGAGATTTTTATGTTGATTATTATTATTATTATCCGCCTTTCTCAGCCACTCCTGACTATTGGCGACTAGCTAGACAGAACCCTCTGGGGAAAAAACTGCCACAGAACTAAGTGTGTAATCTTTCTAGTTACAGTTTCGTGCAGTGGTCTCGAACGGCCACCAAGGTAGTGTAAATAAAACAAAATAAATAAAGTAAATAAAATAAATAAAATAAACAAATAAATAAAAATAAAATAAAACAAATAACGTAAAGAGTAAAGGAGAGTTGGTGTATCGTTAGGGTGCCGTTCTAGGTCGGAGTTAGTGACCGTTTAAGCTCCCTTACTAGGCTATACTCTAGGAGCCTGCCGCTTCGGATAAGCTAGCGGAGGAGTGGTCTAGTCGTGAGGCCGCTCTATAGTCGGTGGTTTAGTTCTTCGGGTGTTTATAGCTAGTCTAGTGGCCGTAGTAGTATTATTATATAAGTTAAGAGGACGTAGGTTATAGTCTCCTCCTTAGCGCCGTATAGGTACGTGGGTGAGTTTATAGCTTACTAGCGGTAAAGGTAAGCTTATAGGTTGATATAACTGGTATAGATCTATGTAAGGAGGCTGCTTTTAGCCTTTATAAGGTATTAATGGTGGTGTTATATAGCTTATAACGTCTAGTATAATGTTTATACTATAAGGGATCCTGTAGAGTGGCCTTTACTAGTATCCTATTACTATAAGGCCTTTTAATGGTTGGTAACCTTAGTTTAGTTTATCTCTTTAGGGGTAGGTGGTAGGGGTGGGATAAGGATAGGTATATAATAGTTAGTAAAAGGTTAAAGCTAATGGACTATACTCCAAATAGCCTAGGCTTTTACCTAATAGTCTAGCTAGAAGAGGAAGACGGTATAATAATAGGCTAAGTAAAGGTTTAATAATAATATACCTACCTTAAAGTAAAGGAGGTAGATAAGTATAAACCAGTAGGCCCTAAGGATAGTATAAAGGTAACCGTAGAAGATTAAGTTAAGGGAGGTTATCGGCCGACGGTTACCCTTCTTTAGAAGAAAGACACTCACGCTATAGGCTATTATACTCTAAAGTACTACTATATAAATTATATAGGCCTACGGGAGCGTATAGCCCTACGTCTTACTAGTAAGTCTTATAAGGGCGTAGCTTTATATAGTAAGGCGGCGTTTTATTTAACGGAGGTGCTCTAAAAAGAGGAGCTTTCTATTAAGCTAAATACTAAGGAAGCGGGCCGACGGCCGGGGAGTAAGGATAATAGCCCGATTAAGCGTAAGTGTTATCGTCGGGGCTATATAGGTATAAGAGAAGTGAAGTAGCTCGCTCTTTACCGGCTTAAATATAATACCTCTTAGCCTTACCTACTCTATAATAGTAGTTTATACCTCCTATAGGAGGTAGTAATAAAAGCTTATTATATAGCTACTTATAAGAAGGTTAGTGTTATCTATAAACCTAAGAGTAATAGTCCTATAGTAACGATAAAGGGCCTAGTAAAGTAGTAAAGTAAAGAGAATAAATAGGATTAATAATAGTAGGGATCCTTAAGGGACGCCGGTAGTAACGGGCTATATTAGTACTATCTTTCTATTAAAGGCTAATACTATTATCCAGCCTATTAAGTAATTTATAACCTAGTTAATTAACTAGACTAGGAGGCGGAGGGCGTATAACGTATAAATAAGCTATCTATAATAAACATTATTAAAGGCGCCTTAAATATCAAGTTAAAGGAGGGATACTATAGCGCTAGCGTCCTATATATATTATATAGCATTAGTAAGGAGGTGGGCCGCCAGCTCTATTAACTAATAGCGCTAGTTACCCATTTGGCCTTCCGGAAGGAGGTGGTTCTCTTCTACTATCTCGGCTAGCCGGCGGGCTATAATAGCCTTAATAGCTTTACTAACGGTACTAAGGAGTACGATTAAGCGCCACTCTCTTACCTCTTATCTCTCTTAGGTAGTCTTATTAGGTTTCAGGATAATAATAGTACGGGATACCTTAAAGTATAACGGTTAGTAGCTAAGATGGAGGTTAGTAGTAGTGATATTCCGTAGCTATAGGAAGAGGGAGTTACCGTAGGCTTAAAGAAGTACGTTTAATATTTAGTCTAACCCAGGGGCCTTCCTTAGGGAAGTACGGTGGATAGCCACTAAGACGTCATTTATAAAAACGTACTAGCTAATAAAGATACAGCCGAGCGGCGTTATAAGCGACGGTAAAGGTGGTGTAGCGTTTAAGGTTAGGAAGAAGTAGTAAGAGAGGATCTCCGCCTTATTATTAACGTATATAGTGAGTGTATCGTTCAACCGCCGTAGTAGTGGAAGGAGTAGGGGGGCGGAGGGGGTATAGCTTTAAGAGTAAGCTTACTTCTCTAGTCTCTATAAGTTCGTGTCTTTTACTAAGGCCTTATATAGTACGGTACACTAGTGGTGGCCTTCGGCTTAGTAAAGGGCGCGTCTTTATATTTAGTGTGCCTTATATATAGCGTTATATATAGCTATAGACTAGTCTCTAGTCCATACTCTCCTCTTTATAATATAAAGGGTGTTAGTAACGACGGTGGTAGCTACGTCCTATCTAGGATAATAGTATCCTTAAGAAGGTGACTTAGCCGGGGTATATATATATATAATACTAGTGAGCTTACTAATAAGATTATTAGTTTAGCGTTCTAGTTTAATAATAAAGCTTAATAATATTAGTGTTAGGAGGAGAATAGCTCGTTTAAGTGATACGGCCTTATCCTAATCTAATTAGAACCAGTAAAAGCTGTCTATTAGTACTAACGGTGTTATTATTAGTATAAAGTAGGCTTACGGTATATAGTTAGAGCTTAGCTAGTTAAGTGTAGTATATATAGCCCTAAGTTATAGTAAGACTTATATATAGTTTATCGTTAAAGGCCGGTAGTATAACCGGTCGCCTTATAGTTATTATATTAGTATACCTAGTAGTATTAATAAGGATAAGTTCTATATATCTATAAGGTTAAAGAGAACGTTTATATAGGCGGAGGTCCACCCGACCGTATCCTAAAGTGGATAGTAAAGGTTTACGTCTTTTATAAGGATGACGTTAACGTCTAAGCCGGGGTATAACTAGTTAGTAAGACGAAGAAGTAACGAGTCCTATAGCTATAGGCCGGGTAAGAATAACTTACTATAAACTCTAAAGATATAAAGAGGGCGTAGCCTTTACGTATAAATAGTAATATAAATAAAGTCTTTTCTAGCTATATATTCCTAATAGGATAACGGTAGACGCTTTATAATATAGTCGGTAAGGCGACTCTCTCTAGCCTAGAGTTTATAATATTTACTAAAGGCCGGCCCTAAAGTGTTACCGCTCTTTATCTTAACTATCTCTTATAAGAAGATAACGTTGGCTTTAAGGGTGTTTATATAATATAGTGCTATCTATATATGGTGGTTAGTTTTATGTATATTCTATAAAATAATCACTACTATTAGAAGGATATAGAGGGGAGTTATAGTGTATATATTATGGTCGTTATATTAGAGCGGGCGGGCTATAGGTGGTAGTTCGTACTACTAGCTTCTTAGTATTTAGCGAGGGTGTTTTAGTAGAAGGGGTAGGTATAGGAGTAAGCCGGGTGTAACTTGTAGTAGTTTAAGTATTATCTCTTATTAGAGGGCTTATTATAAGAGAGGCTCTTATAGCCTCCTCTATAGTATACGTATTAGGGGGGCTTATAGTACCTACGTATATTATAGTCCTATATTTAGTAATAGTGGTAGATTTACGGTTAAGTATCTTATCTATATAGGATAATATAGTAGAGGTAATAGTTAAGGATAACGCTATCTTATATAAGTAGGGCGGCGTTAGCTTTAGTAGTAACGGTAAGGTATAGGTTATTAGAGCTAGCTAGCGGACCGTTCTTACGGACTATAGGGTATATTTAAAGGACTAGGTATAACGTATCAAGTTTTATATAGAGGTCTAAGGAGAGTGTATCTATTAATACACTATAAAGGACGACCTTTAGGCTATTAATTATAACGCCGACGCCTAGGTTATCGGCTTAGGATACGTCTTTTATATACCACTAGTCTATCCCCCTAGGGAAGATAACGGCGTTATCTCCGTTTAAGAGCCGACGGACTATAAGGGCTTATATACGGTCCCTAGCGGTCGACTTAATAGTATTAACAATAGTCTTATATAAGGGCGGTAACGTTATACAGCTAGTATAAAGGATTACCTCTTCTTATAATAGTAGCTTTATTACTATAGTAAGTGTAGGGTTAGGGTTACTATAGCGTTAGTTTATTTATTATAATAAGGGGGTGGTTTATACGGCCAACTTAAAGGCGTATATAGACGGTAGGCCGGTAGTAGTAGCCGGCGTAGTTATAAGGCCTAGAGGTGACGCTATAGCGATATAGAGCGCCTAGGAGGTAACGGTATAAAAGAGCCGTTATAGGATTATATTAACGATAACGTTAATATAATTATCCGTCTTATGTATAATAGAGAGGGCGGTAGTAAGGGCGTTAGCGTGGCCGTCTAAGATACCGTAAATCCTAACGATATCCCTAAGGACAACGATAGTTAGCGGTCTAGCGGTTAACGGGACGGTACGCGTGATAATAGTCTTAGTCGGGGTAAAGGGAGTTATAGGTACAGCGTTACGGCCGGACGGCGTAGAGGGCGTAGCGGTGGCCATCTCCCTAGCTGTACGGCTACGCTTAGTCGGAGACCGCTACGAGCCTTCAGAAATAGTAATAGCATCGCTCGTATAGCGGTGTAAAGGACTACTGGCCAGCGTGGCGCTGTCGGCCGTCGGTGGCCTCGCTCGCTTAATGGCCGCCGCCGGGGGTGGCGGGG